>CM067477.1:11881140-11898317 GCA_034552555.1 Semaprochilodus insignis | reverse complement strand
ATATATATATATATATATATATATATTATAACATGAAACGAGTAGATTTTTATAACCTAAATCACCTTTTAGAAAATGTTATATATATATATATATATATATATTTTTTTTTTTTTTTTTTTTTTTTTGCACATCTCCGAAGGTAGAGGTTGATGAGTGATGGTGAGGTCTGGACTCTGGGGTGGTCAGTTAATTGTTTCAAAAACACCAGCAGCTTTCCTCCTCTCAGTAATGGCTTCTTGACAGCTACACATTCTTTCAGATCTAAAGCGTTAAGCTGCCGTCTCACAATGGAAGTATGGACAGAAACACCTGCGGACAGCTTTAAATTCTGTTCATTTGATGATGATTTGGTGGTCTAGCTGGTCTTGCTTGGCTGTAAAGAGCCTCATCTTCTCATCTATTATTCTCATACCCCTGTTTTCAATTATTTTGCTTTGATTTTCTCCTTAAGCACATGGATATTCCTGCATCTAATCCCCAGAGCAGGGGTGTCCAATCTTATCTTGTGTGGCTGCAGGTTTTCATTCCAAATGAGCCAGAGCTCAACTGATTCTACTTGATTCATCAACTGCTCAGCCCTCAGACAACAGATAATGTGATCTCCTGCTTGGTTGGAATGAAAACCTGCAGCCACACCAGCCCTTTGCGGATAAGATTGGACATCCCTGCTCAATATCTCACGTCAAGTTAATTCTGTGTATTTAAGTCCTTAATGGCCGTTTGACTGGAAATTGTTCAAAGGGTGGTCTCTGACTTTTGTACAGTACTATACATGCATACCTTTTTTTAAAGCATAATACTGTTTGCTGTTCATTTGGTATTTCTGTTGAAAACACAAATTCCCTTATCTATTTGTATTTTTGGTTAATATACTTTTTGATAGTAGTTTTGAAGCTACCACGCCATTCACAAATGTATTGAAAAGCGTACAAAGGGTGAAATAAGAGTATGCAGCCCCACAGCTAGCTCAGCAATATGGCCTCATTCTGTTATGTAGACATTCTAGTATTTAGAAGTTAATTGTGTATCTCTCTACATGTACACATATTTGCATGCCCACTCACTACAAAACACACACACACACCTGAAATATCAAGACCTTTTTTTATTTTGTACCCTTCTATATGATCAGCATAGTTTTAATTTAGTTACTCTGTTGAAAATATCAGATTAAGCAAAATATAAAATCCAAGGTATAAAAACCAAAATAGAACAAACCAGAAATCCATCTGCAATTAAAAATAGCTGAAACTGATAGACTGGTGTGAACCAACGTTCTGAACTCAACACCATTCTATACTGAAATCACTGTCTGTAAGGCCAAAACCATGTCAATTCTCTGCAGTCAGTTAAGAGTCCTCAGTGGAACATCCTTAGGCTTTCTCCGTCTCTGAAACAGATGAACCCAGAAGCTGTCTTACATCATGACATTAAACACTGAAATATTTTTGTAAATATGAGCAAAAACAAAAGCAATTAGGCCAGTTAGGCCAATAATAAAGCAGTGATTTGACTGCTACATAGACTCACCTATCAATATATAATTCAAGTCCAACAATTTTATATATGCTCTCTGTAGAACAGTTTATTCGATTATGTCAAACAAAAATATCTCACTTGGTGAAGAGGGATATGTAGCTGTTCTGTTCTGAGAGTTTCCCTGTGAGGTTTAGCAAGCAACATCAATAAAAATAAATGCTAATAAAATGGCAACATCAATAAAATATAGGGTTAAAATGCATTTAAAGCTGGATGCTTCAAAGAAAAAAATGCATCATGGATCTCCTTGCCAATTACTCAAATTACAGTACCTCCTCAGGTAAAATTAATCTTGAACAGGAACATTTATAGGCAAAGAAATCTTTTTTTCCACCCTGTGCATTTCTGGGCATATGGAGGCATTTTCATAGTGGGAGGAAAAGCAGTGTTCATTTTACCTTTCCAGTTTTGGTGGGGGGATTTTCCACTGTTGGAATGGAGGGCTCTAGAGAAACTGGAGTTCTCCCAGCAAACGACTACAGAAAAAAAGGATTCACAAGAAAAAGAAACCCACAGGTTTTATTTTCAGCTGTGTTGAGAGAGTGATTTCACCTTATAAACCCACTAAGAACTGTAGAGACATTTAATACGACACCTGCTCGCAGAGCTCACTCTGTGCTGTCTTCTCTCCACGGTCAGATCGTGTCTGACGATTTTTTGCAAGATCCTGGTCAAACCTTTCCAGCGTATCTCCTGGAGATTAAGTGACAAATATACATCAATGTATTCTTCACATACAAACGTGTAAAACACTGTACAGAACAACCCTATAGGACCACTCTGAACATTTCTCTGAACAACTCGGTGACTGTTGAACTGAATGAACACCTAGTTCATTGGCTAAAGTCTTCACCAGAGTCTGGATATTTACAATATTACGACTTTTTCATTCAGTTCAGCTGGTTTCAGTGCAGGAGTTAGAACTGCTTGGTTACCCTAACGTTTGTCAAACTTGGTGCCAAAAGGTTATCTGTTTTTAGTGTAGTATAAAATCCCTCAAATGTATTCCTGGCGAAATGTATAATCCTACCCATTCCGAGAACAGCAGTGTTATTAGCTTTCTTTTGTATTTTTGTTGCTGCATTTTGTATGAGTTGTAGGGGAAGGATTTTTTCTTCAGAACCAAAGTAAGAATCAATGTCTGTGTGCATCACAGAGTATGAAAATAGACAGTACTTCATTCGTATTTAATTAGGATTGACTAGTAATATGCACCAGTTTGAATTTAACCACTTAGGTCACTGTTGCCTGGCCCAACTTATCAAAAATACATTCTGTGGTGTGTGACAAAAGATGATCCTTCTATTTCTTGCTATTTCTTGCTGATCCTGCTATTTCTAATCTGCCACTATGCATCAGCTTGAGTTGCAAGAATGCCAGGAACCTCTGTAAAGAGTCAAAGAAGAGACAGATGATAAAGACGTTCTGGAATTTCTCCAAATTCTCTCATTTGGTGCAACCTATTGTAAGCATGTGTTCAACAACAAACTGAACCTCAGACCAGGAACAGTGACTTTTGATGGACCATAGTTTGTTGTTTGGTCTGCAACCAAGTACGGGCAGAGATGGACCAAACTAAAGAAAAAGTTTGATTGGTCTGCTTAAAGAAAGAAAGTATGAAAGCACCCTTAAAGGTGCTGTACCTTGTACTCACCATGGTGGGCCACTCTGTGGTTTCGAAAACGATATTTCTGAATGAAGCCCAAATTACACTGGCTGCACCAGTAGGGTCTTTCACCTACAAAAGATCAAAGCTTCCCTCTAAACAACAGAGGACAATTTGATCGACATGTAATTGCAGACGATTATGTGTATGCATGCAGGATTGCTGACCTGTGTGAATGTACACATGTCGGCGTAGGTGGTAGGGGCTGCAGAAAGTTGCGCTGCAGTGCTGACAGATGTGCTCTTTTGTGCTCTGCAACACACTTGCCTCCTGGTCTAAAAGGTCACCGTCCGCTTTCATTGGCTTTAGATGGAAACAAATACAAATTATAGGTACACGTGAGAGCAGCTACAATCTTCATAAAGAAAACTAACATCGAGCGGCTAGCGTAAAACTGGCACATGTTGTACATTACTATCTATTAAGTGCACTGGTCCCATCATCAGAAGAAAGTGAGTTTCCAAGCTATGTCACAGTCATCTGTGACCAGGAGTTCAAGGCCTTGAGAGTTCTGGCCTTGTTTCACTTGGGTGGGAGATTGGCCTTCCTCTCCACCATCACTCTGAGTGATACTGGTCAGTGCAAGTGTCTGTTAGCTGACCTAACATAATTGGCCATCAGCATTCTTCTCCAAGTGTGCTCATGTTGTCCCATGTTGTGTAGACAGCAGCATGGAATGATTTAGCAGCACATACAAGCCTTCTCCAGCCCAGCATGGGAGGATTATGTGTCCTAACTAGCGGGTAAAATCAGCACTGACTAAATTAAAGACTAATGGAACACCTTAAAATCAGGTTCATGTTGTTCAACCAGATACCAGCATGAACAAAGAGCAAGCTTATGTATATATGTGTAATATTTATACAATATAAAACAGAAATACATTGAAATTAAACATCTTAACGTGTTCTACAATAACTTTATTATGTTCATCCCTTTTGGTGTTCTCTCGTACCAGTACAGTAATCTCAAAATGTGACACTAACCAATGGAATCATCATCATCATCATCTCTTGTTAAGGAATAAATGAGAAACAGTTCCCCAGAGTTTGAACACTACTGCTAGTTTCAGTCCCAATGTAGAAGCTGCAGGATGTTCCACTGCCCAGGTAGTAATTTAATATTTCACTAGTGACTTTTGAGTGAAATGTTCAGCACCAACCCAAGTCATCAGTGTAAAACCCTAGAGATTCTGTATTAGTATAAAACTGTCTTACTGTGTGCCTGAAACAAGGGGCCTTATGGATTCGGGATCAGGATTTTTGGTTCTACATGAATTGAGAGGAATTAGGGAGGACAGCATTTTAGTTTTTCTTCACTTAATGAGCTATTTAAGAAGGTAAAGGACATTTGGATGAGCATCTAGTTTTTCTACAGAGCAATACAGTGCTACGTACTGAACTATGTTTATGGTGATTTGATGCCAGTGACTGGAAGCAACTCGGTGCATACATGCACCTCTATGCATGATTAGCAACAGACTTTGTGCTAAATAATAGGGATGCACCGGTCCAGCTTTTCCAGTTCCGATACCAGCACCGATGCATAAACTTTGCATATCTGTCAATATCCGATATCGATACCATTTTAGAATGAATAAGCCGTATACTTCACCATGTTGGAGCGACGTAAGGCACCAGGATTGACAGAAACAATACTTTACTAAGCTTACTCTTACAGCTTATGCATGTCTCTCGTGAGTAGCTGATAAAAGGTTTCGAGCCTCTTGTGGCAGGTTGCTTCTCCCCCTCTTCAGAGTGCACTCGTGCCGCTGAAGTACCGAGAAAAAAAAAATATATATATATTTTCGGGTCGGACGTTTCATTCGGAGGGTTTCATTGTGAGGTTCCTTTTCGTTTGAGGAAATAATTGTTTTGTTTTGCTCCGTTGAACATGCCAGTTGTTCCTCCTGGCATCATTTGTTTGTTCCCCATTTGTAAGTTTTTCCTCTGCACATTGGGTCCACTCTGCTGGGGCTGTTATCTCACCGCCTAGTGCGCTGGTCTGTGATCACAGCGAGCATGGTTCGAGCCTCGCTGAGCTACGATAGTTCATCTACAGGCACCCTGCAAACATGTAATTGACGGCATAGCACACATCGCAAATGAATTAGAGTGGGTATCGGCCTAATTATCCAGCTGACATAATTCATATCGGAGCTGATATCCAATACTAATATCGGATCGGTGCATCCCTACTAAATAAGCCATGACAGTATACACAATGCATACATTCTCCATTTGAGACATCCATTGCAGACTTTTCCTTCACTGTTTTGCAAAATTGTGAAATTTGGGTTGGATGTTTAAGATGGTGGAAAAAATATTAGACGGCACGTATAAGCATTGAGTTTAATCCGCAACGTTTTCCATAACACTTTATATTTAACCCTCATGCTATGTTGAGAGTTTAGATTATTTCCACATTGTTTAGGGTCCCAAAGATGCCCACGTTGTAACTGTGAAGGGTAGTGTTCTCCAAGTGCACTGAACAGAAGTTCTCATAAGAAAGTCACTTTGGGGAAAAATAAAATGTGAAGTTAATCGTGACTAATCACATTTGTTTTATTTGCTCAAACTTTAACCCTTTATCATATAAAAAGCATTGCATTTTGTTATAGGCACATGTGTGGAAAAAAATACACTTCATCAGAATGTATTTATTAGTTTCAGTAAATTAATAACATTGTCTGAGTTCACAGAGGAACCTGAACATAAACAAACCTGAACGTAAAAACAGGGGGAACACAGCTTCATCACTGACATCCAGTGAGAGCAACAGGGGGTGCTCCTTTGTGACTGCAGTCCCCTCAGTTTCCTTCAAAGAGCTTGTGGATTCTTACTACAATGGACGCTTGTGAGGGGAACTAATCTACTTCGTCTCCAGCTGTGTTCGTTTGCTAATTGTCAATTTAAGTGTCCCATAATCACGGTCCACTGTATCAGCTGAGTTACTGATATCACCGGCATCTGCTGTGCATTTTCCTTATCAACGATCATTCAGACTCCCAGCGTACTTCGGCAATGAACAAATCTGCAACACTGCAGTAGCTGGGAATAACAGCTTCATCAAGAATGGAAAGCTGTATTTAAATGAGAGGGTTACAGTCACAAAGTTGATCATAGCAACGTACAGTATAATAAATGAGGTTGACCCCATAAAACAAACACATTTTCCCCCAAAAGGTGTGTGTGAAAGAAAGAGAGAGAGAAACAAAGAGATATAAAGGGCAAAATAATGGAAAGATGGTTTCAAACATTGTGTGCATTTACATGTGCAGTGGTATACACTAAATTAGTTTTTGGGAGGATTAGTTCAGGGCTTTTGTCACTAATCAGGAAGTCAAATCATGTGAAATGACAGACCATTACACTTAACCATGTTTTATAGCCGAGTTCTCCAAGATTCCAAAACAGGAGTCGTTGGAAATTTCTTGTATTGCAACATATCACCAAATCTAAATCATGTTTACTCAATAATAAGTCTACACTAAGGCAACATGAGAGTTGCTTTTTGCTATAGTTCTGACACTGCATCATATTCTGTTAAGCAGTTAAGGAGACCATCACAAAACCCAGGATCAAATTTAATATGTATGTATTAATATATAAATAATTCAATACCCTTTCCATCCAGGGTATTGCCCAGGACCTAGCCTGTATGAATGAGAACAAAATGAACACAGGGAGCGTGTACCTGTGAGGGATCGCTTTGTCTGCTTCTCTGTCTTGGCTTCTTTGAACTCACTGCTATAGCTGTCCAATTTCCTCTTTACTATTGTCGTGCAATTGGAATCAGGAACTTTGAAAACACAGCCACACCCAGGACCTTCGCCAATCTTTTCAATTTCAATTTTTATGTGATTTTCAGAATCAAACATTTCCAATGCTGCACTGAATGACATGTATTAAGGGACTGCTGTGTTTTACAGAAATGCAGTTCCCTAGAGAACAGCCTGATACTAGGTTAGGGGCTCCGTGTTCACAGCTGTCAAATAAATGAATAGAAGGACTTCCTTGGTTTACCAAGAAAATTGTGTCTGGTACTAAAGAATCTGTATCAGGGGTGACCTTTCGCATTGAGCCTTGAAGAGAAGAGCTTAGAAAAGATGTTTCTAATGGCTGTTGAAGATCCCTGAACAGATAGTGGAAGATAAGTGAATTCTGAAGTGGACTGTTCAATATCTGTGTCTCCTCTTTGGCAATGTATGGTATGGAGTCCTTCTCTGCTGTGCCGTGGCACGCATCCAAATTGTGCTGGCCTTAAGACTCTGTATCAAGGGGCATTATTTCCTTGGCTTCACCTGTGTAGAAAATGTCTGGGCCTGCCAACACTGAATCAGAGGTCGTGTTTATGTCAGTACTGCCACTTTCTGGATCAGCTGAAGTTGAAGAAAGGGAGTTCTGAATAATGCTGAGCTCAACATCTGGCAAGGAAGCATTCAGAGACTCTTGAAGGGCCTGTTGTACTGTGCTGGTAGCTTCAGTTAGAGTCAATTCCTCTTTTATTTTAGGCTCTTTCTGCTCACATATCAATGCATGTTTCCAAAACTGATTCCTTCGATAAGATCCCTGACAAAAGAGACAATGAACAAGATCTCCGTCCATCACGTTGTGCGCGTTATCACATTCTGAGCTTTTCTTGTAGGAAAGACGGCTCAGTAACTCCTTCCTCTCTTCTTGGGTTTTGCCAGAATCCAAAGCTTCTATCACCTCAGGCTCCCTTGGGTGGTCATACTTGAGATGCAGTCCTATTTTTCTGTAGGTTTTATTACAAAATCGGCAGTACACGGTTTTCTTTTCCTTCTTCAATTCTCTGCTCCTAGTTAAAGTTTTTGAGCCCCTTTTGGAACGCTGCCTTTTCATATCAATTTCTGGGAGATCCCCAGATGACTTGGATGACTTGGTTGTTTTTGATTCCATCACTGCTGCAGAGCTGCTCTTTCTTAAGACTTCAGAGTTGTCTGTCGATTCGGCTCTATGCGCCTCTGAAGTCTTCTGACACAGGAATGTTTAAAAGAATACAAACAGAATGTACAAATCAGTATTGTTTCTAAATAAGTACACATCAGGATTAAGACATGGGTCTGAAAAGAGCTGTAAATGATTATACCTAGAGTTGCACAGATCAGAGTTGATACTGCCACTTAAATGCAGCATCAGTACTGGCGTTTGGGATACAAGATACCAAAGGCCGATACCATGAAGCAATTCTCGAGGCGCTTGTATGTGTAGACATAACTTAAGACAGGCAGCAGTAAAAATGCCTGTGGCAAAAGATAAAGAGGTAACAATAGCCTTGGTTTAGCCTTTGGCCAGCATAGCACCCCACTAGTCAAGGCTGTATGTATACACGGCCCACATGCCCCTGCATTTGTCAACTGCGTGTCACATTTGAAAGGTAGAACCATATGAATAGATACACTTAGTATCAGTATTGGTACATGGCATCGGCTGATATTCAAGGATCAGGTATCAGTATTGGAAAGGAACAAGTGGCATCAGTACATCTCTAGCTATACCTGTCTTTTTACATGACCACATGCTGAGCAATGAAAATGTCAATTTAAAACACTCTTTAAATGGAGTTGCATACCTGCACGTGCACAACGTCTTGTTTAATCTTTGTTTCGTTGTTCTTGACTATATTCTTGAATGTCTTCAAGGTGGATGGCGTCTTGCTGATACATGCAGAACTAGAGTGCACCCGCATGTGCTGGGACAAGGATCGCCTACCCGCAAACATTAAACCACATATCATGCATGCAGACGACCTCCTCTGGCCCTTGGAGTTCTCCTTTGTTTGTTGGACAGAGGTGACCACCATTTCATGTCTCTCTGCACTCTGTTCCTCTGTCTCATCCGGTACAAACTGTATATCTGAGGCAGCATCAGCAACTTTTTGTAAGGATCTGGGAAGGGAACTGTCAACCGTCCCTGTTTCTGTCAGTAATTCAGATGCCGTTTGATCTAGGGCTAAGTCCCAACATAAAAAGCTACTGACAGGTTCTACTTTGGTGGGAATTCGGGCTGGCTGCTTGCTCAAAGCACCTTTCACACCTAACTTTCTAGCCTGCATTTTACTTTCTGTCAAGGTTTTCTTTTCATCTATGTTGTTGGATACATTGGAACAGTCGTCATCGGCGTCGTCGGCGTCATCATCACTATTATCTGTGAGACTGACATAAGCTGACTTGGGGTGGGCTACTTGCTGCATGGCAACAGAGCTGGATCCAGATAAGACAGATTCTGGAATTCTTGTTAACTGTATGCCAGCAGATTTTATGGCAGAAAGCAGTGCTCCGTCAATGCAACGTTTTTCAGATTCAGAGAGTGCTACTGTATCAACGGAACGTCTTTTCCCACTTGATGAGATGGTACCCATAGGGGGTCCTGAATATTGTGGTTTTACAGTCAGTGGCAGGGTCTTTTCAGGGTTGGAGGGATTTTCAAAAGACTTACAATCTGATCCCAAGTTAACACAAACAGTACCTGGATCGTCTGTCTCAGGTATAACAGAAGATCTCATGCCAGACAACACGTTCTGGCTGTCATATGCTTTTTGTGAAGAAAGATAACACTTCCCTGGGTAATCAACAGTGCTTGACGTAGAAGCGTCAGAAACTTTGTACAGTTCCTTGTCACTGGTTTCAGCACTGACTAATCGAAAATCACCCTTTCCAGGTGTAGCACAGGGCTCGAATTTAGCACTAATTGGCTCCAGAACAATCCTAGGCTGCAAACTGAAGTGGCTTGTTGCAGTGCTAACTGATTCTGAATCAGTTCTTGAACGATCCATGCTGTGGCTGGAAGCAGCATCAGCTGAGTGCAGAGGTAGTAGGCTGAATTTTCTGCCAGTGCACACTGAATGAGGTTGGACAGTTTCCTTAGGCTCTGTAGTACTTGTATGATCTTGGGACATGGTAGAAGTCTGATTCCTAGTCAATGCGAAGCCTCCATCCTTCTCCCTTTCATCACTGCTTTCTACTGCAGGCTGCAGAGGAGAAAGTTGTAATTAGTAATTCTTGACAAGAGAGGTCTATATACCATGTAAGAAAGAGAGTGTGGTAACCCACACATACGTATTGTTTTACTTATTCTTTTGGTTTAAGGAAAAGAAGTGGAACAAATGGAGATCTTTATTTGCAGATAAAAACAGCTCTTTATTTGGGAGGCCAATAACCTATAGCCATTATTTATGTGTGATGACAATGGCAACTATGAGAACAGTTACTGAAACAAATTCTAACAGGACACATACTGCAAACTGCTCTTGCTACCTTACTATTCTATCCAGAAGCACATGGCCTTGTGCTACGTGCATCAGTGCTATGATCAGTGCTACGAAGGCAGAGCTCGTTAGCTTTGCTTACCCATGCTCACAGCTAGACGGCAAATAACAATGCTTTATTAAAACGCAAAGACAGCTCTTTATTTCTGAATACACTTTTTTGGCATTCACATTGCTGAAGTTAAAAATGATCTGGACACATGAGGTTGTTACTTTTACATGAGTAGTCCACATCAGACAACAAAATTAAAACCAGGGTGTCCAGTAGCGCAGTGTTTCCCAACCCTGGTTCTGGAAGCCTTCTGCCCAGCACAGTCTAATGTTTTTTTTTCCTGTTCCCAACATTCGTGATTAAAATCTCAAATACAAAAACTAAATAACAAGCCCATACTGAGTGTGAATGAGCATTAAGGCTTGAAAAGCACTAAAATACACAGAGCCTATACTGGAGCGCATAAATCTTGATGATGCTTGAGTGTGTGTGTTTGTACTACTGGGGTCGTATTACAGAAAGTTAGTGAAGTTAGTAAATCTTCCGATACTTGATCAAAGTCATCAATCAACTATCGTGTCTGTTACAAAGCAACCGACCACACGCGCGTAGCTGAAATGTAAACACAAACAAAATCATTAAAAATGTCATTTAGTTAGCCAGACAGTTACTGTTACCGATGTTGAATTAAAAAAAAAAAAAAAAAGTCAAAACAAAACTAAAGTGTGATAAAGCAGGAGTAATTAATCAATTGAACAACATTAGCACACAAGAGAACAGACAACAGAAGAAAAGGAAGCACCATTTTACAGTGTAGATAAAAGTAATGTCATTTTAATGTAAACCATGCTGCCCATCACTGGATAAAACGAAACGATGGGAAGTTAGTAGGGATGCACCGAATGTTTGGCAACCGCAATTATTCAACCGAAAATGGCAAAAATAAATTCATATTATGCTTTGTTGGTGTGTCTGCTGGGATGTTAAAATGTTCAGTGTTTAAATACGTGTTTTTATACTGGCACTGTCATATCCACATCTTAATTCTGCATCGTCCTTATTGTCTTCAGTGTCTTATTGTCTCTTTTATGTCTATCTCAGGGCCCTTATTTTATTTTATTGTATGTCTTGCTTCAGTCCATTTTATGTTTATTGTTTTTTACATTGAATATACTCTTGTTCTTGTTTTAGTTGTAATCTATTTATCGTTAAATGTTTATTTGCTACACCTGGGGATGGAGAGTAACGCAATTTCAATCCTCTGTATGTCTTGTACATATTGAAGTATTGACAATGAAACTACTTGACTTAATCTGCAGTTTAGTAATTGCATTTTCTTTGAAAACCAAGACAAATACACATCCCAGACAGCAAAATTGTTGTGGACCAAATCTGGCCCACATTCTGGACCACTTGCAAATGGGTTGACGGCACTTGGGTGAACCGCTCCCAGTATGTGGGTCACACCTCCGCCAAAAGGAGGCAACTCTGCCGTATCTGCAGTGGACCAGATCTGTTTTGGAACAGGTGGGCCAAATGCATGTTGTAAATATGCGGTCCACCTTTGGCTTACAGCAGACAGTGGGCCAGCAGTGCCATATCTTTGCCAGATGTGGCCTGCATCCGCTTGCTATCTGGGATTTAGCCTATTTAATTTATGCAGTGGTGAAAAGTGGCAAGATGAATTAAACACTGAAAAAACGTATTCGTTTTCATATTTGTTCGACTGCAAACATTTTCATTTCGGTGCATCCCTACAAGTAAAGAACACCGTTGGGTTTTTCCTGAAGTTAGGACAGTATTCAGGATATTTTGTTTAATTAGGACGTTTCTGTAAAACGGTTTTATCTGGAGTCGGAATAAGATTATGAACTTTACAAGTGTTGTTGTGTAATAGCTTCTGTCCTAAATTCCAGCTTAAATAAAGTTGTCATGATGACGAATCAGATAAGATTTCAGAGTTAGGATGTTTCTGTAATACGGCCCCTGGTGTGCTACTGGGAGTCCTGTTGGAATTCTGCAATGACTGTTATAGAACTAGGTCATAAGTTTTATCACTCTACTAACGATCTACTATACTAATTCATTCAAATTGTCAATCCCAGACTCACGTGCCTGGTCCTGGCATGAGGTCACTGAAGTGCTTTTCCTAACATTTTAAAGCACTAATCAACTAACAGCGGACGTTTCTTAAACAATGTTAACAAAACAAACAAACAAACAAACAAACAAACAAACAAACAAGTCATTCTTCAAAGGTGTCAGTCTGACATGCAGTCTTTTGTAGTCATCATGTGTTTCATCATAAATGCTCCTACCTCCTGGCTGTAGGTATCTGGGACTCTGGGCCTTGTCAGGTCACCGTAAAATTGTTCTTTACGTTGTCGGTAGGAGTATGGTTTCTCGCCTGAGTGGACCTGCATGTGCACCATCAGCCGCATTCCTCGTCGAAAGACTTTGTCGCAAAACGGACATGGATACAACACTTTACCTCCGTCTTGTTCTTTCTGAACTGTAGACTCCTCAGTGGATGAACTCTCTTGTGGCATCTGAAACTGTGGGAGAGTGTTATGTCTAGTAACAATCAATTTGCAATATAAAAAAAAGACTGGCAATTAATACAACTTCCAATAAAGCCTGGCAATACCAAATACCTGTCCATCATCACTCTTCTGCGCCTCAGTATTTACATTTTTCTGCAAACCCTCCACTTCTTTCCCGTGGCCAAGCATGTGCATGTTCAGCCAGTTCCTTCTAGTGTAGACTTTGCCACAGTGTTTGCAGACGTAAGGGCCAGTAGTTGTGTTAGTAGATTCCTTCTTTTTGTTTTCTGGTGCCTTTTTATCAGATGACTTATCCGCATTTTCCTTTGGGAGCTTAATAGTAGTAAAAACACGTTCATGAATATAAGTTAACTCATCTTTACTAATATTCATCACAACACTGCAAAAAACATTTTAATTCCATATTAAGCATAGAAGGAAATAATCTCAAAACCAAACCGACAACCATAAATGTTTGATCATATAAATATCCAAATAACCACATTTTTACATTTTTTTACATACATAAAAATATACAATCCCTGAACAGAGACACATACCGTTACAGCTGTATCCGGCTTCCTAGTTTGGCCTATGTTATCAAGGCTGGGCTGTATCTCTAGAAGCTTCTTTTTCCTCCTTCGTTTCTTTTCCACAATATTGCCCGTCATCCCTTCCACAAGACTCTGTTCCTCTTCTTTCCTTTCCTTTTGTGCAAGTTCTTGCATCCTCTCTCTTTTGTGAATCTTCTTATGGGTTTTCAGGCACCCGGGGAGCAAATAAACTTTGCCACACTCACGGCAAGGGAAAGTTTTCTTTGATTTTGGAATACTTTGTGCTTCTCCAGCAGACTCTTCAGGGATTCTCTCTGGTTCTTCTGTGATTTCACTGGATTCATCTATGATTCTCTCGGATTCATTACTGCTTGTTTTGGATTCTCGAGTTTTATTTGATTCTAGAGTCATTTTGTGGGACGCAACAATCTTTGTTGGTGGTGGATCAGAAGCAATTTCGGACTTTCTTTTCAACTCTCTATTCATTTTTTTTCCATCATCCGTGACTTCTTTTAACAACTGAAGGGGTGAAATAAATGAAATCATAAGAAAGAATTATATTCCAATATGACCGACTTCCAATTATTTAACAATGTAAGCATTACAATTATGTATGTTGAATTAATGAACAAGTCAGATACATAAACATGTGACATACAATGAACCTCATCACATCAACGTAACTATTCTGTTATACGTCACTCCTGACATTACAAAGTTGCATGTTCACAAAACAAAGATATGGCTGAAGTCTTTGTGATGCATTTATCCACAGCACTGTGAGTGGTATAAATAAAAGGGAACCAACCTGGGATATGGTACGTCGAGACTTTTTTCGAGAGCCAGGCAAAATACTTGGGAGAATAATTTCACTTTTTGGTGCCATCTTAACTGCATGACTTCGAATATGTGGCCCCAACCATCCTTCACGAGTGAATACTTTGTCACAGTATGGGCAGGGAAAGATTTTCTTTACAGCTCTGCTGTTTTCAGCAACCTTTGTTTCCTTCGTCGCCTATGCAGAACAAAACATATCAAAAATATCAAAGCTGATGAATATTATTCAATATACAAATAAGAACTATTTACAATGTATCAGAAAATTAAAGGGATAACTGGATACAATGCCTTGCAAAAAAAAAAAAAAAAAGATGAATAAATAAAATATTTGTACCACCCTTGGTGATTTCTCAGTTTTATTGCATTGCAACCTGGAATTAAAATGTATTTACATTTAGCTTTTATGTAACAGACCTAACAAAATAGTCCAAATTATTATAGTATCAAAATAATATCTTGTTAAAAAGAAATTAATAATAACTGAAAAATTATGAGTTCATACGTTTTTACCCACCTATGAACTATGAACCCCCTAAATAAGAGCTGGTCCAACCAATCAACTTCAGAAGGCACATAAATAATTGTGTTTGTCATGTGATGTCAGCATAAATACACCTGTTCCCTGAGCTCCTGAGTCTGCAACAGAACTAAGAAAGTAACATGAAGACCAAGAAGCTCTCCAAACAGGTCAGAGACAAAGTTGTGGAGAATATAAAAAAGGGATATAAAAAAATAAATAAATAAAAAAATATTCAACGATTCAACAAAGACACCAAAGGTAACACTGAAGGAGCTACGAAGATCCACAGCAGAGATCGGAGTATCTGTCCATACTTTAAGCTGCACACTCCACAGAGAGGGGCTTTATGGAAGAGTGGCCAGAAAATACACAATGTTTAAATGTTTAAAAGAAAGAAAGAAAGAGAACTGCAAAATATCTAAGCATCCACGACTAAAATTGAACTTTT
Source organism: Semaprochilodus insignis (assembly GCA_034552555.1). Taxonomy (NCBI): domain Eukaryota; kingdom Metazoa; phylum Chordata; class Actinopteri; order Characiformes; family Prochilodontidae; genus Semaprochilodus; species Semaprochilodus insignis. The sequence continues at coordinate 11,882,922 of CM067477.1, read as the reverse complement.
AGACCATCATGCTATGTGTGGCGAAAACCACACATAGGAAAGGAAAGATAGGAAAGATAGATGGTAGTAAATATAGGTCAACTGCTGAAGAAAACCTGATTTCGTCTGCTGGAGGGTAATATAAACAGTATAGCTACCTCAGTTGAGACTTGAGTGACGTTCTTCTGCATCTTTTTACTTGGAAGCTGCTTCTGCTCTTTGCGGGTTAAAGTGCGTTCCCGATCATGTGACTTCAAGTGGAAGGTCAGCCAACAGGAACGAGCAAATATCTTCTTGCACTCGAGGCACTGAAACAGGGAATGGCCTCCTGCTTTGGCCCTTTCAACCTCCATTTCGTTGTTTCTCATTATTGGCTTCTGAAAAGAATTTCAAAAGACAACAGAACATTCAAAACAACAAACTGGGAAAAACACAAGCCAATTAAAATTTAAGCCAGTTTTTACTCCATCACTTATAGTTTCTTATATTCTGACTTGCAGACAAGTTCAATTTTGACACTGCTTATTTAAATCTTGCTAGCTCAACTTAAGGAGATATTGTTTATTACTGTATATTATGCATAGTAATACCACCTCATATTGAATGAAATTCCAGCAGGACTTTTAATACTGTAGGCAGAAATGGCACAAAGGCCCCTTTTCTTTTTCTAATACCAATACTGATATCTTGAAAGTTGCCAGATACCAATGCAATATTAAAATATATGTGGGGCTTGGTTTTAATGTGAGATCTATAATTTCTATAATTATATATGACATTTTACTTGTGTGCAGATATTGCAAACAACCAAAACTAGCATTTATTTCAAGACTACGTTGTTCACATTTTTTGCCCTATCCACTGTCATAGTTGGTTTTCAAAGGGATGTTGATATTTATTGCCTTGGTCATCAATTGCATCATGCCAAACACCAGCACCCCCATGTATAATGTACTGGGTCCTAGGCTCCAGCTCTCCAAGTGCCCTGTCTTGCTCCCTCCCTGGCTGACTATCCTCTCATTTTCAACTGCAACTGTTATTTTGTTAAGTCAAAATAATACTGACACAAGTTTTGGAATTCCTAATGTGCATTTACTTATATTACAGGACAGTAATACATTTTCCCTTCTTGTGAAATTCTTGATCATAGTGTTTTGTGTGCTGCAGATACTATGGGCTGCCTGCACATCTCTCTCATAATTCTCATGTGAACTTTTCTTGCCAGTCTAGTCTGACAATGAAACCAAATACATAAACAGTGTAACCTGTAGATATTCTTTCTACCCACAGAAAAGGGGGAACAAAACACTTAAAAGTTAGTCAAGACAACATTCATTTGAGAACTGTAATGGCTCTTGTAGTTCTGATTCCTATAATTCTGATTCCTTATAGTGGGCGGGGGGATGACAGTATGTTTTTCCAAATATAACATTAAAACTTTTGCACAGCTCACAAAGAGAAAAATAATCTTTATTTATGTGAAGGTCATCACTGAAAGAACAACATCCCAAATAAGAACTAATAATCAAGTCAGAAAATAAAAAAAAGCTTGCCAAGCACCACATTTGGCAACATTTACATTACAAGGCTTAATTTGCACAAGTCCATATTTTTGCCTTTATGTGACAAATTTTTTTTTTTTTTTTTTTTAAGCTGTGTGTACACACAAATCTGACCTTAAGATCTGAACCATTTTCATATGTGGCCCTAGAATGGATGCATATCTGATTTGTGGCAAAAACAGCTAACCTTGAAGTTAGTGCCTGCACAAAACTGGGGGGGGGGGGCGCGGCGTGGGGGGGG
>CM067477.1:11802078-11866213 GCA_034552555.1 Semaprochilodus insignis | reverse complement strand
AGCTCTGCAGCTGGAGTCTATTGGGATCTTTGCCAGATGCTTTGTAGCTGTCTGGTTTGCGGTTCCTACGATGCTGTAACTTCCACCCTTGTCACTTCTGCCTTAAGTTCCCCTACAAGAGCTTCCGCATGCATGAAGCCTGATACGGGCCCAGTACGCGAAACCAACTGTAAGTTAGGTACTCTACCTTGTCCCCCAGCCTCGGCCCTGCACAGCGCGTCCCTCAGCTGCTCCCGGAGTTTTTCGTTTTCGATCCGGGTCTGCGCTGTTTCCTGGCGGTACTCCGTCACTGTGGCTTCCACCGCCTCCAATATCTCCCTCACGGCTACAGCCAAGCGCTCCGTCAAATAGGTGTTTAAAATATCCATCTTAGACATGTTAGTCGGGGAGGAGTGACCGCACACTGCCGTGGATGCGAATCACTGCACCACCTTCTCGCCAGAAAGCGCTAAACGGAAAAAGCAAGAGGCTTCACTGGCCGCCTTCCGGTTGTCAGAAATCTAGATCCGCGTTAGTGTAACACAGTGACCGCAAGCGGGCGCCAGAGAGAGGGAGGGAGGGAGGGAGGGGAGAGAGAGAGAGAGAGAGAGAGAGAGAGATAGAGACCGTAGTGGATAAGACTCATATCGGCACTACTCCCTCTGCGTGGAAATCTCACCACATTTAGCGGGAACGTGCAGATCTACGCCATCTGGTGGTTGCGTTCAACACATGATGAGGCGCAATTCATTCATCCGTAGTGAAATGTTTTTTTTTTTTTGCCTCAAGTGATAAAAGTTGGAACTTTGGTGAAACAGACACCATGTGACCATACGAGCACTGTAGCTACTAATTATATAGCAGCAAAAGTTTTGTTAAGCCATATAACTGAAATAAATTATTAATTAATTGAACTACAAATCCCAGGATCCAATGCTTGGTAAAGTGTGGGGCAGTGATATAATCTGCGCAACAAGTCTTTGTAGTCTCTTTTGAGAAACACTCGTAAAAGCTCGTTTTCTTTTACTGTCACTAATCATTTTTACTATTAATAACGTATCAGATATAACTGAACAGACAGACGACAGAGCACGCTATGTTGTCCATCCCATAATGTACATCAACTACATTTAGTTGCTTCCTTGCATTTTGAACACAAACAACATCTGACCACTTTTTGTGGTCAAAACGGGATAAAAGGGGAACTCCACCAATGTGTTGGCATTTAAAAATTTGGGACAGGCTTAAATGGTCATGAGTTATTAGACAACACATCTTTTTCATCTGTCATCATGGTGACGACAGCTTCCTTCTTTTGTTGCAGAGTGGTAAGGGCATCCTGAAGGTTACCCCTGTATTTACAGTGGTGGATGAAGTAAATGAAGTAATGAAGTAAATGTAATTATTCCTTTTGGCTTATGTGTGCATATAAAAATAAAAGAAGTGCAAAAGCGAGCCCACCAATCAGGATACCGCACAGTTACTTTGTTCTGAGCTTGTTTTGACCTGTTGGACAGAGAGCTTGGTTCTACCTAATGGAAACTTTCTCCTTCCGTGTTTTGTGCTAATGATCATTTGAATAGACATCAGTGTCAGAGTAATTAATGACCTTCTATTTAAAGACTGGTGGACCGAGAGACACTAGAGTCTCTTCACCTAAAATGAGTTGATTAAGCAAGAGTCTCCTTCCAGAAATTAGAATAGGATGATAATAGAATGATAATTAGAGCCATAATAAATCATGCTACTGTTGCTCTCCATACTTAAATACAATTGAAGGTAAATACTTTAGTACTTTTACTCTAGTGGGGGTCTAAAGGGAGGAACTTCTACTTTTACTGGAGCAATATTTTACCTTGGGTATCTCTACTTTAACTCAACTACATGGTTTGTATACTTCGTCCAACACTGTGTATTTTATTTTACACAGTTGCAAGCGTAAGTTCATATGGTCGATAATGCACAATAATAATTACGTTAATAATAATAACGATGATGATGAATGCTTGTTGTGTCAGTCATTACCAGATTCACAGCATTGTGCTGAGTTTGATATACAAATCTCTTGAGTTGGATGTTAGCTTCTTATTTGAATTCCTGTTCCACCTTAAATAGTGCAGCAGAAACACACTAGCACCCTCATAGGCTTCTGAATGTAACTGCTACAACATTTAAGGTGGAATGGAAACTAAGAATAAAAAACTTCAGCTTCATTATATCTCTCTCCACTATATGAGTTGCAGTTAACAAGCTGGGGCTGTATAAACTTGAGGGTGGGGGCTGCCGGTTTAACCCCCACGTTACTATGTACACTTGGCTGTAATATTCTCAGTTTCGCTGACTGTTCTTGTGCTTAAATGTGTGATTTCATACATTAACTCACAGTAACTGCCAAAAACGATGTTCTACCAATTTTTCTTAACCATTGAGGTGTACTGCTCCACATGCGCACGCCCATAGGAGAGAATAGTAGCAGGTTTTCTCATGCCTTTAATGATAATTCAGTCTTATTTTGGGTGTGTTGCATAGACTCAACCTAATATTATTATCTACCTGCTGATAAAGTGATTTAGCCTATCAAAACAGTATTGATTAGGTGAATATGTCATTAAAATATGTCATTAAAATATACTAACTACATTTTAACATAGAGCGCCATCTACAGACATGTGCCAGGTTAGGATATTTCAACAAGGTAACACAATTCATCACAAAACCGGCCCCTAGGGACTCAATTACTAATTACCCATTTGTTTTCTGTCAGTAAAAATAACATCACTAATTGTAGATAGAGAACTACCAGATGTGAGGACTCCTTACCATTTTCCAAAGCTACATCTCAGAGAAGGTTGTGCAACTAGTACACTCATCATCAAAAGAATAGTTGCACCCAGAAAGAAGTTGGATTGCAGTACTATTGAGAAGGAAGATAAAGGTTACCAGGAACAATAAATGATGATACATTTAGACTGATATGGGGAATATTTATTGAGCTACACATACAGAAGTAGTGTCTCTTCCTGTGATAATCAGATAAACCAGATTTTGCGGTAGGGGTGGAGGTGGAGTGACACCAGACCTTTTTGACGTGAGACATGTGACAACAAACTCTTCATCTTGCTTGAACTCGTCACTGAAGATGACGCCCTGCTATTCTGAGTCACTCCATGATAGTCTGGAATGACACCATCAGAGTCTTTGGTGACGCTGACGTGGTGTTAAGGGCAGTCGTCGTAACCGTCTGCATGCATGTTGTCTGGAGCGATGACTAATGGACTCATGTCTGCAATCGTGGCTGTTGGGTCAGTCAGGTACAGCAATAAGGCCCATCTATGCTTACATCACATGTGCGGTCGAGCGTGAAACTTTAATTATTCGCATGTCTCACATGTTTCTTTCCTGGCGGTTGATTCCTTCTGGGTGCAAATATTTGTGCAACTAATTTTTGGCAATGACTGTTTATTTAAGACTAAGAAAAGCAAGCAGGTTTAAATAAGATAAAATTCAAGCTACTTATGCCCTTAAATTATTTCAGTTCTATCTGGGATTGCTTTTATCCAAATTTTACAGGGCAGTCATTTAATAAATGTTATAACCAGCTATCCTCACAAGATTAATTAATGACATTTCCAGAAGTCTCCCTTTTGGGTTTTAATTTAGCCCAGCCAGATGTCTTTAGTTTAATACTGTAAATAATCTGTGTTCTGTGTTTTTGTTACTTGTTTTTGTTACTTGTCATACGTGTTGCTCTCACCAAAACAAATTATGTGTAACATACTTGGTGAAATAAAGAGATTCTGAGATTCTGAGATTCTGATGATGATCTTTATCTAAAGCACATCTAATCAGTGCAGTCTTGTTTTATGAGGGTTGGGCAGAATTAGACCAGGAGTCCATTAGAGAGGTGTGGAGAGTTTGGCCCAGGAGAGTAATTGTCCTGTAGGTAGCCGAGGTCTCTGCCACTTTCGCCTAGTCTTCAGCTTCTATTACCGTCACAGTCAAACTAAAGGTCTGCAGCTTGCCAAACACTGGGGCAGGGATGCAACCTCTCCCACTTACATCAGATTTATTGATCGGGTAATTTGATTAGAATATATAATTAAATCCCCCAAGGTTAACTCCTCTGTGTGGCTTGTTTATCTCCTCTATCACTCTGTGACATTTGCTAATCACTGGCGCTGTCTCTCTGCTCTCCATCCATTGCCTTATACAGCTGCACCCGGGATCTATTTGTCTGAATTAAAAGCTGTTAGAATACACAGATTTTACATCATGTGTAGTTGAAGTGAATGGTGAACTGATGTTTTGTTCTGGCTTTAAACTGCCAGGCAAGTGAATTCAACATTGTGTCAGAGATCACCATTGGTTTATTTAATTTCCAGTCAAAACAGTCATTCAGCTTCATTTTTCATGTTGGACTGATGGCAGATTAAACTCTACAGTGACTCACTATGGCTTCTTGAGGTACAAAGTGATATTACGGTACAGGATGAACCGGGGCTAGCTGGTTAGCATGCTAATTTTATTAGACCTCATACATAGATGTCTTTGACATACTTTCAAAACTTATCCTTAAGTTTTTAACGTATTTCAGCATGTTCTGCTGTTAAGTTCATTTTTAAAGAAAGTAAAAAACATAGAAATTGCACCTTTAAAGCTTTCATCTTTGAGAGGTAGGAGAAACTCAAACTACACAAGAGTTTTTGTCCATACTTCCACTATGAGAAGAACACTATGGGTCTGAAAGGATGTGTAACTGTCAAGAGGCCTTTGATAAGAAATAGACAAAAGCATTTGTTGATGACTGCTGATGTTCTCTAAACAATGAACTGACCAAACCATAGTCCCGATCTCAACATCACTGAATGTGTTTTGGAGGACTATAAGGAATAGAAAATGCAGCCAACATCTCAGAACTGAATTTTGGAGATGTGGAAAAATATCTCTGCAGACTTGAATGGAAGCTATAAAGGGAAATGGTGCACACACTAAAACCTGAAAGAAATTGATATTCTGTATTCTGTTTAGCTGTTGAGGCTTCTGTGTCATTTTATGCCAAATATGTCCTGTCCATAGTGCTGTCCAAAAAAAAATAAATCAACATATTTTTGCGATTTTTAGGTTTTTGAGCATAATTTGAGCTCAGCTTTACACTGAAATAGAAATAGCAATAGAAATGCTCGAGAATAACTTTGAATAAAATCTCTGTATGTTAAATTCCTTTGAAAGTGAAGAATGTTTTTGTCCTCTCCTGTAAAGTTACAGTTTTGGAGAAACTTGTTTTTCTTTGGAGAGTAACGATATATTTTGGCTAAGATTGTCTGCCTTCTCTCTCTGAAACATCTCCCTCAATGAAGTCACTTTTGCACACTACTGTGCACCAGGTAAAACAAAGAAAAACCCTGCCACGCAAAAATCCAGTTATATGTGCAATGGTTAGAAACCCCGTCCATAAACACCACTGTTGTGTTTTCATATATTTGTAATGCATCGATCATCTTTGCTGCCCATCTTTGGCCTCATTGTTGTCTGGACTCTGAAACTTGAATCGTCATGCTAAAATATACTTGGCAGTAAACTGTATACTAATCGAACTGTGAATTAAGAAGCACACTCACTGCCCACTTTATCAGGAACCTTGAATCTGCATTCATTGTGTATTTTGTCATCTTATAGATGGACTGTATAGTTCTACAGCTACTGTATTGCACCTGTTTCTCTGCACACTTAGCCTCTTTGGTCAGGAACCCCACAAGACCACATATGGGCAGGTATTCCTCATTGTCACTGCTGTATAGAGAACAGTCCACCAACCCAAAATATCCAACCAACAGGGTCCTGTGGGCAGCGTCCTCTGACCACTGATGAAGGACTTGAGGATGCTGTGGAGCAGCAGATGAGCTTTTGCCTCTGACTTTACATAGAAAATGTGGACCTGTAAGGTAGGAGTGTCTAACAGAATGGACATGAATATGGAGGAACAGGCTAGCCAACACATGGACTACTGGCTGTAATTATAGAGTACAGGGACCTGATAACATGAACAATGAGTGTAGATACAAGGCTGTTCCTCAAGTGACCAGTGAGTATATTTTGCTCTTTTATCTCATCAGACTTTGGCTTCTTTATTTTCACCCTTGGTATTCAGTCTTGCAGACCCCTCCCATCCTTTCTTCCTTCCTCTGAGCTTCAGCTGCATTATGACAGAGACTTTTCCTGCACTATCGTCACCAATGTTGCGCTTGCTCCCTCTCTGTAGTCATTATTCAGTATCTGTTAGGCAAACTTCGGTATATTTACATTTCTCCTGAACCCACTGAAACGGCAGAATCGTGACGAGTGTGTTTTACTGTATATTAGAACGTTAGCATGTGCCGTGGGCCGTATTTCCTCAGTTCAGCATAAATATATAGAGTCTGCCCCTTGCCTCCCACTCTGTTCACCATCAACACCTTCTTTTCTCACGCGCTCCCTTTCAAACACCTTTCTTATCCTCCAGTCAGCTTTGCAATCCCTGAGACCCTCAACCACCACCCTTCCTCCCTTCCTTCCCCCCTCTCCTCCAGCCACACTGGCAGAAGCTTTTAATAATTCATGCTGGTTTAAAATTCAAATGAGAGATTTTTTATTAACACACACGAGTCACTAGAGGACACTCCCTCTGCTTATCCCATCCACAGGACCTCACTCCTTAACAACCGTTGCCCTGGAAACTGAAGCATCCTAGCAGAACATGATGCAGCAGAGACAGCTAGTACCAGGCAGGGAAAGAAAGACAGAGAGAGAGAGAGAGAGAGAGAGAGAGAGAGAGAGAGAGAGAGAGAGGTGGGGGAAAAAGAAAGAGAAAGGTGGACATAATGTTGTGGACAGAAAGAGAAATAGGGACAGAAAGTGAGAGTGGGAGAGAGAGAAGAAAGGGGAGAAGGGAGAAGAAAGGGAATGAGAGAGGGAAAAAGGGATCTAAAGAAAGAAAAAGTGTGTGTATACCGTAGAGCGAGCAAGAGAGAATATGAAAGAGAGAGAAAAGAAAGAAAGACAAAAAGTAAGAGATAAGAAAGGAAGGAGGGAAAGCAGTATGTGAGTAGGATAGACAAAAATAGACAGTGAAGAGAAACAGAGAAATAGGAAAAGAATGGGGAAAAAACAAGGTACAGAAAGAAATAAAATGTGTGTCTATACAAGAAAGCAAGTGAGAGGCAGAAATGGAGAGAGAAAAAGAATGCATGAAAGAGAGAAGAAAATGTGTGTGTAAGACAGAGAGAAGAAAAAGAAAGATTGAAAAGGGAGAAAGTGTGTACAAATAAGACAGGGTGAAAGAGAAAGACAGAAAAAAGAGCTGAAGAGAGAAAGAGATAAAGGGAAAAGAAAAGGGGGGAAAGAACATTTTAACATCCTCACCAAAAGAAAAAAAAAACATTTTACTTTGGGCAGTAACAATAAAGTGCATAGTCAATTTTAGCTTAGCATTTTAGCTTTCATTAAAACCTCTGAAAATGTAATATGCTGATAAAAAAAGCGTACCTTAGAAAAATTCCACCAAAACAATCCACATGTGTGAAGAGATTTACTTGTTGCTTGCTTCCTCTATATATGAGAACAGTAAAGGCGTAAAAAATCTATTGATTTTTTAGCCTAACATGTCTCTACCAATTGGTAGAGATGACACAATCAGGTTAAGTTCAACACAATATGTAGTGACTCAAAATGTGCTACGTTAGGCAGGATGTTAAAGGGTTAAGTGAAAAAATTTGTTCACTTAATAAAGAGTATATTATCTTATATCTAACCTACAAAAATGATCTCCTCTTGAAGTGTGACTATAACCACTGCTGCATAATGGTGTGTGTGTGCGCGTGTGTGTGTGTGTGTGTGTGTGTAAGGTTGGGTTTAGGGTAGGGGTAAGGTTTAGGTAGTTCTGGTTAAGATTTAAGTAAGTCTCCAGGAAATTAATGTAAGCCTAAGTACTGTCCCCACAATTCACAGAACTGAACGTGTGTGTGTGTGTTTGCATGTCAGACATTAACACACAGAGGTGACTCTAATGAGGAAGAGTTTATTCACAAAGCTCAATGAAACATTATCAATTATCAGTCCAGGACTGACAGATCAATACAGAGAGCTCTATCAAAGGCTTTGTTGTACATACTGTGTAAATAACATACTGTTGGTTCAAAGCAATCCATTAAGGCATGCACAGGCAAGTCTGCACAAAGTCAGGATTATAGGAGCAACAGGGCTTATCATAACGCCACAAACAATAAATTCATAGAGAAAAACATCAACCTCTGGCACTGGTGACTTACCCGACGTGGGGGAGTGAAGGTATGAATGAAGGAAAGTCACATTCACTGAATGAGAGCGATGTGATGATGGCATAGAGTGTTTTTACAAGGTGCATAAAAAAGATAGAATATTATAGTGAAGTAGAAATGGACTGAATCTGAATGAAGCCCAGAGATTAGTACTCCGCTGGTGTCCGCTTAAAGATTACACGAGTCCTCCATCAGAATGTCACAGAGCAGCATGTGGATTCCGTAATAAAAGTGTGTAAACATGCGAGGTCAACGCTCACACCTCAGAAATATACCAGCAAAACCAAAGACAGCCCACTGACTGACTGCAAATTTCAAAAGCTATGTTGTACATATATTCATAATATTTATATGTACGGCTAACTCGGAGGCATAATTCTAAAGTACATAACCATAAAAATACGCATAACGATAATTATAGTTTCAGAATAGATTTTGTGAAAGCACTGTAGTGGTAACAGTCAAGAAATTGCATTACTAATATTCTTCAGAATTAATCAAAAAGGAACGCAGAGGCAGAAGGTAGCAGTACAAATATATACATCCACATATGTACACATGTACATACACTGAGAGCCGCTAGCAGTGCAGACAGAGTAAATATCTTTAGCCAGTTAAAGCATTTCAAGAGAACACAAAGCCATGTTCTCGCACTGCTGCTTTGAAAATGTTTTTGGACTGGTGCTAATTGAAAATAGGCATGCTACAGGTTTTACATATCTGCAAGAAGGAAAAAGAAACAATCAAATTGCTATCGAGTTGCCATTTTTTTATAGCGTCTAGAAGCCTCGACATGGTGAACAACACAACAAGGCAACTTCTACCAGCTGTCAAAATTGTCTGACTTGCTTCTAGAACTTTCGACTCATTTGCATGGCCAGCACATTCACTCAATTGCAGAACTGAAGTCATTTGCTCGCCAGATTAGGATAAGTGCTGCTGAGCAAAGAAATGCGCCCTCCGAAAACCATGTGCTGAAGCATGAATCATCGTCATCAGAGCATACCTGGCCAACAATCACATTCAAACTCAGTCTTAAGTCAAGCTGGATTAGTTTTACCAATGGGGTTCTGGTAATGTAATTCATAAGGGGTTTGGGCGGCCCATTCATATGCGATTAAGTATCTTTGTGATACCCTAAAGCTCGGACATTGACCTCAGCTCCAGGAATTAAATTGGTCCAAACAAACAAACAAACAACTAAAACCCCTGATACAAAAATGGCACATACAGAAGGTTCAGGATAGTAAAGTGGGCTCAGTTAACTTAAAAATCAGGAAAATATGGTGTCCATGCTCTGCTTCACCCTGAAAGACTATGGTCACTATGTCAGGTTAGGCAATCATAGCGCCATAACTTCCTGCTGTGTCTTGGTCAGGAGACTTTCAACGCTACATATTTGACACCAGTCAATCATGGTTTACTTTCTTGATTAAGTTCATAGGTCATTGTGGAGAAGAGCCAAGAAAATGTCAATCTAATGTCAATCGGCTACAGAAGTGAAAGGCAGATGTTATGGAGCTGTTCCTGGGTGTTACAAAGAGAACAGTAAGGGCATCAGGTCTTGGCTGAGTTCTTTTTGAATACTCTTCCCTGAGAGGTTGAATCTGACGATCACAAGCATGTTGAATACAACAAGAGAACACAAACCCATGAATACAACATGCTTGTGATCGTCAGATTCAACCTCTCGGGGAAGAGGTCTGAAGGACAACCTATGTTACTGATTGTATTGTATATAGTGTAGCTTGCCCAACGAGACAGAAATCTCACTGCCCATGTTCATTCTCCATCTAAATAGGCCATCAGCAAAAATGTTGTCATTCCCAGTAGTCCTGTTTAGAGCTTGAGGATACAGAAACCGGGTTTGTGGTTACCAGGTTTTATTGCATTATTGTGAAATTGATCTGACCAGGAATACTATTACTAAAGGAGCTCCGAGTTTGATGAATTATAGAAGATAATACTGGAATTATTTCTTAATAGACAAAGCAGCAGATTAAAATCATGCATCTCCCAAATTACAGCACCTCTCCAAGTAAAACTTATCCAGCTCTAACAGGGCTTAAGACCCAGTTCATTGATTCTAAAAGAGTCCAGAATTTCACTTGTGGGTGCTCAAACTTACTATGGTTCCTACTATAGTGTCACTTACTGCCCTCTAGTAGACAGAATCTTATTTGTGCAGCTTTAAAACAACAAATGCATGCAGGCTGTCTCTAACGACTGATGTAACCCACATTACATTGACCAGTGTGAGGGTCAGTGTGCTTAACAATGCTGTAAACCTCATCATATCCAGTGGTTCTTTCAACATCACATATTAACAAAGTGCTACAATACAAAGGTCTAGCCTTTCGAAAAATTAAACACATACAATTTCAACAAACCACCAGTCGCCCCCCCTTGTCTCTTCAAAAGGCCATCGAACTGTAAACATAAACTGCGGACGTAAATGGAGGTCTATATAAGCTTTCTTGAGTAAGCATGTTCTGAAGATGTGAATGTTTTGATAATGACTAGGCTGCTTTAGATAAGGTACACTGTCCCGCCATTGGGATAGCTATATGGGAAGTGATTACATGAAATGACCATGAAATGAAATGTGTATGAAATGTCCTGTTTTTTAGACAGGAATATTACATCCTTAAAAGAACTTACCAACTACCGCTCGCAATCTAATTATCTCACCTCTCTCTCTCTCACACACACACACACACGCACGCACGCACGCACGCACAAGCGCAAACACCTTCTGAGCCAAAGAGAAAATCTGTCCTTCAGAGACTTGGCACAGATTCTGTTTTGTGCATCCAAACAGAAAGAAATCAGGTATCACTCTGTTGAGTGAAATGAGTCAACCCAATGAACTGATTCAGCTGTGTGTTGATTCTTCATAGTGAAAGGGTCCTGATCTGGTATCTGATTGTGCAGGAAAATACTGGCTTCCAGTGTTGTTGTAAACATCAAGATATACAGTGTACAGTTACATCAAATAAATAAATAAATATATAAATAATAAACCGGAAACAAAAGCTACATACTGACCTACAGCACTAAGTCACTGTTACATTGGGATGTTGTCTGCACTGGTGGTCAAGTGAGTATGAGACAATGGAAGGAGAGAGAGAAAAGGTTGCAGGGGAATATCACTACCCTCTACCCTACACACACAGACACGCACACACACACACACACACACACACACACACACACACACACACACACACACACACACACGGTACACAGGACCAATCAGGCTTCTTGCTCCCATCCTTCTCCACACCACTGCATTCCTTATTTCTCTCTATCTCTAGAGTATCTTTCATCAGCAGTTTGCCACCTCCCTCCACCCCTCCCTCATCTCTCCATCTGTGTGAAACAAAGGACTGCAGCCCAGCTCAGCCCTACTCGCCACCCCCACTATATCCTCCAATGCGCTTTAGTTACCCTCACACAGCCAATCAGCATCCTCACAACATGCCACTGTGTTCACCTGCATTCCCCCTTCTCTGCTTTTCACCTCCCACAAATCCAGCCTGTTTTCACACAAATCCAGCCTGTTTTCACACAAATCCAGCCTGTTTTCATACCAATTCAGCCTGAGTTACCTTTAGCAGTGTTCAGACTGCGAACATAAAGCAGACTGTGAACATTAAGATAATAGATAGATAGATAGATAGATAGATAGATAGACAGACATACAGATAAATAGAAAGATAAGAGTACTGTGTAAAAGTCTAAGACCAGCCCTGCAAGTCTGTCACCATTAGATAAATTGTACTTAAAGCATTCATCTTTGAGAGGAAGGAGCAAATTCAGGCTCCACTCTTGATTCAGATCTTTAAAATACACAGGTGTTTCTGTCCATCCTTCCACTGTTAGAAGACAGCCGAACGCTATGGGTATGGAAGCATACGTAGCTGTTGAGAAGCCATTACTGCTACAGAAAAGAAAAACTTTTCCAAATCAAACAAAGTAGTTTGTAGATCAACTGACCGACCACTCCAGAATCCAGATCTCAACATCAGGGAATGTATTTGGCATTACTTGGATCATGAGAAGACTAACTTTGGAGGTGTCTCCCAATTAGGGATGAAGGGTGGCTTCTACACAGTACTCTAGATAGATAGATAGATAGATAGATAGATAGACATATTTAAATCAAGTACTTTGATGGATGACTTTTTCAGTCTATGTATCTTTATCTATATATCTATCTATTGCAAAACCAAGTAAAGAGATAGATGTAGATATAGATAAACAGACACATAGATAAATAGAACAATAGAGACAGGTAGAGAGACAGAAAGAGCCATACAGACAGACAGATAAATAGATAGTTGCTGTATGACTGTCTAGTCTCTTTCATGGTCTAGCTCCTTTGGGACTGCGATTGTGTCTAATAGAGATGAAAAGCCATGGATGGAGATTCTGCTTGCCCGTCTCTCCGGAGTCTCATTGTGTTCGCCCCTTTACTTTCATTAACCAAAAGAAAAATCTGCCTTGTGTCTGCAGAAATCTGCTTTCAAATCATCTGTTCATTCTTTCACCAGTCCACCTATCAGTACTAGCTTTTCCTCATGTTAATCTGCATTAGAGGCGTCTCATTAGAGAGAAGCTGTTCTCAATCTTTTATCTCTGTCATTCTCTTCATGTGGGAAGCCGATGCTGTTATTCAGAACCCATGAATCTTTGGTAGCAATAGATTTTCTTTCATTTGATCATCTTTCTAAACAAAAAGCCTTCTTAACGCTCATTTGTTCCCTTTTCATGTCTCTCTCTCTCTCTCTCTCTCTCTCTCTCTCTCATACACACACACACACACCCAAGTGACTCCAGACAGGAAATGAGATCATACTGGAAGCTTCCTCGCTGACATCATTAAGAAGTATTAATCTTTTGCAAAAAACAAACAAACGAAAAAAAATAAAACAACAATAACAAAAAAAATAAATAAATAAACATGCACATTGCCGTTCTGCTGGCTTCGGTCATTTACGTGCATTCAGAAGGTTTGGTGGGGGGGGTTCGCTGCTGCTGCTGTTTCTAGAGATGAAGATGGGAGTGGTTCAGCCTCAGAGTCTTGAGAAAGAGTAGAAAAGAACTGAAAAAAGCTCCGGGTGCTTTAGAATGATCTGGAAATGCAGGATGAGAGAGGATGATGGTCATCATGGATTGGTTGGGTGGTCAGAAATTCCTCCTCGGCCCTGATTGTCATGGCAACCCTCAGGACTTCAATATGCCTGGAACAGATGGGAAAAGGTGTGTCAGACAGAGCGCTAATGACAATATACAAACAGAATGAACATCGAACACAAACAAATCAATAATACAATAATAATCAATAACTAATAATTAATGATCCAATTAGAAACCAAAGAAGACACTGCACTGCATACATGTGATATACTGCAAATGAAAAGCAGTGAAACATATTTATAAAATCAGTTTTATAATCAGCACCAGTGGCATGCATCCATCGAACGTGTGCAGGAAAGGGGTGTACACTGTTAAATGCAGTATTAAATATGGTGTATAGATGTAAAAACACTATGTTAAACACACTGCTAAATACAGGGTAAAAACACTACGTTGAATACACTGTTAAATACAGTGTATGGATGTGAAAACACTGTTAAACACACCGTTAAATACAGTGTAATACAGCATAAAATTAGTGGTGTCAATCGATTAAAAAAATATAATCTAGTTAATCATAATAATAGGCTGTGATTAACTGCAAGTTTAAAATACTGGGATTTATTTGTGGCAGGAGATAAAACAAATACATATGTGGTGCTGGAATAAATGTATGAAAACGGGTTAGAACCATTTTTCTCTTTATCATAACATCTCAGCTTAGTTATGATCATTTCTAAATTAGAATCTTTTAATTTGCTGAGTAACAAGTCACATGATGTGCTTGGCATTGGCTACAACATCCAGAATTAACTGCAGGATTAGCAGAAAACCACATAAAAACAGTTACAAAGTAAAAAACAACAACTACTGAACACATGTAAACAGCTTGCCTGTAATTTGGCAAAGTAACTCACTAAAATAAATGCTACAGTGAGACATATTCAAGAAACTGAATGCCATGATGTCTTTGAAAAAACAAACAGTCCATTTCCCACTCTTAGTTGACTAAGATTACCTGAAACAGCCAACTGAAATGTCAGGCTATTTTGCGGCACTTGGCTAAAGCATCTGCAAACCCGCTGTCACGGAGAGCCACTGTGATCACCCTCTGTGAGATGTGCGCCACACATGTGTGCTATGCTCGAACGGTAGACTCCTTGCTGCCGCGATCATATTGTGCGCACGATCTGTTCCTATGGTGGTGAGCTTGTCCGTAATCTCCCAAGCAACTTCAAGAAACTGGCCAGCGCATGCTTCAGCAAAATGCCTTTTCTCTGTTTTCACCACACCTAAAGCGAACGAGTGCAGCTGCCATTCGTCATCGGTTAGGTGTGCCGTTACACCCAGGAAGTTACGGTTTCTTACCGATGTCCAGTGGTCTCCAGTCAGTGTAACACATGTAGGTTGTGTCAACTGCTCCGCTGTCTTTGCCCTTTCAACGGCATACAGTTCACAAATTCTTGTGATAAGAGCTCCGCTCGAAGACGGCGATTTACGGGAGGCAGTTTGGACCAAACTGATTAATATGCGTTAAAAAAAGTTAACACGTTAAAGTTTCCAGATTAATCGCACGTGTTAACGTTGACACCCCTACACAAAACACTAAGTTAAATACACTGTTAAATACAGTGTGACATAGCGTAAAAACACTATGCTAAATACACTGTTAAAAACAGTGTATAGATGTAAAAACACTAGGTTACACACACTGTTAAATACAGCGTATAGATGTAAATACAGTAAGTTTTAAATTCTCCACACATTTATTTTCAAGATGTGCAATTTATCAGCAGGTTAAGCCATTTATAGGCAGTTCATTAATATCTGAATTATGCGACTGAATGCCTGAAATGGTCCAAGTCCTAAACTTATCTGGTATTTTATTTTTTCCTCTTTAGCCCCACTTCTAATGTTTGTGGGCTTTGTCAAAATGGGTCATAATTCAATCTTACAACTTTCCAGTTGTCTTTTTGCCTTAGAATTAAACAGGTAGCTCCCGTTACTGTGCCGTAAAGACTGCTATATTTAAATACAGCCATCATCAAAAAAATAGTTGCACCAAGAAGGACGTCAGCCGACAAGAAACAAACCTGATGGGTAGGTCTGACATCATGAGACATACAAATGATTCAAGTTTCACGCTCGGCCACGCATGCGATGTAAGAAAGGACGGGCCTTGCGGGTGCTTTCAGAGAATGTCTGGCATGTTGGCGCAACGCCATACTGAGACACTACACTTCTGTGTGTGTAGCTCAATAAATATTGCCCATATCAGTCTTAATGTATCATCATATATTGTTTCTGGTAACCTTTATCTTCCTTCCTAATAGCATTCCAATCCCACACTTCCTCCTGGGTGCAACTATTCTTTTGATGATGAGTGTATGTAAATGACCTGTATGATATGTAAATGTCTGTCCTGCGCTGTGCTTGTCTAATACAACAGGCTGGCAGAAATTCTCTTTATAGGTGCAGCGTGAATATGAGTTGGTTTCCATAAACAGACGGCAGAACAGACTTCACAGTGAACAATATGTCTTGAAACTATAACACATGTTCACATGCAACATCAAGAAAAAAAACTTTTTTTTTCATGACATGGGCCGTTTAAATGTATACTGGGCTAGGACTGTACGATAAATCCTATTTTAATTATTATCGTGATGAGTTTCTGTGATAAACACATTGTTACAGATGCAATTACAGAACCAAATGACCTCATAACCTCAGCTCCCCAGAGACGTCATCCCATTACCAACATGAATCATTAGAAGCCTAATAGGTACTTTTCATGTGCTGGGCTCCCACAGGAGGGAGGAGTAACTTCACTAGTCAGTCACATGGACAATTACAGGAACAGCTGAAACACTCCTCCATCCACTAAACCACTAACCTGAATCCCCAAGAAACCCGGGAGAGTCAAGGTTCTGGTCCATGTTGCAACTTTACTGAAAAACTCGAATAGACAGTTTACAAAGAAGAACAGCAGCTCTGTGCTTAGATTACAGCTGAGAATAACCTACGGTCTAGAGCTGTTATTGTAGCTCTCGTCTGTTTACACCTAACACTGTGAAGCTTCCTACAAAAAAAGGTCAATTCTTTAATACTAGCACTCGCTCTTCATAATAAGAGTCCCTGCTGGGAAACTTACATAAGGGGTTTCTGATAAACTAAATTAAACTAAAGCTCTCGCTCTCTCTCCACAATCCCTTTTTCTCTCTTTGTTGAGCCCAGGAACAACGTTTCTCCTGAGTGATCACATGGGAGCCCCCAGAGCTGCTAGAGTTACCAGAGCATCGTCTCCAATGTGGGTCTCCTGTCCTGTTTTACATTAATCTTTTACATTAACTTACATTAAATTTCCTTGAAATTAATCATTGTGGAGATACTTGTTTTTCTGTGGACAGTGATGGTATTTCACCAACAATAAATACTGCTTAGACTGTAAAGTCTAAAACAAAGCCCAAGTAGATTTGTTCTCGATTATCAGTGCATGCAAAGTGCTACAGCAATCTGCAATCTGCAGACATCCAGCTTCCAGTCATACCATTTATTTAATACCATACTTCAACAAAACAACATCAAAATAATATTTTGTATAAAACATTCTGTGATTAAAGTGTCTAGATGCTAGAAAACTAGAACTAGATGCTGCTTCACAAGTACAAACCAGCTTGTCTCCGCTAAACACTGCTTTATCAACAATCCAGATTCAGACTCAACTAACGATCTTTACACTGGAAAATGGGTCATATATAAAAGAATTTGAAAACATTTGAAAGCAAACTTTAACCTGCCCCTACTGACCTAGTCAGCCTGTAATTGAGTTTGGTATTTTATGGTAAGGAAAACGCTAAAATCACAGGTTTTTGCTTTACTTAGACCCAAATCTGATAAAGCTGCATTTAAAGCTCATCCTGAGGAAGTTTATAAACTTTAAAGTTCAAAGCCCGCATCAACGACATCCGCCTAAGCCTCTCTCACATGAAATCGGATTCAGATGAGCACAATCTGCAATGAGCGCAGCCTTGAAAGACAGAAATAAACCTCCCAGCAATTACACATGCAGCTGAATCACAAATCCCACGCCGTCCGTAAATGGTTCCTATCATCAGTCGCAAAATACTCACCTCCCCAGTTGATAACGACGGCGGTGGTAATGAGAAGAACCCCACCCACGATTGAGACAATTGACATGATCTTTGCGTTGCGGCCGAGGCGCCGCGCCCCGTCCACGTTCCCCTGCTGCAGACTGTACCGAGACTGAGGGAGGGATTGAGGGAGAAGAGGAGAGGGGAAATTAAAGATGAGAAAACAACAGGTATGCAAGAAGTCAGAAATGATCAGTTTCAATCCTAAAGCTAACGCTGAATCAAAGGGAAGGCTTTAAGTCACACACCCCACAGGTATTTATAGCCCCATCTTCCTTGTAATGTTTTGTCCAGTGAGCTTATATGATTTGCAGTACTGAGAGAAAAAGCACATTGATTAAACAGAGCACAATGTTTAAAAATAAGTGTTTATTTGCCAGCAAAAAAAAAAAAAAAAGTTTATATCTTGTGAGCTACTTTGAAGTACAACAGTTTTGGATGTCTCCTGGACACCCCAAGCCATCACACAGACTTGCTAAATTCTATCAATTCATCATATAATGAATTACTAATTAGCTAAACCAGATGTTGGATGGTGTTTAAATGTGTAGCTGTACCGGCTAATTTAACATTAGCATAATGAGCAGACTACAGACCCAAACCGTGCCACACACCACAGTACTGAACTGATTCTGACTAACTGGTGCTCTGCTGGAAATAAGCATAGATGAGTGAAGATGAACAGCTAAAGTCTAAGAAGAGAGAGAGAAAGAGAGCAATTTGATGTTCATTTTTCATCATTTTCAAATCCCAACCTTATTGTTTGAACAGCACGGTGGGGTTAACAAACACTTACCATAACAGAGAAGGTCAGGCCGACGATGTTGATGGGCCAGACAGGGCAGATGCAGGCGAGTATAGCCAGAATGAGGTAATCGTGGGGCTTTGGGCTGTCTCCTGTCCCCTCGGTGGCGGCACTGGCCTGACGGGTGAGTGACGGGCGAGGTGACCCAGCGTAGCTCATTGACCCAGAGCGGCTACCCAGCCAACCATGGCCATTAGTGTGAGCGTGACTCTGCTTAGCATGCTGCTGACGAGGGGGAGAGGAACGAGACGAGGCAGGAGGAGAGGCGTCCATAGCAACGGGGGAGACTCCATTACCTGCTCAGAGAAGGAGGGGGGTGGGAGTGGTGAGATGGAAGAGAAAAGAGAAAAAAGAAAGAGGGATGTCACAGAGTCAGGATATGAAGAAAGATGGATGGAGTGATATGCCATGAGACAGGACAACAAGAGGAAATGGGGAAAGTGAGAGAGAGACATTAAATCATTGTTATGTGCCACAGTCACTCTCTCTAACAACATTAAAAAAAAACGTTCACCCAGAGGGGCTTCATACATCACAGTGTGATGGGGGCGGGGGGTCTTAAATGAAGTAATATGGGTGTTAAGAAGGAAGACTGGGATGTTTTGCTTAAAAACATATTCCATTATATTTCAAGAGTCTGCTTACTTGTTTCCATCTTTTCTTCAATGACTGTCAGGTGGTCTCTGGGCAGGGCATCCAACTGGTCTTCCGGGACGGGAGTGGAGTCTGAGGCAGGGGGCGGATCTTGCTCAGTCTTTCCCGGCTGAGAGGTAATGGGGACATGGTCAAGATCGCCGTTTGGTTGTTGATGGGTCCCTTGTTCTGTCTGTTGCTGCTCTTCCTCCTCGCCAACACTTGGGGCAGCAGTGGGTGCATTGGCATCCGTGTTCAGAGCCATATTGAAGACGCAGAATGCCAGTAAATGCCTGATTTGTCTTCAGTCTATATAACAAAGGCGTGTCTTTCGTGGGTGTGAGTCTGTAAACTCTGTTGGGGAAGAACTGAAATACAGAATATTGAATATTGATCAGGTTAATAGAATATTTGCAGTATTTGGTTCCAGTGTTTGAAGAAAGAAGGCCTAGCAAAAGGAGAGATGGAGATTTTTACTGTGGGATATTTAACTCAAATGCATACCTTTAATTAATATTAAGAAGACATAGGTTCAGGGCTGTGTACTGGCAAGAACCTGGCAATACAATATGTATCATGATCCAGGGGATGCGATACAATATACAGTAAAGCAAAGAAATTTATTGCAATTTTTTCAATTTATTTTTAGGAAAGCTATCTTACTATACCAAATGCTGTCTACACTTTCATAGGATGTTGGCTTGTAACAAATACGGAACCCTTTTTGGCTCTGTATGGAACCCTTTTCCAGCCTCTCTTTGAACAGACTGTTTTTGTTGGTGTGCTTTAAGACTGAATATATGTAAATAACTTCTGTTCTAATTGGCTGTATAGTGGCTCATTCAGAAAGCAGTCTGGACTAAAACACATCTTATAGCTTCAGCTTAATGGAGATAAACTGCTATAGGCTTAAAAGGTTCAACATATGGAAATGTGTTGTTGTGATATCACATAAGCACAGAATTCGCAACGCTTAGATACATATAAACATAAACCATATCAATCTTTCATCTGAAACTGTTAAGAAATGTTGGTTGGGTTTGAGGATGATATTTGCCTTCATCACTCTGCATTACTAATTTTTGTAGCTACTGCTGAGATGGCAATGCTGCTGATTCAGCAGTCCCTAAATGTGGCATTAAAGCCAACCCCTTGCACACTCACCTAAAGGTCTGACTCAAGTGAAACAGATCCAGCCATGGTTCTGTCTCATTTTCTCTGTTTGTCCTTTACCTAACCTGACACCACGGTCGGTACATCTGCCAGTGCTACAATATGCTGAGAGTAGAAATCTGACTGTAGATCAAGAGACAAACAAGCAGTCCTGACTGAGCAGAGCAGACAGCTGGCTGTGTTCTTCTCCCACCCTCGCTGTGCTCACAAAACCACAGGATGCAGACCTGAACCCCAGAAGACTTAACGCGTCAACTGAATCTAGGCTCCAGTACTGGGTGACACGAAGTATGGGCTAAAATTGTCTTCTTATACTCATTTAGGTGGTCAGAAAACTGGCGCACAATGCTTACTATAGATGAATGTGAGAGAGAATCCCACCTCTAGTCCTGGCGTAACTACAATGCGTGTGGCATTTGGTAGGTCCATCACTCGGATTAAGGTGGCTCACAACACTTAAGCCAACATTAAATTTAACCTGTTAACCCAGATATCTTTTATGCATCATAGCCACTGAGATGGACTGGCAGCCTGTCCAGGGTGTTTCCTGACTTCCACCCATTGAGGCTTCAGCACCCCGCTGAAGGACTAAGTGGGTTAGAAGATGAGTGACTGAGTGAGTGAGCAAAAAGCACAGACGGGTTTAAAGAGCTGGTCTAATGCTGGTTTAGTTGGTCATCCAGTTTGGTCATGCTGTTTGACCAGCATATCAGCATTCAGAACACAACATATGCTGGTTTTGGTGGAGATCAGCTTATCAACGTCCATTGCTACTGACCAGTATACCAGCATCCAGAACACAACATATGCTGGTTTTGTTGGTGACCAGTATAGTAACTTCCATGGATGCTGACCAGCATACTAGAATCCAGAACACAACATATGCTGGTTTTCCTAGTGAACTGCATCCCTGCCGAAAAAAAACCCAATACAGATCATCATAAAATACTGGTATATGCTGATTTTATACTGGTCTGGGGCTGGTTTAGCTGGTCACAGCAGCATGGTCTTCATGTTGGTTGCCAACCATACCAGTGTCAAAACACAACAAATGCTGGTTTTGATGGTGAGCAGCTTATCCACGTCCTCTGCTGCTGACCAGTTTACCAGCATCCAGAAAACAACATATGCAGGTTTTGGTGGAGATCAGCTTATCCACGTCCTCTGCTGCTGCCCAGTTTACCAGCATGCAGAACACAACATATGCTGGTTTGGTGCAGATCAGCTTATCAATGTCCATTGCTACTGACCAGTATACCAGCATCCAGAACACAACATATGCTGGTTTTCCTAGTGAACTGCATCCCTGCTGAAAAAAAAACAATACAGATCATCATAAAATACTGGTATATGCTGATTTTATACTGGTCTGGGGCTGGTTTAGCTGGTCACACCAGCATGGTCTTCATGTTGGTTGCCAACCATACCAGCATCCAAAACACAACATATGCTGGTTTTGCCTGTGACTAGCCATGCTGGTCTATGTCGTTTCTCCTAGCAGGGTACTTCACCCCACCTGCTTACCTAAAGGCATGGTATGGAGTTATGCAAGATGTGCCATTTAAAGGAGTGAATATGGGGTATACCTTCAGTAGTGTACAGGATTCGGCCAGAATACTAAAGAATAATACAGATTTTCTGGTGTTTTTTTGTGAGAAAGAAAGAAAAAAGGGGGGCAGAAAAGAAGACGACACACCCGTCTCCAGAAGCACAACTGCTGGGAGCATGAAAGCAAAGCATCGTCCACACCCCCAACCTAAAAAGAAGGTCCATCGACATATTATAAGTGATGTATAATACTTGTTTAACCGCCTATAATATTTTACCTTCGGTTAATATTCCTATAATACAACCAGCCTATAGTACATCCTGTAGCACATCCAGCAGTAAACTATAGCAACTGTCTGAATGGAATATAGGACTATATAGGAATTTGTAGGAATTCCTACCAAAATGACCGCATATCTCTTCCATAAGGAACACACCATGTAGAACACCTCACTACACATACATAATGGCATATTGCGTCCACACAATAGGTTACATTAGCAGAGTCACCAACTTCATGGTGATATGTGGAGACAGCTACACCTATACCGCTCACCTCCTCCTATCACCACTGCTGTGGGCAGTCAATGCTGTGTTTGAGTCTGGCCAGCACACGAGCACGTAGGAGCAAAAAACACGGGAGCGTGACACACCCACGAGACTACACACTGTCCTGCACAGCACGCTGCATAAAGCAGGGAGCATTAACGAAGCATAAAGCAGCAGCAGCAGCATGCTTAACACCCAAACCTGCACCCACCTTCTTCTAGCGCGAGACCAGCCTGAATATCCCAATCAGCGCTCTCATGCTGGATACACGCAGCAGTGCTTCAGCTGGGCACGAGCAGATTCCATCCACAGAAGAAGCTGGAGATGGAGAAAAGTGGCAGGATGTGCCAGTTTTAGCCCAACCAGTAGAAACGCAGGCTGGAGAACCAACAGCATGTGTTCCAGTGCGCCTCTCTCCGTCTGTCTCGGCAGCACTCCCCTCACGGTGTGGGTGTGTGTGTGTGTGTGTTTGGGTGGGGGGGTCGTGAGCATGCAAGGAGGGAGTGTGCTGGCTAATTTCGCTCGAGGCGCGACGAAGGAACTGCACCGCGAGTTTTCTCGCTAATTTTCTGCTGATTAAGCTCATATCCCTCCGCCACCTTATTACCCACTAACCCCCCGACCCCCCCCCCCCCAACACACACACACACACACACACACACACACACACACACACACACACACACACGCACGCACGCACGCACGCACGCACGCAAACACACACTCCACCACCCCCACCCCTTTTAACACCTCACCTCACAGTATTCCTTTGCTGCTACATGTGCTAGGATGCCGGAATATTTCATGAGCCCCCTCTGTGCTTGCAGGTCTGCTGGGCGTGTATAGCCTCAGTAAAGGCTTTTTATTATTCAGATCAGGCCCCACTGCTCAGCTGTGATCCATTTCCCGCGCTACACGGGCTGCATTATCTGGGGTAAACCCGGCCACGCTAGGCAATGGGCCTGAAAGAAGAAGCATAGTCCGTCCATCATAACAAAGCCCCTCTACTGTCACTGGGAAGATGTGGGCTAGAGGGCACGTGCCAAAGAAAGGACAGTCATAGCCTGGGTCCACACTGTGACAGGATATGCTGCTTCACAGTCTGGAGTGGACTTATTTGAACTTCCAGGCTTTCCACATCATAGTGACACTGAAGTGAGTGGGGGGTCTTCTGGGTATTTCCAGGTCCTAAGGGGTCCCTACGGGGAGATGCAGTTTTAAAGGGAGCCCTGACTTTTAAGACCTGTATATGCCTTAAAACAGCCCAGATAGCACACATATATCTGTCCACTGGCTTGATCAGTTTGGCACCCCACTGACTGTTTGCCACACACGGGTTATTGTCCTGTGTACAAAATATACCTATATTTTTAATATCCTTAAACAGATTTTCAGCCTTTAAGTTCAGAAAACAGGCAAAAAATATTAAAAATATCTGGAGGAGAAAAAAAGGGGCTAGGCCTGATATAAAGCCATGCTTAGCTGCCAACTGAGCAAAACACAAGTTTGCCATTAGTGGGCCTTGCTATCAGGGAGTGTACATGTATTAGACTAATATAATATGACCACATGGGCATGTTTTGTTCATTATGAACAACATGAGAAGTAGACTAAATTACTCTACTAGTAGACCAGCATTATTGCACTGGGATGATGTTATATGGTTGCGGAGGAGTGAGCCCTAAGGAAAATAAGACAATTAGAAAATTGTGAGTCATGAGTGTGATGTCACGTTCTAGTTAAAGCTGAAAAGACTGAATGATACACTCATCACCAATAGTAGCACCAATAGTTGCAACCAGAAGGAATCAACCGACAGGAATGAAACAGGGTGGGTTGGTTTGACCTTGTGAGACATGTAAATGATTGAAGTTTCACGCTCAGCCGGACATGTGATGTAAGCAAAGATGGGGCTTATTGCTGTACCTGACTGACCCAAAAGCCACAATTGCAGACATTCAGTGAGCAGTGATGGTTGACACCATGGTCAGTGCCAAGATAAATGGTTTGTTGTTATACATCACATGTCCAGAAGACCTGGTGTCACTCCACCTCCACCCCTTCCAAAAATTCTGCGGGAACTGTGTGAGAATATTCAAGCTGCATGAGATGGATTATCCCAGGACACCATTAGGAACCTCTACGTCTCCATGCCGAGACGTCTGGCATGTTGCACCGACGCCATACTGAGAGACACTACTTCTGAATGTGTAGCTCAATAAATATTGCCCATATCATATTTACTTATTACCATGTCTTATTTACTGTCCCTGGTAATCTTTATCTTCCTTCCAAATAGCATTGCAATCCAACACTTCCTTCTGGGTGCTGCTATTTCTCTGATGATGAGCAAGTCCCGGAAGTCCAGAGGGGCCATGAGGTATTTAGAATGTTTTGGACTGTTATCTTGAGATCATGACTTAATTGTCTTGATCTCAAGATAATACATGTTGTTTTCTCAAGATTAGAACTTATCTTGTGTTCTCAAGATAACAGCCCAGAAAACTATATCTATATCATGGCCTCCCAGGACTTCTGTAAGGTTCATTGGTGGTATATTGGTATGTTTCTGTACAGGGGACCACCTCACATCCAAACAACATTTGCTTTCTTTAGTTTGTACTGAAACTAAAAGGCTAATGTCCCTGCCAGATAAATTTAGACCAACAGGCATTTCAAAGTCTGTGCTGTTTTGGTGCTGCTAGGCTGGTTAACCATGTGGTACTACTACAACGACGTGGTAGTTTTGGTGCTGACCAGCATTGCAACTTCCAAAACACAACATGGCATCACTGTTAAAAAATAATCTCCAATCCAATCTTCATTTTTCTTTTAGATTATGTAAAAATTTCAGTCAATGAATCAACAGAAATGCTCCACAATTATTTACCTTCTCCTGTAAAGATACTATTAAAGATACATTATTTACTGATTGATTCATTTATTTATTTGGACAGCAATGATACGATGGTTGTGATTAGCACCATCTGCTCTGTCCTGTTTTTTTGTAGGGTAGTTAACAAGTAGAAGGCCACCAACAAGCATCATGCCATCTACATGCCTATTTATGGATTACTTGCTGAGCTTGTTGTTAAGTAATGTAAAATAAACAAAAAAATAAGACCAAAAATAAAAGACAAAATTCAGGCCTCAAAAAAGCTGCTCGATACTACTGCTATTAATCAATCCAGAGTATTTAGGGCTTACCTGAACAGCATTTTACAAGTTTTGAATACTAGGTGACATTCTAAAAAGAGTACATCAAAGCTTAAAACCACCATTAAAATAATACTATTTGAAGCGTTTAAAGTCATCTGTCTGACAAAACAGATACGTTTCCATTTTAATCAGTGTTTCAGTCCACACCAGTTGCATGTGTCCATCAAACGTCCATCAAATCACAAGCCATGAAAAAGCCATGTCCATCAAATCACAAGCCATCAAAAGCTACGTCCATCAAATCACAAGCCAGACCTCTTTTTGCATTGATTATGTGCATAAGTGAAGCATAAACGTCATAGTGATCCAGTCGAATCACTGCCACTTTCTATAGCATTTTAGACAATT
Source organism: Semaprochilodus insignis (assembly GCA_034552555.1). Classification (NCBI taxonomy): domain Eukaryota; kingdom Metazoa; phylum Chordata; class Actinopteri; order Characiformes; family Prochilodontidae; genus Semaprochilodus; species Semaprochilodus insignis. The sequence continues at coordinate 11,840,351 of CM067477.1, read as the reverse complement.
TCTTAAAAAGGAAAATTACTAAAATGTTACGGTTATCTTGGTTGGTCAAGCAAGGATAAGGATGTTCATTTGTAGGGTGTTAAACTCTTCCTCTCCTCAAACTTCAGCTATTACATATGTTTTGGTCCATTTGTCCACTTGGGACGCCAGCATGTCCTGGCTAAATTTTGGCCAAGTTGAATTTTTTTCTATCACTTTAAAGAGGGTGGATTTTGTTTTGAAGTTTGAAATGTTTTATTGTTTGAATGTTTTAGGTTAGATGATTCACCACTTCACACTTGACATGCACCAACAAGTCAGTTCTTCTGAGCAATTAGCATGTGAAACCTGCAGATGTTTGAATAACACAGATTTCACAAACCGCTACATAGGTTTATTCTATGTGTGGGTGGTGGATTGTACAGTGGCAAATGCTGTCAGTCAAATGCTAATGAAGAAGTAGAAAATGAATGATGACAACAGCAGGACTACATAGTCACCTGAAAGTTTATTACTTGTTCAAAGTGTAAAACAAAGATCCATCCTATAAAAGAGGTTACATCGTCTTGTCTTTTGGTTCACTGCATGTTTGAGCCTCAGCGTAGAACATTGTAAATGTTTCGTTCATGTAACTGATACAGAAATCCAGTACATCTGTCTAACTGTTTTATGTTTAGTGATAAACACAAGCAATGTCCATACAACATTAACAGCATCACTGGTAAAAGCTACATGGCTTAAGTACTAAAACAAGAAAGAGAAAAGGCCTGGTCTTGGACTAAGAGACTGACTTCCTATATTCATGGTTGGAGTGCAATATTTGTCAGGAATAAGGCAACGGAAAAGGTCTAACTAACCAAAATAGAACAAGCGTTAAGGTTCGCACACAGTGATATACAGCATCGGAAGTTTTATTCAGGCACATCTGATATAACTGCAGTAAACTCTTTATTCATCTTCATTTCCTTTTGCTGTCCGGTCACCTCCTTTACTGATCCTCACTAGTCTTCAACGCCCCCAGCAGGCCATTGGCGGTAGTGAACAGATTGATGGGAGAAGAGCCATCTGTGATCAGAGTGGACTTCAGACCCAGAGCCTGCAGCATCTTCACCTGGAGAGGGAGAGGGAGAGGGAGAGAGAGAGATGGAAAGAGAGATGGAGAGAGAGATGGTCAAAGCACTGAAAATCCACACACAAGGTTTATGCCTTTTAAGGAAACTGAGGGCCGGAGTCCAGCACAGTTTGTGGATTCCCCTGCTCTGACACATTAACCAAATCTAATAAGCAACAACAGGAAAACCACCAGACCGAGCAGGATTCCGGCCCTCCGGGACCAGAGTTCCCCATCCCTGCTTTAGCATAATTTCCATTAGCATGTTAAAAGGCCCATATCCTACTTTTTTGTTGTACTTGTTTTCCTAGAGGTCCTTAGGTCCTTTTATGATGTTTATATGGGGCAAATATCCAAAACAATCATAACTGCTGTTAAGTCTAAATTGTGCATTTATGTATTGTATATATGCATATGCTGGTTTTTGTGACATCACAAAAACTGTAAATTGAAAAGTGCATTTTTGGAGCTTAATTTCTATAACGGACTGTATGGACTTGGGAATGAACAATACATTGTAAAACTATGTTTACATACTATATCAACGTTTCATTATATGGGCCCTTATAGTAAATAAAAAGTTAATCATTAAATTGTTAATAAAACACAATGTTAATAAATAATAATAATAAAACTAAAATTCTTCTTTCTAACCTTTCCACAAAGTGCAGAAATGACACTTATTTTACACTTTTAAGTGACTGAAATGCTGAAAATTGTTGGTAAATTTGCAATGCAAACGCCCGGTCTGGTATTTACCACCTCCAGCCCTCCAGTGCACCTGCACTGAACAAGTTGATGTGTTCCTGCACCCAGGAATGATCAATATCTTCCTGAGCTTAAAGAGGAGAGGAATGTGCAGTGCAGGTGCACTACAGGGTTAAAAGTGGAATACACTGCTGTTTGATTACTCACAGCAGCTCAGGTCATTGCCTAAGGCATTTATTGTTAAGCAACAAAATGAGAAATATCTTACAGTTTGGAATAATAAAGTTTTGAATCAGAACCTCTGATCTACATTGCCAAAGCTAAAGCATTGGACTGTCTTCACAGATTACTCAAGCAACATGACACATTGAGTCAGATGTAAAACTAGGCTTAGTGTTGGTGCAAGCAATCCAAAAATACTCCCAACCAACAAACCAGCAAATGATCATTGATAGCATAAGTGTTTCCCTAAAGCCTTCTTTTATACTAACTGAACCAAAGATGGAGTCAGTCCACATTAAACTGTTATTCGTTAGTCAAATAACCTTATTGCTTTCATTGTATAAAACCCATTCTACACATAGTCTTGGGATGAAGTTACTCCGCTCACTCTGTTGCATAAAAATAAAGACGCTTAAAGGCAATAATATAAAAATAAAACTTCAGCTCACCGCAGATACAGTCCATAAAACCAAGACATGATTAGTGTCCATATTTTGCTTCTTTAAAAAGCAAAAAACTGGAAGTCAATAGTCACCAAAATATTTTCTGTAAATACATCCCCATAACTTTCCCCCAAACATATTCAGGTCTTTAATTTAATGCACAATAAGGTTTGTCAAGCAGGCAGCAGGGAGCCTTTTTAGACAACTAGTATTTAACAGAATGACATTAGCAATTTATGATAAAAATCTTGAACTCTATATTATTTATAATTTATTATATATAAATTCTAAATAATAAATAATAAATAATAATACTTTATATTGTATATAATATATAGTTATTAGCAATTATATTTATTATAATTATAGTTAATAATTGTATGTAGTTTCTATTTAATATAAATTCTATATATTTAAAATAATGTAAGCCTTCAGAATTCGGCACAGGACTGTTGTTAAAAATACCTGCCCATCCCTTTTGTTAGTATTTATATACTGAGTCCTAAGCATCAGGTTGAAAAACGTTTTGGGGATGTATTTACAGAACACATTTGGGTGACTATTAAGTTCTAGTATTATCAATCTTAGCCTCACAGCTTCAGCACTTAACTGAGTAAAGCTGAATTTGAACACCAAGCATGTCCTGGCTGATAGACTAAATCTGGAGTAAGTGAAAAGTTGAGCAAATCATTTTTTGCCACACTATCCCTTTAACGTAACTCAGAGGCCTACTGGATCTATCTGTATTACAAGCAATGCTAAAAACCAGACAATAAAATTTCATTTTGCTGAACCTGTTAAGCCTGACAGGTTTAACTCTGCACTGATTTGAATTTACCCAATCTGTTCCTTTTTGGCAAGCGTGACAAACTATCATAACATTCTGACAGCAATGTAGACTACAGAGAGTTGACTGCTGTGGAACAAAGGAATGAAGCACTGCCAACCAGTGACTGATTTGCTTTATGCAAAGGATGTTCCAACGTCCATGGGAGGAGAAGAGGCTTACCTGCAGCTCTGGGCCAGCTCTGGCCATCTCTGTCAGAGTGCTGCTGCCAATGGCGTCAACAAGCTGTTTGAAGCGCTGGCTCTCGATCTCAGCCAGTTTCTGCTGCTTCTCCACCTCCAGGCGATCTAATTCCTTCTTATAGTTGAGCTCCTGATCCCGCGCTTTCGACAGGCGCTCAAGCTCTGCCTCCTGCAGGACAGCAATGGCAAATGGAAGAAGGGGGATAATGCAACCGTGTCTTAGATTTACATGAAGGCACTGGAAACATACTTTCAGAATGCTCAAATACAGTCATTAATTTGAGAAGTTAAACAAGAGGAGCCGAGTGTATAAGAGGTACAACGTATTGCAATTATCCTGTACTTGCAATACGCCTTGTACATTGTAATTTGCCTTGATACACTGTACACTCCAGATTATAGAACGGTCTTCACTACTCTTGAACAAATGTATTTATTGTAGTTATGCTGATTCATTCACCCACAGAAACTCTGGAATAATAAAAACGATAAAGCAATTACAAATGTACAGCATCAGTATCGCAACAGCCAGCATTGTGATAATGAGTATTAAACTAAATATTGTGGAACCCTATTGCAGATGGTTGCTACATGAAAACAAATAGGATAATGAACAAATGATACTAGTATCCAATTAAAAAGGGCAGCAAAGGAAGGCAAGACAGAGAGAAAACAGTGACAAGGGACTTAATTAACCATAGAAGGTTACAGCTTGCTTTTTCCCCCAAGGCTGCTATGCGTCAGTGCCACAGACAGTATTATGGTAGGACGGCGAAATGATATATGGCGAGAGAGAAAGTGAGGAATGGTAAATAACGAAAGATGAGTCAAAAGAGACTGACATACCGCTTCTATTCTCTGGGCTTCAGCCTTGAGCTTAGCCTCGCTGACAGCAGCTTCACCTTGGATACGTGCCGCTTCTGCCCTGGATTGGGCCTCTGCCTTCGCTGCTCCTGTACTCTCCACTGCAGCGCTGAACACACAAACCGACACATTTTATACAAAACCAGGACCTAAAATGTCCCTCATTAAAATGTGAGTTTTTTTGGATATAAAGACATTTTTCAAACTTCATTGTGATTCTACAACCAACAAAATTCAAGAGAAAAACAAATAATTTGGAAATTCAGCTGAAATAAAAACCTGTAACACACTGGTTACATAAGTACGGATATTCTTTTATAATAATACTGATTATATAACATTATCCATTATAATAATGGATTTCTGCCAGGCATTAGTCACTCCTTCCCTGTGACAACAATCCCCCAGATTCTGCACATGTCTGGGCTATGGGTTACAGCAAAAAACATGAGAGCCATTTTTCACACTAATGATTTATATTTAAAACCCATCTAAATACATTAAGTCAATCCTCTGATGGGGCAATGGACACCTACTGTGAAGCACGCTGCTGGGAGCATCATGTTTTGCGGCTGCTTCTCTTCAGCATGGACAGGGGCTTTAGTGAAAACGGTTAGGAAAATGACTAGGTCAAAAACCAAGAAACTCTGGCACAAAGCCTGTCGACCTCCGTCAGAAAGATGGAGAGGAATTCAACCTTCCACAGACGATAATAATCCAAATCCCACATCCAAATCAACTATGTCAGGGCTCAGACCTCAAACCCCTAAGAAACCAGTGAAAGAAGATCACCTGGCAAGGGGCTTGAAGGAGCGTAAGCGTTTTTGCAGGCAAGAGTGAGCTAACATTGGAGACTGAAAAACCTAATGCAGTGATAAATGCAAAAGGTACTAGTTTTGGATGTGTGCTCACTCGTGTAACTAAGTGAATGTATTTTTTTTTTCAATTCTTTATCCTATATAATTTTCTATTTATTATATCCTATTAAAGATGAACAAAGGTCTATCCAAAATGATCTAATTTTTTAATGATCTTATTTTTCAAGGTATGTAGACTTTTTATATCCATTGTAGTAACATTCCATAGGTATGTATGCATATAACATGTGTTTGCTCTTTTGTTTTAAAACAATAAAACAGTTTTTTAAGCAATTTCCAAAGATTTTCCATTGGTTACCTACATAATCAGGACATGTCAGGACATAAACACTAACACACTTAGGTCAGGTTGCCACTGAGGACATTAAGCACATCTAGCCTTACTCTGGCTAAAAGAGGTGTGGTGAGCTATAAGCATCCATTTAAGAGGCAGCATAGTTTGTATTATTGATTATACATTCATGTACACTTTATTATGCTTTCCACAAGTTACAGATGCTGCAAGCTCAATAATTCTGCCTTTATTTTGCCCCAGAATTTATATTTGCCCCTGCAGTTTTTAAGATCAGCTTTGCCTTTAAGATATTTCCGACCCTGTTCCTGCTGTAACACTGCCTTACCCTGATGAAAGCAGTATAACAAGTGTACCAACTACTTGCCTGCAGCTTCTTTTTTGCTTCTGTGAATATTAACCTGCAAGTCTGGAAGAAATTCAGCAAGTCTCTACTACTGTGTTACCTGAGAGCCTCCAACTCCAGCAGCTCTTTCCTGGCCCTCTCAGCCTCGGCCTGGTCAGTGATTTTCTGCCTCTCTAGCCGTCCGCGAGCCTCCTGTTCCAGACGCTCCGCCTCATGTCTGAGACAGAAACACCATAAGACTGAGTAAACTATGTGAACGATAAAAAAAAGTTTATTTATCAATCCATTAATTGTAACGGCAAGTCTTGTTAGAGTTTTGGCAGGAAAGCAAAGGAAAAGTAATTAAGGTACCATTTGTTTTGCAGCATTACAGATCTACATAGAGATCCTTGTAGTTGAAGCAATTAAATAACTTAAGCAACTAAGTGGATCAAGGGCGTCAAACTGGGCTGTTTCTGGGCCACAGCTCTGCAGAGATTAGAATTTTTTCAAAGGCCTTGCCAGTAAGATAATGATGTTCAAAGAGGCAGAAAGTCAAACTCTGTAGTGCTTTGGGCCACCAGAACTGGAGTTTGGCACAATGTAAGCTAACAAACAGAACCAACAGTACAACGCAAATCTTAAATTTACTCACAGAAAAACAACAGAGAAAAAAAAATCCAAAAACTCAAAACTCAAGAAAACCTAAAAACCCAAAAGTTGTGCACTGACCGAGCAGCAGCTTCCTGAGAGTTGGTGGTGATCTCGATGGCCAGCTGGACGCTCTTCTGCAGGGCGTCACGTGTTCGCTGGTCAACTGGCTCCACAGACTGGATGTCCACGCTGCTGATGACCAGTCCATTCTGACCAAAGCGCAAACTGGAACGTACTGCCAGTTTATCATCAAAACCAAACACAGCTGAGCAGATGATCCGGTTTGAGTTCTTGATGGAGGGAAAACACGGCAGTGAGATGAGGAGTGAACAAAGACCTTGATATGGACAAAGTAGGCTTACCATAATGTGGTTGCATTGCTATCTATTGTAATTTTTATTTTGTGGGATATATGTGAAATATTTAATAAATAATAAAAAATAAATATTTAAATATTGTCCCTAATTCTTACTGCCTTTAGCAATGAGAATTTGGTCGAAATGCTGAACATTTATTTTTATTTACTGAACATTCATTTTAAAATCAATGAAATAATTCAGGTTTATGTTTAATTATTCAACTAGGCATAACCGTTTCTTTATAAAGTTTTAGTTCCAGCGTTTGTTCAGTTTGTAAGAACAGCCCTTCATAGAAATATTCAGATTTTAACATCTGTTTAATTCTGAGGATTTAGAGCATTCTGGAGTAATTGTAAGATGGACAGAACATCCACTTCAGATGAGTTTACTATATAATACCACATGATTACGATATCAGCATTTTCTGAAAACAGCGTTAATTTTTGTAGGATTTATCGTATGTATTATTGCCTGTTTGTTCTGTTCAGCTTCTGCTCTAAGCCAAATGAAGCACCGTCTTCTGGAGGAACTGTATTTCACTCCTCATGACTGTGTAGGGAAGGAACAAAGCTGACTTTTGAGACACACCTTGTGGAAGTCATCAAACTGCACTGAAGCCACGGCTCCTCTGATCCTGGAAGCAATGGCTTTACAGGCGTCCCCCACAAAGTCAGGAACGGAGAACAGAGCTGTAGCCTGTGCAGGGTCTGAGCGGTTCTTTATGTCAAAGTGCCTGGTGATGGTGAAGAGGTGAGACAGAGAAACATGTCTTAAACATAGACAGCACATTGTGCATGTGCAGGGTAAACATACAACTGGACAAATGACTAAAGTAGATAACTATATAGCCTCATAGCTCAAGTGAAAAAACAAAGAAGCAAACTTCAGTCGCCCAACATGTCTTTTCTGAATGACTACATTTGCAGTAGGCGGAAAGCTGTGTGAATTAGATAACCTTGAACCAGAACTGATCTGTTTCAAATCTAACAGCTATTACAATTAGAAACAAAAACTTGCATCACCATTGATGCCGATTCTGTTGTGAAAATAAGATAAACAGTGTGAAAACAGAGAAAACAGAAAATGGAGGACTGAGAGTTACTAAAGGGGTTGACAAAGAACGGGGGAAGGATTTTATGGTTATATGGCCGTTAGAAACAGCAAAGACGACAAATCAGCACACTAATAAGTGGCTCCCAGTGGCATATCGTACATGTTTGCACTTATTCAGTTCAGTAATGTCTGAATAAGCACTCTTTTATGGTCATCAAAAGAGCAGAGACACCAGACACAAATCCTGCTGCAGGGCACGGCTGGCTATACAGCATTTTTGCTGCACTGATAAGCAAATGATTTATTTATTCTTAGTGATAACGCTGCCATATAGGTGTGCATAAAGAGCCAGTCTAAAAAAAGTCAGTCAGACAGACAGACAGACAGACAGATAGACACATTACCAGTTGTATGAGAGCTGGAGCTGCAGACGGGCATGGTCGGCAGTTTCTATGGTGATTATGTCAGTGCAGAAGTCTGGGCCGAGCAGCAGGCAGATGGCTTTAATGACGTTGGCCCGCTTGGGCTTGTCTCCAGACAGGGACAGAACTGTGAACTGCTCATCTGGACCCAACATCACCAGATCTGGCCCAAAAACCACCCTGACAGAAAGAGAGAGGATATATGGTGAGACAGAGCTGGATTCTGTGACAGTCGCTCACATAAATACGGCACTGTGCAGAGATCTCTCCTTATTTCTTTCATTACCAGTTGAATGGCCAGACTTTCATTTTTCAGGGGGTATTTCTGAGGACATTGGACATAAGATAATCTGCTTGCATAATGTAGGGGAATGTCTAAGGAAAATCAGTGGAAACTAGAGTTAAACATTATTAAAAAAGAATAATAATAATGATAAATAAAAAATAATGGGACTAGTATCGACCCATGGGGCTAGTGCCAGATCATCAAAACTGTCACCATCAGTTTGTAACAGTGAGAAGATGACTCCGAGTCATGGGTATGAAAGGATGTGTACATACCTTTACTTACCTGTGAAGTAAGTAAAGTAAAAACATTTGCTACTGATAGTCTTAGAAAAATGAAATGACCACCCAAGAGTCCAGACCTGATTGAATGTCTGAATGTGACTGGGATAACTTGGATCATGAGAAGCAGAAAATGCAACTAACTTGTGGTCAGTTCAGACTTAAATAATTACAACACTATATGATGTGTTGACTAGCTAACGTGAAGTAATGCATTAGTTAACTTGACGTAATACTTTAACAATAATTACAATGCTTAACTAATCTTAAGTAAACATACAATGACCAGCAATAACATTCAAACTACCTCCTTGTTTCTATATTATATCCCTTTATCCATTATATTAGCTCCAGTTACCATATAGATGCACTTTGTTGTCCTACAACTAAAGACTGTAGTCCATCTGATTCTCTGCACACTGTGTTAATCCCTTTCATCCTGTTCCTCAATAATCAGGACCACCACAGAGCAGGTATTACTTGAGTGGTATATGGTTCTCAGCACTGCAGTGACACTGACATGGTGGCGGTGTGTTGGTGTGTGTTTTGCTGGTGTGAGTGGATCAGACACAGCAGGTGCTCCTGGAGTTTTTACACACCTCACTGTCACTGTTGGACTGAAAATAGTCCACTAACCAAAACTATCCAGCTAACAGCCTCCTATGAAGAGCGTCTTGTGACCACTGATGAAGGACTAGAGGGTGAATAAAACAATCTGTGCAGCAGGAGATGAGCTATCATCTCTGACCTTACATCTACAAAGTGGGCCAACAAGGTAGGAGAGTGGACAGTGAGTGGAATCAGTGTGCATACACTCCAGCAGCACTGCTGTGTCTAAACCACATGTGCCAGAGCAACACACACTAAAACACCTCAACCACGTCAGTGTCACTGCAGTGCTGAGAATGATTCACCAGCCAAAAAATACCTGTTCTGTGGTGGTCCTGTGGGGTCCTGACCACTGAAGAACAGGGTGAAAGGGGGCCAACAACACATGCAGAGAATGAGATGGACTACAGCCTGTGACTGTAGAACTACAAAGTGCTCTGCTACATGATAAATGGAGCTGATATAATGGATAATGAGTTTAGAAAGAGGAAAGTAGTTTAAATGTTATGGCTGATTAGTGTGCAAAAAACTACACGTTTACATGTTAAGTAAACATGAAACAGTTATTATTGTTAGCTAGTTAACACTTAATGTTAAGTGTTACCACATGTATGTGTATTGCTGCAACAAGCAATTTAACCGGGTTAATTATGGTCAAATCATTCCTTTAAGTAAAATAAAACTTCAGACAGTCCAGACAAACAAAAGCATTATCGTAAATTAACTCAACACAGTCAGAGAGAGCAAAAGAAGGCCAGCCAAAATTGTTACTTCCAGGGCTAATTTGCTGAACATTGCTCCATCCTGGCTCTATCCTCACCTCTCCTCGTAAATGACCCCATCTTTCAATAACAAATTGTTCTTAGGTTTACCCCATAACTGGCCACGTCTCATGTTTCTTTGTATATAAAGTATTTTTCTCAGTTACTGATTGCAAGTCATGGCACAGTTTTCCCTGTGTACTGACCCCTGCTCTGGACTGTGACAGTGATATCAAAACTGCATCCAATAAACATGACTCATGTCTATATTCAACCTCCTCCTGCACCTGTTCGTTAAAGCATCATATTAAAATAAATGCACACTCAGGTGCGGAAAAAGACAGGTAAAGGAAAATTTAGCAGAAAGGTCAGCATTCTACCACCGCAGGAATTGTAAGGGTCTCTGGACATCCATTAGCCTGCCTGTCTATGTAGGCAAAATGTTATGTAAGGCTGTAAAAGGTCTCCTTCAGCGTCTGGAGGAAGAAAACAGCAGCTGACCCTGGATCTGCTCCAATCTTAGAGTGTTTATCTGTGTGTTTGTTTGTTTGTGTGCGTGTGTGTGTGTGTGTGTGTGTGTGTGTGTGTGTGTGTGTGTGTTTTACTGGTTTTTGAAATTTGACGCTTCTAAACATTCTAAATAGGGTGTACGGCTATTTCAGCTTCACCCACAGGTGCATAAAGTCAAGCATACAGTCAGTGGATCTCCATTAACAAACCTTGGCATGCTCCTAAAAAGCTTTAATGTGGCACTATCATAGGATGCCATTACCTTTGCAACAGCTCAGGTCATCAAATTTCGGCCCTGCCAAAGGTGCCCTGCTTAACTGTAGAGGCTATTGAGAACTGGCAATATCTAGAAGGAACAATGGCTCCTCAAAGCAGTAGAACACACAAACCCACAGAGCGTAAAAATAATCTGTCCTCGTTCCAAAAAGAGTTCCAAACTGCCACTCTAAACAACATCAGTCACCATGTGCAATGCCAAGCATTGGATGGAGGGTGAATTAATGTGAGCATCTGGCAGTCTGACCAACAAATCTGGTTTTGACAGATGCCTGGAGAATGCTACCTAGTGCCTGTAAAGCAGGAATAACATAGGCTGTTCTGAATGATTGGGGATCCATAGATCTTGCGAGGGGAAATCTCACATCTACGCATGAGATTCTAGAGAGTTACAGTACTGTCCTCCTTCAGCATGACAAATGAGGACCCTAAACACATGGTTTGACAAGTTTGGTGCAAAAGAACTTGACTGCTCTGCAAAGAGCCCTGACCCTGACCCCAACAAAACCTTGGAGATGAATTGGAACATTGACAGAGAGCCTGCCCTTATTGCCTATTAGTGTCCAGCATTACTACTATTCTTATGGCTGAATGGAAGCAAATCTACACAGCCACGTTTGCAAAGCCTTCTCAAAAGAGGGGAGGCTGTTATCGTAGCAAAGAGAGGACAAACTCCCTATCAGTGCTCGTGGTTCTGGAATGAGATGGAAAGTTCAACAAGCACACACAAATATAATGTATTAGCTTTGGTAACCAATAATGTGTCTAACATGGCTTTCACTCAAGGGAGACTATGGAACTGAAAAGTACTGTTACCTGGCAGCCTTCTCTCTGTAGTCGTAGACCTGTACCGCAGCATTGTGAGGGACTCTGTAGGACACCACTCTGGTTTTGTCTCGGGGGGCGTTTGATGCGTCGTGGCCTCGATCAGAACGTCCTGATAGTGGATCCCGGGAGCTGCTCAGCAGCACCTCCACGTTCGGAGGCAGCTCCTTCTCCCACAGCTCCTCGTCCTGGGTCAGCATGTAGGTGTGACCAATCACCGCCCGCACCTGCCCATAGCGTCATGGAATAGTGAAATGCAGAAGGATTAGGTAGAATCTGTCTGTTTCAGCCTAAAGGTTCTTGTGTATGTAGTTTCACATATTAAGTTAACCAGTTTCAGTTATGTTATGGTAGTTATGTTAACCGCAAGCAAGAGTAAATTACATGGATGGTCTTCTTGCTTAAGTGCATTCGAAACCTGCTATTTCCTCACTTCAGACTGGTTTCATAACATAACAGTTATGAATCACTACAGAATGAAAAGGAAAAGAACACCAGCATAAAGGTCCTTCACTGTCCAAATTTCAGTAGCTATATATCGTCACACCCATATTTACGTTAACCAAGATTCTATAGAATATAGTCATTTTACATAAGGGGTAAATTACATATATGCTTTTCTCAGCTTAAATGCATTTGGAACTTGATCTTGCTGTTTCCTCACCTACGACAGGTTTGTTTAGCTAAGAGTTAACAATCACCCTCCCACCATCAACGTGGTCAAACTAAGTGCTTTGTTCTAGCAGGATTGGTCAACCTTTCTCTATAAATATTTCACAAGCGTTTTTCGTAAGCTCTCTGTGGGTGGGGACACAGGTTGGTAAAAGGTTCTTTTGTAAGAGAGACTATTGCGATCGTTACACCTGCAAAAATCCTCCTAATGACATCCCAGTGAAAGAGCCAGCTCAAGCCCCACATTCCACTCAGATTGCTTGAAGCAATAACATGTTACAATTCTACACTGACATAAAGAGCAGAGCGCACACAACTTTGTTTCTAGTCTCTCAATTCAAAATATCCACAATCACGTTTTGCGTTTGCCTCCATAAACTCCAGAACGACTAACCGGAGTTATTTGCTAGCTACGTTTCGTTAAAATTAAACTTGAATAACAAAAAACTGCGATATGAAATCATATTCAGTCATTTTCACCACATGATGTGAACAGCATTGTTCATTGTAAAATGATTGGGGTGAAAATAAAAATAATAAAAAAACTGAGAAATGACTTTTTAACACACTTCTGAGAGTGAACCATCTCGGTTTCAGTGCACCAAACACAATCATGCTATGATTCTTCTTCTCTGAGAGTCCTTAAATCAGAGAATCCTTAAACCATGGTAGTTTTTCTTTTGTATCAAGTAACAAAAAAGTTGCAGCATGACGTTGTCATTTAACTTGTCTTACTTAACACTGCTCATACTGCAATGTGAGTATTGTGCATGCGCACATCGTGATAATGATGCTGAAACAATATATTGTGCAGCCCTATGCCACACACCTTTCCGGTCTTGATGTCCCGCACGTAGATTCCCTCGTTCTCGTCCAGCGGGATGGCCCGTTGCCTCAGCACGACCTCCACAGTGGCCGGTGGGACGTATTCGATCGGCCCGCGCAGCATCCAGCGGTCACCAGGGCGACGCTGAACCCCAGCCCTTTTGTCCCGCTTCTCCTGCTCCTCCTCAGCATCTTCCTCTTGCTGATGAAGAGAGAGGGGGAAAGAGGGGGTGAGACAGAGAAGAAAGGAAGGGGAACAATGGCAGTGGCCGGTGACGGGTGGGGAGGGACACTGCTGCACGTGAACCATGCACTGAGTGTGTGTCTGTGTGTGAATATGCATGTGTGTTCATGCGTGTGTGAACGCAAGCGTTTGGAGAAACCAGCAAAAAGTGTTAAACACAATTCCAAAGTAAACAGAATGTAAAAAATGAATGACGAAATGAAAGATAAGGATTAAATAATTAATAAGGGGAGGGGAACAAAGAAGGGGGTGAGTTAATGATTTAGAGTATGAAGAGATCAAAGAGAGAACAGTTCAGTTCAGTTGTGATTTCTAAATCTCCGCCGTGTCAAAGCATGCCTGAACTCACAATCATTCAGAAGGTTCGAATAAGCATTCAGAAGAGTGGATTAAAGTGAGGGATCTGTGTTACGGTGATTTCATAATGATGTTCAGCATCAATACAGAATTCAATTAATGAAGGGCAGTCTTATTATACCTGTCAACTATGATAGATCATTTTATTTATGCACTGTAACTGCTTATTAATTAATTTATGTTCTAAAAAAAGTACAAAAATCTTACAATCTATTCATATAGCTTAGGGTAGTCTTATTGTAAAGCTGCACTAATACCCATAAATAGAATAACCAGAGCAATGCACTGGTAGAGCACTTCTTAGGCCTTATACAGCCAGAGACTGGTAAATAACTAACTGCTCATTACTAGATTATATATATATATATATATATATATNTGTGTATATTTGTATGAGGTTGTGTAGTTATCCAGGTGAAGCTTATATATATATATATATATATATATATATATATATATATATATATATATATATATATATATAATATTTATAATATTTATTTATTTTTTAAAAATACTTTGTTTTAATTGTACTTTGCCATTATTAAGTGTCACTCCAATTCAAAAAAATGCCCTTGTAAACTTGGTTTCCTGTAGAGGATGTGTTAACTTCTTTTCTTATCTTAGGTTGAGTTGAAGTGTTCAATCTTTGCATATGACTGTATAATAAATTAGGGTACTCTGAAAATTGCTTAATAACATCTTAATAATGCAGTAATGAGCAGGGGATTAATGAACTAACTACTTTCTTCTAAGGACTTCAGAAGCGCATACATGGGCATTTTAATATCTCCTTTCACCGTACAACCAAAGAAAGTTATAGTATACTATTTAATAACTTGTTGCTGTCCCCAAAATCTTAAATTATCAAATAACATCTACATATAGATCTTAGTGCCTAGTTTATAATATTTCAACGTTCAAAGTTCTAATGTTCTAAACTTGTGAGAGGTAAAGCAGATATCTAATCATCATTCTGGTTGTTCTGCAGTTTTTGGTGTAAGCAGTGAACTTCACGCTGCATGTTTCGTGTGGGTGTGGGGAGCATGTTTGCTGGGTGTGGACAGTATTGACAGCTGCAGGTGAATAAACATACAGTTTGAATTCGGGTGGAACAAGTACAGCACTTCTATTGAATCCTCTTTCACAAAAGCTTGACCTCTCCATTTCCCTGCTTAGACGTTTCTCTGTCTGTCTATCTGTCTCACCGCCTCTGTGTCCATGAAGGCCTCCACAGCACGCAGCACCAGTCCTTCGTCCTCAGACAGCACGTACACATCCTGAATGCCATTCTCCAGTTGCTCACCGGGCCTCAGGAAGAACGAACGCTCACCCTATAAGACATGAGTACGTCTGATTTTGAATAAAAAGATTTTTTTTCTTTCTTTTTCATTGTTTTTCTTTGTCATCTCATATAAATGTCATCTCATATAATGTACACTGATTAACAAAACTACCAACAACAAAAAATGTCACCATAAGGATTATTTAATTGCTCTAAACCAGTCTATAAACGCAACTGCTAGAGGTATTAATAAATACTAAACCACCGCAAATAAAACTAATCGAATCACTAATGTGAAAGTTGTGAAAGTACAAGAGTGAAAAAATCAGTTGTGGGTGCCTTAAGGACCTCTGTAGAGCTTAAGATTTATTACTAAAAATAAATGATTGAATTAAATAATATTGTTAAATAAATACTGCAACTACTAATACTACAAATACTACTGCTATTAATAATAATAATAATAAGATAATAAGACTGCTGAGCCTATAGTGGCTGTGATGTGAAGAAGAGGAGGATTAGCACACCTTCACCACCCTCTTCTGTCCGAGCTGGGGCTTGCCATCTGGTCCCACCGGGTCCAGAATCACGCAATACTGTCTGCTGCTCAGTGTGGTCACATCTACCACCCCCAAAACCTCTTCAGCAACTGAGGGAATGTGTGCCTCTCTGTCTGCCACCGTCACCAGCCACTCCTCCCCTGTCCTCCGGTCCCGTCCACCAGCGTCCCGGAAAGGCCGCAGAGCACGTACATGGAGTGCTTTCTGAGAGAGAGAAAGACAGAGAGAGATAGCAGATTAACTTAGGATTGAAATGAGTAGACAATACATCAAAGTAGGTGAGCTCTCTGACCTTTCTGAGTTAAAGCCAACTATAAGACCAATTTACTGCCAGAAAGAGAGAAAGATAGAGAGAGATAAATAGATAGAGAGAGAGAGAGAGAGAGAGAGAGAGAGAGAGAGAGAAAGAGAAAGAGAGAGAGAGAGAGAGAGAGAGAGAGAGAGAGAGAGAATGAAGAAAGAAATCAACAGATAACGCTAGTCACCTTGTCAGTGAGGATGAAAGCATTCACAATATCGATGACCTCCTCATGTGCTCCAGGCAGGTATGCTCCCACCTTACACACCTGCCACTCCTCGCCTTTCACACACACACACACACACACACACACACACACACACACATTTCATAAATATACAGAAAATACATTTCATAAAATGCTCATATGAGAAGCATTATAATTTCTGTGGTATGCATTATAAGGTTTTAATTAACAACACTGAGTAGAGGACTGATGTGGCACTTTGACACACTCACACCTTTTAAAAGGCTACATGGAACTCTGAACCAGGAACAGAAATCAATTAAACCCTCATATCCTGAGTGAGTTGAGAACATGTCTTTGCAGAAGACCAGGAGGACTGGTATGTCAGTATGACTAAAGAACTAATCACACACACAAACATCAGTGTGTCTATATAAGCAAGGATTGTGTGTGTATGTATCTAACCGGTCACTCTGCGAACTCCGCTGCGGTCCACGCCCTCTTTGCGTGCTCGGAGGCGAATGGCCTGGTTTTCTCGGATCACTGTGGCTTTGATGGTCTCCAGCACCATCACCTCCTTCCTGGGGATGTAGGTTCCTGCAGGAGGACAGCAGTCAATGTTACATCACTCCACCATATTAAAGGACCCATGCCCTACAAAATTTTCCCTGGAGTTATAATGAATGTGTTGCTTTATGCCATAACGATTTTTTATACCAACTTCTGTATTATTTATAATAAACAGGCTGCTTGAGCCTTTGAGACTCACACATGTACATGACCTAAGTACTGCAGTTTGCCTCATTCAAAAAGCAGTCTGGGCTGAAATGTACAGAGCAAGCTGTTGAGATTATGACCATCTGAAGCATCAGAAAAAAGGCATTCTTTTCTCATTCAGGTGGGCTCTTCGGAAGGCTGCAAAGAGCCATTTGTTTCCTGACATTCAGGAACAGCACATTCCACCACACCCCCCAACAAACATCTTTCACTTCAATAACTGTGCTATAGACAGTCGGCAGTAACGACACTCAACAACACTTCAGTGCGAATGGGCAGGGACATGTACATTTGTTCATGGTTGTGATGTCTAAACAAAACTGATTCAAACCAAAATCTTTCTGCAGTTTCCATGTGTGGACTGCATCGGCAGGTATGGAAACCTGAACCATATTTACCATGTAGATCAAAATCATTTATTTAACAACAACAAGAACATTTGTTTTTTTAATGATATGAACATTTTTGAATATGGCCTCTTCTTAAAGACAGGGGGTCGTTTTGCACTGGAGCACAAGGGCACTGATTGAGGTGAACGCTCTAAAGTTTCTACATGTGATTCTATTGTTGAAAGCTGATTTCTCCTGGGAGAGAAAGGGTAATGAACAGTCACCTGGCCCCTCGAACAGCCACTCATCTCCAGCCACTCTCTTATCTCCATTCTCCTCCTCAAAGTCCAGCAGAGCCTGCAGCCGCAGGGCAGTGTCAGGGTACACAATCTGCAGTGGAGTCACGTCCTAAAAGATAAAGTGAGAAAAATATATTAATTAATGATGTAATTTGGGGAGATAGGGAATTTAGGTAACACAACATTTTAGCAGTAACACATTCATTTATATTATTTATTGAGTAAGGACTAAATGATCAACAATAAGCATTACTTTTCCATTTACAATGATTTTTTTAGCAAGGTATCTGCCTTGAAATTTGAGCTGTACTTATGACATATGTAACTCAAGAATATGAAAATTGAGATCTACATATTACATTTCTTCATTTATGATAATGATAATGATACAGGTTTCTTAGTCACAGAGCTCTGGACACATTTTTCAAAACAATGCACAGTTCTAGCACCATATTATAATCATTTTATACATATATCTGCAAACACTGATTTTAAAACACTTTAGGATTTTTTGGATTACGAAAAAAAAAAAGATAAATCAATCAAGAGGAAACCTGCAGGCCCCATTGTTCAGTCAGTTTAGATTAGGTTCACTCTCAAAACCCAATAGTAACCACTTCTCCTGTTTTATCAGAAACTGAAAAGGCTTTAGAAAAAGAAGTGAGAGAGAAGTAAGAGCCACCTTTTGGATCTCTTCTCCAGGGTACAGGGGGAAAGGGTCTTGAGCCAGACGGATCTCCAGGTCAGCATGGCGAAGTTTAGCTTGGCCAGCAGTGTCAAACTGGACACGGCCTTCATCATCACGGGTCACTGGGTTCAGAATCACACAGTAATGACGAGGTGGGATCATGGTCATCCGGGTCGGAGAAAAGAGGACTCTACAGGAGTGGTAAGAGGGGTTCGAGAAAATACAGTCAGATAACAGTCATACACGCATAGGATCTGTGCAAAGCTGGCCAGAGCAGCCCAAAGCTGCACAGGCAATTTGATTTGACCTGCCAGAAAGTCCTCTAAATCCCCCCCCACCTGCCCACACACAATACAGTTTATGTATAACTCCAATAGTTTTTTTTTTTTTTAAATAGATAAAAATCTCCTGAATTTGCTGAATTTAACACACAGGTACAAACAAAATGCATGTGTAAAAGTTATGGCACCTTTAATGGTTTTTTTTTTTGTGCTAGAAAAATTGAAGACAAATGTCATATATAAGTGTGTGATCTGTAGAGGAGGAGTTAATGTATAAAGAATTTGATTTGACTAGGGGTGTTCAAACTGTCTGTAATGTGAACATACACTTTCCTGTGTGGATGTAGATACTTATCTATTATGTGGCTATGTCAGTATAATAAGAACGATGAAATCAGCGTTTCATATGTCTTTGAATCTACTTGCATATATCAGTGCTGTTCACTCAAGGTGTGTTTCTGCAATTGCCAGACACGGGTCACTTACAAATTGCGAATGCAAACCATCAAAGGAGAAAGACAGGTTCTGAGTAAAAGCGTTCCTGATATTGTGCAATGAGTTGTGTAGTTATCTTCAGTCAAGTTTCAATAGTTCATGTTAATGCATGCTTATTCAAGAAGTGCTGGCTGAAGTTCACTTCTGAGCTAAGGGATTCAGCCTATGAATTTGGCCACCTATCAGGACACATAGCCACCTATCAAGCATCAAGCAGGTTGGCATGTAGAAAGAAAGCAATATTAAAATAAATCCAAAGTAAATATCAACAACACAGTGTTCCCCAAATATCCCTTAATAGCTTGCTGTTGGGGTTAAGCACAGGTGCAGATAGACAGAAACTACTGTACTATACATCCCTCTGACCTCATTTGTTTGAAATCTGATCCCAGCTACAGGTCTCCCTATTGTCATTCAAATACAAGTGCATGTAAAACTGAATGTGAAGTTTACACAGCTGAAGATTTGAACAATTATGTGGTTAAGACTATAAGACTTGCTTTGTTTCATGTTTCTATACACATAAAAGTGGAGCTGAACAATTTGAAGAAAGTATATTGCAACTGCAATTCAAATTACAAATATGTCTATAAATTGAGGTTTGTTTGTTTTTTAGACCAGAAAATTCACTATTCCAGAATGCTATTCTGTAGAGCTCTGCACTCTGCACTTAATAAGGTCTAAAGTGTAACTAGCATCTAATTGAAAAGCAGATAGAACTCTTTGTTGTTGCAAAAAACCACACACCCGCATTTTCCTTTTGACCTACTTGGCTTAGCATTAAGCCACTCTAGATTCGCCCAGGTGTATGAACTTCTTAAGAATGCTGATCTAAGATTAGCTTATATTATAGTACAACCCCTTATCACATTGTAATGAGCACAACTGTGTGGACAGGGGGACACTATCAAATCCATTACAATTAGTCTGCTGACACCAGACCACCTTTATATTCTTCTAACAAAATAATAGTGTGGAACTGAATGCAGAACAGCGGCCTTTAGTCTGAATCACTCGATTCAATAAAGACTCAGGTTTTTCTAGCTAGGACCCAAAGTATGGACAAGGATATAAGGATAAAATATCAAACTGCACTATTACTGTAAATGTGATATGATTCACAACATGGAACAACACACCATTTAGTCTAGGAGAGCAAAAATATCATTAAATATTTGTAAGCAATTTTTGGAATGTAACAATTAACTGAAATGGATGATAATCACATTCAATAAGGTATCCACTAATGTTTGGTCAAAATGACATTCTATGGCTATTCAAAATATAAAATTGTAATCAAATTGCAAATTTTTAAAACTCATTTTTACCAAAAAAAATCAGGCAAATCTGAATCACATCTGAACAAATCATGGTCAATTTTACCAGATCTGATCAAATCATGGTCAGTTTTATCGGATGTCATCAAATCATGGTCAATTTTATCAGATCTGATCAAATCATGGTCAATTTTAAGCTTTTTTACGTTTTTGTTCTCAAATTCTCAAGGAGTATTTGGAATTACGCTGTTGTGAGGTCAGAGATTACCATAAATTGGTTTGCATGGTTTAATGGTTTACATTATTCACTCTGAGAAGTATTTCATTATTCACATCTGCGTTTGGTCAGCATTCTCCTCCATAACTTTTATTTGTTTGAATGCTGTTCTGCATACAGCACGAAAAATACTGCAAACAAATGAATGTGTTTTCTGTGGTGTGTCTGAAGCTACCTCTCATTGTCCTGGCGGATGTAAGTGAGAGGTCCGATCTCGACCCGGGCAATGTTGGTATTCTGATCCAACACATGGATGTAGTGGTGTGGTGGGATCCTGATGATTGAGGAATCATTACGCTCAGTGTCCATTTGGCTGGTTGTGGCTCTTTTCGACATGATCTGAGAAATGAAATATGATTATTATTATAATATTAATTATCAGTTAAACTCCTGATGTCCAACATTTCAAGTAACATAAAACAAAGACATTCAGCAGGGAGTTCAACACATACACCAGTGAATGGGGATGTTTCTTGTCATAAGTGGTACAATCAGTTGTTGTGGGCCACAAGTGTACCTTTCCAAGTTTATCTTATAGTTTTGTTAATGGGTGCCCCTACCCTCTCAGCAGGACCTCTGACATTGAGAAACAGCCCTGCCAGTAAACATCTTGAACTTGTGACATAAACTCAATCAGACTGATTCATATTTTATGGAATCTGAAAGCATAAGCCTGCTGAAAGACACCCATGAGTTTTTCATTTTCCATGTCATGCCTTATTAGAACTGACAGTGAACCAGTGGAGTCTAAAAGTGAGCTTAAAAACAAGATACATTCACAGTTTCTAAATACTACATAGCATACAGGCAAGTCAAATCTGCATTGTGACATGGCTTTAATATTTCTTTCATATTGATCTTTCCAAGTTTCATTTATTAATGTATGTAAATATTTTAAATAAAATGCATCACCAGTTTCACCAGTTAATCAGTCCAAATATATTGTATTACAGAGTATTTCAAATTGTATTACTAGCATAATAGTGAAATGCAGAATCTGTAGTGCTGTTGCCTCACAGCAAGAAGGACCTGGGTTCAATTCTGCAGCCAGGCAACCAGAGTTCTTTCTGTGTGGAATTTGCATATTCCCTGTGGGTTTCCTCCCACAGTTCAAAGTCAGGCGCGTTGGAGATACTAAATTACCAATGGGTGTGAGTGTGTCTGTGAAAGTGTATATCTGTGTATCTGCCCTGTGATGGGTTGGCAACCTGTCCGGGGTGTTCCCTGCCTTCCACCCTTGGCTTAGATAATAAATCCAAAATCATTTATATTATATTATTCCCAATTTTTTTTTTAATGCAGTCTCAGACCTTTGGACCCTGTTGTATGTTCAAGCTTACATAAAATTAAACTATTCTATATTCTAAATATTCTAAGGTTTGAAAAGGTATGCTTAGGCTATAATAAGCTTTGTAAGCCAACACACAGTGCAATGATATTTTGTGGAACACAGTACTAACATAGATATGACATGTCTCACACCTCAATATTAAATATAATCTGATAAAGATGATTCAGGATGAACATGCTTTTAAATATTAGGTGTGAATTGTGTGTGAGAAGAACCCACAGCTCACAAGTAGATGAACGAGAAACATGTAAAACCTTTACTGCAGAGCACACCTCACATGTCTTATCTCTTCTCGGCCATAATTAAGATAAGGTTACCAAGAGTCAGCTGGATTCTCTTTACTTTCTAAGACACTGGTTCAAAGGTGTGGGTGTCCCTGCTGCAATCAAACTGACTGTATTTGAAAGAGCTATCTGGAACTTTGGACCCATCAAGCCTCATCACTGTACATGGGACTAGTCAAATGAATGAATTTAAATCAAACACACCCTCAAGAACCCTGACACAGCATACATTTAACTGACAGTGCACGTTCCCCTCCCAAGTTATTCATAACGTCCAAACAATCAATGGCAAGAACACTGACAAACTAAGACAAACCAGGTATGAGACAAAGGCTTATGGATCCCCAACGCAAACAGGGAGGGTGGAGGACCAGAAAGCTGTCAAGCCAGCTATGGCATGAAGAAATGGGGCCTAAGGTTGCAGGTAGACAAGTCTTTGAAATAACGACAAGTCTTATCGTTACTCTGAACCACACCTCTTCATTCTCAAACAGCAACCAAGCCATAAAGAAGCATGACTGCGGGAATCCGCCACACAGCACCTGTCAGGCCACTCATTCATCACTATAGTTATCTTCTGACTCCGTCATTATCATAATCTGTCCAAACATGGACCACAGCCGTGTGTGGAGTAACTACAACACATATAGGTGGGCCACTGGGTGCCAAGATGGGGGTGTGTAGTGGTGCACTGGGCAGATTGTTTTCCATGAAACGCCCACTTTCAGTAATCCAATCAAGATAAAGATAGCTTTTCCGCATTCTATGCTTCATCTGAGGAGGTGGGGCACCAGCATTAACATTGCTGAGGTTATGTACTGTACAATATGTAGGTTAAGCACAAACATATACGACTTTTCCTTTATATGTTAAATAAACATCACAAGTCTGCTAGACTGGCTGTTAGTGAGCCAGAGAGATATCCATCCTCATCACTCTGAAATGCTGCATTAATGGCTTTCAGTGTGGAGGTTTCTTTTGTTACTTTTTTGTTTTGCAAAGGTCTGACGTCTAACGTCGCTTCCGTATTTACGTTAAGGCTCACTTGGAAGATCACTATTAACAGGTAAACTTTACCTCCGGAAGCTTACCAAGCTAGCTACGAAGGTAACTTGTAAAACGGCGTAAAGGAAAGAAAGGAAACAAAAAGATATGCAGCTAAACTTACCGTATAGGTAGAAAACAGCCTGGAGCGTTTATCTGGACAGCTGGTCTGGACTGGACTGGGACTAGTTTTTGTCGTTCAGACTCAAACGTTGTCATGTAAATCCGGAAAAGGTCGTTTTTTACGCCCACCTGTTTTCGGTCAAACCCCGCCCCATACGCTATGACAGGCTACTTCTGTCCGCTTTCATCAGTTAAAGTCTTATGCCTAATAACAGACGCATTATCCCATATCAGGCTTCATACGAATGGCTTAAAATACGGTGAGTACTCACATCCAGACACATATTTATGCACACCCTTCAAATGATTTTAGCATATTTCTTGCCATGTATAATACATTATTATGTATATCCATATTACTATTATATATTAAACCTATACTACAGGTAATAATAGTAATTCACCAGCAAAACCAGTATATGTGGTGTTTTGGATGCTGGTATGCTGGTCAGTCAGCATGACCAATTAGCACAGACCAGCTTAAACCAGTATACACGGAAAGCACACACCAGCGTGTTTCCATATAGGAAAAAAGCTTCACACGGCACACTGTATTTCTTATAATACAGGCGATTTAAGTCGATGTTCATATGTCGACAAAAAGCCATTCGCTCTGAATAACAGCAGCATGACTTTGGGGGCTTTTCGGAATACGGGTAGGGGGTGAACTTGCGCGAAGTGACGCGGTCCAAAGAAAATACTGCTGAGGTAGGAGGCGCGTGTGCAGCTCCCACACTCCAATGAAAATCCCGACAGTCACGTGATTTATCCTACCTTCTACAAAACAAAAGTCCTGGCACGTTAACTGCGTAGGCATTTCCAGGATTTTTATCAAGAATAAGACTCTGATGTCACAATACTATTACTGACTCTTCACACGCCTTTCATAATTCTGTGATTTTTTTAATCCAGGTTTTCACTCATGTCTGTCCATGTTTTTGTTGTTTCTATTCTAAACATATTCAGTGTTCAAATGTAGTCTTTGGATGCCTCTGTCATAATTCGTTCTTTAGACTTATTATGGTTGCGAATGGCTTTTCGAGATATCAACACTGTTCCAACTTCGGAATGTTCAATCCATTTAGGAATGATGTGTTTGTATACAGCTTTTTGATTTGACTTATGGTTTTTGGGAAATGTCGGAAAAATACAGCTTTTTTTTCATTGAGAATGACTGGGGTAGAAAAGTACAACCCTATCTACTATACTTTTGCATGACCGACAGACACCACTTCGCATGACCTATCTCAGTGCAGACCCCCAAGCACCAAGCAATGTTGGTGTGACCCACACTCTTTTTTCCGTCCCTCATCCCCCATTGATTTTTGGCCCTGCCTAAACCCTATTGTTTCCTGTAACCTACAGCCACCAAACTGCATGTACTCACTCAAGGCAGATCCCCAAACTCTAATCCACAGCCATACTGACCCACATTCCTCTACGTGTCATTAATCTCACTTCAAAGGAAACTTTCCTCTGATTTCCTTTAGTGTGTTATGCAGCTTTTTGTGCATGTAAACAGTCTGTAAAGTTATAAAGCCCAGTTATAAAGCAACCTTCGCACACCTTCAGACAACAAACAGAGAGCTATAACAGTAAAAAATTACTATTCTGAAATGTCCTGCTCCAGTCTTGCTTGTGAAGGTTGATCTACCAGCTTGTTCTACCTGACTTTCGGTATCGGACTCTGGCTCTAACTGGTACAGCAGAATCAGCGGCATTGTAAGAATAGCCACAGTAGTGTGGGGGCGGAACTTGTAGCAGTATACTGCTCTGGCGGTTGACCATTTGGAACAGAGTGGGTGAGTTGACCAATCAGAGCACACTGGACTTATTGGGAGGCAGGGTTTAAACATGATAACTCTAACAGAGTGTTTCACACA
This sequence comes from Semaprochilodus insignis, assembly GCA_034552555.1. Taxonomy (NCBI): domain Eukaryota; kingdom Metazoa; phylum Chordata; class Actinopteri; order Characiformes; family Prochilodontidae; genus Semaprochilodus; species Semaprochilodus insignis. The sequence goes on along the minus strand of CM067477.1, from coordinate 11,814,928 downwards.
GAGGGTGAATACAGATGTTCTGTATAAGAAACATACTGTATGGGAAAGTTGAAGCATGTAAATCTGTTCTAGTAGACGCCAAAAAGGAAATTATGAACACTGAAAATAAGCATAATATCTCAAAGTTACTAACACTTCGAAAGACCACTGAACACTGAGTTCATTTCTAAAGTATTTAAATCAGTTCCAAAATTTTGTCTCTTGTACAAAACGGTCTATGAGAATGATCATAGACACATTGTAAATTTCAATGTCAATGAATCCAAAAATTTGGAAAGATAGATTTTTGAGCACTGTATCTTCAGTTTAAAAATTCATTATATATAGTTATTTATAAGTAGAAATGACAAATGTGAGCTTGCATATTTATGCATATGCATGAAGGGTAGTCAGATTCTGAGGGGGTGTCAGAATTCAGCAAAACAGGTAAACAGATGTCTAAAATGGATATGCACAGCGTTCAGCTTTGTTTATTTTTATAGTTGACAGTAAGTCGACAGCCACATCGACACGTCTGTGGAACCTTAATGAAGATCTAGATGTAGTTTGAGGAAATACTGGGACGTGTTTATGGAATAGATTTGGGTGATTATTGACCTTTAGTGTTTGTTAGGATCAAAAATCTTGTAGCTACATCACAAAACTAAAGAAGCACAATTTATGCACTAAACATGTCATGACTGATGAACTGCACTGGAGGGAGGTGCATAAATGTGTAAATATGATTCCTCAACGGAACCAACACCAAACCTTTTGTAACACCAGATGGCAGTAGATGCTTAAATCTTGCTTTTGAATTTAGGAGCACATATACACACACAAACACGCACACACACACAGTTCCAACAGCTACACACACTGAATGGCTCTCTGAGTGATTGCAGTGAATTATTTAAATATAGGTTTTGTTCACAGGAAAGAAAAGCAGGACATCATCAGCTTTTCAAAGGCATGCAAACACTCACCATTCCCAATAACATAAAAACATTGATTTATATGAGTGTATATGACTGCTTTTAAGCAACAGCAGTACATGTCCATAAATTAATCCCTAATGCCAGTAATCTGGCTTTATAATCAACATATAGAGAGACTGCAGACAAGTGATGGTTGAGATTCAAGGCCAAATTAACTTCCAGTTCACTTGAATTAAAGAAAGGAAGAAAAAAAACTCTGCACTGTGTCTTTCATATTAGCAGAACATTAAAGTGGACGTGAATGTAAAGGTAAGAAGTGAAGATGACTGGATGCTAACAACCTACAGATAAAACATTTCTTGCTGAGCTCAACACTCTCTTCTTTTCAAATGAACTACTGCCGCTTCTGATCTCCGGATCAAACAGCCGTGATCAAACAGTGAGCTGAATTCAAATTAGGAGGATAAGAGGACATATGACATCCCACTCTGTCACAGAATCCTTGCTTATCTAATAGCGTTCTGCAAAGGTGAAACTGTCTTGTAAGGCCTAGCTGGTCTACACTATACCAAATTTGGACAGATGTTTAATGAATGCTCCAGAAGTTAAAGGTCCCATACTCCCTTCATGTGGGTTGTTTATGTACTAATGACATAGTACATGTACATAATGACACAATAAGCTTTCTTTATCCCTTATTATACAGTCACATTATCAGGCAACAAAGTGACAGGCATCCAGTCATTTCCTATGTCAGTACAGGATTTATTGACAAGCAACAAGCAGCGAGCTACACGGTGATAAGTGAAACGTCGAGATGAACTTTTTTCAGCTTTATGCGTCTAACTGATTCTGGAGTGACACCAGGCCTTCTGGACATGTGATACGTGACAACACACTGTTCATCTTCGTGCTGACCACGGTGCCTCCACACAGGAATTTGTTGGTTGTCTCCACCCAAAAGCGGGACTCGTCAATGAAGATGACCCGCTGCCATTGTGAGTCACTCCATGGCAATCTGCAACGACACCATTGCAGTCTTTGGCAAGGGCAGTTGTTGTAATGGTCTGCGTGCATGTAGTGCTGCGCTGTACAGCCGTCTGCCAATTGTGCTGGCACTAACAGGAGGGCATCACTGCTCGCTGAATGTCTGCAGTGGTGGCTGTTGGGTCTTGCATCACATGAGCGGCCGAGCATGAATCTTGAATGTCAAGCCTACTCACCAAGTTTCATTCCTGTCGGTTGATTCCTTCTGGGAGAAATTTTTTTTTTTGATGTGTGTGTGTTTAGAGAGTTTAGAGATTTGGCAGTGTTGGTAGCCTCTTCTATTCATTTTTTTCTCACTCATTGGAATGCATTTTCTGCAGCTGCATCTAAAGTGTCAGCATATCTTTTCATGTTTGTTTGTGGTCATTCTGGTCTATTTTGCTTGATCTTTATCTAAAGCAGGGTTGTAGCTGCAGCAGTGGTGATGAGACAAACCCTATCAGAGCGCAGTCAGAATTGTGGCTTGCCTACCCATGTAGTGAGGTGGTCTTCTTAATGTCACACTCGTACACTATGGATAGGAAACAATGAACTCAAAAGGGGCTGTTTTGGCAGGATGTTTACCTATATAGTCTGTACGGACTGAGTAGTGAATGCCATGGTTTGAGTGTTCATATGTTACTTAAGGCCCTTTAAGGCAGAAGTCATGGGCTGGAGGTTAGGCAATCAGTCCTGTGACTGGAGGGTCACCAGTTTGATTCCCTGAACTGACAGGACATGACTGACATGCTCTTGAACAAGGCAACTTAATCCCAACTCTTCCCTGGGCACTATGAATAGGGCTGCTCACTGCTCTGGGTAAATATGCTTACTGCCCCCTAGAGTGTGTGTGTGTGTTCACTAGTGTGTGTTTTACTTCACAGAGGGGTTAAATGCAGTAGACAAATTCCTCTGTGCGCAAGCACAATGGGCAAATGGTTCTAAATTGTCATTCTAATGCAAATTTAAGGAAAAATCAGGAATTAGAAAAGAAGCATACATTAATGAAAGAAGATCATTAAAAATGAAGACATGAAAAGGCATCACATTTGACTAAAAAAGCTCATACTTGACATCAGCATCACTGGAGTTAGGAAACCATGCAGAGATTCAGTGAGTGGCAGGAGGCATTTAAAGGCAGGACTGATGCGCAGCTTGAAGGTTTTTATGTAACACAGGAAGCAGAGAGGAGGCGAGGGAAATGATTGCTTTAACCGGCAGCTCTGACACACTGTTATCCCTCCTGAACTGCTCTGTCTCACGGTCTGCGTGATCTACACAATCATTGATTATCAGAGAGTGCTCATGCGCACTCATCTGCCGGACCTCAGTGCTTTCTGGCCAGTCTCTCCATCACTTTAACGCGCACGTGCCTGCCACACATCACACAAACAGCAGAACCTCAAGCAAGCAATCACTCTGAAACAGGCCTAAGACCTTGTAAGCTGCAAGTACCCGATATTTCTCCTGTTTCTCCAAGGGCTCTGTTATTCTCGTCACACTTTCAGGATGTATTTCTCCCTGTACGCACCTTACCAGCCTTATTTTACAAGCAGAACGCTATCCTGGAGAAGCACATGCTCATGCACGCCCACCCACTATAGCATGCAGCAGTAAAAAGACAGACAGAATAGAGAAGCATCCTATTTGCTGTTAATATTGCATGTTAGCAGTCTAGAGTAAGAGCTCAGTGGCTCAGGCTAGATCAAATATTCATCCACTATCCCTTCGTCTGTCCTTACTTTTCACATCTGCCATCTCTCCAATTATGAATGCGTGTTGTATGTTGAGGAATGGATTTGCTAAGGACCTTGTAACACATATGTAAGCACTGAATAAAATCTGTAAAAAGTTGACCATCTGCAATAATAATAATAATAATAATAATAATAATAATAATAATAATATATAATAATAATAGTATGGAAGTATTTGCAAAATGACACACTTCTGAAGCAAACAACGTTGTGTAGACATAAGGGCCCTGAAACTAAAGCGATGGGCATTTGCCCAACTTATAGCAATGTTATGAAGCATCATTGGAGGGTTATAAGGCAGAGACAAAGTTGAGGTGCTAAATATCAGTTTCATGAATATGATTGTGATGCTGTGAAGAGGAAAGTAGCTGGTAAATGATGTTTTCAGGATACACACTACTGATTTGCAAAAGGGAGTGTGAATTGGGTATTGAATCAGATACAATAGCAACAGCTGGTGAGAAGTGCAGTTCCGCAAGTAAAGTACTGGTGTGCCAAAGAGTAAAATATGTACTGGTAAGTACTGGCCCACTTCGAGCACTGCCTTCAAACTAAGTTGATCAGTTTCATATGGTCATATACATAGTTATCATATTACACCGCATGTCACCTTGCGAACACTGACACTAGCTAGTCATAAATACTCAAGTGTAACTTTTTTAATAGGTAGCTTTGTGCTTATGTAGTAGTGTTTGGTATGGCCTAAAACACATGCACATAAGCAAAGAAAGGTGCATTCCTAATATTAGGTTGCCTACATAAGGACATCATAAATCATCAAGTATCACTTTTTAAATGTTTAAATATTATGTTGTGATTATGCATGTTGTTATGAAATCCCTACGAAGGTAGCCTTCAAATAACATACTGCCGATTTCATATTATGAATGTATACTCTGTTATCAATGCTACATGCCATCCAGTGGTTTAACTACTCACCATGTCTGGTTTCTTTGTCAGTTGGTAACTTGTTTATATGGAAGTCGCCTTCCATACGGGCTTCTTTTTTTATTTCATCATTCCTATGCATTGGGGTTTAGTTCAAGTGCATTCTCTCCTCGGCCAGAAATAACAGAAAAACAGAAAAAACGTGTTTCACATGACGCTACAATCTTTTTGCCACCTGTGTAGGTGGTGTTAATAAGGATTTGAAGTGTACTGTATGTGTAAGAGTAAAAGTGTGTTCGCTGTTTGAATGTGGCTTTGTGTGTGTGTGTGTGTGTGTGTGTGTGTGTGTGTTTATATACTGTCCACACAGAAAACAGAAGAGCCCCTTTGAACACAGACACACTCTTTCTCCCATGGTACATTCACTCACTGCCTACCTATGAATATTTCATTTACTCAACTGTGTGCATGTCAATCTGCGTGTGTGTGTCTGCGAGAAAGTGAGAGAGAGAGAGAGTGAGAGAGAGAGAGAGAGAGAGAGAGAGAGAATAACAAAAGAAAGACAGAGGAATAAAGAAAGGATTAATATGAGAAGTAGAGATAATCGCAGCTCTTAAATCCACTCATGTGGGTAAACGTGTGAACGTACTTGGGGGGTGGGGGGGGTATGTAATGAAAGGAAAACAATGATGCGCTTATACCAGCCCTCCTTTTTTCTTTCATGACTTCATCATTTTCACAGACACCCCACATTAAAAGCACACACACGCGCGCACGCACGCACCGAGTTATGTAACTGCCATGTAATCCCACTCTGCATTATTACAGAATTACAGTATGCCCTCTTCACCCTTTATTGAATTGCACATTGTATTACCATATGTGCTCATCACCTTGTGTTATCTCAGTGTTTTGTGGGATTATTTTGGGCATGTTCTTTCATCCTGAACTTTAGCACTACTAGGTTGTTATCATATCATTGTAGACAACTTCCTCAGCACCTGTTGATCTACATGTAATACAACCTCATCTCTCACTTTTGAGTGTTTAATTTATGTACCACTTGTCCCTCTCTATCTCTCCTCCTTATAATTCTGTCTGTTGGAACCCATTACTGAGGGAGGCCTATGGTGACCCCCCGTTGCTGGAGTCACAACAGAATGTTGCCTTACTAGTTTCTTACTAGGAGCAAAAAACAGGCAAATTTGGATAGTCCATATATGATCATATGGTCTGGTGAACAGCTAACCTTAGTTATAATGGTTTGTTATTAAATCATTATAATCAGTTAATAAGGAACAATATAAGGTGTCCATTGATACCTGCGTCCCTGGCACATTTTATGATACCTGCGTCCCTGGCACATTTTATGATACCTGCGTTATTGGCACATTTTATTATTATTGCACATTTTATTATTGCACTGCCTTTTCTTATCTCCGGGATATTAGTTTATATTTTTACATATTTTTATATTATGTTTGTTCAGGTAACATTTAGGTAACCTAAATACAAATTCAGGGAAACGTCATTGTCTAAGTGCTTCACTCACACGAACCGTAAGCTTCTCCCTTAACTTACTAGAGATGCCGCACTGGTCCGCCTCAGGATGGCACTGTAGCAAACTGGTATGCTATGGTGATGCTATAGACCCCCAAATACTTGGGGATATTTTGCACATTGAACTGAGCCCCGCAGAGTAGAGCAGCCTATGGCAATCAGGCTCCTTAAGATCTTTATTGACCATCTCATGTAGATCAATTTCTTAACAACATACATCACTAATTAACCCCCATTAACACTGCACACACAACCCTGACAACTATTTGTGTTCTATTTGTAATGTACATAAACTTTCTGCTTGGAAATCTAATCAGGTGCTTATATGGCTATTATTCTTCTACTTAATGGACTATTTTCAGGATTACCCACCTCTTTGAATCGATAGATATTGTATTTGGAATGGCCACAATTGGACTAGTCTATTCTGATCGAGGTGTGTACATGGATGTATTCTACCCTGATTGAGCTATTAGGTGGATTATTAATGGATTATCAGGCTGCTTGTAAAAGTGTCTACTGTCACCTACTTCCATTGTCAAATAAGTCAAGTCATATTGGCTTGTAAAGTTTGTGAGTGTGATATTGCATAAGTAGAGATATAAGCGGTACAATAAAGATGTTTCAACCGCTGATTGCCCCACTTGTACCGCCACTCTCACCTTCTCCCACTGTTAAAAACCAGTCAAGCGATATTGGCTCATAAAGTTTGGGTTGTAGAATTACGCAAGGGGCCCAATAGGCTGAATATGTTAGCAGGCTCAGGCAAACGCACCCACTAACTCTCCTGACATCCCCCAGCCCCCTCCTGAGCTATAAGACCTGACTTCCTCACCTGTACTGCTAATAATTATGCCACTGCCATCTGCTCTCGCTGTTCTATGAGCGATATAAGGGGGACTATAAAGATGTTTGGGGACTTGGTCAAACTACCTCAAGTAACATGCCATGACTGCCCCCCTTGTACCTTCTCCCACTGTTTTAAAAGTCAACTGCAGGAGAGGAAGAATACCATATGTAAAAGACTGGAGGAAGGCTGTGGTGTCTGGCACCTGAAGGCTGCTTTCCAACCCTTCTTAAGCCCACAGTTACATGCCCTCATTCATATGCCTCTCTATCCCTTCCCTACCTGTCTCCCTTCCAAGTCCTCTCACCTACATGACCCTCTCCCTCTGTTGTAGAGCTTTGAGAAGCAGTGTGAAAGGCAAGTCCTCCAGCGTCCCTGCTGTGAGTCAGTCTGTCCAGGAAGAAAAAACTATACACCTGTATGGGCTGTCCTGGGATCAGCTGTGAAGCTCTATAGATGATGGATCTAGTGAGGGTATTCTGAACAAGCTGGTTTCACATCGGTTGGAGAGAAGATGCAACGGAAGAATGGAGACAGGTGGTGAGTTACCTGAAAAAGAAGTGTGGTTATAGAAATGTCTTGGTGGTGAGGCCAGAAGGGAAAGAAAAAGATGAAAAGAGGACAGATTTAGCACGTCCGGCTCTTGCCAGGATACAGAGCAGTATGTCAGGAACTTGGAGACAAGGAAGCAGTCAAAGGGCAGAAAAGGAGAAAAGAAGAGATGAAAAAGACAGAGAGCTTATATAAAAGCAAGTGAGTTAATAAAGGTTTTAGCTGAGTCAAGCACAGAGCGTACACCCCACAGCAGGCCTTTTAACCACAGAAAATACAGACTGAACATCACAGGCAAACTTTCTGCATCTGCCTTTGCTGATACAACGCTATATAAAAACACACCTCTACTGGAAACGGAAAAAAGAGAGAAAATGCTTCACAAGCAGTGTTAAAGGTTTTCTCTGGCCTACTAAACAAGGGAACTAAACACAAGTATCAACATTCATTAAGAACCCAATGCAGTACATGTAGGAAGCATACAGTAGGGTGTAGGAAATGCAGAAGAATGGAAAATACGGAAAGTACGGCTGCACTTGTTTAATGAAAATACACTCATCGTCAAAAGAATAGTTGCACCCAGAAGGACGTGTTGGATTGCAATGCCATTGAGAAGGAAGATAAAGGCTACCAGGAACAATAAATGATGATAAATGGGCAATATTTATTGAGCTACACATACAGAAGTTGTGTCTCTCAGAATGGCATCGGGTCACCATGTTTGCTAACGCAACATGCCAGACATCTCGACATGGAGTTGCAGAGGTTCCTAATGGTGTCCTGCGATAATCCATCCCATGCAGCTTGAATATTCTCACACAGTTCCTGCAGATTTTGGTGCTGTCCATGGTGCCTCCACACATGGAATCATTGGACATCTCCACCAAGACAAAAGCAGGACTCGTCACCAAAGATGCCATTCTGAGTCCCTCCATGACAGTCTGACTTGACACCATTGCAGTCTTTGCCGACATTGACGCGGCGTTAAGGGCAGTCTTCATAACGGTGGACGTGCATGCAGTCTTGTGTCATTCTGCCGTCTGCCAATAGTGCTGGCATGACTCAAGGGCATGGGGCATGGTGCGAAATACAGGGGGTCTTTTCTCTCTTTGAAAATAAACGTATGATGTTATCCTGTCTGTTAGGGTGAAACAGACTTAAATACCAATTCAGGGAAAGGCCATTGTTTAGCTGCTTCACCCACATGAACAGTGAGCTTCTGTCTTTAGTGTTTGTAACTAACTAGAGATGCAGCACTGGTTTGCTTTAGGATGGCCCTGTAGCAAACTGGTATGCTATGATGAGGGAGTAAGCAGCCAACAAATATGGGGGGATATTTTGCATGCTGAATTGAGGCCCGTGGAGTGGGACAGCCTGGGGCAATCAGGCTCCTTAAGATCTTTATTGATCTCCTCATATAGATAAATCAATTTTTTACCACCATACAACACTAATTATCATCAACTCTGCACAGACAGCCCTAAAATCTATGCATATCCTTCTTATTCATACTGTATTTCATCTGTGGTAGCTGTTTTTAAGCAGATCCTGCAACATGATTTATTTATTATTTATTTCTTAAAAAAGGTAGTCTAGGTAGCGGCAAGCCTCGAGAGCAACGAGCGGTTTCAGACATAACAAGTAAACAAGCAATTACATTTTTTTTGTTAAAAGTAGTTTTTGTGTGGACTTTTTTTTTCACTGGGGCCCATAAAATCCCAGTTGGACACTTTGATAAAAATAAACCTCAAAGCAGAGTTCAGAAAATGAACATGTCTTTACTACATTTGAGAAAACAAATCACTAAATCACTGCACTGCAGCAAAAGAAATGACACAGGACTAACATTTACTGTAGAAAACGTATAAATTAATTTAATGGGATCATAAAAAAAACCATCTACATTACATTACATTTACGGCATTTAGCTGACGCTCTTATCCAGAGCGACTTACAAGGTCATTCATATTACAGGTAGGCCAATGTAGTGTTAGGAGTCTTGCCCAAGGACTCTTATTGGTGTAGCACAGCATAGTTACCCAGACCCGGGAATCGAACCCCCATCTCCCACATGGGGCGGTAGCTCCCTGGAGGTTAGTGGTGTTATCCGCTGAGCCACACCAAAACCCCTTTTTTCATCTGTATAACATTTTGTCTTTGTAGCCCTTCAGTTCACCACGCATATTATACATTGTTAGGGGGCTCAGTCAATTATACCTCTAATCTTTAGGAATACTAGCTTCTTCTTGATTTAGCCCTGGTCAAGGAAGTGCAGTCCAGTATAATCTTCCTATGAGCTAAGGTAAGCAAATTCCAGCAATGTACATTTTAACCCCTGCAACAAAAACAGTGTATGTGACATATTTGCACAATTCATGCACGATAACCCCGTATTTAAAATAAAGAGATCACTAAAATGTAATTAAAGTATAGTTTAATGGTTTACAAAATGTACAAAATGTACAAAATCAACTAGGAAATAAAATAACAAAGCAAAAAAAGGAGCTGGGGTTTTCAGTTAGAGGGGCTCATTTGAAACTTATTAATGTTGAAATTTATTAGGACAAAAAAAAAAACAACAAGAAGAAATGTATTGTCATTATTTCTATTTATTTAAAAAGTTACATTTGTATTCAAGTTTTCACAGAGGACACTTCACAAATGCTGGTTTATTAAAGAAAACAGAGAGGGGGCACAAACAACACCCACCATAATGATAAAAAGAAAAGAACAGCAAGAGAGAGAGACACAGGGAGGAAGTGTTTTGAAACAGATGGTATGGCATCGCACCGAGAGAAAGACTCTGTCAGCCAAGAGACAGCAAGAGGGAGTGAGAAAAAAAGGGGGGGTGGGGAGTTACTGAGAGTTGTGTATGCATTTTTAAAAAGTTGTGTGAGATGGAGAAGAAAGGCAAACAACACTTTTCCCTCTCTCATGTATGGCAATACATGCTCCTCAAGAAGCAGTTAAATAACTACAGTAGAATGTTCAGTGAGAGTTGTAGCGGGAGCCACACATGTGCTTTTGTTCAGTGATGAACGCGGTTTGTATTGGGACATACAGGTTCGTCTTTCCTCACTCTACTACACAACAACACTCAAAAATAAAAGGCGCCAGTGTTTATTTGGAGCAATCTTGGAACTACCTTTGTTATGCTAAAGAACTTTTTAAATTAATGGTTAAACTCTCAACCAAAAAGTTCTTTAGGGAACCTAAAAAAGGTTCTTACATGGCATCGTTTCAAAAAACGCTTTCTGGCACATTAATATTTGAGAGTGAGTCTACAGATATTTCAGAATTCTCTGAGGAGGTCATTACTGTCTATGCTAAAGGTAAAGGCTCAGACATATTTTCTAGACCGGCTCCCTCCCAAAGACCCCCTTTGCAGCATGAAGTTACACTCGCACAACACAATGAAAAGTAGGCTATCTGGAAGCGAAGGTGACATATAAAGGGTCTCTGCTGTTTCTCTCTCAGACATACAATCTGACATAATATCATACATTTAGAGGTCAAATAGAAAAAGGGCTGCATAGCTGAGACAGTACTGTGAATACGAGTATATAAATATATAAAAGTAGGTAGTGCATGAGGAAGGGAACTGGCCCGAGACCACTGCTAGGAGCATTTCCACACGCACACAGCCAGACTGCCGCCAAAGAACATATATAGCAGGTTCTTCACTTCGTGAGTCACTTCAAAGCCAAAGCCCTCCCCGATCACCACATGCCAGGAACTCCCAAACTTCTTATCCATAGACTCCTTTATCATCTTAGCTGCACTCTGAGAAAGAGAGAGACAGGGAAAAAAAAGTGTAGTGTGAAAATGACTAAGAACGCGTGAGAACTGAGAAAAACTATGAGTCAACCATCCCTTATGACTGAATTCAAATTAGCACTGCTACACTTCAGCATCACAGAATTTTAAGCTTGATTTAAGCTTGTATGAATAAGGATAATACGTGTTTCTTGAGTACTGGGGCTCTAAAACAATGTCTTTAGGACTGAATTTGTAAATGATGGAACAGTGAGCAATGATTGTTACAAAAGTCCAAGTGAACAACGGGGAGGTCTGGGGGGCAAAAAAAGTTACAGTACAGAGCCATCAAGCACAAGTTATTCGTTTTCCAGGAGTTTTTTCAGAAGAGATCAGATACACGATTTACAAAACATTAACATTTATCCCCCATCATCAGGGAAAGCGACAAAGACAGCAGTTACCAACACTAAAGTTCAAAAAATTATTAAAAGATGAAGGGAAAACAGGATGCCTAACATCCATGCATGACCTGCCAGACCAACAAAACTGTCCCCATCAGATAAACAACACTTACAGCTTTCATCTCTGAGAGAGAGAGAGAGAGAGAGAGAGAGAGAGAGAGAGAGAGAGAAAGAAAATAAAAAATCAAGCTTTACTTTTACTTCAGATCTGGAAAAATCCACAAGTGTTTCTATCCATTCTTCATTTTACCAATGTGAGAAGATGCTATGGACAATGGGCAACTGATTGGACCTCTAACATCAGTAAATGTGTTCGGAAACGTGAGAAGCAGAAAATGCAAACAATTTTAAAACTGAAATTTGAAGGCCTGGAAAATTTGTCTTGCAGTTTTTTTGAAAAACTAAAAGCAAGTCTCCCGAAAGGAAAGGAAGCTGGAAAAATACAAAGAGTGCATTAACTAAACACTACAAAAAACATGATTCAAAATGTAGTTCATTTAAAATCTTTTTCTGTGTGACACCAATGCTGATATAATGGTATACATACATGATATTTTGCCCAGCACAAATTCAAACACAGCATACATGACAGCCTCTATATTAAAGAGGGAGCAGTATCAGAGGAAAAGAACGTGTAGGCTACTGTAACAGTCCAGATGGCTACGCTAAGAGAGTCTGGCATGATGCAAGTGTATGGACTCTGGTCCAGACAGTGAGGAACTGCCAATACGCCCACTAGTGTGGACTGGATAATAAAGCCAAGTGAGAAGCCACATCCGTACACCTCACCTTATCCCAGCAAGGTACCATTATATACTGACCTCATTGTTGGTGGCAAATTTTTCACAGGCTGTGACACATAGCTCCATAGTTTCTACCCTCATCTCCTCAGGCATATCTGTGTGCTACAAGAGAAATGAGATAAAGACAATATCATATGATTAATAGAGAAAATAGGCAAATGAATATAAACTCTCATTTCTCTCTGTCCCTCACACACACACACACACACACATACATATATATATATATATATATATATATATATATATATATATATATATATATATATATATATATATA
>CM067477.1:11771162-11797140 GCA_034552555.1 Semaprochilodus insignis | reverse complement strand
CATATATATATATATATATATATATATATATATATATATATATATATATATATATATATATATAATTTATGTTCTGATTGGTTGATTGGTCCTATTTTATGCTTTTGTGTCAAACAGTAGTCTGGACTGAAACACTCCTCGGAACTTAAGAGTAAATGGGTGCGGCTAAAGTGCAAGGTGGACAGGTGTAAATACATTTATTTTCATGGCATCACAAAGACACAGTTTTCTAAACAGGCTGTATTTGCAGCCTACCTCCAATATTCAGGCTGAATGAAATGTGAAGAAAGGCATGTTTTAAACCTTTGCCAACGTTTATAATGTATAACATCAAACTATTTTATTTATTAGGGGGATTCCACTGATTTTTAAAATGTCTATAGAATTAAGTGCAAGAAATGCATACAAAGTCATTTAGAGTGGTTTGATGTGAAGTGAACAATTACAGACTTTTTGCAGTGAAGGTGGTAGGAACCAGAGGCTGTGATATCTACAGCACATACACACTCATTGTCAAAGGGGAGTTGCGCTCAATAGGAATTGAGTCGGACTGCAATGCTATTTGGAAGGAAGATAATGGGGCAATATTTACTGAGCTCAGTATGGCGTCGGACCACCATGTTTTTGTCTCGTCTCGACATGGAGTTGTAGAGATTCCTAATGGTGTCCCGTGATAATCCATCCCATGCAGTTTTAATATTCTCACACAGTTCCTGCAGATTTTGCGGTAGGGGTGGAGGTGGAGTGACACCAGCCCTTCCGGACATGAGACACGTGACAACAAACGGTTCATCTTGGCACTGACCATGCTGCCTCCACACACGGATTTGTTGGTTGTCTCCACCAAAAAGTGGGACTCGTCACTGAAGATGACCTGCCCATGTTGAGTCACACCATGAAAGTCTGGCACGACACCATTGCAGTCTTTGGTGACGTTGGCGTGGTGTTACAGGCAGTCATTGTACTGATCTGTGTGCTTGTAGTCTTGCATTGTGCAGCCGTCTTCTAATGGTGCTGGCACTAACAGGATGACTCCTTGAGGGCTTCACTTCTTGCATTACTGTTGGTTGTTTCTTTCTGGGTGCAACTATTCTTTTATTGATAAGTGTAACTTTTTATGAGGTGGGGGCTTTTAGGGGTATGCAACTTCTGGCTCCTATCACCAATGCTGAGAGGAATTCTCCTTAGCTTTAGCTTTGCAATATACTGGTGTATTCTTGATCATCACGTGCTGAGTACATGTTCTTGTATCTGCTCTGAGGCCTTCTGTTTTTGAAACTACACAAGATCAGCAGTACATTATGGGCTAAGTATAGTTCACACGAAGAACAATCTCTGAATCAGATGATATAGAGCCGCTGTTCCACAGCCTACACACATCATGGTACCAATACTCACCGATCCCGCTGTTTCATAACAGACAGTGTCCAGAGATTACATTGCCTCCTACACCCCTCTCCCAAACGAGCCGATCTCTTCAGTACAGACTATCATCTCCTTTCTATCTCCTACTTGTCTTGAGTTTAGATTGTTATTTGTATGTAGGTGGCAAAACATGAAATAATTATTTTATAATAATTTATAATAATTTCATGTTTTGCCACCTGCCTGCCTGGAGGTGAGTCAGAATAAGACTCGTATCAGGAAACCTGAGTCTAAGCAAGTTTTCTGTATGTGAAGAATGAATGAGGCATTTGAGAACCACAGCTATCACACCCTGTGGTAAACAAACCTGTTCTAAACCTGGTATCATCACTGTCCAAAGAAACGTAGGTAACATTTTACATTAAGTACTGACAAACTAACATGAAGTAATGAAGTAATACACAGCCAATGGTTAACTACTGTCAAGTAAACATGTGACAGCTGTTTCATGTTTAATTAAGTATTATAACCGTTATTAATGTATTAATTCATGTTATCTAATGCATTACATAGTCAACACTTCATGTAAAGTGTTACCATTAAGTTTCTCCAAAATGGTTTACATGAGAAAACAAGAATGTTCTCAACTTTCAGTGCAAGTTAATATAAAGAGATTTTATTCCAAGTGATTTTGGATCATATTGCTCTATCCATCACTACATTTTCACATTGTATTGCTGTGTTCTGAAAAGAGTGTAAAAAGTGAATTAATTCTACTATTATTCTGCTGTTAAACCTCTTTGGTTTGTGTAGGGTTATTTGATGAGGTTCCCAGTCTTAGGATGTTAGTACGGTATGCAGGAGTGGTGGCTTGCATGTTGGAATATTTATATTTTGGCTCCTTAATAATCACATAATTAAGAGAATCAACTGACATTGTGAGGAAAAATGTACATATGGTAAAATTGATCAGTTTGGGGACATATTAGTTTACGAGAGGTGATTTTCCAAAACAGCTTTCATTTTTCTCCTAGAGAAAGTTTAAGTTTAGACCAGTTTAGAGTTCCTAATATGGGCATTATGCTGACTATGGAATGATGACACAAATTCAGAAGTCTATTAGTTTTAAAGTGGTTAGTTCTAAGTAGTAGCCTATAATGAAGTCGTTTGAGTTTACGATGTATTAAGATTTTTAAGGTGATAATTAATCTGGGGCTAACCTAGACTGAGCTTAGCCTAGATCTAGTTTAGGAAATACATTCCAAGTAGGATTGGACTTTGAAAGAAAGAATTTAAATTTGTGAAGTGATGCCAATTAATAGTTTCTGTTACCTTTTTGCCCTTGCTTGTTGTTTTTCTGTCTTGTTTGCTGACTCTCTGAATATGGTTTCAACAAATGTCACCATTGTCTGTTTTTTTACAATATGCTGCTCATTAAAACTCCAACCATTTTTGGTTTCCTTGTTACATTTACAAATGTTTTTGCATTACAGAGACACTTTAGTCAAAATGGAAGTTTTAATCCACTAAGGTATGCATTATTATGCTAACTGGTGAACATTGCGGCCTCTACCTCAACACTACTGCCTTATACTGTTTGTAAATAATGTGTAAACTGTATATTATTTGTCCATATATAGTTTGTTTATTGCTTGTATATTGTGTATACTGTGTAGATTGTATATTGTATACTCTTTATATATAGTGTCTGTATTTATTGTGTATATGTGGAGTCATTGTGTATAATGTGGACTGTCAGTCAGTTATGTGTTATGTGCCGAATCCAAATTCCTTGTGTGTGTCAACATGCCAATAAACCTGATTCTGATTATGAGATAAAACACATTAAATAATTCAGAATTAAACTGTACTCCTTCATTACTGTGAATCAAATTTTTCCAAAATGCAAAATGTCAATACAAAAGACATTTCAGACCAATTTTTGTGTAGAGAGTTGATAGAGCTGGCCCATGTGACAAAGACCCTAAAATGAGTCAACACTGCTTATAGAGTCATGTGACAATGAAAACACTGTTATTAATTTCCCTATGGCCCCGCCTTCCATGTTTTTAGAAGTACTGAACCATAATAGAGGATATACTGTGTGAGTATATGAGAACAGAGATTGGTATGTTACTAAAGCCAACACTGTACCACAGAGCCACTGTTAGCCCTCTCTTACCCTGCTGGAGCCATACCAACTTACATCCAACGTCCTTCTGCAGTGGTCTCTAGAGTGAGATTTTCTAGTTCAGAGACTAGGAAAACCCCATATCTGATAATGCATCTTGAAAGTTGGAAGACTTTTTACTTTCTACAAGCACTTTGAGGCTCTTAGGAATGTTTTTTTTTTCACTTCTGCTTACTGGCTAATGCAAAAGGAAGCCAGATAGCTAATATGCCTACCATCAAGCTGAATTTCAAGTCTGTACTTATTAGCCTCTAATTCAGTGGCTATGCTAACAGTGAGGATTTCTTTACAGGGAGGACGTTTTCCCACTGGTGGTGTATCTGCAAAATGCATGCTGGGTAATGCAGTGAGAGAGCACTGATGGGTGAATCCTAAAGCCCATGAGGCTGGGGGATGCAATGCTGCAATGCATAACATTATGTAACATGGTTAATTTTAGGCAGGAATGCTTCTTAGAGATGTAATTAGGGAAGAATTCTACCTGAAGGATTATCAAATAAATGCATTTCCATCCTAAGCAATGGCTTGGTGGGGAAGCTTGCTGAAAATGGTGTTCATCAGTTACTTCAGGCTTGGTGTACTCAAAGAACCTCTGGCCTATTCTATTTGTATTCGACACGGTAAATACATTAGAGATAAACTAAACAGGGATTGCCTTACTGTGATGATGGTTATGAAGGCCTGGTCCTGGCATAGATCTGCAATGAACTTGTAATGAAGCCTGAAGGTGAAGGTAATTAGCATCTTAAATAGAGCAGCTTAATCTGATTCTCTGGTAAATCTGTTAGCTGGAAATGATTGCATGAACAAGCTCTACTCAATCTGCACTCCTTCTGTGAGTTGGAGAGGCTACAAAGAGGGAAAGAAGAGGGCTGTAAACAGGCTCAGGAGAGTGATAGATTGCTGAAGAGAGAAACAAGGAGACAGTGACTAACAGAAAGAGAGGCATACAAACAGACACCTAGCGATCAAGCAGGCTAGTGGCTAAGTTGGGTCCTTTTGATTTCTTGTTTGCTATGAGAGGTAGAGCGAGTCATTATAATGATGGAGTCTGCCCTATAATCCACACGCACACCAACTGTCAGCCCGACAGGATGCAGCAGGTTTATATATAGAGGCAGAGCAGGAGGGTGAGAGAGCACATTAGCGAGGGTTAAGAACTAAAACACAGATATATGGCAGCCGTCTGGGATTTGGGGGTGGTGCTGCATTCTGCTTATTGGATTGTGTGGCCTGCCTGAGTCCTAAACCTGCTCATCCCCTGCGGCACGATAACTTTAACGTCTTTGTGCAGCAGGGGAGGATTGGAGTGTGCTGCTAAAGTCTAATCCAGTGCGGTCATTTCAGTCTCTGGCGAGCTATACCTCCATGCATCCTCAACTAATCTGTACACAGTATAAACTGTGCTGCCACTTTATAATGTATACAGTTGAATACATACTTAAATATGTATTTATTGAATTTAACCAGAGGTGACAGAAGAACATAAGGGCTTACTCAAGTAAAGTCCTCTGGTTAAAACAATGCTTTGATAAAAGTATGGTTTACATTTTTTCACTCAAAAGTATAAAAGTACAC
Organism: Semaprochilodus insignis; assembly: GCA_034552555.1. Classification (NCBI taxonomy): domain Eukaryota; kingdom Metazoa; phylum Chordata; class Actinopteri; order Characiformes; family Prochilodontidae; genus Semaprochilodus; species Semaprochilodus insignis. Next base: position 11,792,006 of record CM067477.1, on the reverse strand, counting down.
GTTCCTAGTGGTTCCTAGTGTAAAGAAGTTCACACCTGTCACACTGGCGGCAGCTCGAATAAAGCGTAACAGTAACTATGAGTATCAATTTAAAAGCATATAAGACAATGACACCAATCAAATTAGAAAGATACATACTAAAGAGACATAGAATTTTAATGAAACACTAAACTCAAGAGATTTTCAAATGTCTTGTGAAACTGAGCTCCATACTTCAGAAGCATAATAACAGAACGAGGCCTCTCCATGTTTTCTGTATTTTACAAACAGTCTTTGTGGAAAGGCTCATCTGCAGGTCTAAGATCAGGTGTTGGAACATAGACATCTTCTGAGGTAAGACATTGTTTAAGGTCATTTAGAGCCTTAAAAAGTAACTCTATCCTAAACGATACATACAGCCAGTGCAGCTCTTTAAAAGCAGAGTGTAATGAACTCTCTTTTTTGTGTTTGTTAGGATTCATATTTCTGTGTTTGTAGGGGATGGATGGGATGTGTGTAGGGGATGGATTATGTTCTTAGGAAGACTCATAAGAAGAGCATTACAGTGATGAACTCTGCTGGGAGTAAATTGTAAGTTGCATCTTCCAGAACATGCACTGGCCCGTCACGGTTGCCTTCCATTTGGATTCTATGACATATCCGTCTCATCTGGTGCTTTCTTTTTCCTTCATTCTTGGTAGCTGAAGAAGCATCCAATCACAGGCGACCTGTAGAAATTAACATTATCTGTTTTTGTGACCCCAATCCTTTTTACTACATCTTTTTGCAGGGTTATGATTGTTTTGGTATTGACAAAACTGAATGTTAAGAAAATACAGATAATGAAGGTACATAGTCTCTCAGAGCAAAATACTGAAGTCCTAGTCAAGTAAAGGTCTGAAATTGAACCTGTTTTTGAACCAGTTCAGTAAAATGGTCCATTCCGTACACATTTCTATTGGAATTGAAGGAAAAATGCATAGCTCAACAGAGGGGCCTCCTCTGAAGCGGGTGAAAACAGCATTTTATGATTACAGTGAAAAAAAAGCTTATTTGGCTTCATGCGTTCCATTATTTACCATTTGTAAATCCATATTCCTTCATATTCATGCGATTCCACATGAGGCTGCGACCTCTAGTTTGGGAAGCACTGGGTATATGATAACAGTAACATAATGATATTGTCCACCCCTGGAGCATCACCCTGACCTGTGCTACTGCTGATTCCTGTCTAAGTGGGATGAGGAATCGGGGGGCTGGGGGAGGTGGGAAAGGAACGTCAGGATCACACAGTAGCGAGATGTCGTGAGCAGCACATATTTTAACACGTTTGTCATGCAGCTGATGAGACACTTGAGACCTCACACGAGCAGCATGCTTCTCGCATGCTTGTCTTTATTGCAACGTGTCAAGGTGTGATGGGGTGGTTGCTAGGTAACGCATACAGTTCCCACTCATAAGCGACCCCGTGCATGTGTCTGTATTTGTGGCTTTGTTAGATGGCCAAGGCCATGGACAGAAATAGAAAGAGAAAGACTGCAAAAACAGTGAAATCATTTTTACTCTTTGTAGTGACTTCACAAGATTTTCCACATTTGGTCTTCCAACCATGTACACTCAGCGACAGAATGCAAGATAATGACCAGAACAAGTAGAGAAGGATTTATAAAAGTCAACAGAAAACGTACAGAGTATAGAAAAAAAAAAACATCAGGCAAGAGGAAGCTTCATTTCAAACACATTCTTGCTAATAAAGGCTTCCGAAGCAACCAGCACACCAACATTGTTTTCTTTAAACATGAGCGTTGTTTTCTATGTACACACCAAGCGTATGACAGCACAATGACCACAGAAGTGAAAACGCTGCACAAACAACAGGCATCACATTAACAACGAGTGTACTGGACATCAATGAACTCCAGAGAAGAGAATCAGTGAAGAAACTGCACGGAATGCAGTCAAACATATTAAGATCATTTCAGTTCAGCTGTCAATTTATGCCCTTGTGCTGGACTATAACATGCCGCTACCGCTTTCAAATCACTCACAAATAATGTGCAAAAAAACGAGATCTTCTTGGCTTTCCTGTGCGACCTTTGCTGGTGCAAGTCCATTCCTCGCTGGTGTTCTGAACGTAGACCTGTGCTTATATACCGTATCCTCACCATAACACTCTGAGAAGCATAGAAGACTTCAGATAGTATATGATACACTTTATATGCAATATACAGTATATTGTATGATACACTTCATATGGGATTTCACATTCTCGAAATGGAATCTCACGGAATGTATATTCAGTTACATTCATCAACAAATAGTTATTACATTAACAATACTAACAATACTGCAAAAACAGTTTCAGAGTCAGTCTGACTTTTATCTGCCAGGAGACCTTCCAAAATGTTTATAAATGATCCTAAAATGGCTATATTCTCAAAATGACAGTGACAGTTCTATGTCATGGTGGGTTCCTCAGGAGGTTCAGAAAGTACCAGCCATCATATGCAGTCATTATCTGATGTCACCACATTCATATTAGCATTCATTCCCTGTTTAGTGTGAATGTATGCATAGTATTGCTGATTCACTGTACTGGGCAAAAGTCAGAAGCCATTTCCAGTTAAAACGTCCTTTAAGTTATTCATCTTTCAGCATCATGTAAAAAAAAGCATGTGAAAATGACACAGAAGCCTCGACAACTAAATAAAATAATGAAGAGGCTGAAAATCAGCAGGGACATTTCTTTCTACACCCCCGCAGTTCATTCTTGGAAGTTGGTTGCTCTTGTAAGACTGAACCAAGCCAAAGAATCAAGCAGCTACTTTTGTTTTACTTGCAAATGTTCTTTTGTGGTCTGTTCTCTTTCAGCTGTCACAGCTTTAGAGCTATAAATCCTTTCAGACTCAAGGTGTTAGGCTGTCTTCTTACAGCGGAAGGATGCATAGACACCCTTGTGATTTTTATCAGATCTGGAGCAAGAGAGGAGCTCAAGGAAGACTACTGTAAGTGCTGTTTATCTGATTTATTTATTCCTAGGAGTCCCATTTTCTCTATGATCTTTTATTATTGTGGTGTCCACTGGCTGCACTGCTGGAGGCGTGGCCACGCATGGTGGCTATGTGTAAAGACTCTTAGGAGACACATTTACTGTTCTAATATTGTTGTTATGGACATTACCAGTTCAGCAGATTTTGTGCTCTGATGTGGTCAATGTCAGTGTTAGTGCCTACCATAGGAGAAAGTGAATGGCTAGCAGTGACCTGCATAGTATCCTGGTCACTTGATGAGCACTGGGTGTTGGCCACATATACAGTGTTTCACTTTGGTTCTTCTTCGCCTGAACTCTACAATATTCTATACTCCAGTTTTATAAAAAAACTTGTGTTCTTTTACTTCTATTCCTTTGACTTTCTTCCTCCTAATTAAGGTTGTTCATCTAATATCTATGTCCTGAACAATGAATAGCTTCTACTGAACTACCGTTCTGACTGGAAATGAAATATAGTCATCATCAAAAAAAATAGCTGCACCCAGAAGGAATCAACCAACAGGAATGAAACTTGATCGGTAAGTTTGACATTGTGAGACATGTGAAAGTAAAATGTAAAATTAAGGAGTAAAATGTTTACACTTATACCAAATATTGACATAACTGCTGCTAAAAACAATGTTCAATGTTCATCTTAAAAAAATGGATATAACTGCACTTTACTGCTCCCACTACCAGTGGGCTGTCTGCTCCCTCCCTGTATTTATTGTTTGCTGTTTTGTTTATTGTAAAACTGTCTTGTAAATCTATTGTATTTATTGTTCTATGTAGCACCTTGGTCCTGGAGGAACGCTGTTTCGTTTCACTGTGTACTGTACACCACTGTATATGGTTGAAATGACAATAAAAAACTACTTGACTTGACTTGATTGGCAGCGGGTCATCTTCAGCGACAAGTCTCACGTTTCTCTTGGTGGATATGACCAAATAATCTATGTACAGAGGCACCGTGGTCAGCGCCGAGATGAACAGTTGTTGTCACGTGTCATATGTCCAGAAGGCCTGGAGTCACTCCACCTCCACCCCTACCACAAAATCCGCAGGAACTGTGTGAGAATATTCAAGCTGCATGGGATGGATTATCACAGGACACCATTAGGAACCTCTACAACTCCATACCTAGACGTAGCTCAATAAATATTGTCCATATCAGTCTAAATTTATCATCATTTATTGTTCTTGGTAACCTTGGACATTACCAGTTCAGCAGATTCTGTGCTCTGATGTGGTCAATGTCAGTGTTAGTGTCTACCATAGGAGAAAGTGAATGGCTAGCATCATTTATTGTTCCTGGTAACCTTCATCTTCCTTTCCAATAGTGTTGCAATCCATCACTTCCTTCTGGGTGCAACTATTCTTTTGATGATGAGCGTACATGGTTTCTGACTTTTGCACAGCACTGTATTCATTTACTGAAAGGGATCTTGATGTAACATGAAAGATGTCTGCTTTGTTCACAGGAAGGAAAATCTAATATCTCACTATCCTCGTCCCATGATTGGTTTGCCCTTTCAGTCTTCGTTTCTTTAACATTGCCATAGAAACGGGGTGGCATAAACAATTACAAAAATGTACTGAAAATAAAGTACAAAAAGAGACAGTACAAAACGACAGAAGAGAAATAAAAAGAGCGATGTAACAGAGTTCTGACCCTTACCAAATGTGATCAAAGTATGAAGAGGAGACCTCACTGTGTAACACTGCCATGGAATGTTCGCCTCCGATATCTCTCTGTGAAGCGTAAACTGTCTGGACACTGCATCAAAGCCAACGTCACTTTCAAAGCTAAAACCGGTTTCCCTTTTCTCCTGCATGCTACTGAGCGCCTTTCAAAACAAGGAAATGCACCTGTGATGAAACTAAAAGCTCAACATTTCCCTAGATTTGACTCCAGGCAACTGCTTTACACATTCATCTCAAGTTTTCCAAAGTACTTTAATACGTCACAGAGATACCGAAACGGAAGTAATGGCTGATGATGACAGTGTCCATGTCCTTCTTAATCTACTTTTTACCTGACATAACCTTGAACATATGACCCACCCTCGTGTGACCTCCTGCTGACCCCTCACTGCCGTACACTAGCATGATGGTTGCAGTGTTCGGCTGGTTGCTTGGTGACCCCTCCGAACACATCCACCTCGCGGCTGTTCCAGGGGATTACATTACCCATCATGCCTGTGCTGCAGTGGGCGAGGGCGTTGAGCTCTGAGTGAGTAAGCACCCGGTCCCACATGTTAAACTGAGAGAGGTCCCCTATCAGAGCCCGCGAGGCCACGAAGCGAAGCCCACCCATCGAACTCTGCAAGAAAAGAGGAGACAGGATTCAGACCGTTTTTAAAACTCTGTAATGTTTCTCTGTTCTAAGATTAAAACTGACAAGAATATGCACAAATTATAAAAAATATGAACAAAATATGGTTTTCTGATGGCTGCCACCACTTCTTTTAGCTATATGACATACATCTATCCATTTTACAGAGCAGTATTTCTAAACCCTGTTGTTGGAGGCACCGTGCCCTGCACATTTTAGTGGATTCTCTACTTTCTCACTCCCTCTCCTGCCTCCAGGACCAGGGTTAACTATTACAGATAACATTTATTTGAGATAAATACAACTAACTTGACATGAGTTGAGACAAGAGTGTGATGGCAACTGTGTAATAATTTAAGCATCAATAATAATATTAATTATTGGTATTGGGTGAGATATGTAAGAATATAGTGTGTTAGAGTATGTTAGTGCTAAGCTAATAGTTTCACCATGTAGCAGTTTTACAGTGACCCTTTCAGAAAAGAGCCTTGCAAAGAGCAGCTGTTGATTTCCATTGCTAACAACTGACTGAGATTGGTTATGAGCATTGGCTAGGCTACCACTCAGACTCTCAGTGTGTGATGTATATAGGAATTACAGAAGGTCAAGAGTGACGTTTTCTCACAACCTTGGTCCCCCTCATTAGACATTAAAATATGACTGGTTGATTCTGCGGTCAGTTCCTAATTATGTTGGTAGTTAATCTGACTTCACTTTAGCTCCTGAAGTCCTAACTAATGGGAGAGCTAGCTTGGCTGTATCTAGCTAGATCCTGATGGAATATTTTTCAATTGTACATTACAAAAAGGCTTTCTTTTGCTTTCAACCAAAAGGTAACAATGAGATAAAGAGCAGTACTACAATACTTGCATTGCTCTCCACTGGATTTATGCATGCAGTTTGCTAAACTGGCAGACGTATGCTTCCATTATGTGTTATCTACATTAGCCTCGTAGCTCCAGTGTACAACTAAAAAAGCAAACCTCAGACCCCAAATGTATCTTGGCTTGACTCACTACTTTACAAAAGGTCACTTAATGGGTCCTGAGCATTGGGATTATACCTGGATAAGGGCAAGACACATAAAAACACTTCTATAAATGCACCCAAGACGCATTTAAAATAGATGCAAATCCAATCATGCAAACCACTTGAGGAGGTTGTCTGAGATGCATTTGAGCCACAATCCACCACATATTACAACCATACCAAAGCTCCACCCCATGCAGTGCATCGCTGGGCACATAAACAGCCTGTAATGTACATTTACATTTCAGGCATTTAGCTGACGCTCTTATCCAGAGCTACTTACAAGGTTATTCATTTTACAGGTAGGCCTGTGCAGTGTTAGGAGTCTTGCCCAAGGACTCTTATTGGTGTAGCTCAGCATTTGCTACCTAGACACGATCCATGTCTGTGAGGAAGAAAATAATGGAGGTTGCATATGGTTGGGGCCCAGAGGAAACAAAATGCTTATTAGCAATATGCACAGACACTACTGCGCAAAACAAAGTGCAGTCGATAGAGGCAGAATGAATAAACGATTGGTTAATGGTTGTTGCATAACGAGCAGATTTGCATATTCTGCCCCACAAAGCAATCAGATTCTAGTCTGACTAACCACAGACGCATTTGACTACCAGGTGTAAATGCATGTGGCTAAAATCCTATCAGGACACAATCCAAATACTAGTCACATGAAGTGACCAGGTGTAAAGAAGGTCTTTAAGTGAGAAGAGAAACTCTTTAAATGTGATTTTTGGCGGAGTCACTGCTTTAACTCCTAACTAACTCTCTTGTAGAGGTTGAGGTCGAGTTACTGTGTAGCAAAGCAGGTTTTGATTAAAGCTATACCAAAATACACCACAAGTTCAGTGCAAGTTTCCCTTGAACTCCTGAAAATGAGATTTTGTTTTGAAATAAATGACATGATATTTCCTGGAGGACTTCTGGGAATATCGCCTTCTTTATTTCCCACCATGGCCAGTAGCCATTAAAGTCCTGGCTTAAAAGTGCAACCCCAATAAAAAAGCAAGAACAGCATAGCAATGCTGGATGGACTAAGGGAAGTCTTTAATGAAAGAATGAGGAAAGAGGAATTTAATGAGGGAGAGATGAAGATAAGACGAGAGATGCACAAGGGATGAGTCTGTGGATGGAGGACTGAGGAGAGTTAATCAGGTTAGCAGAAGCCCTGAGGTATTCCAAATCCAGCTGTAATGCTGGATGACTAACTGCACCCAGTAACTAACAAATGCAGAAACATGTTTTGTTCCCTTTTAATAAATGTAATGCAAATCTTGAGGCATCCCGTCGCCTCTATCAACTTATTTCTTTCCACTGATATGTGTTTATCATTTATCAGTTTGTTGTAGCGAGGCACTGGTACCATATTGCGGAAATGCTGTGCAGTGCAATTTCAGTGCTAAGGCACCACATATTGACATATATTTCACAAATGGTTTGATATGAGGGATTTTAATATTGTATGCTGTTTTGACAGCAAAACAGACCCAAACTGTGCACTGTACTGTATGCTTTTCTTTGCTTTGTGTGGCCTCCGACTAGAGGAAAAATCTCTCCTTTTAAACGGCTTCCATGTATATCCTACATAACTTGGCGTTTTGCATTAAATCTGCATGCAGTGTGGAAGTGCAGGCAATTGAGCAATTTCTGAGCCACCATGCTGAAAATCTGGTCACCCAGAGCCCGAGCCAGAATATGACTCACCTGTTCCTGGCCCAGGACGAGTGTTCCACCAGGCCGGATGGAGTGACGGATTGCCAGGTCCTTTCCCTCACCTTTCAGCTTTCCCCCCAGGTAGGCGTGCCACACCCCAGCTCTCCTGTTCCAACTGACGCACACATGCTGCCACTCACCTGCTGTCAGGTTCAGAGTGAACTGCGCCACCTTCAGAAGGGAGGAAGAAAACTCACTGAGAATAGCTTTACTGAAACGTGCAATTTCAGAGAAGCTGGCACCGGTGTTTCTCTGAGATCGCGTCCTGGGGTGCGTCCCTACGGCTGCATAAATGCCCACATATTAAACCATCATAACCAAAGCCTATGGGGGAGTTACTGAATCGCATTAATACTAAATCTCACGAGTGCCCATTATGTTACTATTTTGAGGAAACACAGCCTCGGGGGTGCACTTACCACTGGTGTTCTGTCAACACCATGCTGAAATGCAGCTACCCATTTAAAATGCAGCAAGAAACTCAAAAGTCTAACGGAAATAAGAAAAGAGAAAGGCTCTTTATCACGGGAAATTGACTTTTGCTCAGAGTTTTTGAACAGAGACCACTGAGCTTACGGTAAAGCTACACAGGTGTTTATATTTAATACTTATAATGATTAAATAATGATGAAAAAAGCAAGTTTTCTTTGAAGACTGTTTTTCCTTACAGCACCTTCCAAGTACCTTGTCACTGTGAATGGATTAAATGTCTCAGACCCCAGGCGGCGTATTCACAAGCATTTCATTTATAGCTTTATGTGAGGCTTCTTTTACAGGCATTTAGCACTATATACGTCTGGCGCCTATCACCACTACTATGAACAGTCCTGACTCTGGAAAGAAGCATTTCACATCAAACCACTCTGAATGACTTACTCACTCTGCTTACATCCTACTGATTTAACAATGTAAAAAAATTTTGAAAATCACTGGAAATTCAATTTTCAAAAAAATCTATTTCCTCTTTTGGTGTCAATTGAGAAGAGGACACCACCCTGAATACGATTTCAGTTTGGTTTACACTGCTTACAAATGATAAAAACCTGATGACAAACATATATAAGAATATACACTCATCATCAAAAAAGTAGTTGCACAAATAGTTGCCCCCAGAACAAATCAGCCAACAGTAATGAAAGTTGGTGGATAGGTTTGACATTGTGAGACATGCAAAAAATTCAAGTTTCAAGTGACATAAGCAAGGATGGGCCTTATCGCTGTATCTGACTGAACCAACAGCCACTATTGTGGACATTCAGGGAACAGTGATGCCCTCCACAAATCATCCCGTTACTGCCAGCACCACTGGCAGACAGATGAACAACACAGGACTACATGAATGCAGACCGTTACGACGACTGCTCTTAACACCATGTCGACCTCTGCAAAGACTGCAATGGTGTCGTGCCAGGCTGTCATGGAGAGACTCAAAATGGCAGCGGGTCATCTTTAGGGAGGAGTCCCACTTTTGTCTTGGTGGAGGCGACCAACGAATTTGTAAATGAAGGCACTATGGTCAGCGGCAATATAAATGTTTTGTTGTCATGCATCCACCCCTACCACAAAATCTGCAGGAAATGTGTGAGAATATTCAAGATGCATGTGATGGATTATCACAGGACGCCATTAGGAAACTCTACATCTCCATGCCGAGACATCTGGCATGTTGCATTAGTAAACATGGTGGCCTGACGCCATACTGAGAGACTCTTCTGTATGTGTAGCTCAATAAATATTGCCCATATCAGTCTAAATTTATCATCATTTATTGTTCCTGGTAACCTTTATCTTCCTTCCCAATAGCATTGCAATCCCACACTTCCTTCTGGGTGCAATTATTCTTTTGATGATGAGTGTATATAGAACTAATAAAAGACAACAAATTTACCAAACACCCTTTAATGTACTCAGTGATGGCCTGCTCTACCCAACATATCTTCTGAACCGACTGCAAATGTGGTACATAAACACTTTTAAAAGAAATCACTTTCAGTGTTTCACAGTGGTGTTATGGCGCATACCTCATTATTGATGATGAATTCCATGGGACCATGCACCAGCTGCTGCAGCACCAGCTCATGACTCTGTTCTGGCACGGCGTAAGAAACTCCAGTTCCCAGTATGCTCTGCGCAGGTCTCAGCCACATGCAGAGGGTGAGGGCGTGGAGGGCAGGGATGGAGTGTTTCACTACAGCATACATAGAATTGCTCCTCACAGGAAACGAGAGCCTATAGCCTTCCGGAAACCTGTTCTCAGACAGACCTGCTGCAGAGACACATGCATATATGGTTAGGAAAGTGCAGATGTACACTCACATGCAATGATGATGAGTTTCACATACATAACAAAATGGCCATGTAGAGGATGTGTACTTCATTTCACTCAAGAAATCATGTATTTTTTTGAACATGTAATTTGACCAGGGGGGCTAAAACTTTTGCATATGGCTATGCACATATTTTTGCTGGCATGTCAGTTCATAAGTTTTTTTTTTTTTTACCATATACTAGATGCCCTTTATATTGTGTGCACAACCCTACACTAGACGCAAAAGCCTAGACTAGATGCACATCCCTACACTAGATGCACAACCTTACACTAGATGCACAACCCTACACTAGATGCACAACCCTATACTAGATGCACAACCCTGCAGTAGATGCACATCCCTACACTATATGCACATCCCTATACTAGATCCACATCCCTACACTAGATGCACATCCCTACACTAGATGCACAACCCTACACTAGATGCTTTTTATATTGTGTGCACATCCCTACACTAGATGCACATCCCTACACTAGATGCACAACCCTACCCTAGATGCACATCCCTACCCTAGATGCACATCCCTACACTAGATGCACAACCCTACCCTAGAAGCACAACCCTACACTAGATGCACAGCCCTACACTAGATGCATTTTATATTGTGTGCACAACCCTACACTAGATGCACAACACTATACTAGATGCACAACCCTACACTAGATGCACAACCCTACCCTAGATGCACAACCCTACCCTAGATGCACAACCCTACACTAGATGCATTTTATATTGCGTGCACAACCCTACCCTAGATGCACAACCCTGCACTAGATGCACAACCCTATACTAGATGCACAACCCTGCACTAGATGCACAACCCTATACTAGATGCACAACCTTATACTAGATGCACAGCCCTACACTAGATGCACAACCCTACCCTAGATGCACAACCCTACACTAGATGCATTTTACATTGTGTGCACAACCCTACCCTAGATGCACAACCCTACACTAGATGCACAACCCTACACTAGATGCATTTTATATTGTGTGCACAACCCTACGCCAGATGCACAACCCTACACTAGATGCACAGCCCTACACTAGATGCACAACCCTACCCTAGATGCACAACCCTACACTAGATGCACAGCCCTACACTAGATGCATTTTACATTGTGTGCACAACTCTACCCTAGATGCACAACCCTGCACTAGATGCACAACCCTATACTAGATGCACAACCCTACCCTAGATGCACAACCCTGCACTAGATGCACAACCCTATACTAGATGCACAGCTCTACAATAGACGCATTTTATATTGTGTGCACAACCTTAAACTGTTTTCAATCTCATGTAAAGCTACAATTTCAGACATACAACATACAAAGACAATACATCTTCCCCTTTTCTTTCCTCTTTTCCTGTACTTAATAAGCTTCTTATGTCAAACATGATGAAATTCTTGGCTATTGGTGCAACAACACACCCTCAAATACCCCTCTAATATCCTGTTATGTGCACCATCAATCTACCCCAGAACCTCATCTTAATCCACCAAATCAATGATGTGTTTGATGAACAGAAGGCGTGCAGAAGGCAGGGTGTGGAATTGAGAGAGATGTATTGGATGATCTATTTATAGCCCCTCAGTGGGCGGCTTAATATTGAACAGTTGTGCATAATTGATCCAACGCTTTAAAGAAGTAATGTGTTGTGCTTTGAAATCCACCTTTTGACTCAAAACAGTCCTTGAAGAGATAATAAAGGCCTCCAAAATACACTCGAGAAAATCTTTCCTGTTTACCCACTGCTCTGCACTTCGTTTTGTTATTTTTCTGAACTTTACAAATAAACTGTTTTTAATGATTTTTTCAGTGGTGATCATTTACATTCAAGAGCACAGTATCTTCCAGATACTGTATATGACAGGATCATGGCATTCAGGAAAGTAAATAGTTACTTTTACTTAACTACTTAAGTCAAGGACCAATTGCATGATTAAAGGTATATCTGTGAGGAAAGGAGTGCTTACATGTTCATCATCAATGCTTAGTTACAAATGACTTCTTTGTGTTTTGTTAGTAATAGGATCTGTTCTGCTTGATGACTGGTCACATCTCTGACACCAAACTTTTAGGGATGCTCGATATTATCAGAATCATATCTATAATGGGAGATAATTGCTTAAAGGAGCAATATGTAAGATGACAGTCTGTCGAATTCATACTCCACACAGTCCCTTCTCCCCACTCTTTACCCTGTCTCGTCCTTGTTTACTTACCAGTCTAAACAATCTTTATGAGATCAGCATCAAACTTCGTTGAGTCCCCAGTGGTAGAAAGCAACTCCAGTGTTAACTCCTGTCTTGCTGCTATTTAGTAACTTACTTTCTTCATTTTTGAATGCTTTTTTCTTGCCAATAGCGGGTGTGTTTCTTCATCATTCACTCAGTGACTCACTATCACCTCTTCAGGTAGAACGTGGTATTACGAGACAGGATGGGCCGGAGCTAGCTAGTTAGAATTGCTACCTTTAGCAGAAACCTCTGCAACATGATAGCAAATTGTTATTTTTTTCACAGTTAGTGAATAAATTTAGTTCATTTGGGAATGCTTTAAACTGATTACAGCATCTTACATGTTGCTCCTTAAAAAATATTGGTATGTCTAGGTTTGAGTGATATCTAGACATCAAGATTTGTTCAATATTTTAAACCAATATTTGATGGTGTGTTTACTGTACTCTGGAACTCTGGAAGAGCAGAATGTAATATGTGTCTAAGCCTACAGAAATAAATGTTAGGTTTATATTTTAGTACCTAAGGTAGCCTTAATTTCTACACTTTATGAATGTTTATGTATCTGCATTAGTATCCAGTGAACTCCATAATTATTGTCACCCTTCTGTCAACCTTTAGAAAATGAGCTAAAGTCAACATATAAAAAACGATGGTTAAGCTGCATATTTTTATTTGTACGTTATGTTTTGGAACCAAGAAAAGCATTACGTAATCATTGACAACAACTTTCTGTCTCACTTGGATTGATAGCCCTTAGGTGTGTATGCACAAGAAAAACATATACTCACTTTATTAGGAACTCCTCCTTTTATCTACATTCACTGCCCATTTTATCAGCTCCACTTAGCAAAGTCAGGCGCACGTTGTAGTTCTACAATTACAGACTGTAGTCCATCTGTTTCTCGGTTTTGCTATCCCCATTTCACCCTGCTCTTCAGTGGTCAGGACCCCCAAAGGACCACCACAGAGCATTATTATGTCCGTGGTGGATCACTGTCAGCACTGCAGCGACACAGATGTGGTGTTGGTGTGTTAGTGTGTGTTGTACTGGTGTGAGCGGATCAGTGTACAGCAGTGCTGCTGGAGTTCTCACTGCTGGACTGAGAATAGTCCACCAACGAAAACTATCCAACTTTAACAGAATCCTGTGGGCAGCATCCTGTGACCACTGATGAAGGACTAGAGGATGATCGACACGAACTGTGAATAGCACTACCACGTCAGTGTCACTGCGGTGCTGGGAATGATCCACTACCCAAGTAATACCTGCTCTGTGGTGGTCCTGTGGGGGGTCCTGACCTTTGAAGGAGGATAACAGTATGCATAGAAATAGATGGACTACAGTCTGTAATTGTAGAACTACGAAATGCTCCTATATGGTACATGGAGCTGATAAAATGGGCAGTGAGTGTAGATACAAGGAGGTGCTCCTAGTAAAGTGCTCCATGAGTGCATACTCTGAGTACTTTTATCTCTGAGAACTTTTGTTCTTCTACTAGAGTCCTGGTTTTTTATTGAAAGCTGCTTTTGCTTCTACTTGAGCCATTATTTCAGATGATATCAGATGATATTTATGTTAGCATTAAAGCCAAGCTTCCTGATTTCTGCTGTGCTATTCTGAAAGAATATCTAACCAGCCTGACAGAGCTTGTTTTGAAGGAATGTTTTGTTTTCTTCTTTCAGAGCTACATCAAATAGAATCTTACACAATGTACTTCTACTAACAAGGTAACAGGGGCACCACTATTATCATGAACATAATGCTGGTTATCTATCAATATTGCTAAAATTAAAAGTTGGTATTAATGCATGACATCAGTAGTGGTTGGTATACCACTATACACAATATATCTCCCAGCTTTAATTTTATCCATCCATCCATCCACTTACACATTATCCATCTCTCTCTTTTACCTTGCTCAAGGCTACTGATGCGCTGGTGGACAGCATCCAGTCCTTGGTCGATGTGCTCTTGATGTTTCTGTGTCTCTTTGCGCAAGGCTTTCCTCTCCTCTTCTAGCATCTTCATCTTTCGCTTCAGCTCTCCCTCCAGATCCTCCACTTTCCTCTGTACCACAGCACCCTGACCCTTACTGCCGCTCTGGACCCTGCCTGCACCTTTCTGTCCTGTCTCTGTATGGTTGTGAGCCAAGGGGGTCATTTCTGACTGCAAACAGAAGAGCAGGCCATGGTTATTAAGGTCTCTTGGGTTACACTACTGGACTTAGGAAAAAGCTATGTAATACTAAAGAAATAGTTCAGCAGAAAATCCATTTTACCCAATTTTACCTCATACCAGATGAAAAATGTAATGTCAGCCAATATTATAAAGACTATATGCAGTTTTACACTGTACAGGTAAACAGTTTTAATAAGTGGACAAATAATTAGTAATCTGTGACTGACATGTACCTAACAGCCTGTAATACCTCCACAAGCATACATAACAGCTGTGAATGGATTTGGCATGGACTGGACAAGTTTCTGGATGTAGGCCACATCAATGTTCAGCCATTCTTTAGTTCAACGAAAAATACATTTTACCAATTTTTACCTCATACCAGATGAAAAATGTAACGTCAACCAAGATATGTTTGACGCCTGAATTTAACATGCCATAGAAACGTATGCCATACCAATCAGCATTGACCACAAGCTGTGTCATGTTGTTCGGTAATCTCAAATAGACTCGCTTATGTGGATTCTGACCCCGGTTTTAGGTATGTGACATATTTTGTCAATGCCATCCGGTGAAACCACATAATCAAATCTGTTTGATATTTTGTATTGAGTTGAGGTAAGTCTGCGATGATTTAGGCATGCAGTTAACATGATGCTAATGTGTGGAGTATTAGCTACCAATACATGTTAGCTATTAACCTCATAGCTGTAGTGCAACAATAAAGAACTTCTCTAAATTTCAAACAACTTTTCTTCTTAAAGTTAATGTAGTTTCATCATTGCTATTCAGATAATGTAGCCCAATCTGCGGTTTTGTGGATGATCAAAAGCTATTTTCAATGAGATGGCACAATACCAGGTGTTCTTGTGAAACCTTGAGTTTTGTCAGAGATATTACAAATGAGGTTGAAATAAGAATGGGGAAGATTGTAACGCTCAACATGGAGTCCGTTTACAGAGAAAGTCTTGCCCTTCAAAATGAGAACCAGTCAGCTTGCTGATTGCACCATGAGCAAGGAAGGATCACGGATATTGTGGCATTAGTGGAGAATACTCCATTTCGTTGTAGAGATCTGTGTGAACACGGCAGCCAGAACAAGCTGGATAAATCAGGTTTTTTGTGTGTTTTTAAGCCAAAGACTACAAACCATTAATGAGGTTTTTGTCTGTTTATTCAGTTTCAAACATGTTTCTGAAACGGGTCTTGGAGTCAGTCTTGTATGGCCGAATAGACTTGGTATCGGTAATAAAAGCCATTGTTTTATTGAAGAACTTCATTAAAGGTGAGCATCTATAACTCAAACACTCGACTACCCCACACACAGAAATACAAAGCTGTTGTTTCAGGATAAGTATGTTACAAGATTGCATCAAATTCATTTCCCTTTTTTCCCTGATATCTTATATGGTATTTTGCAATCATCCAAAAAATGCACAAGTCTTTCCAAAATAGTAATGTGACAGGATGAGGCAACGACATTCCTAACTTTTAATGTTAAGTTCATTTGAAGAGGTTTTATGTGACTTTAAGAGATTTTGGGGCATTTCTAACGGTCTGTTCATCATGAATTGTTTCTTCCAATGTGAAGGACAGCTCCTATCTTCAAACGATCTAGCGAAATAAGAATTGAGAAAAATGGAGATACATTATTTCCCTTGGACAGCGTTGAGGATTTTCTGCTTATATTAGCCTAATAACAATGCTAGTATCGGTTCACTGCCATCTCTAGTTTCAGGTCTTTCAATCACAGAAAGCTACAGCGTGCTCATTAACAGACATCTTAACTTGCCCTCACTGTCATTTGTGTTAGCAGAATCTGGTTGTGCAGCTCCAACCACACTGCAACATCAGTTTGGATTTATGACAGTGAAAGGCCACCATTACCCCACACTGCAGCAGCTAAGCCATAAAATTACACTTCATCTCCTCAAAGCTCAGAATCATAATGTGTTTTGCAGCTGTATCCCCCCTGCCCCCACCTCCACGTGATCATGCAGACTCTGTTCGCGGATCGTTGTGGTAAAGGATGCTACCTGTCATTACAGCATTACAGTATTGATGCTGGTACTGGCTGTGCCTGCACGCCTCTGTGAGATCGTTGACATTTTATTGATGCTCCACTGAGGGTTCTTCATTAATGTAGAGGAAGCCCTACATTATTGATCTCTAGCGAGGCTTTAATCACGCAAGCAGTGGCGTAAGCGCCCTACCACTGCAGTGTGGTGATAAACCACTGAAACGGCAATGATGTCTCCATCTGAGGCCAACGAAGGCTGCAGAAGAGTAAATCTCTCTTTGCTCTCCGCTCTGTGCTCCGTGAGTAGGGCGAGAATGAGCTGGAGTCAGCAGGGAGCTGAACTTTACAGCCCCTTTATAATCATCCATGCTGGTAATCACGCACGCAGGGTTTGCTAATGTAAACTCATTTTGGGATGCGCGCTCTGTGATCATCTGTTTCAATACTATACAGCTAAAAGACAGAACTGCACATAGTTTCTAATACTATACAGACAAAGATTAGATAAACTCTTTTCAGTTTTAACAAGCTCACTGGACAAATAGTTGGTCATCTGTGACTGAAATGTACCTAATAGCGTGTAATAGCTCCACAAGCATAAATAATAGCTGGGATCTGATATGGCATGGACTGGACAAGTTTCTGGATGTAGGCGACATCAGTGTTCAGCCACTCTTGCACCAAAGAATTGCACAGCTCAGTCAGATTTGGTGGATGTCTTCCCTGGCACAGTTTTGAGGAGAATTTCCTGTATACTGGGATTTTAGCCAATGATGGTAGACCGGTATGACCGTATGCTTCCATACACCTGCAAATTCAGCTACTTCCTTCACACTATGGCCTTTGGCACACCCAAATGCAGTCACTCCTTTTAGTCAATCATTAATATCTGCTTTGGACCCATTTTCCACACACTGAATGAGACATTCACTGCACTGTTCCACCTCTTCCCAATTTATGAATCCTGTCAGACACCCTGCAGGTAATTATAGCCCAATCATTCTCGTGTACCGCTATCTGCAGGAGCTGAAAGTTACTACCTCCTTAAACATGCAAGGTGACTAAATAGCAATTTCCACTGTAATTTAGACTTCACCGTATATAAGGCTTTTTCACTCTGAAACTGAATTGTCAGAATACATCAATGGTTAAATGTGAAGTATATAAACCACAGACACATTGTTCATAACTGTTCATAACAGAACATGATTTCTCCTTTATTTGACAGACATTTCTGTTTAATTTTTGGGTTGTTACTGTAATTATTATTTTATACATTGTTTATTAGAATAACTAGTTAAACTAGTAACTGTAGAACTACAGTAACATGAAGTATTAAATGACTCTTTAATAATTTGACCATCATTAATGCTGTTAATTACCGGGTTTCGTCTGGCACCCCTGATGCCCCTCTTTTTTCATAACGTAGGCTTAATCCTGGACTGATACAGTATAACTTCACTTTTTAATGTTATTCAGATAAACAGAAGGATATGATTGCATCCACTGAATAACTCCCCATATCTTTTTACTCTCCAACAAACAGCCTGTTAAACTGTTTCCCTAATTAATAAACTGTATTTCTATAAAAACAAGTCACCTTAAGCATTTGCTCACTGTTTATGAGAACCAGAAATCTTTTTTTATGAGTGGCATATAATGTTGTTTGTTCACATTTTCCCTTCATTCGGACCCCCACGGCAACAAAAAGTGATTAAATGTCCGGCTGTCTGACTTGTGAGTTGGGTACACACTCGGGTGCCGGGTTCCTAGGCGTGAATCAGGACTAATCTTTGGAGGAAATTGCAATGTTAAGAGTGAATCACTAGGCTTAATTCATCAACCCTTACAGAAGCCCGGGCAACATGAAGATGCTTTATTGTTGTGATAAATCACAATATAGTTTTTTGAGTATTTCATGGATATTGTCAGCACTTCAGTGCATTACATGTAATTTCATGTGTGCGAAATACCTCCTGGTATATGGGAGTCCTGAGTTGGTGTGCTAAACTAGCATTACTCAGTCACTCTAGAAGCGCAGCAACTGTTTGGTTTAACAATTCTTCCTTTTATTTCCTGGGTGATCTTTCTAGGTAATCTAGTCTAGATCTTACACCTTTCTCTTTCATCTTCCGTTAGAGAAATGAACAAGAATTAACTCACTGTAAAGTTAAAGTCAGAGGTATCCGGGTCTACTCGTTGGCAGGCTATGAAGGACCAACTGGGTGAATCAATTAACTACAGTGCCACTCTCAGGCAGATCAGTGGCGCATCTCTTGTTAGTCAAAAAAGATAAAAGCACATTGATTGTTAAATAACAGCTAAGTATTGACAGCATAATGTTAGAATAAGTCTATTGTCAGGGAGCTTTCAGAATTCTGAAACATTCGGGGGTCCCAGAGGTTACTTAGGTTACTTAAATCCCCCATCCACCCCCCATCCCAGTGATCCCCTGTAATTCGCACATTGGCAAAGAGAGCCTAACTAAACCTGTTTAACTAAATGTAGTGCATGTTAAATCAATGTACTTACAGGAGCTGATAACAGTTTCTAAACTTAGCAAACTGTCAACATGCCTTTAAGTATGGGGGTATATCTTTCATATCTCCCAATACATCTACAGTGTTAAATTCACAGTGCTTATTTGTGAGCCGCTGGACATCTATATATATGCTGTAAATTAGGGGTGCACAACTCCAGTCCTGGAGGGCCGGCATGCAGCACAGTTTGGTGGTTCCCCCTGCTCAAATACACCCTGGCAATCAACAGATGAGTGTAATCGGGTGTGTCTGAGCAGGTAAATTACCAATCTGTGCTGGACATTGGCCCTCCAGGACGGGAGCTGTAGATCGCTGTAGATCGCCGACGTCCAAAGAAAACATGTATCTCCATTTTTCACGAAGAATGGACCAACAGAAATGGCCCAAAAATTGTGCTCCTCTCCAATTTTTGCCCTCTCCAATAAAGTTGCCATTTTGGAGATACTTGTTCTTTTTTGGACAGCGTTGAAATGCTAATTCAGCATTGCAGGACGTTAATTCTGCACACAGTGCAATTAGTGAGCATCACATCTGTGCACAGCTGGACCGCAGTTCATGCCAGTTCTTGATACAAATGTGTATATCCTGTCTGTATAATACATTAGGCTACATCAATACACCTTTATCTCATTCCCACTGTTTACGTTTTCTGTGCCATGCGTGATGAAGGGATGTACACACCTGACTGCATTACTTCTTCCCGTGACTTTTATTCTACACTGTACAGAAACAGGTTGCTCCTCACCTCCAGTCTCTCTATCCTCTCCTTCATGTGCAGTATGGCTATCTCCAGCTCCTCCACAGCTTCTGCTCGCCCCTCGTCCCCCATCATGCCCCTTTCTCTCTCCCTCTCCTCCTGCATCACTCCTCCTCCTCCGGTTCCCTCGCACTCCGCCAGTTTCCCCGTCAGTTCCCGGATGGTCCTGCGGTCGGCTCGGATCTCCTCCTGCTGTCTCTGTGCGGTGTGCCGGAGCTCCTCGGCGGCGGCGCGCAGGGACCCCCACTCCCCCTCTTCGTCCTCCTGCTGCTGGTCCGCCTGAACAGCCTTGGGCTCGCACTGGCCAGGCGGCACGGGGGTGCACAGCAGACGGCTGTAAACGACCCTCTGCTCGCTGCCCGTGCCCCCGGTCAGGCCGTAGAAAGTGGGCGCCTCGGGGCCGCCCGGAGCCTCAGTGGCGTGGAGAGCGTCCAGAGCGCCAGCCCTGGCCACGGAACCCGGCGAGAAAGGGACCGGAGAGGACGAGCGGTTTTGGGTGAGCGGGGGAGCCGCCGGAGAGCCGCTGTGAACCGCGGCGATGATGCAGATTACGGCGCCGATAAAAGCCACCATCCCGGCGGCCAGGATGACAACGATGAACTTCAGGGTGGCGGTT
Organism: Semaprochilodus insignis; assembly: GCA_034552555.1. Taxonomy (NCBI): domain Eukaryota; kingdom Metazoa; phylum Chordata; class Actinopteri; order Characiformes; family Prochilodontidae; genus Semaprochilodus; species Semaprochilodus insignis. The sequence goes on along the minus strand of CM067477.1, from coordinate 11,771,225 downwards.
GGATGAAACGATAAGGAGAAGAAAAAAGCAAAGGAAAACTGGAGACTTGCAGCTTTCTAAGGG
>CM067477.1:11574581-11766417 GCA_034552555.1 Semaprochilodus insignis | reverse complement strand
AGAGAGAGAGATCCACCCACCTGCCTCTTTAATTTAGAGGAGCTGGTTATAAAGCTCTGACTGATCAGCAGTAATGTTGTGAGACCGTGTGAATTGGGACACGCTGTATATTAATGAAGTGGGTCAGCAGTTCTTTGGGTCTACTCATTTACAGACACACATCACCCTCTTTTTCGGTCTCTGCAGAGACACTTATTCATCATCACATCACATGCAACCCAGTTTGAGTGAAACTGGAGCTCTTGAGAGCTGAGTGTCTATTTTCAGCCACACTGTTCTATCCATCGCTACAAAGCATAAATTACACCAGTCACACATCCACTGAACAGCCCCCTCAGGGGAAATCTAACAGGTTGCCTGAATACATGTTTGATCCAACAGAGGACATTTCCACCTCGCTGCGGAAGTCTTCTCATCTATCGCATCCTTAAAATTAGAAAAGGAAGAGCATTTTTGTTCATTCCTCATGGCTTGGATTCCTCTCTGATCTGAAGGACTAGGAGGAACAAACAGGCTTCCTCGTTTGCACACTGGCATCTGCATGACATTAACATTCATCTGGCAGGAAGAAACGACGCCCAGCCTGAGGCCTATTGTGTTTACTTCCATTCCAGTGAGTCTGTACTGCCCTCTAGTGTACAGCTAAAACTAGGCCTAGGGTATGTAGAGCTGTTGAGCCATTACAGGGAGCGGGAGACACCGCTGCCTGTGAGTAGACTCCGCAGTATGAATCTACAGTCTACACTACAAGGTCCACAGTCCAGACCCCCTTCTAATGTGTGAATTCAGATACTTTAGATGCACTTGAGGTGCACCCGTGGATGACACCGGCAATTACAGCTTCAAATCCAAAATCAAATCCATGTTCCAACACAAAATCAACGTTCCAACATCTAGCATTAAGCCTCCTCAGAACAGTAGAGGCGGATACTGCAAAAAGGGGGTTAACATCCCTGATGTCAGAAGAAACAAAGGATGAGCACTAGAATGGAATTGCACTAGAAGCCTTTGCAGCTCTGCCTGTTATCAGCATGTTAGAGGCAGGTGGGAACTAAACTGGTGCTGACCACTTTGTAGACAATTTACATTATGTGGAGGCTCTTTAAAAAGGTGGATCACCCTCACACCCTTCATTCACAGTCAATAGAGGTATAAAATAAAGGTTCCATCGAATGCATTTATTCAGCTTTTGAAATTGTTCTCTGAAGTTCTACATATAATGTAAGTGACTTTGGTCAGGGTGAAAAATGCCTAGATGCAGTTTACAAGCCCCTTTACACCCTATGCTTTGGCCCTAAAATGAAATGAGCTGTTTACCCTTTTTTGGTTGAGCTAATGAATAATTTGGAGCTCTGCTCTGACTGGCTGGTTTACAGTAAGACATTGTGATAATCACACAGAAGGATAATCTATTAAAATAGACACAGGAAAATGAATCATTGTGATGCTCATAAAGGTGGAACTGCTCCTCTCTGCAGTGTTAAACGCTGAGCAAAGCTGCTCAATAGTCCAAGGTTAGAGAAACTGCCCGGGGTGAAATTTACATTACATTTACATTTACGTTTATGGAATTTAGCAGACGCTCTTATCCAGAGCGGCTTACAACCGTGCTTAGCGTTCCGTTGGATAATGTTTCCCAGCTAGTATAAGAACGTTATAGTCTAAAACTCACCATGAGCTCAGATGATGCCCGAACAAGGGCCAGTGCTGATACCTAGACAGAACAATACACAGACATAAAGCATAAGTGCACTACCTAGTAACCTCAACCCAGCGCTCATACCTACAGAGAAGAAAGCTTATGGTCAGTATAAGTGCAAAAACAAAGCATTTCAATATATTCATCTATTAGTGCTCACTCACTTAAGTGCTTTACAAAGAGATGGGATGTGCAGAGCAAACTAACATCTTTGAAAAAAGCTGTCCAGGATCTTGTTAAAGACGTGAGAGCTGCATACGCCAGCCTGTTTTGTGCATTTAGCTTTCCACTTTAAAAGTGCGCCGCAGTTACATACTAGGGCCTGTATAATCTGCAGCATATAAGGTGTAATGGAACATTTAATTAAGAAGCTGTGTAAAGATGAACATCAACTATGCCCACTGACACTTCGGTTCCTTGGGAATGGTATAAACAGTCATGACATCCCCTTTACCCCTCTACACCTGGAAAAGTAGATTTCTCCATATAGTCTGCCATTTTTGTTGCTGTTGATTACAGATTCACCTGCATTACTTTGAACATAATGGTGTGTTCCAAGTATCTATTTTATCACATGAATGCCTCTATCCAAATTCCCACAAAAAACAACTTGGAATGTTTGAGGATTGCTATGAACACTCATTTGCTTCATGCAACTTCGATACTGTATTAACAGTTAACAAACACTATATATTACGCAGCCTTCAAGTAAACAAGTTAAGGTCTAGAAGTCATGGCAATATTCTGTTATGGTCTAATAGACAGACCTGAAAAATAAAGTTATGTAATTAATACAAAAGACCAGCTCTCACCTCACACAATACATATTCACTGATTCTGGAATTTAAGATTTGTTGTCCTGTGTCTCGTTCATAAAGCGCTCCTGGCTGAAAGATTCCTTCTAACTTTAAAATGAAAGGGTGGGGCTGAACTGCTGAAGACTAAACAGACGGATATACATTCACCAAGCATTTTATCAGCTCCACTTACCATACAGGTGTCATTTGTAGTCCCTCTGTTTCTCTGCATACTTTATTAGCCCGCCTTTACCCTGTTGTACAATGGTCAGGACCCCCACAGAGCAGATATTATTTGAGTGGTGGGTCATTCTCAGCACTGCAGTGACACTGATGTGGTAGTGGCGTGTTGTGCTGGTGTGAGTGGATCAGAGACAGCAGTGCTGCTGGACATTTTGAACACCTCAGTGTCACTGCTGGACTGAGAATAGCCCACCAACCAAAACCACCCAGCTGACAGCATCTTGTGACCACTGATGAAGGACTAGAGGATAACCAACACAAACTGTGCAGCAACAGATAAGCTTTCATCTCTGGCTTTGCATCAACACTGTGGACCAACAACGTGAGTGAACACAGTGTTTAAAAACTCCAGCAGCACTTCTGCTCAGTGCAACACACACTAACACATCACAGCATTGACAATGATCTACCACCCAAATAATACCTGCTCGGTGGCGGGCTTAGTCACTGATGAATGGCAGGGTAAAGGTAGCGCAGAGATTACAGTCTGTAATTGTATGGTACATGGAGCTGATAAAATGGACAATGAATGCAGATACAAGGAGACGATCCTAACGAAGTGCTCAGTCCGTGTATATAAATGTGTTTTTCAGGCTTTGCAGCGTGTTTGGCTATTAGCCCTTAGGAGGTCAGATAAAGCACTACTTCAGCAAGATGCAACACAAACTTCATTTGCAAAACAAAACCAAAACAAACAAAAACAAAAAAAAAACTAAACAAAACACAAACAAGCATTTATTCAAACTTTTTACAAGCTATCCTAAGCTTACTAATTCAGAGCGGTTAAAAAAAGGTGATGTTTTTTGTTTGTCAGACAATAAAAAACTGTACAGAATACACAATCAATCAATCAATCAATCAATCAAGAAAAGTCTCTTACGCCATTATAAAATCAACCTTTAAATTATTATAAAAATCATTATTTATAGAACAAAACAATATCATCAGTCCGAACTCATTATTCAGAGGGCTCTTTGCAAGCCTTGCCCAAAGGCGTTTCACGGGAGGACTACAGCAACATTCGCAACAGAAAGAACAGCAAGACCTACACAGATATAGACTGATTTCAAAAATACCTCAAAGTGTACAATTCAGTCAGCATTAATACTGCAGCACTATAAACAGATAAGGCAGAATAGAACATTATAGATCAAATTTAACCTCTTAATGCCTCTCTGTGGCCTCTGACTCTCCCTCTTACATGCACGCATACACACATACATACACACACACACACGCTCGTTCAATCTGCAGAGATGCCATAACTAAGCTGTGTAGTTTAGACAGGCTTGATGGAGGAGCCCCATCTGAAAATTAAAGGGCTGTTACACAAGAACAGAGCTCTTCATATACACAGTGGGATGGTGTTGCCTTCAAACGCACCACCGCATGGTCTCACACATGGAGAATTCATCTCAAAATGGGCTGTGATTTCAATAGGAAAGTGACCATTACACCAAAACTAAATACAATTCACAGACTGTAGTCCAGACATTGTGTCCATTTGTTGTTGTAAAAGTGTGATGTGGACATTAAGGCCAGTTCACCTTGTGCAGTCCGTTGATGACATTATGAGCTACGCAAACTGCCTTCGCATGATTAAATAAATTAAAACAACAAGAGCATCACAATAGCATTCACTTTGTTCTTTAAATAAAAATCAACACACACGGAAAAGTGAAACACATTAAGTGCAGTAAAGTTCAACAGATTAGCAATGATAAAATAACCAAGCAGACGGAAAAAAAAAAAAAAATCACTATATGGCTGTCATGCACATTAATCAGGTAAAAGCTCTCGATCTGCGCGAGACATCACAGCATTCGGGTTTACAAAGACGCTATTTCTGGAGATTTAATCTTGAGTGAAGATCCAGGAATTACGAGCCACTAGGTCTGGCGTGATGGGCTGGGTGCGGGGGGTGGATTCTCCTGATGGGGATTTGGGCATGAACGCTTCTTTTGGTGTCTGCTGGCGGGTGTTGGTGTTAGGGGGATTACTAGAGCTCTTGGCCAGCTTAGCCTGAGAGGATGGAGCTGGTACAAATGCTAGAGGCCTGGCAACAGCAGCACAAACTAAGGCCAAGATGTGACAGACCAGTTCGACAGTGCCAGTTCGGCACCCCATCTAGCAGCACCTAATAATTCTTGAAAGCCCATTTGAGAAAAGGTAAAAGAAACAGACTTGCTGATAAGTGCATGGCTAAGCCGGAGGGAAGTGCTAAGCTGGTGGAGTCCTCTAATTCTGGTCCTGGAGGGCTGATGTGCAGCAGTTTGGCGGTTTATCCTGCTCAAACACAAACCTGGCAATTAACAGCTGAGTTGAACCAGGTGGGTTTAAACCGTGAAACCATCAAACCTTGCTGGGCTCCATCCTTTCCAGCTGAAAAACTAGAGACCATTTAGTAAAGGAGGCCTCTTTTATGACTATCTATCTGGACCTACCATACTGTCACTTTAGTCATTTAGTAAACAAGTGCATTTACAACACAAAAAACACTTTACAACCATCAAATGTCACCGTCCATAAAGTTCCAAAGTACATTTCAAGCTAACAAGCTCCACATATGCAATCAAATCAAAGCTTGACATATGCTCATGTTTAATCCCTTGAACTGGAAGGGACTGGACTTCCTCATGCTCATGTAATGAGATAGCTTACATATTAGCTTCATAGTCCTACTTACAGTGGTTACTGTATAATTTAATTAAGAATGGGTATAGAGAACCACACAGGTCAGTACAGAAATATCTATAAGCTCCTGGACAAACAGTGCTCCTACCGGTATTTGTGTAACGCCAATTAATTCTTCATAACAGGCATTTTCAAATGTCTGGATGAGCAAGAGGTGTGCAGGAGGCGTAACATTCAGAGTCTTTACTGAATTAAAATTTGGGAGCTAGCATAGCACTAAAAAAAGGCTAACTGCTAGGTAGCCCACATCTAATATATGTGTAGGGAGACTTTTCACACCATGTCTTTGTTTGTTTGCACCAAATTATGCAAAGCAGTATGAATAATAGTACTGATAAGTATCAGTATTGACAAATAATACAGATATTGCTAATGGTATTGATACAATCCTAACCACATCCATCTCTAATTGTGATGCACCGATGTCAGAGTCCATTATAATCACATACAATAAGTATAAGCTCATTTTTGGCCAAAATGTCAGTGGAATACTACTGGCTATATTCCAACACAAGGTATACAAGATTCTCCAATAATATGTGTGTATTCTGTGCATTATTTTGATAACAGCTCAACATGTGTGGAAAGCTAACTGCCAATTCTATTACAGTGGCTTAGCTAGCATCATCCCGAATTATGGCAGGAGAATAAGGGGTCTCCTACATTCCCAGAAAGAGCAAGGACATTTATGTTTGCTGGGACTCCTTTTCTTGAAAGGCTGTGATGTCGTCGAGGGGATTCTCAACCATGACTCGATAGGGTTTTAAATACAACTGAATATAACAGAATCAATCCTACCAAAAGAACCATCATCATAAAATTAAGTTGCGAGGTCGGAGATTTACAGCCCCACAAAAGTCTGCAGTTTAAGGGATTAAACAAGTGATCACTGTCAGTAATCGGAGAATAAGGAGAATAAGAACTGTTGCAGAACACATTTCATCAAAGCCACAACTGCACAGTAGGTCGAAGCACGAGAGGATTTCAGCCCTACACTATGTGTGGCTTCTCTGTAACTTACTTCATGGGAAGACTGTCATCCCCTCTTCGCTACAAGTCTTTGCTTCTTGTTTTAAAGCATGCTGGTTAGCAGTGTGTGGCCCAAGGGTTTGGAGCCCGTCTTTAATTAAAGTCTAACTGGAGGGTACGACACTTCTATCAGCATGGGAACGAGATCAAACCCCTTTTCTCTTTATGACTGCCACATGGCGGTTAGCACCACTCGCCTCGGAGGAATACAGAGTCTGCCTCTAAATACCCCCTGCTGAGCTCTCACATTCCCTAATGCGCACTGAGGGAAAAGGGCAACATGGGCGATTGCAGAGCTGGTAATGTGACTCGCTGACTTTAGGTGGGTACAGACCCCATGCTGAGGATACTTCGATAACATGTAGTGGATTCTCCGATGGCTGATCTGTAGTCTAATTTGTGGGGAAAGGCTGCAAACATGTTATCATCACCTTCCCCCAGCGGAGATTAACCCTTAGAAGTTGCAGTTAGTGCAATAACAGAAACACGTGGCAAATGTATATTATCACGGAAAGGAGCAGTTGACAATACTGCTGAAAGTGCAGATCCTAAACTACCAATCCATTGCACGCTTGTGTTCATAAGCATAAAAGGAGGTATTTTATTACAATATTAATTACATCATTTAAATATATGATAATAATGTATGGTCCTTTTTGGACAGGGAAACACACGGAAGTTGGAATTAAATAGGCAATTAAAAAGCTAAATAAAAGTAATGACTCTGCACTTCTAGGGGTTAATTTGGTAGAACATTGATGAATGCTATCAGATAAGAAGTCTTATAAATACACTTCAAAAAAAGATTCATGCAAGTGCTTAAAATGCATTTAGTCCTCAAGTTTAACCTGGTCTTTCTAGACGAAGTCAAACTACAGATCAAGTCAAGTAGGCAAGCTTGTTTTCTCGAACAGAATATAGTATGAATATTCTCAGCCCACATAAGTCATCCTCTAAACAGAGATTGGCGGGAGCACTCCAACTTAAAACCCTCCCTCTCCTCTATAAACGTGTATCCTAATAGTACACCTTTGAATGCTGAACTTCTGCCTGCAGGCCCGGACGAAAAGCCCCATGAGAAAGACAGAGATAAGCCCAATATTATTACAGTGCCATAAAAGTGTTCAGTGCTTTCAGGCAGTTGATCATTACACCACAGGCTCCAGTAGCAACGTTGGCCAAACACGCCTAAATAACTCGGGATATATATCCTTATGCGCTGCTCACAATGTCTGATGACAGGTATCGAGGCCATATAAACAACAAACAAAGAAACACCACAGCAACCATATCATGAAAAATGCATTCACCCGCTCCAGGCTGTGGATATCATAGATGTTGAGGGGTCAATATTAAACTGCTGATGCAGACCAAATAGCTCAGGCTGCCAGCCAGCACAACTCACATTTGCTTCCCTGTGGCTAATATTAAGGCGTTGTTGTTTACTGAGTGTACAATCAATCTGAGATTTGATCTTGCGCTGTGTAAAACATGATAAGGACAAAACCCCTTTCAGCATTCTTCCTCCTTTCTCCGGTATTTCAAGGCAATGTCATAGTACTCTAACAGGAGCTACTGGTGAAACCAAGCCTGAAAAATGGAATAACGCAGAAACTGGACTTAAGGAATATGAAACAAATACATCCCCCTGATAAAAGGTAGTATCTGTGGCACATTTGTTAAATGGTTTGTTTTGGTTGTCATGGTTGGGGCTTTGTCTTATTTGAAGCAGAAAAATGATTAGCATAGCATGGAGAAGAGGCTGACGGCGGTAGTCCATGAGGATGGCAAAACTCTTTGATAGTGACAGTGAGGAGGTTAGTTGTAACGTCCGTGACTACCACGTTGGCGCATCGTGCTGCCATCTCTGGATGCCAGTCCAGTTCCTCCTCCTCCTCTTCTGAGGCCTCCTCAGATACTGGAATTTCTGGAAGCTTGGGCTGCCGATGGCGACAGAAATGATGGTGGCGCTTTGCTCGCCTGTCGCTTCCGTGAGGAACCGAGAGGTCAAGGATGTGCTCGTTGTCTTCGGAAGAGGATGAAGATGATGACGATGAGGAGAACATGGGAGAGGAAGGCAGGACAGATTGAGCTGCAGAAGAGTTGGGTTTTGAGTCCATTAGTTGATTGCTGGGCTTTGAAGGGGGCAAAATGGAAGGATTTACTTCAGATGACTGATGGGCTAATGAAGCTTGGTTGGACTGTGCTGGAGATGTGAAATGGCTTTCGCCATCTGAGACTTCCGAGCTGGAAGCCGACTGAGGTGCTTCGCTAAGTGCTTTGGGGGGAACATTAGATGTCATTAGTTTTGAACTCTGAGACAAGGACTGCAAAGATGAGCATTTGCTGCCTGGTTTGTGACCGCCCTGCTCTATCTTCAGCTGATTTCCAGTGTCAACTGGACGAGACTCAAACGTCTTTCCAAAAACTGAAAACCCACCACCAGACACAGGCAGCGGCAGCCCTCTAAATGACACATCTCCAAACCTCCTGCTCTTCCCAATCACTCTATTCCGAGAAGGTACTTTCTGACGGCCAACATGGGATTGGTGGGCGGTGCTCTGAGTCCTTCGGTTACCGGCTACACCACTGTTCCCAGCCTTGTCAATCACTTTGAGATTCAAGATTACACGCCCTTTCTTGACCTCACGAGGCTTCACCTTCCGATTCAGGATGCGGACTGTCTCGGAGAAAGGGCTTAGCGAGTGACCGACAGACTGAGCTAAAGGATCTGGCCGAGGCAAGGGACGTCGTGACATGCGATGACAGCGGTGGATATCCTTCTTCAGTTTTGGCTGGGCAGCTCCAGACTGCAGCTTAGCATTGGAAGGGCAACTAGGGGGGTACGAGGGTGTTGGAAGGGGTGGTGGTGGAGGTTTGGAAGATGGCTGTGGTCGAGTGTGTTTGAACTCAGGAACTCGAGGGGAGCTGTCTGAAGCTTGTGCTCTCGACTGGGGAAAAAAACAAAATAAACACAGACACAGAGCAGAAACAGGGTGAATGAGTAAATTTTATAACTCCACTTTTGAAACTCCTGTTTTTTCACACAGTTATCTTTGATGTTCCTATTCCTAATGCAAGTCAGTTGAATTGGTAATTAAACAAATGAAGGATGGTCTCTTACATTTGCATTGTATTGTATAATGCTAGAATTAGTCTGAAAATGATGTACTAGGACAATGTGGAGTTTATTTTTTTAATTATCTATGTACGCAACATCTGAAGATATAAAATACAAGCTGTATTGACCAACCTTTAGAAGCAGTGTTTTAGGCTTGGGTCCTCTCTTTTTTGGTCCATAAAGCTCCTGTTCTCTCTCTCTGGTTAGAAAGACAAGACAGCATATCAAAATCAGCTAATAACAACAGCAGCAGCAACATCCTACATTTTAGTCGATGGCCAACACTAAATGGTTCTTATACAAATGCCTCTAATAAACTGTGTGAGATAAAACCACAGATGAAGGAGCGCACAAAGTATGCGTTATGCCTGCAGCTACAGTTGTGAATTTAGTTTTCTGTTTAAAGGATAGCCGGCAGCAGGCTTACCACCAAAGTGAACTAAACAACTATTTGTTGCTTATTTATGAGAGTAATCTTATGTGGCTGGAGGTGACTGAGCACTTCCTGCAAGCATGCTTCATACCGTCAACTTGTGACTCATGCAGACCACTTCAAACACTCAGACACCAACGGCTACAATAGGAAAATTCAAATCACACAGCAACATTAACAACATACACCGGTGGTCATAGTTCATGGCACCTTCTCAGACTCACTTTCCTCCAAATGATGATTCTGCACTGTCTTGAACCATTAATTCTTTTTGCCGAGACCAATTTATGCTTGGGCCAATGACTGTTGCATGCGTACGATTGGATCAGACACGCCAGTGCTTGATTTATCAGGGTCACTACTAGACTGAGAATAGTCCACCAACCAAAACTATCCAACTAACATCATCCTATGGGCAGCATCCTGTGACCACTGATGAAGGACTAGAGGATGTCTAACACAAACCGTGCAGCAACAGATAAGCTATCATCTCTGACTTTACATCTACAATGTAGGAGTGTCTAATAGAGTGGACAGTGGGTGGACACAGTGCTTACACACTCCAGCAGCACTGCTGCGTTTGATCCACATACCAGTGCAACACATGTGACACACCACTACAACCCTGCAGTGCTGATAATGATCAACCACCCAAATAAAACCTGCTCTGTGGTGGTCCAGACCTTTGAAAAACAGAGTGCAAGGGGGCTAATATAGCATGCAGAAGTACCCAGCGAATAAAGATGCACTACAGTCTGTAGAATTAGAAAGTCCTCCTATATGGTAAGTGGAGCTGATAAAACAGACAATGGGTGTAGATACAAGGGGAGGTTTTGTTATGTTATGGCTGATCGGTGTGTGTGTGTGTGTGTGTGTGTGTGTGTGTGTGTGTGTGTATTTGTTTTTATTAACAGTTTACATGCAAGATTGTGTTGTGTTTAAACCCCTGATGCCACTAGACAGAAGTGTTGTAATGTATCCTCAGCCATTAGACTCTCCTACCCCAATGTAAACAAGAAGCATTAAGGCACACCGCACTAGCAAACCTTTGCATGTGCTATTATTCTTTTATACAACACCAGTTCCCCTAAATTGAGATTTTAAAACAAATCACAACATTGTAATATACTGAATCATAACACTTGTATCAAGATAATATAATAATACAAATAATACATATCAGTTCTTACCAATACACAGCCCTTATAAACATCCAGTTGTTATTCATGTTTGTTTGGTTGCAAAGATGCAAAATGTTATAAATGTGTTATAAAATGCTAAGCAATAATACAAACTGGCCCAGATGGCAATGATACGGATAACATGAATGTTACATAGTAAAGCTCTGTAACATTCACATGTGTTACTTCGCAACTGAATTTGGATTATAATATTTAACTGGCTCTCTAAATTAATATTATTGTCCTATCATAGTGCCATAACCAGATCATATTCTCACTCCGACCAGTGCATGGAATTTAAGAGGGGAACAGTAATACTCACTTTTGCTCAAAAGCAGCTACCAGACGTTCATCAAGAATGTTCTCCTCTGGCTCCCAAGTGCTGTACCTGCCAAAGAACCACAAAAGAACTGTAACTGTAACCTGGGACTATTTCTCATTTAGTTTATAACCGGACGACTGACAAAGCGACTTACTTTATAGCCCATCCTTTCCATTTCACCAAGTACTCCATTCGACCCTGGGATGAAAACAAAGGCACATGGTAATTCACCACACCAGTAATCTGCATAGGGACAATAGTGGGCTAGATCATTCGAGAAAACATGCAACCACGAAATATGTGCACAGTGCACAGATTATTATAAAATAACTTCAAGGCATTAAAATATGTTTATCATAAAATAAGTAATTATTCTAGCCATAGTTCGGAAGCAGCCTGCTCCTTACGCTGCTCACGAAGCTGAAGTCAGTTTCTTGGTCGAATTTTGCCATTCCACCTTAAATGGTGCAGCAGTTACATTACAGTTGCACCATTTAAGGTGGAACGGCAAAATACGAACAAGAAGGTGCTGAATAGGAAGCCAACTTCAGCCTCATCCTCCGCTCTCAGTCATGACAGCAGCAAACATTTCACAGCCAGGCTGCAGATGCTTTCCAACAGGGTGGCAACAAAGGACTCCATAAAAAGATAAACCAATAAATATATATGAGGTTATTTCACAGTTTAGACATTAACCGTCGTCTTGTCCTGATCACAGACTCCTCTTTGTCAGAATTTGCAATCCGGGCAGACACAAAACAGCTGGCGCCGTCATACAAGCTAGCCAACCAGCCACCAGCCATCAAGCTAGCCTGCTAGCTAGCTAGCTATCAAGCTACATCCCATCACTACACAGTAAATTCAAACACTGTCTGATAACAGTAAACAACACCACTATCACTGTGGTTAAAGGTTTAGTCGGGCATTTTATGAGCCCCTAAGTGGGCCATACATGCGAATTTGTCGGCAGGGTTTGCAAACTGAGCCGGAAAATACGGCATTGTGACTGAATTCAGCTGAAGTTTAATCGTGAGGAAAAGTAGGCCGCAGCGAAATCAAACCAAACGGAGTGAAAAAGCCTCCGCCGCTCGGGCTAACCTTGCGGACGCGGCGTTTCAGGATGGCCTCAGCGGCAAACACGCGGTCCCCGGCCGCGGACAGCTCCATATTTCGGGTCAGGAGAGGATGATTTGACCGGCGATGAGCTGAAGGAAGGAGGATCCCGCGTCTGGGGAAAACGGAGCGAGACAGACACACACACAAACACACACCGAGGCTGGCCAGTAAGAGCAGCCCAAAGCAGTTCCCATATTCAGAGTGTGGAGCCCCCACCAGTGTTTCTTTTCACACCCGCATTCCGACAAACTCCGCCTCAACAGCCAGAATTGGCTCGCGGTGTCCCACACCCTGCGCGAGGATTGGCCAACAGGTCACATTCACGCGCAAACCGGAGACTGACTGTCCACTCCTAGAGCAGGAGGCGTGAGCTGTTCAGAGGTAGGTGGGAAGACGTAACTACTCAGTCGGGCATTTACTGAAGACAATAAGATATTTTAAGATGCCTTTAAGACACTGTGGAACTTGTACAGTCACAAGGCTCATTTCTGAACATGCTTCATCGGTCGTCACAGGACGCTGTTAGCTGGATTAGTTTTGGTTGGTGGACTATTCTCAGTCCAGCAGTGACACTGAGGTGTCACTCCAGCAGCACTGCTATTCACTGATCCACTCACACTAGCACAACACACACTAACACATCATCACCACGTCAGTGTCTTTGCAGTGCTGAGAATGATCCACCGCCCACATAATACCTGCTCTGTGGTGGTCTTGTGGTGGACTTGGTGGGAGACCTGACCAGTGAAGAACAGGGTAAAAGGGGAATAACAGACGGACTACAGTCTGTAATTGTAGATCACTTACTATATACAAAGTGCTCATATATAGTAAGAGGAACTGATAAAATAGACTGATAAAAATGAGCGTAGATACAAAGGTATACATAATGAAGTGGTCGGTGAGTGTATGTTTACACAATGGCATGAGGACAATATATATATATATATATATATATGTGTGTGTGTGTGTGTGTGTGTGTGTATATATATATGTGTGTGTGTGTGTGTATGTATGTATATATGTTATCTCCCTTTTTAAATGTTTACTTTTAAACATCTGACATCATCATTTGACATGATGAATGGACAAACAGAACTGGCCCAAAACTGCTTGGTAAAACAGCAGATTCCATGTACTTACATTATAGTAAAATTTGTATTTTGCCTTTCTTGTTTTTGTTTGGACAGCGCCAAAATATAATATTCAAAATCTTCAAAATGATAAGTTTACTTTAAGTTAGGAAGTATGTAAAAGAAATACTGACCACCATGGCAAACCACAAATCTGAAAGATCAAAAGTACAAATTGTATACTTAAAAGTTCAGAACTGTGTAAGAATGACATTCAAAACACCTTGCACTTTAAACCCAACCCAATACATTTCCTCCCATATTCAGTTTCAGTTCATATATCAAACGGCATTCATGAGTAATTTATAAGGTGGACTTGACTGTTCTATGAAGAAATGGGGCTACTTTCTCAGGACAGCGAGCACTGTTTGTGCCAGGTGGCTAAAGCCACACCCACACCTTTACTGTCCGTCTCTGTTCAATAATTCACAGCTCACAAGAGTGCCAATCTCTCTCTCTCTCTCTCTCTCTCTCTCTCTCACACACACACACACACACACACACACACAGGCACAGAGAGCAGCGGCAGTTCACAGACAGAAGACTGTTGGCGTGTTGTTGCTCCAGTTTTGTGTGGTTATTCATTATTTATAAATCTTTGTTTATTTGTTTGTCTTTTGTTTGTTTGTCATAATAACTGAGCAGCAGGATGTCAGGGCTAAACACTGACCAGTTACACCGCTCCACACTGAGAATATACATGGTGAGTCTGAAATCTTTATAGTTAGCCATTCCTAAACGCTTTCTTAAGTTGCTCATATTTCACAAGAAGAAAAGCAATATCTTTTAATGTACTACATTCATATGCGAGCATTTAGAGTTTACTGAAGTGAAAAAAGTCTGTAATGACAAATTTGTTTTGTATTTGGTGTTAGAGGGGTAAAGTAAATCACAGCCACATGGCCAATGAGAGCAGTTTTAATTTATTTGTTGTAATAGAGATGACTGGTCTTATTAGTGCTTAAGACTGTGAACTGAGTTGACTTGATTGACATTCAAATTCAGTCTATAAACCTATCTTTAGGTGAAATGAGGTCTTATTCCACAGCACAATACAGTACAATAAAATCCCAGTATTTTTAAAGCAGTGTCGGCCAACCTTTTTAAATGAGGGGCTAATGTGCAATGTTCCTCGTAGGCCGAGGACAAAAAGGCAGAACAGCTAGCTTTATGTAATGACACATTGCAAGTACATATGTAGGAAGTATTCTGTATATCGTTGCTGTCGAAGAAAAACAAGTATCTCCAAATGGCAACTTTACAAGAGAGGGCAAATACCTCATTTAGTTTTAATGTAAGTCAATGGAACTCAAGTGATTCTGGGTAATTTCTGTTGGTCCATTCATCATGAAATTGACAGGACCGTGTAAAAAGCAGCTGCTGTGTTCAAATGATGCATAAATAAAATAACAAATAAACAAAAATGGAGATACATGTTTTTCTTTGGACAGAGACAATATACTCTATACACTCTGTATTCTGTATATACTTTATACACTCTGTATTCTGTATATACTCTATACACTCTGTATTCTGTATATACTCTATACACTCTGTGTTCTGTATATACTCTATACACTCTGTGTTCTGTATATACTCTTTGCACTCTGTGTTCTGTATATACTCTATACACTCGGTGTTCTGTATATACTCTATACACTCTGTATTCTGTATATACTCTATACACTCGGTGTTCTGTATATACTCTATACACTCTGTGTTCTGTATATACTTTATACACTCAGTGCTCTGTATATACTTTATACACTCAGTGCTCTGTATATACTTTATAAACTCTGTATTCTGTATATACTCTATACATTCGGTGTTCTGTATATACTCTATACATTCAGTGTTCTGTATATAGTCTATACACTCTGTGTTCTATATATACTCTATACACTCGGTGTTCTGTATATACTCTGTATATACTCTATTCTGTATATGGTCTCTTTATCTGTTCTTGTTCGAGTTCCACCCACATGTTATGTTCTGGAACTTAATAATGTCTAGCTCTTTATGTGTCATTATATCTGCAATGTGTCAGGTATCTGATGTCAATGTTCAGTTTTTAAAACTGTAGTGAAAATATTATTTTATATTTTAGTTACCGTATGTAGTTTAATACACAATGTGAATTAGAAAAAGAGTCTTAAAAGTAGATACAAAATAAAAATACAGATTTTCTCTTTGCCTTTATGGTGCACCAAATAAAACCTTCTTGTGTGTCAACTTTGGCCTTTGGGCAGTTTGAAATATTTTGGCCACATAAATTGTAACTTTATTGCTGTAATCTCTCTCTCTCTCTCTCTCTCTCTTTCTCTGTCTGTCTCTCGCTTTCTCTTATTCAGACAATAATGGATCAGTTTAATCCAAGCTTACAGAGGATGGTGGCATTGGGAAATAACTACATCCAGGCTTTCCAAGGTAATGAAGCTTGAACAAACTAAAGATGTCTGAAAGTAAGCAGATAAAAAATAGGGAAAAGTAAGAGAGAAAGAAAGTGAAGAGGGGGAAAAGCTGTACTTTGGCCTCCCGGATGAGACAGCGCTGCTCAGAAAGGAACCGGTCAATCGTGTCAGTTAACAGCTGGATAATACTTGACTATGTGCGTCATATGGCAGATAATAATTTCTAATTATAGTCTACTTTGATATACACATATAAACCTAAACCTCATAAACCAAACTATGTTAGCCTTTATCCATTAGCATTTCATTTAAAAACCCAGCAGAACACTTGACTTGTCATGAACGATTCCAGTAATAATAATCCTGTAATAATAGTGTATTATTTGCCGTGTGTGTGCAGCTCTAGCCATGACCAGTGAGGCCTATTTCAGTGCCCTTGCTAAGATAGGAGAACAGGCTATGCAGACTATGTCGTCTCGTCTACTGGGTAAGAACTTTTTCGTCATCTTTTCCATCCTTATTGCTAAGCAAAATTCTGTACAATATATAATCTTCATAGTTTATTTTTTGGGTCCAACAAAATAAATTTACATGTTACAGCTCAAAACACAGCGTTTTCTCTCTGTTAGAGTGCCGGTGCTTTTAAGCCCCAACCGTTCTAATTGTTCAGCCACCAGCGTGGCATCCTGCTACAAGTACTACCTCCACACTGCTGTGGCTATTTTTACAATGGTATGGGTTCTGCCGTATCAGTTTGAGCCAGAGTCCGATCCTGAAAGTCAGGTGGAACAAGTTGCTAGACCCACCTTCACAAGCTAGACTGGAGCAGGATGTTCCAGGGTGGTACTTTTTAGCTCTCCGCTTGTTGTGTGAGGGCATGCCAAGATTGTTGGTAGGTGAGCATTAAGGATTGTGTTATGAAATGACATCACCTTGTAACAGAGAAAAGGGCTGGAATTCCAACAAGGTGTTTCAGACAGCTGAGAAAAGTGGTTTCCCCTTCTCTGTTACAGACTATTTGCATGCACAAAAAGCTACATAACATCTCTCTCTCTCTCTCTCTGTCTCTCTCTCTCTCTCTCTCTCTCTCTCTATCTCTCTCTATATATATGTTTATAAATATATATATATATATATATATCACTTTGATCAGTTAATACATTGTACCACATAGTGTATATATATGTGACTGATCAAAGTGATGTATTGAACTGGCTTCATTCAAATCTGTGTTTCATCTCCACATGAAAGACATATATAACACCACAATTTAACCTTACGGAACTGACGTGCATATCTAAATGAAGTTTATTTTCAGTGTATACATATTATTACTGTTGTGACAGTTTTACAGAGTAAGGAACAATTTTCCTAACTGGGCTCGACACATGCAGAGCTAACAGCCAAAGGAGGTTTATTTGACAAGTTGATAGTCAAGCACAACAGCAAAATCCAGGCAATCATAACTAAAGGGGTAATGCAGGGTCATAGACAGAGACACAGGCAGAGGTCGAAAACCAGGATGTCAGACAGACCAGCGAACAAATCCAAAAGGGACAAATCCAAGAGAGTAGTAGAAATAAACAAAGGGAGAGTCAAAAACCAGAAAGGCAAAACAATCAGGCAAACAAACCAAAGGGGATGAGCAAAAGAGAGAGAGTCAAAGACAAAGGAGGTCAGAACCAGAGATATGAGCAAAAGGCAAGAGAGAAACGCTTAACGATGCAAACAAGGGTTTGGCAAAACTTTGCAGTGACTGAGTGTTTGTGAAGGGTTTAAATGCAGTGAGAGGAATGGGCAGCAGGTGCGTGTAATTTAGATTTAAGGGGAGGCGGACCGAGAGAATGGAGTGTGATTGGCTGACTGGGGACATGTGGGTGTGAAACGGAAATGGAGTCCAGGAGACCGGCAGTGTCAGGGAGACCCGAAGGTGTGACAGAGTGGCAGTTAATGGAACAGGACATTGAAGTCATTTGGGACCAGTTCTGATGGTCCGCTTATCAATGAACTTGAATCCATGTGAACATTTTAAGTATTTTATCCAGTTTACAATAGACCATCACATCTCTCTGAAACCAGACTGACTGAACTCTACTGTTACTATATCTACTGAACTGGTGGGCACAAGTGCTTGTTGCCAAAATCTCCCAGCCCTCCAGGGGCTACCCCAGTACCGCAGCAGTGAAGTACTGCACTTGTTTTCATGTGTTGACTAACTGACTTTATTGCTGGCTGTTAGCTGAACTGGCTGCTTTGGCCTTCACACATGCAGATACAGATCTAAATTTATTATTCACACGGCACTTTGCTCTTTTCCCACTGCATCTAATACTGCCTCACACCACACAGTGCTCTGAAATTTACTGAACAGTCATTCATTTCACACAGTGTATGTGTAAGTTTGTATGTATGTGTAAGTGTGTGTGTGTGTGTGCACAAGAGCATGTTTAGAGTTTTTAAATATAGTTTAATATAGAAGTTTCAAAGATCTGTCATTTTTTAAAACTTGAATAAGGAAATAGAGTGAAATAAAGGATATGAAAAAGATAAAGACTGAGGTTGTGTGTGTGTGTGTGTGAGTGTGGGTGTGTGTAATGTTGTGCTATCAGGTAACGGAGGCTCCACTGTGAGGATAAATTATAAATGATGACAGACCATCAGCTGCACTGTGTGTGTTTAACCTTTAAAAGCCTTACACGCACACAGACTAGTGTTAGGAAAGTGTTTATTATCATTTCAGCAATTTCTTTGCAGTTTTGAGGCCGCTGTATGTCCTACATGTATGAGTTGTGCATAAGTACTTATATACATATACACAAGTTTGAACACCCACCGTCAAATGACATCTATCCTTTTAAGGACAGCTAATGTTTTTTTCCTGCTTTCCTGCATAAGTCTCAAGCACTTAAGTAAACTGATTAAAACTATTCATCTGGGCAATAGCTGTCGTATTATCATTATAATAAGCCCAAACAAATATTCATGCAGTACAAAAATGTTTTTTTTAAATATCCGCTCTTTAATATCTGCTCCTTCATATCCTCAGCCATCAGCAGCACATTTGATTTAGCTAAAATAAGTTATTATTGAGCCAAATCAGGTATTGGATGAAAAAATGGGTAAGCAAGCAATATTAACATATTGTCTCTGTCCAATAAAAAAACAACCAAAAAAATGTTTTTGTATTTCCATACACTCTTTGACTTTGAAGTACAAACCCCATTCCCTGAGACGTTAGGAATTTTACTAGATTTATTAACTAATTTAACTAGAACCTGTGATTTGTTCATTCTATTGAGCCTATATTTATGTGGTAAAAGTACTAATAAATTACTTTTAATGTTTTTTTTTCTGACCAACTTGATTGTATTTTGTAAACACATTTCGGCTTAAGAGGACATCCGAGTTCTCTGTGCCAAAGGTGGAAGAGTCTGTCCAGACTTTGATCAGCAAAGGATGTAAAAGCCAGCATATTTCATGGCATGGGTGACTTGCCTGTGTGTGAAAGCAGCACTGACGCAGACAAAGTGTTTTCCCGGGAAGTCTAGGGTTGCTTCAGCAAGACAATGCCAGACCTCACTTTGCATGTGCTAAAACAGCAAAGACACACAGTGCGTGTGTTTGACCGGCCTGTCTGCAGTCCAGACCTGTCTGCTATTGAAAATGTATGGCACATCATAAAGTCAAGAATCAGACAACAACAACCACAGACTGTTGTGTAGCTGAAGTCTTGTGTCAAGAAAGAATGGACCAAAAAAAAGTAGAATTAAAGGGAAAGGTGCTGTAACAGTGGTAAACATGCCTCAGCACCTATTTTTGAATGTGTTTCAGGAATTCAATTCTAAATTTGTTTATATTTGCAAAGTACAATAATATTGGAATAATTTTGGAAATCTTTTTATGTGTTTTTGTCCATAAAAAGATTCAAGCGAATAAACAAATCACAGAGTGTTCTTTGTATTTTTACATAATGTCTCAACTTTTCCAGAAAACTAGAGTTTGTAAGTAAAAACATTTTATTCCAAGTCATTTCTATCGGTCAGTTCGTCATGAATGTATTTAAAACTCTTTCTATAAGTACTTTTAATCTGTAATGCGCTACTGAGCTGAAAATGCAATGTGTTTGTTTCGCCAGGTGACATACTGATACAGATTTCTGAAAGTCAGAGGAGGCTTACCAATGAGCTGGAAGGAGTGGTACATCATTCCTCTTCTCTTTTACTCATACGCCTCAGTTCCCTACTTCTCTCTTTTATTCCACTTCTTATAATGTAATTTACTATACTACTATGAGTATAAAAGGATCTTTTTGTTTTTGTGTGTTTTAGTTTCGCTGGTTCCATAATGAAGTCCTCCTGGAAATGGAGAATAATGTCAGGCTGGACAAAGACTACATAGCGGTCAGTAATACTTCCAAATGATGCAATAAGAACAGCAAAATCCGCATCAGGAATTGATTAATTAAAAATAAACTGTCTGTATTGATGCACTTGACCTCCAGGGCAGCAGGAGGCGCTATGAAATGGAGGTGAGAAACCAAGCAATGGCTTTAGAGAGACAGCTGAGGAGAGGTGGTCCACAGGTAAGCTTAAGCCCCTTTTTCAGTGCTGTTTTAACATGCCCTTGTCGACTCGGCTTTGCTATTTCTCCTCAGGTGAATCCCTAGTGGCATGTAAGGGTACTCCACGGATTCTTCAATATCTCTTCTTTATTTCAACTTTAATGGAAGTCATTTCAGAGTGGTTCAGTGTGAAATTGTTTATCACAGAGAAACATACAGACTTAGATTTCTTTACAGTGATGGTGATGGAAACTAGGGGTCATAATGTCCACAACACAAACAAAGTCATTTTATTTACTATCCAGAACATACATGGATCTTCTGAGTTTTTATATGCAGTGTTTTATGTTGTAATATTATTATATGTATAGTTTTCTTCTGGGACTATTTGACTGAATATTGTCTCAGGCATCATGTAAATATTGTCAAAAACAGCTGCACAACCAACAAACCGGACAGAGTCTAAAATACCAATCAACAGCTTCTAAAGTAAAAGCTAATTAATGCAGATGTGATATGGCAGATATGATCCTAGCAGTGCCATTAGCTATTGTGCCTCTTTCTGCCTTTGCTATTAAGACAATTAGTTGCACAAATACTTGCGCCCAGAAGGATTGAACTGACAGCAATGAAACTTAGTGGGTAGGTCTGACATTGTGAGACATGTGAATGAAAGTTTCACGCTCAGCCATGAATGTGGGTGGCAAGGATGGGCCTTATCGCTGTACCTGACTGACCAAACTGCCACAACTGGGGACATTCAGGCACAGTGATGGCCTCCATGAGTCATCTTGTTAGTGCCATTTGCAGACAGCTGCATGACGCAGGACTACATGCACGCACCTCATCAACGTTGACAATGACTGCAATGGTGTCGTGCCAGACTGTCATGGAGTGACTCAGAATGGGTTATCTTCAGTGACGAGTCCTGCTTTTGTCTTGGTGGAGATGACTAATGAATCCGTGTGTGGTCAGCGCCAGGATGAATGGTTTGTTGTCACATGTCAGACGTCCAGAAGACCTGGTGTCTCTCCACCTCCACCCCTATCACAAAATCTGCAGGAACTGTGTGAGAATATTCAAGCTGCATGGGATGGATTATCACGGGACACCACTAGGAACTTCTACAACTCCATGCCGAGACGTCTGGCATGTTGCATTAGCAAACATGGCAGCCTGACGCCATACTGAGAGACACCACTTCTGTATGTATCAGTATGTATGTATATGTATCAGTCTAAATTTAT
The DNA here is from genome assembly GCA_034552555.1 of Semaprochilodus insignis. NCBI lineage: Eukaryota > Metazoa > Chordata > Actinopteri > Characiformes > Prochilodontidae > Semaprochilodus > Semaprochilodus insignis. The sequence goes on along the minus strand of CM067477.1, from coordinate 11,744,430 downwards.
CATCATTTCTTGTTCCTGGTAACCTTTATCTTCTTTCCCAATAGCATTTCAATCTGACACTTCCTTCTGTTTCCTACCACCACCAATTTTTGACATTTCTTTAAAATGAAGCATTTCACATCAAATAACTCTGTTTGACTTTGGATGTAATTAACTCATTAAATTAAAAATGTTCATACTTATATAACATTGCTTTAATTAAGCTTTAATCATTTAAACCTTTTATAATTCAGTGTGCTATGTTTAGACTGGAACATAGATAGCAAATTATTCCATATACTATTATCCAGCCTGCTGGATAACAAGCTGAAAGCTACACAACTAGCAACAAAAAAACAAAGGTAATACATCAGTGTTTTAGGAAGCTTATAGCCACATATATTTGCATTATAATGTAAGGCCAGTAGGGCTGTAACAATTCACAAAATTCATAATTTGATTTAATACAGTACAGTGGGGTTTCAGTTCAATGCATTTGTTGATACAGCAAAACTAAAGAGTGTCAGAAAATTATCCTGACATTATTGTGTTTTTATTTTTAGCTTATTAGGCTTTGCTTTCTAGTTCCTTGTGCTAACACACTAGCCACAAGCTAACATAGTACTCACGATACCTGATATAATAAAAGATCATACAAAGCCATAAGACTTACATCGTATGTTATACTATAACATCCTTAATGACTAGCTAAGTAGCACACTGAGGCAAACCTAGTCATGGTAAGGGTATAATATAGAATAATATATCATTCTGATCAACTCTTCTCCTCACTTGTCTCCGTCTCTCCTTGTCCTCTGAATGGACACTTATCTACTTGTAAGAACACCACACACCTGAGTGGTGATTCAAAGCTGAACATGAAATGAAATGGGGCCTTGAAAGAGTGAGTGTGTGTGAAAATGCAGTCATGAACCTGAAGTCTGAAGTTTGTGATTCAGTTGCATAATATTGCATAATATTGCACAATATTGCATAATACAGTATTTCCAAATGAAAAATTCTCAGTCTATTTTCAGCTGTAAAAAAGCCTGAAGCATTTTATTTCTGTGTTTATTTCCTAAAGTCGCGTCTAAAAGATAATTCTGGATCGTACAGACATAATCGAATGGAATCGTGGAGATATTTGAGGTTTTATGATGCATTGATAATAGTTCCATAAAGCATAGTAATCTGGTTTAATTGCCGTGTGATACGAGACCAGCACGTGAATTCATGCATGCGTAGTGGATTTATATATATATTCATGCATGCATGTCCTCAGAGACACGGTTGGTGGTGACATGCGTGTGTGTGTGAAGGATTATGATAATAATAACAGTGTGCTGTGGGTGTGTGTAGGACGGTGGTGAATATGTGCAGTTCCTGAGGGAGAGTCAGAGAGAGGCGCTGAAAGAAGAAGAGAGGAGATATCGCTTTCTGGCTGAAAAACACTGCGGACTCACTCAATCCATAGTATATCTGATGAACAAGGTAAAGCTTCAGCTCACCTTCTGCAACTTTTGTCCTCATGAGGCATCGATTGATGAGTGCCTTATGCTAAGTTCTGACTGACCATCTTAAGGTTAAAATACATATCATCATCATCATCATATGTACAGTGTCCAAAAGTTTGCAGACACCTGCTCAGCCAATGTTTCTTCTGAAATCAAGAGTATTGATAAAGAGTTTGCTGCAGTGACAGCCTCAGGGAAGACTTTACCCTAGATGTTGGAACATTGCTGTGAGGATCTGAGTGTTTTTAAACAGGGGCATTAGTGAGATCAGATGCTGATGTTGAATGAATAGTTCTGTATCACAAACATCATTCCATCATTCCATAGGCACTGAATGGAGCTATGTCACTCCAGAGAACACAGTTCCTCTGCTCCACGGCCCAATGTATACCCCCTTAGTCAACACTTGGTATTTAGCATGGTGAACTTAGTGAACTCATGTGTGGCTGCTCCAGAGTGTTCAGTTCTATTGTCAGTACTTTTCTATGGGGATGTGTGCAACTGAATGTTGGTATCAGTAATGGGAACAACCTCACTAATTAGAAGAGGTGTCTGGATACTTTTGGAACGTAGCATATGTGTACTAGCTCAGTGTAATGTGCACATTTCTGAGGGATGACAGTATTTCTGAGGGATGAGAGTACCTGCCACCTGCTGCTCCAAAACAACTTGAAATAAAGTCAGTACAGTAAATAAAGTTACCTTAACTCATATTAAGCAACTAACTTCTAAACATCTTCTATAAAGTTAACTTCTCAGAAATGATTTACTGCTATTACTGATTTTCAACCCCGCCCTTGAGGACACCCAGTGAATCACCACTTGTTATCCTATTCGATTTCCATTAATCAGCACTTCATTATCTTGCGCCTGAGTGTTGAGAGCAGAATTAATAATTTTGGGCTTTGTTGGGAGCCGGACTGCTTCACGTGTGTTTGACAGGTGCAGCAGCCGCTATGTGCCCCCACTGTGCTTTTTCATCTGATTCATCATACATGCCTTTATACACGCTCATACCAGGGCTGATAGAAGTACTCAACTAGTACTTCTATCAGCCCTGGTATGAATGTGTATAACTAGTCAAAAAGAACAACTCAAATCTTTATTAGAAAATACACATAATCCATTAAATATGTTATGAACTGACATTAATTCTATTAGTATGAGACATCAGCAGAGGGGCTGTGTAAATAGGACCAGTTAAAATATGCAACATAATTATTCAATCTACTACCAAGAAATCATTGGCATGACTTGATTGTCACAACATAATTATCTCCTTCCTATATCTTATTAACCAGTGGTCTTAGCATAATTATCTCATTGCCAAGTCTTATTAAGTTGTGACCATGACATAATTATCTTGTTCTCTAAAGTTATTAAGCCATGACCACTAATTAGTTATCTTGTTCGTATTCCCGACCGTGAATTGCTTGTTTGGTTACATCACCTTAAGTTGTGACCCTAATGTAATATCTCATTCTCTTTATATTCTAAGTCGTTGCCACTACTTAACTGTCAGTCATTGTCACGGCTTAATTATCCTGTTTCCTATAGTTATCTGCCCATTGCCATGAATTAATCATCCCGTTCTCATGCCTAATTAAGTTGTGGGGACAACTCAGTTATCTCCTTCCTACACCTTACTTAGTCATGGCCCTGAATTAGTTATCTCATTCCCGTGCCTTATGTAGTTGTGGCAATGATTTAATTATCTCATTCTTGGTAAGTTGGTAAGGCCACAATTTAATTATCACAGTGCAGTTGTTGAATACCTCATTATGTTTTGGTTAAGGCTTAATTATCCTGTTCTCTACAGTTATCGAGCTATAGCCATGAATGAATATCTCAATCCCATGACTTACTTGGCCCCATGACCCTGATTTATTTATCTCATTCCTCAGTCATTATCTTGGTCATGGCCAAGATTGATTTATCTCATTCTTGTGCCTTGCTAATTATCACAACCTAATTATTAAATACCTGGTCATGAACTTAATTATAAGCTTCATTATAGTGCTTACTAGAGATACTGAGTGATGACCATGAATAAATTATCTTGTGCCTTGCCTAATCAAGTTGTGTCCATGACTCAGTTACCTTGTTCTCATGCCTTACCAAGTTGTGGCCGCAACTCAATTATCACAACATACTTATTAAATACTTTACTAAGTCATGGTCATGGCTATTGAGTTATTGAGCCAATACTACCAATGAATTATCTCGTTCTCACACCTAATTATGTCATGGCCATGGTTATTATGTTCTTATATTCTCATGCATACTAAGTCATGACCACATGACCAACTTATTGATCTGACCCCCATACCTTAGTAAGTCTGGGTCATGCACTGGTTTTGTTAAGCAGAGGTCTGCACCTATTGGTTGGTCTTACAGTAAGAGACAGAGACTTAAACAGATACTCATTTATATGCAATCGTTGTCCCATAGTCTATCTTTTTTTTCCCCAGTGAAATGTTTTGGAGTCTTGAAAGCCTCTGCAGAGTTTGTTAATGCTTAGTTAAGCCTTTTAAAACTCTGATTGCTCAATTACACATGGTCAATAATGTCTGTCCCTTTTGGGTCTTAGACTCTAAGCATATGTCTTTCTGAATCATTAATGCATTTCAGCAGCAGAGCAAAAAATAGCCTGCTGAATTCAGACCTTCACAGTCTTTCACATAGAAAATACAGTTCTAACCTGCACTCTAGTCAAGGATCTATTCAGCAGTCTGCCTCAAACTACCAGTCAAAAGTACACACAGACGGTTTTCCTTGTTCTTTCTCTTCATTCATTTTAGAATATTACACATCAAAGCTATTAAATACTGTATGATTATGTAGAAACACATGGTTCACCCACTCTTGATCATTCTGTCTAGTAGCTTCATAAGGAGCCACCTGAGATGCTTTTTTTCCAGCAGGACTGTTGTTGCTGAAAATCACTTTTTAGAGTTTTCATTTTTTAAATTTGTTTTAAGAATGTTTGTTTTGGAAATCATTTTGTGTGCATCAACTTCATTATTGAAACGAATGCATATAAAAGTAAAAGTCTACCAGATTATGAAAAATGTAGATGCAGTTAGGTGTGTCCCAACGTTTGACTGGTAGTGTATATCAAAGAGAATGTACTGAAGTTATGCGTCTTGCCACAGACAGGGGGCACTCTGCAGCAGAGAGCAGAGGGATGGAAGGAGCAAGTGAATCAAACAAGAGTGTCCCGTCCACGCACTCCATCACGCATGGAGGACAGCATGGTGAGAAGTTCCATCGCAACTGACAATAATGGTTTAAAATTCATGGGAGTGCACAGACAAGCTAATGGATGATTCCCCTCCTCACTGTCTTAGGTTGATGATCAGGCTCGTAATTGGTCGGAACAGCCTTTAGGAAGAGTGCCCTCTAGAGGTGGGGAAACTACTAAGCACTAGCACAACCATTGCTACAAAATGCTTAGACTGTAAAACCCCAATCTAATACCCCAATCCACTCCCACTCTCTCTCTCTCTCTCTCTTTAGGACCCTCTCCTCAGCCGACTCACTCCCGCTCCAGCTCAGTTGGAGAATCTCTGGGATTGGGTGGCGGTAGGACGATGCGAGCATTGGTGCCACACCCACCCTCCTCTAACCCCACCCTATTGTCATTCTCCAGAGGAGAAATGGTCACTGTGCTTGTGCCAGCACCCCGGAATGGCTGGCTCTATGGCCGCTCGGAAAGTACCTCACGGTGAGGAATGACCCTTTCTTTCTAAAGCTTTAGGCTATGTGATGTACTTTTGTCTATTTCTGTTGATCGTACTGTAGTACGTCATACTTCAGGCCAGGATCTTCAAGTTAAAGATCTCAGGGCACAAATGCTGGCTGACTTTTTGGTGCCCCTGGCCTTATATATAATGTACTACTACAGATGGTTACATGAGAATTGCACAGCACTATGATGGCAGCTCCTTAACTCTGCAGATAGCTGCTATAAAACCCATATTGTTTTATTTATTTATTTATTGTATTCATTTTATTTATAAAAAGCATGTTTTTGAATGCTCCAACCAAACTGCACAGTCTGGGGCATTTGGTATACAAGAATAAGAATCTACTCTGACTCACTCATCTTCTAAACCGCTTAATCCTTTTGGGTTGTGGAAGTGCTAGAGCCTATCCCAGCATTCAGTGGGTGGAAGGCAGGAAACACCCTGAACAGGCCACCAATGCACCGCAGGGCAACTAAAATCTAACTAAATTTCAATCTAAGTGGCTCTAGGAATCTTTTGAATCAAATATTACTGTATAGTGAGTATAATAGACTACTTAAATAATTTGCCATTAATCTCTTGTCATTTAGACAGTATGTTAGCTATGCTCACATTAACTAGAACACAAGTTAACTCAAATCATTGCAACACTTCACAATCATTGCAACACTTGCTTATAAAGCATGCGCACGCTCTTGATAAGCAGCACATTTACCCCAATGAGGACACTCCGATAGCTGAAATGTCCATAACAAAGATCAATAAAACAACAAACAACCTAAAGTGACTCATACTGCCACAGTGGGTGTGGAAAATGTTTAAACGCTATTTATATCTTTCCTTTTGACTTTTTATGTGGAAGCAGACAGTTCACAGATCACTGCCGACAACAACACAGCAACTTTGTTCCTCAACGTGGACTGATATTTTTTATTACTGTTTATCAGTGGTGGAGTAACTCAGTAAATGTAGTCGGTTACTGTGCTGTAAGTAGTTGTTTGGTGAATCTTTATTGAAGTGTTTCAATTCTGGGTGACTTTTACTTTTTACTCCACTACATTTCTTTTTTTTATTTGTCTTATGTGAGCATAAAAACATAACATGTCAAAACGAAAGAAGTGTGAAGCTAGCCCACCAATCGGCCCCCAGCAGTCACTTTGTTTTTAGCTTGTTTTGACCCGTTGGACAGAGCTTGGTTCTCGCTAATGGAAACTGTTCTCCTTCAGTGTTTTGTGCTTATGATCATTTGAAGAGACATCAGTGTCGGACTAAGACTTTAGAGTCTCTTCACCTAAAATGAGTTCATGAAGAGTCTTGTTCCAGAAATGATAATAGGACATTAGAGCTGTAATAAATCATGCTACTGTTACTCTCCATACTTAAGTACATTTGAAGGTAAATACTTTAGTACTTTTACTCAAGTGGAGGTCTAAAGGGAGGAACTTTTACCGGAGTAATATTTCACCTTGGGTATCTCTGCTTTAACTCAAGTACATGGTTTGTGTACTTTGTCCACAACTGCTGTTCGTTAGAAATGGCCATCCTCTACTTTGTTGGCGTATCAGGTCTCGGTTTCACATTCCAGGAACTCCAAGTATTTCAAGTAGTTTTAAAGCATTGTTTGGAAATGAGGCGGCTGTTTATTTCCCACTGCAAAAATGAAGTAGGCATTCAGGAATGTCATGGAGTGTGTTAGGTCGTAAGTATGATCGACTGTGAAATTAGTTTCTTATTTCAATATGCCACTAATAAAATGAGTCAAGACAGTTTCTTAGATTTTGTCATACAGTAATCGCTCTCGGGGTCCCCTAGAAGCTCGGAACCCTGGACACTTGCCTATAAAACTATGTGATAATTAGATCCTGCACATAGTGTCAGAAACCACAAGTCTGTTGACTTCAAGCTTCAATTACTTGCTAGAGACGTTAGCCTCATTGCTCCAGTCTACATCTATAGAAGCAAACGCCAGACATTCAGACTTTCACTGAACTACTGCTCTAACTGTTCCAGTATCAGTATGGGTGTTTTTTCATTTCAGTCAGGGCTGGTTTCCTGCTGCATATGTTGGCCCTATTGATGACACGCCTAGGCCACCTGACCCCAGGTAGGGCGAGTTCTGCTTACAAAGGTAACATCCTCTAATCAATACACAGGTAATGTTCTCCATTGTGTTGATTTTTGCCTTCTGTTCCAGTAAAAGCTCTCTCAGAAGCAGCAGCAGCATGAGCAACCTTCATAACTATTCGACAAGCGGACGAAACAGTGCACCTCCCCCTCCTCCTCCTCCGCCATCTTCGCAAGTAAAATCAAACAGCTCCCAGTCTGCCGCACCTACACCTGCAGAAAGCAAAGTAAGCTCAAAAGACTTTAGGATGAGTATATAATGAAAGAAAAAGAGGAAAAAAATCAAAAATCAAATCAGCAAAAATCAAATCACATTTTGTTGATGTACAGATTCTCTATACAGAACACAGTTTACCACATTTTACAAAATTACAAAATCCACAAAATATGTCATTTGACCAGGGTTGTGCAAATGTTTGAATGTGACTATACATCAGTTGATCATAAGGCAAGCCAAATCACTTTAAAGGAGCAATATGTAAGATGATACAATGTGCTGGATTCATACTCCACACACTCTTCACTCTACCGCCGTTTACTTACCAGTCTAAGGAATTTTTGCAAGTTCAGCTCTATCCCTATACTCGCTAGGAGCGTCTCCAGTGGTGTTAACTCTTGATCTTTTGATGCTGTTTTTGTTTTCCTTGCTATCTTCTCCACATCATCCGCTCATGTGGCAGACTCTACAGTAACTACTATAGCCTCTTGAGGTATAATGTGCTACTCTGACACAGGTTGGACCAGGGCTAGTTGGTTAGCATGCTGGTTTCAGTAGATATCTTTGCAAAATGATACATATATGTCTTGACATACCGTCATAACCTTTATTTATTCATATTCATATTAATATTTTAGTTACATTTGAAATATTTTTAACAAATAATCTAACAAATTGATTACATCATCTTACATATTACTCCTTTAAACAAACTTGTACTTTACATAATTAGAGATCATATATAATACAGTAAAAGGAGCCAAGTTTTTAGCCTGAATCCAGCTACTTCAGCTAAACCCTCCACTGGTCAAAGTAATTCACTCAAATGTGTTCATCGTTTCACACAGGCATGTGTCCATATAAAACTGCATCATAGCAATAAATACCTAAGTTTTTGTGATGGTTATAAAACATATCGTCATGATATACACAGTCGAGTCAGATTATACTACTTTTGAAGGCAGCAGCATGTAGCTCATGAAGGAAGTCACATTTTGTGGCATTCTCTGGGCCCACTCATCCATGTGTAGGGCACTTTTGAAGGCAGTCTCAACCAATATGTGTTTGAATCCATCCTTGCAGATCATGCACACCCATACATGCTAATTGTCCGCACTGAGTCAGATGGGATCTTCCAGCAAGACAATGTGACACACGGCTAGAAATGTCCGACATTGGTTGGAAGAGCATGACCAAGACTTCTAAGTACTACCCTGGCCCCCTAATTCCCCAGACTTGAACCTAATTAAACATCTGTGAGACCACCACCATCGTTGTGTTCACTCTATGGATCCTCCCCCACACCTTCCAGCAGCTGTGGGATGCACTGCAGTCAGCATGTCTCCGGACACCTGTGATAACCTACCAGGTCACACCCAGCCCATCTAGCTGCTGTCCGTGCTGCACACGTTAGTTACTCTGGATATTAGCTGGTGGTCATAATAATGTGACTCGACTGTGTAGTACTAAGAAAAAAGCAAGAATATGTTGGTGGTTAAACATTTTGGAGATTCCGTCTTAAAAAAGACAGAAAACGTCCCTGGTTGCTCTTTGTATATAACATTGAGAACGGAGCACTGCAAACTTTACGGTGAGCTTTGAAGGTGCTTAGACCAATAACATGTAAAACAGCTGTGCAAACATCAAATAAAGCATTGGGAACATAATGTGACGCCATAGCAGGATCTTGTGAAACCAAAGCAGCTCTGCATTTGTAAAAACTCTGCACTGCCATTATTTAAAAGTGTCCATGATAACTGTATCTCATACCCTATTATTTAACATACACACATGTCTATTCACACAGACTAAGATGTATATTACAATAAGCCATTCCACTTATGGTCAAGACAATACTGTGTTGATGTAATATACTTTATTCATGTGAATAATTAAGTGAATTCATTGTTTTCTTTGTTTCAATATACACAGAAATCCCTCCAAGAACATATGCTATAATTCACCATTCTATTTTTATTATGCATATGTTCTCTTTGTATTGGAGATGTAGTAGGTGGTAAAAGATATCATCTCTGAGTGTTTAATGCTGAGTGTTAAGTCGCAGTTCCTTCATTTGGCCAGCAGAGGCACTGTGGTAAAGTTCTGTTCTCCATGGCGCCTCAGCCCTCTTTCTGGTGGATGGAGGGGGGCAGCTCCAGCTGCTGAGGGTCTGTCAGTTTGTGTGTGTTTGTGTGTGTGTGTTGTTTTTGCATGGTATGTTTTCCTGTAGTCCTCATACAGGCCTTACAGACTAAGAACAATGGCATGCTGTTTCTGCATCTTACTTTAAGACTTAGTGAGTGTGTACTGCTGTAACCCAGTAGCTGGGTATTGTAGTTTTTGGGTAAACTGTTGTCATAAGAACTACAAAATCCCACAACAGAGAAGCCATTCAACATTTAACCTTCTATGCTTTCTGTCTTCCAGCAAAGACAAGAAGACTTTAAACCTCGTCCAGAACTCTTTCCCAGGTAGAAATTGACACAAATGAATCGATTATTCTAAACGAACTAGACATGTTGAAACTGTACAGAGCTGTTATTAATGAAATTGTTCTTTTTTGTGTTGCTTTCTGCAGAGGCACAAACCCCTTTGCAACGGTGAAGCTGAAACCCACGACAACCAATGACAGATCAGCTCCACGCGTATTCTAGCAAGTTCTCTAATGAGAGATCAGCTGACTTCACCTGAATGCAACTCACTATAAGTTGACCCCACACATGCTGCATACATAAGCTGTGATAGCTAAATATTATAACTGGAGATCATCTTTCAGTAGCATTTAGGTTAAAAGTTGACTGTGAAGGTTTCAGTAGGTTCAGCTGAAGAGAACAAGTGACAGAAAGGAAAGATAGGACTGGTGAAGGCAAAAAGGTGAAATCGCTTTAAAATGATGTACTGTATGTAATATTTCATATTGTGTTGTCGCTGTGATGAGATTTTTAAGGCTTTTTACTCTAATTTTACAAATGGAAATGTGCTCAGTTTCACGTCTACAATGCTGGGGACTGAGTGGATGGATGTAGGCACAAGCTTTAAACTTTACTGAAATACACAGGGAACACTGGACTGTAGGATATGAAGTAAAGAACGTAACTGTAAGAGAATGCTTAGGCCACCAAGTCGCGTAATGGTCTAAACACGTGCTCCCTTGTCAGGAGATTTTGGTATATATAATTTATTTGTGTATTGCAAATTTCATGCGCCAAAATGAAAATGCATTAGTGTGATTTTTTGTTGCCCAGTTTGTTTTAATCAACATTACTTTTGCCACTAAAAATGCTTTACCTTATGATGTCATTTCCTACAAAAATATGTTGCATAAGTTTATTGATATAAACGTCTCTAACTTCATGTTATGTGAACTCTAGTGCCCTCAGATTGAGTAAAATCAGAAGAATTTTAAGTTGAGCTTTCTTTACAAAAGAAGCGAGCCAGACTGTGACAAATGCGAAATTAAAACCGACCTGAATCTGAAATTTATTTGGAAAGTGATACCACATTTTTCAAACTCTTATGACGAAAACAAACATTAGGGCTACTTTTATGGGAAATGATGCACAAGTGGAACTCAAATAATCTTTCTATCCATTTCCTGTGCAAATTGCAAGTTTATTGATATAAAAACCTCCAACTTATTTTTATTTTGTCAATTTTAACCATATTTTGGTAACAGTTTACATTAGTTTCCTGTTCCAAATTACTGTAATTTATAATAATTGATTTATAATAATTTGTTATTAAACAATTAAATATTTTTAATAATTAGTTACTAATAACTAAGTATTTAGTAATGAGTAATTGAGTACATTGCTAATTGATAGTTTAGGTAAAAGTACTACTTGGTTATCAAGTTATTTATTTAAAAAAACACATTTATCCGTTCATTAACATTGTAATAATCAGCAGTTAATTACAGTTAATTAATGAGATAATACGCTGTAATTTAGTAACTAAACTATCAGTTAATAATGTATGAAAAATATGTATGTATAAAAATTATTTATCACTGATAAATGCTTAATTATTAAACAGTGTTTGCTGAGCAGTTTTGCCATATATAAATAGTGAGTTTATAATTGCTTATTAGCAAATAAGTATCAGTTTATTTGTGACACTTATTGTGAAGCATTACCCATATTTTTCTACCAAAGAGCTTCTAACAACTGTGGATTTTTTGGCCATCTCTCTCTATAAGAGCTGAAAAGTGGTCGCATTCCTCATCTCCTCCTCAGTCCAGCTATACCTGTATATTTATGCATAAATGTCTCATTTTTCAAAACAAAACAAATAATAAAAAAAAAAAACCACACAACTCCAAACATTTCCAGTGTCGGTTTCCCAACGTTGCCAATATAAACAAAAAAAAATTCTGCTAAAAATACAGATCATTTCTGTTATAGCTATAGAGAAGCTGGGATTGGGAGCAGAGATAAGTCGCACAGGTGAAGGCAAGGGTAATGAACATACTGTACTATAATCATTACTTCATAAAACACTTGAGAAGATCACCTAAAACAGAGAAAACCTCTAGTGAAATCACGAGTATCACTCTTAAATCTCATATTGACAATATTGACATATTGTCTACATTTAACATGCTTTACATAACATATCTGCTATGAAATCATCTTTTGTATTGTGGGATGTAAGTTTTGCATGAATGTAATATTGTACTGAGTTGTAATTGCGTGTAATGTACATATACAGTAGGAAAGCACTTTTAAAACGTATCTCAGGTTTTCCTTTGACTATATAATATTTCACACTACTTCATGGTTCTGGTTTGATAGTGACCATAAGGGGGACAACTTGTCATAGAAACTATAATTTAATACTCATGAATAACGGATATTGATAGCCATGTAAGTCACATTCGATATTTGATTTGATTTCTTAAGCTGTGTTTGAGTTTCCCCTGAAGCAGATGAAGCTCTGTGCAGATGGGATTTGCTTTTAGAGATGTTCAGTCTAAATGTGTTTAGAGTGAATTTTGTATTTGACCTTGGCACTCACTGCTGTGACCTTTTTGTAATATGTCAGAATTCCTAGCCTTAATTCCCAGTCTTAATTCTGACACTGATAGGCTTGTGACAGACTGCAAACTGGAGGCTGATCTGCATGTCGCTTTTGTTCTTGTTTGTTTTTATGTTGGAGACTTAAGAGCAGCCATTCATTATGAACAACTTAATACATTTAATATATAATAATTTGTCTCAATGGAAATATTGACTGGCAGTAAATATAATCAGCTTAAGGGGTCCATGTCCTGTATTATTCCTGTATCTTACTTTCATTTTTTACACCTCTGGTTCACTTCTGATATTTGTGTTGGTTTAATGCACTAAACATAAATATTTCATTTTACAAAATTTTCTTACAACTTCAGAATTAACAAGCTGCATTTGTTAATATGTATCTATGCCTTTAAGAGTGATTATGTAAATAGTCGCTGTTCTGATTGGCTGCCTTGTATTGCATTCCATGTTCAATTAAAGGGAAAAAGCTGGAAACATATGTTTATAACAGCTAAATATAATTTTTTTTCTATCAATGTGTATTGTGTCCCCTCGTTTTGTTCATTTTTGGGAGACTTTCAGTTTATCAAAGAAATCTGCAAGAAATCCAAAGTCTTAGAATTTGGTTGCATTTTCAGGATACAAGCAATCACACATTCACATTCAGTGATGTTGAGGTCTAGACTCTGGGGCCCATTGCTCTCTATTTCCTTTTCTCAGTGAGCCTCTTGACAGCTACACATCTTTTCAGACCCATAGTGCTCAGTAATCTTCTCACAGTGGAAGGATGGACAGAAACACATTTGTATCTGAAGCAAGAGTGTAGCTTGATTTTTTTCTTCTCTACCAAAGATGAAAGCTTTAGTGTTTATCTGATGGGGACAGTTTTGGTGGTCTACCAGGTTTTGCTTCTGTTTTTTTCCATCGATTTTCCACTTCTGTATGCAAATGGATTATCTTATATCTAATCTCAGAAATATCTCCTTTAGCAAACCTCATTGGCCATGACACATAGTAAGACCAGATCTTATGATGTCATGCAAACCTTTCAAATAGCATGCATTACAAAAACCGTTCCAGCTAAAACAATGTACTGTAAAATGTCAAAAACTGTAAGTGTTATTATTGTGAAATACAAGTGTCTAGAAGCAACCACAGCTCAGTCCCAAAGCAGTATATACTTAATGGGGCTGCCAAGTGCTGCAGTGTGTAGCATGTAAAAATCACCCTCTAACTGCTTCTGGTTCCCAACTGCTTCTGGAAGCAACATCACCACAGGAACTGTGCACTAGGAGCTTCATGAAATCGGTTTCCTCAGCTGAGCAGCTACACACAAGCCTAAGATCACTTTATGTAATGCCAAACAGCAGCCAATATGGTGTAAAATACCCTGCCAGTGTTTCCTGGAGTTGTGAATCATGCTTCGCTGTGGCAGTGTGATGAATTCATCTAGGTTTGGTGGATGTCAGGAGTTCCAACAGTACTTTTTGGTGGAGGAAGAATAATGCTTGGCCCCTTAGTTCCAGTGAAGAGTGATAGACATTTTAGACAATTATATGCTTCCAGCTTCATCAGTTTGGTGAAGGCCCTTTCCTGTTCCAGGCCTGACTGTGCCCCTGTGCACAAAGCAAGCTCCATAAATACATGGCTTGACAAGTAGCTGTACAGAGCACTAACCTCAACTCTGTTGATTGTGAGCCTGTCCTTCTTGTCCAACATCAGTGCCCGACAGCACTAAATGTTCTTTTGACCGAATGGCCACAGATTCCCAACAAACTCCACATCTTATGGAAAGCCTTCTAGGAGGAGTGGAGGCTGTTGTTGCTGTAATTGAGGGTCAACTCCATATCAATGGTTTTCAAAAGGGATGTCAAACAAGGTTATATAGATGAGGTCGGGTGCCCATATACTTTTGGCCATATAGCATAGATTGGTTATTATATGTAATATAAAGTGTATACATAAAAAGTGTCCTGTACTGTACAGTTTACTGCACTGTAGTAGTACATGTTATCTAGGGATAAAATAAACACAAGGGTGGTCTCTGACTTTTGCACTGTACTGAATACCCTAGACATTGTCACATGGTATGGGCTTCTAAATCAACTGGCGAGAACAAAGGCGGAGGCGTCTGCTTTTTAATCAACAACAGATGGTGCGCTGACACTGGCGCTCCGAAAATCTGCTCATAACATGGATTTTACCCACGATCCAGTGTGTATGGTGCAGAATCGTAACAAATGATGTAGATCAAAGGAAAAATGGGGAGAAAGTTTTGGTTGGGTGCTCTTGCGCTGCCAATGAGTAGCACAATCTGGTTCCCACACGTTACGCATTCCACTAAGCAAGCTCTTCTGAATGGAAAGCTGCTTCCTATAAAAATGTGCCTGCATTAGATATAAGACTGCTGAAGACTTTCATGTTTTATGGAGGTTGCCATGCAAATAAACGGTAGATACTTTAAGTACTAACAGTGCAGTAAGACACTGAATTACTGATGTATAAAAGTTCAAAAACATGCGCTGAGTGACCCACTGCCACGATTGTGGACATTCAGCGAGCAGTGATGCCCCCCATGAGTCATCCTGTTCACATGTATATACATACACTCATCATCAAAAGAATAGTTGGACCCAGAAAAAAGTGTGGGATTGCAATGCTATTGGGAAGGAAGATAAAGGTTACCAGACACAATAAATGATGGTCAATTTAGACTGATATGGACAATATTTATTGAGCTACACATACAGAAGTAGTGTCTCTGGCGTAGTAATATGGCGTCGGGCCGCCATGTTTGCTAATGTAACATGTCAGATGTCTCAGCATGGAGTTGTAGAGGTTCCTAATGGCGTCCTGTGATAATCCATCCCATTCAGCTTGAATATTCTCACACAGTTCCTGCAGATTTTGTGGTAGGGGTGGAGGTGGAGTGACACCAGACCTTCTGGATGTGTGTTGCTTTACAACAAACTGTTTATCTTGACACTGACCACGGTGCCTCCACACACAGATTTGTTGGTTGTCTTCACTAAAACCAAAGCAGGACTCGTCACTGAAGATGACCCGCTGTCATTCGGAGTCACTCCATAGCAGTCTGGAACGACACCATTGCAGTCTTTGGCGATGTTGACGTGGTGTTAGGGGGAGTCATCATAATGGTCTGTGTGCATGTAGCCCAGCATCGTGCAGTCGTCTGCCAATGGTGCTGGCTCTAACAGGATGACTCATGGCCGGCATCACCGCTCACTGAATGTCCGCAATCGTGGCTGTTGGGTCAGTCAGGTACAGCAATAAGGCCCATCCTTGCTTATGTCACATGCACGGCCGAGCATGAAACTTGAATCATTGGCATGTCTCACAATGTCAAACTTACCCACCAAGTTTCATTCCTGCTGGTTGATTCCTTCTGAGTGCAACCATATCTGCAACTATACATACGTAATGAGATGCTGTTTGGTGAGCAAGCAATTTAGGACTCTGAGCTAATTTTTAGCATTGTGCAGAACTGTGTGGAGGCAGTAAAACTGCATAATTGGCTTTGTGAAATTAGACAGTAGGTCTGACAGCTGTGTTAACTGCTTTGAGAACACTGACCCTAGGAACAACACTGTAATTGCTGAGGGCAAATGAATTACTCACGCAGACGCTGATTCACATCAGGCTTATTTCCTACAGCTTTGTTTAAATTTGGTCTATAGCCGTAAAGTATTGCAGTCAGAGGATTTGTGTGTTGACCATGTTCAAGGTTCTGAAAGGTTCCTCTGTGATGTTTATCTGAGAGTGAATTAGCTAGCTCTGCGGTTCTCTGACGAGAGACCTATTTAATCTCTCTCTCTCTCTCTCTGGATGATAATAATGCGTTTAAGGCTAGTTCATTAGCTGGTCCAGCTGAGAGGCAACAGGGCAAAGACATAAAAGACTTAATTGAACTTGAGTGTAGCTAAGCCTACCCAGCACAGCTTCAGCTATTCTACCCTGAGCAAAATCTAAGCTTCTGTTTTTTCCCTCTATCTTTTTGTCTATCAGTCGTTTTGTCTTCACTCTTCCTCCACTCTTTGTCTGTTTCTGTCTTTCAGTAGGTTTCTATCTCTCTTTCTTTCACAGATCCCCTCTCCTTCATTTCTTCTTTTTCTGTCTTAATGTGTCTTTTTCCCCTCTTTTAATTATTACTCTTGGTCATTCTCTTTCTTTCTCCTACATTTTCCTTTCTTTCTGTTTCACTCTTGCTCTCCATCCCTCTTCTTTTTTTCTGTCTTTGTCTGTCCCTCTCTCCTCAATCTCTCTTTCTCTTATAATCTCTCCCTCGCTCTCCAACACTCACTCTCTCCATCAGTTGGTCCATATATCTCTCTCTCTGCCCCTTTCTCCATTCTCCACAGTCTCAATCCCTCTCAGTCTCCTATCTCTTTCTCAATCTCTATCTCTTTCCCTATCTCCATCTCTCTCCTTCTCCCTCTCTCTCTCTGTCAGTCTGATTCTCTTTGTCTCTCTCAATTTCTCTTTTTCTCTCCCTATCTCTCATGCTCTCTCTCTCATGCTCTTTCCCTAACTCTCATGCTCTCTCCCTAACTTTTATACTCTCTCTCTCTCATGCTCTTTCCCTAACTCTCATGCTCTCTCCCTAACTTTTATACTCTCTCTCTCTCTCATGTTCTCTCCCTATCTCTTATGCTCTCTTCCTATCCCTCATGCTCTCTCCCCAACTCTCATGCTCTCTCCCTAACTCTTATGCTCTCTCTCCCATGCTCGCTCCCTCTCTCTCATGCTCTCTCCCTATCCCTCATGCTCTCTCCCTAACTCTCATGCTCTCTCCTTAACTTTCATGTTCTCTCTCTCATGCTCTCTCCCTAACTCTCATGCTCTCTCTCTCTCATGCTCTCTCCCTATCTCTCTCTCTCTCTCTCTCAGTCTGTTAATGCCTGCCTCTCCTCTCCCCTCATGGGCCTACAGTAATGTTTGTGTAGTAAGTAACAGAAAGAAAAGAGCAGTGGGAAAAGGAGGTAAAGAAAAGATCCACAGTGAGTCAGTGCTCTGGAGGCATTCTGTCTTTATTTCAGTTTTCTCTTTCACAGTTTGACCTCTTTCTTATTTTGGCATTTTTTTCCACGGTAGCTCTATACCAGAGAGAAGAGAGGAGAGGGAGAGATGGAGAGAGGAGGAGGGACGAGAGCCGTGGAGGGAGAGAGAGAGAGGGTAGAGAAAAGACGAAAGAAGAGATGAAGGGGGGGGTGAGGGTCTTGTTTTCCTTTTTGTAAATATCTACATACTGTCAGGATGAGGGTCTCTTCATCTATACACTAGCAGAAACACACACGTTTGTATAAAAAGGAAGAATAAATAGCGTGACTGAAGAAGGTGTTGCAGTGTGTGTGTGTGTGTGCGCTGTGCTCAGGCTGTGTAGAGGGTATAGGGTTAAGGTAGTGTGTGAACAGCTGTGAACAGGGCGTGCATGTGTATGTGTCAGCAGTGAGTGGGGCTGTGTGCATGTGTGAGTAAAGGGACAGGTAGTATGTGTGTGTGTATGTGTGTGTGCATGTGTGTGTGGGTGAAGGGAGAGTGTGTGTTAGGTTGTAGTCAAGGTTGTGGGGTCATGATGGTCCGGGTCAGGCAGGACGGGGTTGTTCACTCATGGACCAGAGCAGCAAATTCTGAGACAGAGAAAGAGAGTAGAGAGATGGAGAGAATGAAAAAGGCAGTAAGAGAGAGAGAGAGAGAGAGGGAAAGAGACAGCGAGAAATAGACGGAGTGTGAGAATGAGAGAGAGGAAGAGAGAGATAGGGAGAAAAAGAGCAAGACAGAGAGGGAATGGTCGGTTAGTGGCAACAGAGGTGGCCATAGCCAGGTNCTCTTATGCTCTCTCCCTATCCCTCATGCTCTCTCCCCAACTCTCATGCTCTCTCTCTAACTCTCATGCTCTCTCCCTAACTTTTATACTCTCTCTCTCTCTCTCATGCTCTCTCCCTATCCCTCATGCTCTCTCCCTAACTCTTATGCTCTCTCTCTCTCATGTTCTCTCCCTATCTCTCATGCTCTCTCCCTATCCCTCATGCTCTCTCCCTAACTCTTATGCTCTCTCCCTAGCCCTCATGCTCTCTCCCCAACTCTCATGCTCTCTCCCTAACTCTTATGCTCTCTCTCCCATGCTCGCTCCCTCTCTCTCATGCTCTCTCCCTATCCCTCATGCTCTCTCCCTAACTCTCATGCTCTCTCCTTAACTTTCATGTTCTCTCTCTCATGCTCTCTCCCTAACTCTCATGCTCTCTCTCTCTCATGCTCTCTCCCTATCTCTCTCTCTCTCTCTCTCTCTCAGTCTGTTAATGCCTGCCTC
Organism: Semaprochilodus insignis; assembly: GCA_034552555.1. Classification (NCBI taxonomy): domain Eukaryota; kingdom Metazoa; phylum Chordata; class Actinopteri; order Characiformes; family Prochilodontidae; genus Semaprochilodus; species Semaprochilodus insignis. The sequence continues at coordinate 11,725,501 of CM067477.1, read as the reverse complement.
TCCTCTCCCCTCATGGGCCTACAGTAATGTTTGTGTAGTAAGTAACAGAAAGAAAAGAGCAGTGGGAAAAGGAGGTAAAGAAAAGATACACAGTGAGTCAGTGCTCTGGAGGCATTCTGTCTTTATTTCAGTTTTCTCTTTCACAGTTTGACCTCTTTCTTATTTTGGCATTTTTTTCCACGGTAGCTCTATACCAGAGAGAAGAGAGGAGAGGGAGAGATGGAGAGAGGAGGAGGGACGAGAGCCGTGGAGGGAGAGAGAGAGAGGGTAGAGAAAAGACGAAAGAAGAGATGAAGGGGGGGGTGAGGGTCTTGTTTTCCTTTTTGTAAATATCTACATACTGTCAGGATGAGGGTCTCTTCATCTATACACTAGCAGAAACACACACGTTTGTATAAAAAGGAAGAATAAATAGCGTGACTGAAGAAGGTGTTGCAGTGTGTGTGTGTGTGCGCTGTGCTCAGGCTGTGTAGAGGGTATAGGGTTAAGGTAGTGTGTGAACAGCTGTGAACGGGGCGTGCATGTGTATGTGTCAGCAGTGAGTGGGGTTGTGTGCATGTGTGAGTAAAGGGACAGGTAGTGTGTGTATGTGTGTGTGCATGTGTGTGTGTGAGTGAAGGGAGAGTGTGTGTTAGGTTGTAGTCAAGGTTGTGGGGTCATGATGGTCCGGGTCAGCCAGGACGGGGTTGTTCACTCATGGACCAGAGCAGCAAATTCTGAGACAGAGAAAGAGAGTAGAGAGATGGAGAGAATGAAAAAGGCAGTAAGAGAGAGAGAGAGAGAGAGGGAAAGAGACAGCGAGAAATAGACGGAGTGTGAGAATGAGAGAGAGGAAGAGAGAGATAGGGAGAAAAAGAGCAAGACAGAGAGGGAATGGTCGGTTAGTGGCAACAGAGGTGGCCATAGCCAGGTGTTTTCAGATGCTGGACCACTGTCAGCTGACAGTGTATAAAGCCCTTACCGATGTCTCTGTGCCTAATACACACACACCCACACACCCACACACCAGCACACCATCCACTCCCTTGACCACTAATGAGTATTGTGAACTGTTCATAGCATCCTGTGAACAGCGGCCCTGTGGTCAGAAACATCAGTGAAAAAAGGGGGAGACTTGGGTTACACTGTACACTGCCATAAACTGGACCTGTCAAAGCAGCCAGTGAGAGGAAGCACAAGGTAAGGGTAAGTGTTGTAAGGACCTACAGAGACAAGTCTGGAATGATTCAACAGTTATGCGCCATCCTAACCCTGCAGGGGAATTTGCCCATAATTAAGTATTTGAGTTGTATTCAGAGTACATGATATATTGTAGGGGCTTCCAAGCAGCATAGCTTATCACTGGGAAATCATGACTGCGAGTCCAAGCAAGCTTTATCCTCCTTGGATTTCCCCCAGCTTGCTAGCCTTGAGTTATAGGGGATACCTGGAATGAAGCATTTTTCTTTAAACCACTCTGAGTGGCTTTGTTTACATCTTAATGATGTAATTAATGCACACATTTTGGGAGAATCGGTGGAATTTCTCTTTAAGGACCAGCAGGCCAATATCTTTGGTGTAATTTGCCTCTCTTCTTGTTTCTGTGTTGGTGGTGTGTATATCTCACCGTCCACTCCAATCTTGCCATCTCCGTCTTTATCAGCTGCCTGTAGGAAGGCTTTGGTTTCTTTATCAGTCAGATCTCTTCCGTCAGTGGCAAAACCCTTCAGCACAAACCTGCACACACGTCCCAAAAAGTTTGGACCCCCTTGATTTAATTAATGTTTTTCAAATTCCTACACTGAAATGCTTGACATTTGCCTCTAAGTCAAACATAACACTGCTGTCCAAAGAAAAACAAATCTCCAGAATGGCAACTTTACATTAAAGGGCAAAAACCTTTATTTAATTCTAATGTAAGTCAATGGAACCAGAAGTTTTCCCAGGCAATTTTGAGCTACTTGTCCATTCAGCATGAAATTCTGACGCAATGTAAACAGCAGCTGCTGTGTTCAAACGATGCATAAAAGTAAAAATCAACAATGGACATGTTTTTTCTTTGGAGAGCATTGATAAATATTGATGTTTAAGTATATTTATTAAATTGTATTTAAAAAGGTCTGGTATTATGTTACATTAAGTGCATGTGTTTGTATTAGCAAGCCTTACTTAAGCTCCTCCTCCTCTATAAAGCCGCTGTTGTCAGCATCCAGTACGTGGAAGGCCTTCTTCACGTCATCAGCTGATTTTGCCTTCAGCCCCACCATCTCAAAGAACTTCTTATGGTCAAATGAGTCAGCAGCTAGTTAAATATCCAAAGATGTAATACAGTTCAGAAGAAGTTACTACTGTATATTGTAGACACTCAAAGCAGATAAACTTAACTACTACAGTGTGTGTGTGGTGGGCTTTGCCTATGGAGTCCAGGCTTTCTACATGTATACTGACACAACTGTAATGCACTCAATGACATACCTCATCAGTTAGCTTCTATCAGCACTACACAGACCACCCTGACATCTATTTATCTCCCACTGATTCATTACACTCCCTTCTCCATAACTGTAATGCATACCTGACCGTAATGCAAAACGGTCCTTCACAAGATAGATTTATTATTTTTAATCAGAAATGTTTGAGTTAATGTTTAGTGATAACAGGTGGAGTGGCATCTGAGAGCATTTGAGACATTACAATAGAAAGTAAACAAGCAACTTAACACAACTTTCACTTAAGACAAATTTCATATGGGGGCAGGACAATCATGTTTTGTACTCATTTGGACCTATAAGATCCTCTTTTGACCCTAAGTCATTCTTTTGAGAAAATAATTCATTATTTTTTTCATAACAATAAAATATTTTAAAAAGTCAAAGCCAAATTTCACCTCTTAGTTACCGCTTCACATCAAAGCTGGAAGTATGTCTCTGATTTACCAGAACACTTTCACTTTGCAGTTGGCAGGTCTTTACATAATCCTGTTAGGAGATGTGGAATTCTAATGTCTCTGCTTCATACTCATTAGGCAGCAGAAAATAGAGGAATCAGCTTCACAGAAACAGAGATGAAGCCTAGTTCTGGGCTAATGCTTACTATTAACTGTGATTCTCCTCTGAAAATCCGCCTTAATCTGGCACAGAGCTTAATCTGTATCAGAGAAAGCGGCCAACAAAATGTGGCTCAACTGGCTGACCAGGAGGAAGCTATGTTTTCTTTACCTTTGAATGCGTCCAGGGCTTTCTTAATGTCATCAGCGTTCAGAATGCTGCTCATCGCCATTTCTGCAGCTAGACAGGTAGAGAGAGAAAGAGAGAGAGAGATTTCAGTATAGAGTAGTGAATGGTGATTTTTTTGAGCTATAGGGCTACAAACAATTATATATGTCATGGCCTCTCACTTTCGCTCATACATGGTTTTGGATTCCTCTTACAGTGGAGACTCTTGAGGGGAACTTAGATCTTTACACATTGCTTATGCTTTTGTTTGCTGCTTGTTGATTTATCCATGAGCCTCTCATTAGCACTGCACAGTGCAGTCTGCAGAAGGTGCTGAAAGTATTGCTTTAAAAAACATTTACAAATTCTATTTGCAATCTACAGTCCACAACTGTGGCTCCTGTCATAGCAACATATACAGTGCAGGGCTTCAGCCTGCTCTGCTTTTGGTGATTTTTAAAAAAATCCAGTTCTGTAAAACATTTATTGTATAATAACATGTTAATAATATGTTATTAATATGTAATTAATGTGTTAACAGTGACAGCCTCGAAAAAAATGAATAAGGTTAAATGAAGTGGTAAATGTATAAATAATAGACAGTACAGAACAGGAAACAGTTTGGATGTGGAAAGCGTAGTGTGTTTATGTGTGTCACAGTTCCTTAATCAACAAAGTGAGGCAAGTACTATACTCACTGGTCTACCACAGTTATTCTTAACAGACTCTACTTAGTATAGATGCAGTGACAGAAACTCTACTCTTCCCCTAAGACAGTCAGACTAGAAGAAGGATGAGGGTTTTTGATTGGCAATAGGGATTAAGGGGCACTGCCATGATGATATTGTGCTACCGTTGGGTTATATAGCTGTCTTTAACTTGGTGTACATCTCCTATGGCAGCAGTCTAAGCCCAGCCGCTTTGTTTTCCCTCCTGTAAGGGAAACCGGAGCATAACGACGGCGCAGAAGAGCCAAGGCCAGTGGTGCAAGTTAGTTCATGGGGATGTTTTCCTATTGCCATGACCTTTTGACCTTTGGGAAGCCCTTTGCCGCTGTTTTGTTGCAGAACTGCAGAACAGACATGAGCACAGCTGAGAGCAGGAATCTTTGGCTACGTGCCTGTGCAGGTGATGCTCAGGTGCGTAGAAGACTGTACACCTTGCAGCTTTAATTTCAGCTGCCGTTTCACACTGCTCCCCCTGTGCTCAGGCAAAGGACGATCGATTGAAATGTAAGCTGACCTCAGAACGGTCCCAATGACGCTTGTCCCAACATGATCTCAGTGTCTGTCTTTGCAGGTGAATAAGCTCATCAGGGCTAAGATCAGCTCTACAGACAAAAGGCTACTGAAGTAGCTTGACAAACCGGTCTATAGGCCCAACACCTTAATTCCTCACTGTCATAACTACATAAATTAAATATTAGGGGTGTAAAATGCATTGATTCATCACATTGATTGATCTTAAGGTATTAATTTAATTCTCAAGCAATTTCCACCACAGTTATAGGATTTTGTATTCAAGGATTAATCTTTTTCTTTAGAAAAATGGTTGAGAATTACTTATAAATTTCATAAATGTGAGTATAAATATGAGATTGTTAACTTGTATTATGTTAATAATGTTTACTTAGACAGCATTATTATTGCTCAGTGGGTTTTAGCGAGGCTGTACATTGTGTGAAGAGAAATTTGATAAACCCGATTTAATACACTAGAAGAACTAAAGCTGATTGTTGTATCAGTGTATTGTATGTATTATAATACCAGCCATGTCCAATCCCACTGGCGGGGTGTTCCTGTGAAAGGGTTAATATTGCTTTGCTATAGACATATAAGTAATGCAAGTAATTCAGTTCTTATTAAGCCATTGACTTAAGCTACACCACACTGTAATACTAAACGGTAAACTGTAAGCACATTCCTGTAAAACTTAGCTTTGTGCTAAGTTACGCCCACACAGATACTGAATAAAATAAGAACACCCAACATTTTCTGCTGATATAAAATGGGAACGTCCTGCTAAATTTAAGGTCTGGTGAGGTCCACAGAAACTGTGTGTGTGTGGGAGCCGACTGGCAAGTGAAAGGCGAGGGAGGGATCAGTGGAGAATGTTCTTACGTCTTATGAAACCCAACGCTGTGTTTGCGAGTCTGAAGTGCACTGCTTAAATAGTTTCTGTGTGTGTGTGTGTGTGTGTGTGTGTGAGAATGCTTGGGTGTTGCCCTGTAAGATGTGTGAAAGTATATGGGTGTACATGTTTTGTGTGGTCCTGTAGAGATTCTGTGGAAGATGTGGTTATGTGTGTAAAGTGCTGCTTTGAAATTGACTGACTGTTCATGCGTGAGAACATAAGAAGCTGCTTGAGTCTGCTTAAAAAAACTAATGCTTATTGTCTGTGTGTGTAGGGATGTGCTTGATAGGGATGTAGGGATGTGACTCATTTTGATTTTTGAGCATCTGTCAGTGTTTGTCGTGTTTGTTTTGGGTTGTGTGCTCTGCAGCGTTTATTTGCTGGCTTATTCTGCTAAGAACTCTTATTGTGAAGGGCGGGGCTAGGCATGCCCAGGAGGGATATGTGTTTGTGAGTGGAATAGAGCTGAGAGTCAGACCTGAGCTGGGTATCAAATGAGATGTTAGTAAAGAGAAAACTCTGCAGAAGGCACAATGATAACTGTGGCTCTATTAATCTATCTGTGAATGCTACAGCCAGTGTTTAGAAGTAAGGGGGGGGGGGGGGGGGGGGCGTTCTAAGCTCATCTAATACTCCGGTAAAGTGGACTGGGAGGATTTCATTTTGAACTGGCAGTCAAATTGAGTGAGTAGTCTGATCAACAGAAAGCCCTGGACAACTTTTGTGTCTGACCGTTTTACTGTTCTGGACCTGACAACTACAGTAGCTGCCCTAGTGTTTGGACACTGGTACAAACAGTTAACCAAGTACTTGAGCACAACCCTAATTTGTATTTGTGTGTGTTCACTCATGAGGCTGTCAAACTGAATTGCAAATCACATCAGACTTTTCCCTTGTTTGCTTGTCAAATATTTTAATACTCTCATCAAAAGAATAGCTGCACCCAATAGCTGAAACATGGAAGGTTAGTTTGACATTGTGAGACATGCAAATTATTCAAGTTTCATGCTCAGCTGTGTGACATAAGCAAGGATGGGCCTTAACGCAGTACCTGACTGACAGAACAGCTAGGATTGCACACATTCAGTGAGCAGTGATGCCCTGTATGGGTCATCCTGTTAGTGCCAGCACCACTGGCAGGCGGCTGCATGCAGGACAAATCTGTGATCAGCACCAAGATGAGCAGTTTGTCGTCACCGTCACACGTCCAGAATACCCGGTGTCACTCCACCTCCACCCCTATTTCAAAATCTGCAGGAACTGTGTGAGAATATTCAAGCTGCATGGGATGGATCATCACAGGACACCATCAGCAACCTCTACAACTCCATGCTGAGACGTCTGGCATGTTGCGTTAGCCAACATGGTGGCCCAACACCACACTGAGAGACACTACTTCTGCATGTGTAGCTCAATAAATATCGCCCATATCAGTCTAAATTTATCATCATTTATTGTTCCTGGTAACACTTACTTCTGGGTGCATTCTTTATTCTTTTGATGATGGGAGTAGATTAAAATTTTAAATATTTTATGATTTTCAAAATTGTTACATTACATTTTGTAAGTACTGCAAATTGAGTAGGACACATAACTGCAGCAAATGATTTAATTTTAAAGTAAATGTTGTGTCTCCTAAATCCGCCAGTGGCACTCAATATAAATGACCAAGCATTCCAAAAAACACGCAGTGTTTAGAGATTCTCAGCCTGAAATTGTATTTGTTTTGTTCATTTATGTTAAGCATCTGCATGTTACTTTGTCCATTTGGTAGCTGTTGTTCGTGTGATTGTTAATAACTAATTGGCCTAGAAAACATTAGCAGCAGCAGATGCTTTAAACATTGTTGGATTATAAAATATGCAATATTTTTTATTAATTTTAACAATTAAAGATGGTATTTTATATTGACAGCCCAATTCCTTTTTTTTTTTTTTTTTACCTTTCTGGTCATTTTAAGTGTCAAACCGGACAATGTCTGATTGAGGCACGCTGAGCAAAAATCAAGGCTGGGTTTATTGAACAGGTTGACAGTCAGGCTCAAAAACAGAATCCAAGCGAACATAGTACAAGGGACAGGCAAAGTCATATATGAAGAGGCAGGCAGAAGTCAAAACCAAATAAGCAATCAGAACAGGGCAACCAAAATCAGAGGGTAGAAGCGGAGAAGTAGCGAATCAGAGATCAAACAGAGAGTCAGAAACCAGAAAGTCAGAATAAGTATCACTAGGATAGACCGCTCGGTAAGGCAACGGGAGTTGGCAATACTTCACAATGGGTGCGTGTGAACCAGGAGCTTATAAGCAAACAGACTAAATGAGATACAGGTGTGAATAATTAATACTCTGGTGATGACGAACGAGGAAACAGGGTGTGATTGGGCAATGATGGACATGTGACTATGACATCATCGGGTAGTGGGTTCTGGGAGTTGGAGTTCGGGAGATCAGAGGCAGAGGGGAAACCCAGAAGCATGACATTAAGCACAATTCATCATATAATTTCAACAGTCAAAGCCATGTTCTTCCAGTAGTTTTTGTTAAGAGTATATTGATTTTTTCTGCTTCTAAGATGTCTTCATGCACATGCGGGTTGGGAAAAATAATTGGCTTTTGGTTTGCTTTGGTTTTTCCTTTTTAATGGTCACCATGAAATGCATGTACAATAAGAACAAACGCGACTAGAATCAGTCACAGGCCTCCTGTTAAACCAGGATCATTTACATTGTTTTATCAAGCCATCAGGTAATCACAAAAGACCAATTCTTATTTTTCAGATCATCATTACAAAATGGCCAATGATTTTGAAATTAGATTTTAGCAGGGACAGGATTAAACTAGTAATGGACTGGGAGTGAGTTTCCTTTGTATAAGCTCCATGTAGCTACAGTCTTAGTCTAATCCACTGCTCAAGCTCAGCAACAAACAGTTCATGAACCTCACACTGCATCTCATTGTTCAGTTCCACCAGGGCTAATCACTGCAGTTCCAATACCAGTGGACACGAATGGACCATTTACTTTATAATCATACAGTTGAGCTAACAGAAACAGTAGCTATGATGGCTGTTATCTGTTTAGTCCTCGGACCATTAACCTTTAACAAGTGCGCTGCATCTGCCTCAGGCCAGCCATTACAGTATTGATTTAGTTAGGAATTTCCTGACATTGTTGATCATTAACAGATAATATTGGACGTTATCCTGTCCAAAGGGCAAGCAGAAAGAACAATGCAAACGCTGACAGGCCTATTAACTTGGACAGTTGTAGCAATAGATCACGAGATGCTCAAGGGCAATTTTACTGGATGATGATGATATATATATATGTGTGTGTGTGTGTGTGTGTGTGTGTGTGTGTACTGGAAAATGGTGCTTGGAATTCACAGTATTCAAATGCGTCAGTTGCTTGTGAATAAAATGTGTTACAGCAGAATGCTTGCTGGACAAACCGCTAATCTAATCCTAACCCTAACTGACCCTGACCTTAAATGATTTGCATTGCAGGATCCCCACAAAGATAGAAAGGTCACCACAGCACACTCAACCAGCACCCACCCTCACCCCACCCCTGCCACACACACGTACACACACACACAGGTCAAAGAGCAGGATGATTAATATTTGGGGAATAATGAGCTTATCACAGAGAGAGAGAGAGAGAGAGAGAGAGAGAGAGAGAGAGAGGAAAGAGGGAAGGAAGCAAAGAAAATGAGAAAGGAAAGAAAGAATAAGCCAGAGAGTGAGAGGCAGAAAAAAGCAAGAGAAAAAGGTAAATAAATGGTGTGAGAGAAAGGGGGAAAAGAGTAAGAAAGGGAGTGGGTGAAGAGAAAGATGGAATAAGAGGAGAGAGAGAAAGAGGAAGAAAAAGAAATATATAGAGAGAGAGTCCTGAGAGTCAGACTGCTTTCAGGCCAGTGTACAGTTTGAGTTCAGCACAGCAGCAGCAACAGCAGCTATCAGCCTGTCATACTGCAGCTGCATTCAGACAACAGAGAGCCTGTAACTCTCACATCACATCTCATCCTTACACAAGTCACCAGTTTGCAATATTTTACTGAAACTTCACTGAGGCACATATTGATTTCTTCCTTAGAGCTCACGAGGATCTAGACTAGCCCTTGATGTTCCAACAGACCAATATACACCATAGTCCTGTGTAATATAAGTGCATTAAAGGAAAGAAAGCATCAGAAACCACAAATGTAATGTTAAATAAATCCTAAATTACACCCAACATACATATGGATAACATAATCTTATAGATGACAAAGTAGAACTTTTGCTACATTACGTACAAGTTCTAATAACGTTTCAAAGAACATGTTTTAACCTAATGTTCAAAGAACGTTTTAAAGACGTTTATCATTTAAATAATGTTCCTGTAAGGTTAAATGTTAACTAAGACATAATATTTTAACTGCAACCTTCAGAGGAGGTTTTGAGGATGTTGTCAGGACCACAAATTATGTTACTTGAAGGCAACAGAAGAATTGATTTTCAGTGAAACATTTGTTTTATGGATGTTACAGAGACTTGAGATGACAGAATGTCGTTAGAGAACGTTCTCTTACCTTTAGAAAGAACATTCTGGGGGACCCAAAGGACATTGCATTGCATCTAGCTGGGATAGCACATTTAGTATGCTATGCTTTATTTTCCATTACGTTCCAGAATGTATATAATATACAAATTGAGAACTTCTGAACCACCGTTTTATTGATACATGACAAATCCCATCACCTCTGAGTCTGAGACTGAGTCTTACCTGAGTCCTGAGAAGAGATGGATGGAGAGATGAAGAGAGGAGAGAGTGAGGGAGGAAGAGAGGGAGAGAGAGGGGAAGGGTTGTCTGGTAAGAGATAACAGAGTCTGTTTGCACCCTTGCAGTTTTTATAGTCGCCCCCCGGCTCCTATTTTAGCGGGGACCCAGTGAACGCCCCGGGCCAAACGGATCACTTTCAGAGCTAACCCCAAACTAATCAAACCCTCCTATTAATAAACACGCTCTGCTCTCCTTCCATCTGTTACTCTTCTGCACTCTCTCGGCCTGCTCCCCTCGACCTGCACTGATTTTCTTTCTTCATTTTCTCACACCTCCCTCTCACACCCCTCCCAGATATGAGGGTCTGTCCTCAGATCCCCCCTTCCCCTCTCTCTTTCTCTCTCTCTCACTCTTACCATTCTCTTAATCGGTTTCTCAGTACCTAGCTCTGCTTCTCTCTCTTTCTCTGTGCCCTTCCTGTCACAGTTTGTCTTCATCTTCTAAATATTAATGTTTTTTTATCTGTCATCAGACTCCTCTACCTCATTGAAAAACAGTGTTTTGAATTGGCTTGATTCAGTGTACACCTCATTTCCACAGGAAGAAAATACATTAGCGGCCCAGCCCATATTATCAGCTCCGTACTACTTTCAGTCTGTTTCTTTGGCTGTTATGGCATTAATGTCTTTTATTTTATTCATGTGGAATAGATGTACACATTTGAATGAGGTAAGCTCATAACGCTGTTGTCTCTTCTCAGTGATGAACACAGAGGAGCATCCAGTTCCCATCTTTTCTACTCAAGCACTTTTACCCATACATTAAAGTCATTCCTCATTGATTTGGTTCATTGCTAAGTGAAGCGACATGGGTGGATAAACTTCAGCTACTCTGCCCTCCTTTCAGCCGTGCTCTGCTCTCTGCTCACAGAAAATAGTTCCTTCCTCTGGTCTTTTCTTTTGTCATCGTCGCCGTCCAATGATAAAAACATTTATCTCCATTTATTGTTGATTTTCACTTTTATGGATCATTTGAACACAGCAGCTGCTGTTTACACTGTGTGTAAATATCATGATGAATGGACCAACAGGTAGGGCCCAAAATCGCTTGGAAAGAAGTCTGGTTCTATTGACTTGTATTAGAATTTAATTAGGCTTTTGCCTTCTCCTGTAAAGATGCCATTTTAGTGACATGCGTTTTTCTTTGGACAGCGACTTCATGTTTTGTGTGGGGATTAAATTAAAGGGGAACGCTGGCCAATGTTGAGAGTTTAATCATCACATTGGTTGGGAACATGCCTAGTCACCTACCATTCCTAAACTGCTACAGCGGTGTCACAGTTATCGAAGTAAAGTGAGGTTTTCCAGTGGAAAGACTTGACAACCCTCCTTCTGTATCTTGGGAACGAGGTGGGTGGAACGTCTGAAAAACTACAGTTGCTTTGGGGCGGTCGTTTCATTAAGGGTATGCATTGATATCACTTCCCTGCCAGAACACGTCCCGTTAGTCAGACCCAGTGGCAAAACATTCTGCAACAAGGCTGCATTTATAAGGGCTGGACTCTACACTAAAATCTAAATTCTTGTGGTCATCGCCATCTTTAACGTTTCTCCATTACAAGTATAACTTGCAAATCTACAGTTAACTGGCTAACTGTCTATTTGGCTGCAGTTAATAAGGTGAGTTACAATTCTTAAACAAACGAAGAAAAAACAAATTTGGTGCCAATGGGCTCTAGTGTTAGCTAGTACCCACTGGTGAAAGCCAAATTGATCCTGTATGGGTTCCCTTGATACAGGCTATAAGCTTTATAGGCTGTTTCTTGCTACCCACATCTTTGTGTTTTGGTTGTTGGCCCTTTTTCTGTGCTATCCAGTTAAAGCTAGCTAGCTATCTTCTCTTGTCTGATGGACAATCCTGAAAATCCAAACACAAAGATGAAGATGAGCGTTCATCGCTAGAAGCATCCTATAAAACCAACAATAGACACAGCGATGAGGCATGTTGAGAAGACGAGCCTCAGCTAATGCAGTTGAGGCTTGAATCCAGGCACAATGTCGATACAGTATGCCTCAAGAAGTGGAGAAGTTTGCAATGTTTGCATTATTGATTGAAATCACAGGGATTCACCGAAGGTTATATGATGTATTTGATGGTTATTGTAGTGGGTGAGTTTTAACAAAAAGTATATCTGAACGTGCTATTGCTTGTATTATTGGAAATGATTTAATATCTGAACTTACATAAGCCCTGCAATATACAAGTTTTTAAATAATGAACACTCATCCCCACTTTAATTTAGTCAGAGATTAGGCCCAGAGTGAGTCGGAATTCATTAGCCATTATGAAGACCAGCCATTACAAAGTTAAGGACAAAAGGCTGTAATCTTGTAATCCTCACTAATGTATGACCCTGGCCTAAAGCAAAGTCTTATTTTTTGCTTTAACCTTCCCTTCCATACAGAACCAACGAAGACAAACTTCATTCGTACCAATCTCCACAACTGCACCAAGCATATTTCTTTCTCTTGTATTCACCCAGCAGGTTTGAGGATTCCATGAAGCTGCATTTTGTGTCTAAATGGAAGGCATATGTGTGATTCTAAATCTGATATATAGCCATGGAACAATTGTGAGATTGTTGTGTGGTCAAGTCAGCCTTGACTGTGCATGCACATATCACTGTGGTCACTGATGTTACTGTCAGCAGCATGTTAGTAGCAGGTAAGGCAGATGATAAAACATGCACACGCAGGTGCTTCAGGACAGAGGTCCTTTCATACAGCTGACACATATGGGTCACTTAGAAACTGTGAATGTGAAGCATCAAGGCAGGACGATTAAAATCAGAATTTACATTCTTCCTTCATTTACATGTCATGTTGAACTTCAGCTTGAATGTAAGCAAGACGAGACACAAAGCTTTTTGCTTCACTTTTCAACACCGTTTGACTGAATGTTAGGCAATCACGTAGCTAACTTGACTTAAGTGACCTTAGCCATGTTTATTTTATTAATCCTTTAACGTCCTCACCAAGAAAACAATAAACTGATTTTTTTTTTTGTTTGGGGCAACAATAATAAAGCTAGTAGTCAATTTTAATTACATTAGCTTAGTATAGACCTTATAGGAACATTTACACTGCATGGTTTTCAAAAATTATTTTACCCTTATTAGACTCCTTTTTGTTGTATAAAGCTACATAATTATGCTCATCAAAACCTCTGAAACTATAATATGCTTATAAGATAAGCTTACCTTCGAAAGTTCCACCAAAACAGTCCATATGTGTGGAGTGATTTACCTGTTGCTTGCTTCCTGTATGGATGCTGTATGCGTATCTCTGCCGATTGGTAGAGATGGCACAACCAGGCTAAGTTAAGTTCATCACCTTCTTCATTAAAATATACTCAAAGTGTATTACTAAAAAGTTGAGAAGAATGTTAAAGGGTTAAAATGAATGACTGAACATTCAGTTTGGTCACTAACTAAACAGCCATAACACAAATTTTCGGGACTGACTGGTTTTGGTAGTGATTTGGTAGCAATTTTAGCTAATTTAGAGTAAAAATCGTGAACCCTTTGAACAGCTTTGAACATTTCATACACTCAAAGATGTTTACTTAACTGCAAGAAATGTGTTTTCTTACTGTTACGCACTGACTTTTTAGACTTCGGGACATTTTAACTTCAAAACAATCAGATCTTAGTAACTCATCATGTGATCATGTGACAGGGACGCAGTCTCACTTCCTACTCTAAAACGCAGGGGTGTTCTTAAAATAAGGCTCCAGCTATGGACTAAAACTCTATGTTTCAGCAGTGAAGTAAAAACATGGGAGAGCATTTTTTGAATATAGATCATTTTATTTAAAGAATTAAAGTCATGATAAATGCAAATCATTTACTTTTTATATGAAGATTTTTGAAATATATACTTTCACAAGCTGTAATTTAGAGTTTAGGGTTTCGGACTGAAAACTATCAGTAGAAAGTCTCCTATAAAATTTAATTTTAGCGATTTTTCAGGGTTGCATTGGTATAATTTTTTCAGACTGAGTATGACCACATATTTTTAGTACTAATCAATACAAAGTCCCATACCATATCAAATTGGTAGAGACGGCAAAATCAGGAATTAAGTTACCATCTTCATTAAAATATACTGACTCAAAATGTATTACTACTTATATATTGTATTACTACTTGTATTAAAATGACCTACTTATAATTAAAGAGTTTAGTGCATGCAGCCACATTGTTTCTATTTCCTTCTGTGAAAAAAGCAGGTGGCAGCAGTTTTCACTTAAGAGCACATTTGATTGAGTTTCCACTCTTAAACATGCATACAACAAATCAGTAATATGTACAAATGCTTTATTTTTTGACTGTCTGCCCAGCCAAACTTGCATTATAGTGACACTTGCATACTTTTTTAGTAACACCCATCCTGGAGGAGGAAACTGTTTGCTTTTCTGCAATCTATATGCAGCTTTTGACTTGCCCCGCTGTCTTTCTTCCCGCTAGCAGCAGGCTCCCTTTTAAGGCTCTCTCCCTTTCTCCTGTTCTGATCAGTGGGTTTCCTCACCCTCAGAACTAAATTTAGACCATCGTGGTTCCTGCTGGCTGGAGGAGCCCCCAGGCACTGAAGCCTCCAGCCCTAATCCCACCACATTGCACGGTGACAGTGACACCCCTGTGGATCCAGCCGGGCCAACTGTGGGACAGCCAATGTCCAAGTATCAGCGGGAAGGGGAAACTGAGAGCTTGTAAAGTCAATGAGGGAAGACACAGGGGAGACAACGGGTTTGCTATGAAGTACCAGTACTTCTGCCAAAGTGATGGGGAAGCGAGGGGTGTTAATGCTAGAATTACACCTGTCTCTAAAGCACCCTTACAAAACTGCATCAGCTCACAAACGACAGCCCAGACAATGCCACAATGCAATAGCAACGGTCAAGTTTTGTCACTTCCACTAGAATCATGTATACAATACACTTTTATACTGTCATAAAAACCTGCAAACACTGCTTCTGTTATTACACGAGACCCCCTGGTAACTCTGTGGAAATTGTACTAGGCCTTGGGCATGTAAAAGACTATTAAATCATTCATTGCAATTATTTATATGACAAACATTAGCTATGTGTCATGATTCTGCATAACGAAGCACATGAGAATGGGACTTGAGTCTTGATTTTTGTCAAGTCACATTATTATGACCAAGTACAAGCACATATTTTTAGTACTTATCAACACAGAGTCCAGTACCATTCCATACCTACTTATAATTAAGTAGTTGTTAATGTAAATGAGTGAATGGTACCTTACCGTTAAAATATAGCTAAAATCATACAGTGTATTCCTGTCTGAATGGTATCTGCCAAAGTGACCAATGGCTTTGTGTCTGAATCTGATGGAGTCAGTAACTTCTTTGTGTGAGCACATCCTACTTTCCACATCTATTGCCAGTTTATGGCTTATGTCACATGGCATAAGTAATGATATGTTGGTATTGTTGGTATTTTTTTGAGTACAATAAATGAGTGTGGTATCATACCCAAACCAGTATTGGTACTGATGTGATTGGTAATATATATATATATATTGTTATTATCTCAATTACAAATTCTCGATTGCATAACAAAGAATGTGAGAATGGGACTTCAGTCTTGATTTTTGGAGCATTTAAAAAAATGTTACGTGTATGTATGTAACGTGACTTGGCTGTGTATTCATGGATTCAACTACCATTATTTGGAACAGTCAATTTCAGAATTTCTGGAATCTAACAGCCCTATTATAAAGGCTGCTCTTCTCACCAAAGAGGACACTTTTGGTACCCAAAGTACTAGCCGATAGCAGTTTCATATTAACAAAGACTCGACTGAGAAGTAACAGCAAAAAGATCACATTCCAAAGAAGGCAAGGAATTTTAATGGGCAGTGCATGTAGTGCATTTATCTTAACAAAAATGGATGTGATCCCCTGATATCATAACGGCACGAAAGTTCACTGTACATTCAGCCTCAAACTCTGTGCTCAGGACCTCTCTGAAAGATAAAGAAAGAAAACAGGAGAAGATGTCTATTCAAGGAGGAAATACAAAAAAGCAACGGCAGAGAAAAAGTGAGAGAGAGCAGAGCAGAGCAGAGCGTAGGGAGAAAGAGCTGAGTGAAGTGAAAAAGTTCTGAAGCATTTAATACAGAGTGGCTCTCAGCGCCTTCAAGTCTGTCAGTGCAGTCTGACACCGTGAGAAAAGAGGAGCTCCAGGGGTTCCACCACATCTACAGATGCACCCAGCAAGCCCAGCCCACCAGGATTATACACTGTAACAAAGCAAACAGCATCCTTCCAGAACTTCATGTAGCTCATGCAGCTACATCATGCACCACAATAATGCACACTACTTTAAACAGCTAAGCGTGGTGGTGGTGGTGTGTTAGTGTGTGTTGTGCTGGTGTGAGAGGATCAGACACAGCAGTACTGCAGGACACCTCAGTGTCACTGCTGGACTGAAAATAATCCACCCACCAAACCATCCAGCCTATAGCGTCCTGTTGGCAGCGTCCTGTGACCACTGATGAAGGACTAAAGGAGGGCCAACACAAACTGTGCAGCAGCAGATGAGCTACCGTCTCTTACTTTGCGTCTACACCTCCACCACATCAGTGTCACTGCAGTGCTGAGAATGATCCATCACCTACTTGCAAGGCGGTAATTACAATATATATTGAGGGGGACACATACCTCAGTGCGCTTAAAATGTCCCCACCCAGTATACGGAGTTAAAGATATAAATATTCCACATACTAACTTTAACATGAGGATCTGTCAGTGCTTTGTATCAGTTATTGATACCACACTTCACCGCACCAGCACTTCAGTTCAGCATTGTCTTTATGATGTCTCTGAATGCATGGAAAGGCAACGTTAATGCCAGTACAAATGGTAAAAGTGGAAGTATATTATTTATGACTTTATTCTGAAAAGTTAATTCTATGTATTCTTATGGCTGAATGAAGCAGTTTTTCATCTAGGGTAAAGCCTTCCCAGAAGAGTATAGGCTGTTCCTGCACGGAAGACAAACTTCCTTTTAAAACACTTCATTTCAGAGGAAACAATGGATGAGCAGTTGCCTACTAACTATTCTTCTTCTTTTTGGGCTAAAATAAAACAATACACTTCAGAAATCAGAGGTCTGACCAGCTGCAACGCAGAACAGATGCTGTTGTTAATGTAACATACAGACATACAGACGTTATATAGAAATATTATATAGAAATAGAGATGTAACTCAGTAATGGCCAAACTGAAATGATGAGTTGATCCACATGAATATACATGAGAATATTCATATTTTTGCACATGGAAACTAGTTACTAATCACTTCTGCTGACCACAGACATTTGTAAAAGATTCTGTAAATGTTCTGTAGATGTTCTGTAGATGTTCTGTAGTTGTTCTGTAGATGTTCTGTACTGTTCTGGAGATGTTTTGTACTGTTCTGTAGATGTTCTGTAAAGGTTCTGTAGATGTTCTGTAGATGTCAGAAGGCTTGAGAAATGTGAGTGTACAAAAGCCGCGGTGCTGAGCTGTCAGTTCAGGTGTGCTTATGATGAGCTTGGCTATTTTGAGCCACCTGCTGCCATCTACAGGTATCACACCCTCCAACCAGCAGGACCTGACACTGAGATTACAGTAAAACATCTCTCTCTGTCTCTCCCTCTCTCTCCCACTTATCTCTCTTCCTTCTTGTATTCTTTGTTTCTTTCTTTTTTCTTTTTTTGTCATTATCTTTCTTCCTCTCTCCCTCTTTCTTTTTACATTTCTCATTGTTTTATGTTCTTTCGTATTATCTCTTCCTTTTTTCATTTCTTTCTTTCTTTCTTTCATTTTCTCTTACTTTTTCCCCTTTTTTCTTTTTCTTCCTCTCTCCATCTTTCTTTTTTCTCTTACTTTTCCCCTCTTTTTCTTTCTCCATCATCTCTCTTCTTCTTTTTCTTTCTTTCTTTCTTTCTTTCTCCAACTTCTGTCTAACTCACATTCTCACAGTAGTTACAGTAAAAGTTCTTAACTTTCAGTCTACATTAAGATAAGAAGAACTATTTAGAGCTATTTCTATCGGTCCTTTCAACAAGAAATATCCGAGTGAAAATGTCACCCAGATCAAAGTAAAAGGTTAATGCTCTTCAGCTGTTCCACTGTCTTCGTGTAAACACACCTCAACAAGGTCAAAAACACACTGACCTTTGCAAACAAGATAAATCTGAGCCAAAAACATGTCTGAGGGCAGTATGGTGTAAGATCTAAGCTTCATTACACACTTCTTAAACACTTCTTAAGGCAAAATTCTTGCTATCACTCCCATCCTGTTTTAGCTCTCTTGACTACACTTCTAAAAGCTCATAAAACTTCATTAGGTGCTGTCACCTTGAGCGTACTGCTAAAGTCTGGCTTATTGCAAAGAGGACAAGAGTTCCGCAACACACCCGAGTTGTTTCAAAACTGTTTCTTAAGTCTGTCCTTTAAAGATGCTGAATCATTTTTACAGCAGCCTGGACATTTACAAAAAACCTACATGTTAAAAAAGGTGCATGTCGTGGAAATCAGACTCTTATTTGCCCCTTTTTAAGCAAAGTACCAGTTCCTAAGGAAATTAATGAATCATTGCAGCCTTCCAAAGCATCCAGACATCAGAATGGTGCAGCTGAACAGATAAATTCAGAGTAGTGAGGATCAGTATGACTGTGGATTAGACACATAGAGAAGTGAGGGTCTGTATGGCTGTGGATAAGACACATAGAGGAGTGAGGGTCTGTATGGCTGTGGATAAGACACATAGAGGAGTGAGGGTCAGTATGGCTGTGGATTAGACACATAGAGGAATGAAGGTCAGTATGACTGTGGATTAGACACATAGAGGAGTGAGGGTCAGTATGACTGTGTGACAGACACATACAGGAGTGGGGGGTCAGTATGGCTTAAGCAGAAATGGGTTAAGAGGAAACACAGTAGATTTCTAGCTTTTTAGCTCAATTCATTCCTTGTATGGGAAAGACTGTATTAAAAACCATACATCAGATCAAAAAGCCTTATACAAGTACACCATTCCTGATCAGACTCAACACATGAACGGAGCAGGAATGGTGTCGATATCTTGAAAACTCTTAGATGAGTTGGCTGACAAAAATGTGCATCAAGAAGAAGAGAAAGAAGAAAAGGTAGAAAGATATACTGTTGGAAAACAACAGTGTTACTGATGATAAGTAATAATAGAATTTAATGACTCGTTTAAAGGCATAGAGGATGCAAAATGGACTGAATTAATAAATTACATCAGTTTTTGTATATTGCTGCAAACACAGAAAAAGCTAAAAATGTTCTTTATTTTTTTATACATATGACTTCTTGTATTGTGTGAATATTATAGATGTTACTTTGTGATAGTAACTTATATTCAAAGTTAAGAATGTCTTTTCCAGTAGGGTTACATTTTTTTTAAGCAGTGGTGATATGTTATATGCGGTCTTGAGAGACGGGGGTGAGGGGTGTTGTGCGGGTTCAGCTGTCTGTCATGGGACGGCTCTTTTCTGACAGATAGAGTCTCTCACACTGTATCAATACACAACACTAAGGCACAGCACATAACAGGTGCCCAGAGGGGGAGAGAGAGAGAGAGAGAGAGAGAGGGAGAGAGAGAGATTTCAAGAGTCTCCAAGCTGAGGAGACTTTTCACATCACACTCCTGCAATATCATGCCATAACACCAATATCATGCCAGAGTCTGAGTGTTTTCAGAGAGAGACTCTAGGCTGTCTCTTATTTAATGAAGTCTTGATAAGGTTCCAGTTGCCCCTTAGTCATTCTGCTCATGTAGGATATAAATCGCTTTCTGCACCTTCTCTACAACCGTGACATGGAGAAAGAAAGAGAGAAAGACGATAAGAGACAATGAAGGGTCCTGATCACGCAAAAAGCCCCCTTATCATCTACAGTAATTAACTACACTGAAGAGGCACTGCTTTGTGTTTTCACTTCAAGCATCAAATCATTTCACAAATTAGGTGTGCTATGACTATTCTGAGCACTATCACATCCAGACAAGTTTCTGCTGCTGTTTAACCCCTTAATTATCCAGGACTTCTATTATGTAGTACATTTCTATAACGTCACTTTAATCCAGGCAGTTTGTTCATTAAAGTCCATGTGCTGAATTACAAGCCATAGAATGGAATGACCCTATGATTTTGAGGGGTCAGTTGATCAAAGAATTCAAGTAACCCAGCAAACTAAAATCATTTTGGTCCAAATAATCCAGAACCAGTCTTCAATCATATCATTTGATGTTTTCCAGCATCATTTCATATATATTGCAAAGCACATCATAACTGCTATATAACCCAGCAGTGAATAAAGTAAGAAACTCTACTTAACATATTGTTTTTGCAAAAAATGTAATTGATGGAATTTTCCATATTCCTCATGTCAGCCAAGACATGTTTGGTGTCCCAATTTTGCTTTGTTAGTTGAGTGTTGATGCTACAGGGCTTGCTTTGGCAGCAAACACTAGAAATCAATAGTCACCCAAATCTTTTTCCATAGTGTTACTTGAGCAGCTCACACGCACATCCTCTTGTGTCAGAATGCAGGCATGTGTGTGCACGCCCAGCCACACCAAGCACTTTGACCTTGAAACCGTAATGTATGTGTGCCTGCACCATGCATGCATCTTTTGTCTAGCATGCCTGAAGCCTAAATATACTGTACCCCATATGCTCACGCATTATTCTGTAAGGGAATGAATGCCATTACTATTATTACTGTTTCTGTTTCTGGTATAATAAGTGATAATACATCGCTTTTAACCTTATTTCTCTTTTCATAGGATTGTCTACTCATTCATGTGAGAGGATGTAAAGTCTGTCCTGCCATTTTAGGATTACCCTGGAGAGATGGAGAATAGGGCATTGTGGGTGGGGGTTCTGAAACGCGGATCATATGGATCAGTTTCTGAATCGGTCAACCTTGACGTTTCTTCTCCAGCAGTGCTGTATGCGTAAGGAGAACATACTAGCAAATGCAAAGAAAGCCCCTAAGAAGTCGCCACCAGCATCCACTGACCTCATTTCTCCTCTTTATCTCCCTTTTGTTCAGCTGAAAATCATCAAGATGTAAGAATATGTGCCACTGTATTTTGTAAACTTGTATACTATATATAAATATATATTATATATAATATAAATATTACTATAACTATTTAGGATTATTTCTAGTCAGGTTATCTCAATATTTGACACGTTTCTGGATATTACTGTATTTGTATTTATTTATTTATTTATTTATTTATTTATTTATGTAAGGAATTCTCAAGGCTATGCAGCTTCTGAACATATATATAGAATTAAATTTTTTAAGGATTCCTAAGAATTGCTGGAAACCGGTAATGTTGTAAAGAACTAATGTCATATTAGAGACAATTTATACATGTACACTATGACTCAAATGCTTGGGGTCAGTTGAACTGCTATAAAATTAGATACCATAACCAATATTTTATTCACAGTTTACAGTATTCTGGGAACAACAAAACGTTGGGACATGGTAAAAATAAAGCATTTTTCTGTTTATTGGAATAGCTGTTTGATTAGTGAGATAAGGTTTTCAAATAGAAGGGACTGTTACGGTGGCCGAGAAGTGCGAACATTTCAGAAAACAAAATTACAAGACGTGAAACACTTTTTACCAGTACCGAAACACTTTTACAAACTGCGAATTCTGACGGAAAGGGTAGGTCTAACACACAGGAAGTGCTTGTTGCGGACTCTTGTCAATCAAACTGTTTCCCGGTGGTAGAGTGAGTGGAAGAAAGACGAGTTGGAAATGTTAAGGAAAGTAAGTGGGCTGTAACACCAGCTATAGTAGATAATCAGCTAGCTAGCTTAAAAAGGCTGAGAGCTTTTGCAAAACAGTCCACTTTTCACAGCCCACGTGGTTAAAAATGTTTTTGCTTTTGTAATTTTGTTTTCTTGAATGCAATTTTTTTTCATTTGTAATTTTTTTTTTTTTTGTAATTTTGTTTTCTGAAATGTTAATTTGTTTTGCACTTCTCAGCGACTGTACATTGTGGATGTCGGTTACCTTATAGGTTCATGTTCAATGCTATACAGGTCAGTTAAACTTCAAAATGTCTTCATTTTTACAGGTTCCTACAAACAGTCCGAAATCATTTTATACACCTGTCTTCAAAGAGAGTGGTTTTATATGAATGAAATCAGTGACCCCAAACTCTTGAGCAATAGTGTATCTGCAACAAAACAGGCTTTACATGAATGAAAACTTGTGATTTCAATGTAATATATGCTATTTATTATATTGTTAGCCAATTAAATGCTTACATAGTTTTGTACTGTGTGTGACTGTTTGTATATCAGTTTGTTGCAGTTTATTTACTGAAGGTTGGCAAAGATCCACACATGTAATAGTTAAATAGCTTTGTTGCCATGTGATTGTACTACATAATAGTGTAGCATATGTCTATATTGTCTATATTGGCTCTATGTGTAGCCTGAAAGCCTCCGCACCTCCTGCTGTGCACCAGAGTGCAGACTGCTCTCAGATCAGCCGCATTGCGGTTTAAAATCCCTCATGCTCTCTCTAGGACGACTGATCCCAGGAGCCATTCCGCTCGTCAGGAGCGCCGGATCATTCCAATCACATATAGGAGCCATGGAGCATACGGGTAGCGGAGAAGAGGAGGTGGAGCAGTTATTACATTGAGCACTCAGGGGTACATATCTGTTGTTAATGGGATTCGTTTCCCTTACACTCCGTGTAATAATGCCTCTGTCCCTCTCTCTGCCATTGCTGATCGGTTTTACACAGCAAAATCCCCAGTGTTGAACAAACACCAGTACAGTGAGGAATAAAGACCTACTGCTGATTAAACACAATGTTGTTTAACCTGTAGGAACTGCAGTTGTTGCCAGTGATAACAAAAGCATGGAAAACTTGTCTTTTTCTATGAATCATTTCTCACTTGTGGCTCATCCTATCTAAAGTGTGAATTTCACAGTTTCAGTCGATACCAAATAGATGCTCAAATTAAGCCAAATCTATTGATACAGAATATTAACTGGTATGCTGTGGTAAATCATAAGTGTAAATAACCATTTAACTAATAATGCAGTTACATAATTATATTTAACTTGTGGTTGGTGTGGCTCAGCAGTTAACACCACTACCCACCAGAACACTACCCACCAGAGTGCTACCACCCCATGTGGGAGACGGGGGTTTGAATCCAAGTCTAGGTAGCAAATGCTGAGCTACACCAATAAGAGTCCGTGGGCAAGACTCCTAACACTGCACTGGCCTACCTGTAATATGAATAACCTTGTAAGTCGCTCTGGACAAGAGTGTCAGCTAAATGCCTAAAATGTAAATGTATTATAATTATAATTGAGTTCATTACATAGAACTGACACTCAGTGGACCTCAAACACTGTTGTCTCCTCCTTCAAGTACAAATCCTTTGGCAGTAAATTGAGCTGCTCACAAAATCCTGTTACGTAACAGTCCTGGCTCTCCCCATAATGGCACCCCCAAAATTGACATATACCAGCTCAAGTTCCAGGCTAGCAGAAACAACAGCAACGGATCAAGAGCAATGGTCCATTACATGTGACATGTACCTTTCCAGGTTGATGTCAGGACTTTTTCTGACAGGTGTTTCAAATTACCTGTCAGCAAGCATGGATGACGTTCATTCTTGAACAAGGCTAAAGTTGACTTCCTATTCTTCAGCTTCTTAATCAAATGTTCTGTTCCACCTTAAATGCTACAGCTTGAATGTAGCCAGAATGCAGCTGTGGCACCACTTATAGTGGAACGGAAAATGCATGAAACAAGCTGGTGAAAATGTATAGTAGTAAATAGCACTTACAATGTTGATTCAACACCTATAGCATTGACCTTACATTTACAGTGATGGAAATCTTTAATATGAATTAGCTTTTATATTGGATCAACACCTACAACCTGTTTACACCTTGCGTTAGCATGTGTTGCATGTCTGGATCGAACCTAGATAAGCATTGGCTGGATTTCTTTAGCACTTTTCACTAAAATGTGACCCTAGTTTGATCAGATGATATACTATTGTACCTTTACCGCAAAAAAAGCACATACGTCGGTTCTGTTTTACTTTGGTTTACATTTTTGTCCATTGTAATTCAAGTGCTCAGCCTTGACCTGGATGCTTTCATTGGCTTGGAGTGCATGTAGTGCCTGTGGCATGTAATTTCAGGTTGTTTCTTTCATTTAATTGTTTATTATCTTACCTGCCAGTATTCAATGCATTTCCACTCACCAATCAAGTGTGATTCAACCACCAAAAGTGCATGTGAATGCATGGTGTAGACAGTCCCCGAGAGCACTGAGCTGGCAACTGTAGTGTTAAATTCACAATCAAACACTGAATCAAGTGTTAATTGAATGATGTTAAAGTACCACTTACAATGTTGAATAAACATCTACAATGTTAAATTAACATCCATGTGTGTCTGTTTAACCCACAGTATTCAATTAACCCACGCAGCATTTGAAGAAGCCCAGTTAAAAACAAATCAACCCTGTAATATTGAGTTCAGCACAGCAGATGCTCATTCAGCAGTGCAGATGCTCATTCGGTAGTGCAGGTGTTCATTCAGAAGTACAGGTGTTCATTCAGCAGTGCAGGTGTTCATTCAGCGATGAAGGTGTTCATTCAGTATTGGGGATTTTGCTGTCTAAGCATTCCTCTCTGTTCTACATAAGTGCTTTGAATCAACACACGCAATTTCAGGCCCATAGGACAGCGAACAGCGACTGCTCAGCTCCACTCCTGCAATTCAATTATTCTGATTTACTCACTCGCTTCAAGAAGTCAGAGTTAGAGGAGCTCTCTGGGAACTCAGCATGCATCTGCTCATTACAGCAGCTGCAGAGTTTGCTCCAGGCCCCTGATCCCCTCACAGGCAAACAAACCCAACCATGCTCACAGTGCTTCAGCCTGGTGGGAAGCAGCTGCTCGGGGATGTTGGTTTTTGCCTCATTTAGCAATAATAATTTACCGTATGGAATCTGCTGTCTCCTACTTTGTATAGGCCACAGTGTGTTCACTTTACATACTGATAACCTAAGCCAATTTCCTTTTGGACCCGTTCACTTAACCTAACACGCTAACATCAACTGACCTGCCCCTGCTTACGTATCCATTTCTGTTGAGAGGTTGGACAAACTCTTCATAAAGAAATCTCTTCCAACCTAGATAGAAATTGTAGAACCCACTGTCGCTACGTTTTTGTCAAAATACATACAGAGTGTCTTACTGGCTCATTCCAGTCTTACTTGCATATACATTATGACCACCAGTTTCTCATTAGGTAGAATGGGATATTTGTGAGCTTGTCAAACTGTATCTATGACAGAACCTATTTGTGAACAGAGCAAATAGCATCTCATTTACAATGTAGCTTCTTTAACACAGTGGTTCCCAAAACGGTCCTTGGGGCCCCCCCAGATGGTCCCCAGTTTTGTTTAATCCCAGCTACCACCACTTAGGGCATGTCTAGGGGCTTCGAGAGCCAGTTTGAGAGCCTCTGCTTTTAGGAACCGTCCATTGAAAGGCTCTTCTGGGTTCTTCAGTGCATTCCGCCAAGTACTGCCTTCATTTAAGGGTGTAGGTTTCACCTTTGAGTTTGGGTCCCTCTCACTGTTTCTCTTAGTGAGTCTTTCCACACTACTTCCACTCTCTGCTTGCTCATTATGGCCCTGCTCTCAGATGCATAGTAAAATAAAGGTTTCTATGCACAGAATGAGCTGCATATTCTGTGTTTGTATATATGGTATATTATAACAGCAGGTGACTTTTAAGCAGTCTGAGCCTACAGTGCTTCAAATCAGAGCTAATGCTAAGCAGAATGTATGACAAGTCTTGCCTTTCAAAGCCTTGAATATGCCAAGTGTGGGAATACAGTGGCCGCTGTGTGTTTAATAATGGATGGAGAAGGAGGGAGAGGTGTTATATAAAGAAAGACAGGGAACTCCTTCACACGCATAACAGATTAAAAAAAGGTCACACATGTGTAGAAACACTGTTTTTGTGATCAGAAAAATTCAGAGGGAAACATTCACAGAATAGAAGCCTATAAACATGTGATTGTGCTTTTTACTGCATTCTGCACATCTGGAAAGTAACAAGAAGAAGAGACAGAGAGTAAATGACAGAGCGAGAGAAAGAGAGTGAGAGAAAGGATGTGGGAATAGGTGAAGCATCCTTGATTCATAAATAATTTTAATGTTTGGAGGCCAATTATATAAACCTTCTTCCTTGTGACAATGACAGGAAAAAAGAGAGAGAGTGCAGGAAAGAATGAGGGATAGGAAAGAGAATGAGAATAAGAGAGACTGAGAAAGTGGAAAGAGACTGAAGAGAGAGAAAGACTGAGAAGTAGAGGAGGATGAGAGA
This sequence comes from Semaprochilodus insignis, assembly GCA_034552555.1. NCBI lineage: Eukaryota > Metazoa > Chordata > Actinopteri > Characiformes > Prochilodontidae > Semaprochilodus > Semaprochilodus insignis. The sequence continues at coordinate 11,698,901 of CM067477.1, read as the reverse complement.
GAGAGAGAAGATGAAGATGAAGGGACAGACAGAGTGAATGATATAAAAGGTATAAAAGGAGGCGGTGTGTGTGTGTGAGTGTGAGTGTAAGTGTGTGTGTACTCCAGTAGTTTTCTCTCTCATCTGCTTAGTCTTGTGTGATTCTCACTTCAGCCTACAATGCATCACTGCTCTGGAGCTGGACATTCCTCCAAAGTGCCCATAACGCTAACCGGTCATCCATTCATCTACCCATTCAGGCATCTTTTCATCTATCCATCTACCCACCTCTCCATTTATTCTCCCTCTCCTCCATTCATCTGAACAACAGAGCTCTACTGAGTTTCTGCACTGACGCTCAAACCCTAATGCTACTACTAACACACACACACACACACACACGTTTGTTTCTGTGAATTTTTGGGTCATTACATAGACGTCCATTCATTTCTTTTAGACTTACCTATGTCTTAACAAGAACTACTACTAGCCTAACCCTAAACCTAAACATACCCTAACCATAACCTTACCCTAACTTTATTCTAATCCCATCTCTAACCTTACCCTAAACTGACCCTAACTCTAACCTTACCCTAAAATTACCCCAACCTTACCCTAACTCTAACCTTACCCTAAACTTACCCTAAACCTTACCTTACCTTACCCTACACTTACCCTAAAGGTACCCAAACTCTAACCCTAACTCTACCCTAACTCTAGCCTTATCCTAAACTTACCCTAAACCTTACCTTACCTTACCCTACACTTACCCTAAAGGTACCCAAACTCTAACCCTAACCCTACCCTAACTCTAGCCTTAGCCTACCCTTAACCTTACCCTAATCTTACCTTAAACCTGACCTTAAAATTCGATGATTTACTACGAGCTGGTCCCCACAAAGACAAAATGTCTCCACAACTGGTGAGCATATGAACAAGTTTTGGTTCCTACAATGTGGAACCTGATCCACACACAAACAGCAGCAGTCAGTTTAGAGTTTCATCTAATGCTTCATTGCCATAACATAAGCATTTATTTAGAATTGTGCAGATTGTTTTCTGCATAAAGATGCATTTTTAAGATCAATCCACTGTGGGTATGTGAAGAGGTAGGGTGTTACAGTCCCCCAGCAAAACACTAATGTACCATGATCAACTCTACATACAAAAACTCAGGAGACACGATTAGCTTCACTGGTTATTTTGTATAATAATTTGTTATATTTCTGCTGTAAACATTATGATCCCTGGTTTCTATAACCACCACGGTAAAGAAGGAGAAAGAAAGAGTTGCTACGCTTCTTTACAATTAACCATTTCACATCAAACCAGTTTAAATGACTTTGTTTACATGTCTCTATTTCAAGTACTGAATTATGGAGAAATGATGCACACACATAGTTCACACACTGTAATGCTGTGCAGAACAATAACCGAGGAGTGTGTATAATACTGGAGCCTCTCCTCTCACTGTACAGTGTTTGTTTGTTGAGAGATCAATAGTTTGACCTTTGGCGATGGATGTGTTTTAGGATGTGTGTGCAAAGTCTTACAAGTCCAGATCTTTCAGCCCCTTTAGAGGGACACACACACCCACACCCACACACCAAGATGTGCATGCATTTGAAACTGTGACAAGAGGAAAGTAAGAAATACGGTAAGAAAAGCAAGCAAGAAAGAAAGAAAGTAAAGCAACAAAAGTAGATGCAGGTAAAGGGAGAGAGTTGGAGACAGAACGTACACAGAGTAGGACTTGGGTTGTAAAATGTAAGGAATTTGCTTGATTTCTTAGTGCTGGCAAAGAGTTACAGATTAGTTGCTGACAAAATTAAAAGGAAATTCCACTGAAACTGATCATTATTCAATCTATAATACAAAGTCATTTAGAGTGGTTTGACGCTCTATTTCTGAGAAACAGGGCCAGCATTGTTCACAGGGGTGGTGATAGGAACCAGACGTCTGAAGTGTTTAATGTCTCTAAAACCTCCCCCACAGAAAGTTACTGAATTTAAAAAACGTTGTTACACTGTATGAAGCCTGACATTGTTTTATGGTAGTTTTGAGACCAGATTTTGGCCTAATACATATTACTTTAAATCATTTAATGGCTGAGAGGATCAAGCAGGCTGTTATGAGTATAGTCCTCAAAGAAAGCATGTTTATAAGCATGTTTATTAGATTTATGGTTTTTTTAGCTTTTCATAAAAAGACACATACAGCTTCACTGGTCATTCAGATAAAAATAAAGTGGCTACATGTGTTTTGTAGACATTGTGATCCCTGGTTCCTATCACTACTACTCTAAAACAAACCGTCAGTGAGGTTATCTACAAAACAGCATCCACATGAAACCGCTCTACATGACTCCATTTCACAGCTTTATTGCATTGCATGACCTACAATGAAACAGTGCTGTCTTGTGTAGAATTTCAAAACAAATTCAGCAAAAAACAGTGAACGTTTCCAATATCCTGTTAAATCCACAAAGACTTGAAGCTGTTTTGAGAGCAAAGGGAGACCCTACGCAATATTAGTACAGTGTTTCTACTAGATTTTAGAATATGATTGATGTTAGTCATAATCTCATTATCCAACCAATAAATTATATGGGCAATAAAACTGACCAGTATTAACATTCCACATATTTACTGTCACTGGAAGATGAACTTCTGTTCAAGAACCAATAATATCTTTGCAAATGTAAGTGGATATTTGGCAGGAAAACCACATCCAAGAATATGGTGCTATTTTGAATTGTAACCAAGGCACTGCTGGATGCTATAAGTGCCAATAACTGTATAAATATTTGCGAAATTGCTTAAACATTTCACAAACATACCAAAGCCATGCATCTCACTGAGGCAGTATCTGCTTATTTGGTGAACTGACTAATGTTACAGATTAATTTATAATTTATTTATTGCTAAATCAGTTTGAATATGGTTCAGTTTAGACTATGTCAAATCAATTTCAGTCAATATTATAATTTATTGTAATGTATAACTTCTTATAATCCGTTTAGCTATGTGTGGCTACATGGTTATATTGGTCAGGTCCTAACACAGAGCATACCAAGAAATTAAAGACATCTGAGACATTAAAATACGATTATAAAAAAAAAGAGTTTCAACTTAAATAATTACATCCTTCATTCAGAGGGAGGCTGCAGCAACACACTAATTTACACCTGCACACACATCACCAATCACAGAGAGAGAGAAAGTGAGAGAGAGAGAGAGAGAGAGAGAGAGAGAGAGAAAGACAGAGAGACAGCAACAGTAATGAAAAAAGGCACACTAACGCCAAGCCAGGAGGAGTGAGAGGAAGAAAGATGGAGAAAAGAGAGTTGAAGCAAAGAGGTGAGCAGAGGGCAGAGGGGTGAAAAAAGAAAAGGAATGTCAGGTAGAGTAATGGAAAGAGGCAGTTAGAGTCAGGGTGGAATGGTTTTCTCTGGACCGCTGCATGTGAAAACAAAGCCAAATCACTCTTCCAACTTTTTTTTAAACCCATTCCCGTCCCTCCATCCTGTCTCACTGCTACAGCTTTAATCAGGCCTGAAGGTCAGGGCAAGGTCACCTTAGTTGCAAGTTACCTAGCAATAATAAAGCCATCATCAAATCGTCAACAACAAAGCCATCATCAATCATAAAGTCTTCATGAGATCATCAGTAATAAAGTCATCATCAGATTGGCAACAATAAAGCCATCATCAGATCGTCAATAATAAAGCCATCATCAGATCGTCAATAATAAAGTCATCATCAGATCGTCAATAATAAAGCCATCATCAGATCGTCAATAATAAAGCCATCATCAGATCGTCAATAATAAAGCCTCCATCAGATTGTCAATAATGAAATAATTATTATTAATTATAATTAATGAAGTTAATAATAATAAATAATAACTTTTCTATTATTAATCTTCACTCTTACTTTAAAAAATGCATCAATCAAATGCTTTCAAACATCATCCCAAACTTTCTTACTCAGGTTAGGTTCGACTTTGGCTAAGGCATTGGTTTCATCCGGCCTTGTGTGGCCAGTGACTCCAGCATGCCAGATTAAAACATCTATACGGCAAATTAGGTTGGAAGAATAAAGTTAGACGTTTCTCTGCTCATAGTCTTGCTGGTCAACATACACTACAGGTAAAGGAGAGACGAAATGTCATCAGTGAACACCTGTTTCAGCTTCCTACCAGGCCTAGCAGCATTTTAAGTGGATAATATAAAGTAGAATGTTTTTATAGTTCAGTCTCAGATGCTCTGCCCACATGTCTGTAGTACCCTTAATAACCAAAGCTATCAGGATCGTCCCTCTCGCGGCTTACAGCTGGACTGGGAAAATTCCATTTGCACCAAGTCAGAATATTCTCCACTAAACCTAATTTTAGACTATTTATCATAGATTTAAAGTTCACATGCGGTTGGTTTGCATGTGTTAAATGTTCTTTTTCTGTCAGGGTTGGTAGTCCACGGCCACGTTTCAGCTTAGAATTGCAGTCAACTTGCAGTAGACAGTGGAACTTGTTTCTGCTAGCGAATTATATGCACACTAATTATCTACTAGGCCAACTTTCTGAACTCTGTCTTGCATGTTCAGCACTGCTGTATTTATTACTGATATCAGTAAGTGTCCCTGACGGGTCCCTGTTTAGTGCCAACAAGTGCCTATAACAGTCAATTAGTCTATACCAACACGTCTGTGAACCTGACAAACTCTATTTTCTGGACCATGGACATATTGCTTTCTTTGCCACTCATCCTCCCTTTATATTTTCTCGCTCCTCTCATCCCTGTCAACTTTCACGCATCTACTCTTCACTCTACCAGAAGCTCTGCTGTAAATGGCTGATGATGAGTCGATAGATTGGGAGTGAATTTTGGTGGCTAAAGCACTGACCTCAGATCAGAGAGTGCTTTTCTCACATGGACATTAGAGTATCTGCTGTTAGTTCAGGTCAGAAGGTTAAGAACTGTAAGTCTTCTCCTGAAGGAAAAAAAAAAAGCTTTACTCTGAATGGAGGTGACAGAAATCCAATTGGCTGCATCTATGTCATGAGATATTTAATATTTGAGTGCTTTCAGGTCATGTCTTTGCAGTCCGACAACTGTTCAACCACTAGTTTACACTTTTGGAAACTCTGTTTCCAAACTAAACTGGTAGTGTTTGCGGTTTGCTCCTGTAACATAAACAAGGCTCATGAAATCTGGGGCAGTGAAAGCAGGCAATCGAGTGAAGGCTGATTCATACTTCTGCAGGGATGCATGTAAATGTATTCCCTGTCTGACACAGCAAAGGACTCATGGTAAACATAAGCTTGCAGAAGTCAAGATGTGCACAAACACTGGGCTGGCTATCAAAGAGCATTGAAGGCCAGACAGGGACATCGATTTGGTCTCAACATTGGTAGTGACACTACAACCCATCATTAATACCCTGCTAGCCTACACATGAGTCAGTGTAAGCTAGTTAACATAATTAAGTGACATCATGATGTTAGGAAGCTAGCAGGTTTTCAATTTAAACTTTCTTTACCACCTATTACATGGGCTGTGGGTGGTGAAAAAGCTCCTCACCCCTCTTCTCTTTTTTGATTGCGTAATATCTACAAAGAACAAAATAAATTGGAATGGAAACAAAATTACACTAGGTGTGCTGTACAGTGCAGAGACTAGAGGAATAAAGTAATCTGAAAGACTACATTTTTGATAATGTTTGAGGTATGTGGACTGACAGTCTTGATGGCTTACAGTTGGCATACTAATCAGCTCTCGCCTCCTTCATGTTTGGCAGTAAGTTTGATATTTGCACATCATAACATAAGCCTTCAGATCACCCTATACCTTTCAGCCAATCAAATGCTAGCATACTTAAACTGCTCGTCTTGGAGACGCAGCCTCTGGGAGGATCATCAGAACAATCCAATATGACTTCACTACAAAGATAATTCAGTTTGATCAAATATTGGTAGGAATGGTTCTGCCCTCACAAAATTTTGAAACAGACATATCCCTACCATCCATATGGGAACCTACACCAATGGAACTGGATGAGACCCAAACAGTACTCCTAGCACAAACTCAACTAGCACAAACTTAAAAGGAGCAGTTGAAAAGACTGGCTGGAAAAAGTAGTGTGATGTTACAAGCACGACCCTTATGTGGCCATTTGCAAAATATACTAGCTGTGTGCTGTGAAGAAAGTGGAGGAATACACCACCCCATAGTGTACATGCTCACCTACAAGCAAATATCTGATCATGACACCTGCACGTTTGCAGATATATAGGATTTGGCCTTGAGTTTGAGATGGTGAATGTGAACATCATGGTCTTCTCTGGAGCTGGAGCACAGCTTCAGGGGGGAGTGAGATACCAGACAGGTTCTGGCGCTCTCTCAAATGCTGAGAGCTTCCTGTAGCTCACTCAGTTTGACTTTCTCCTCTTTTGCGTCATTTGCCCACAGGTGCTCGGTTCCTCTCACTCTTCCTCTAACAGAAACCTTTCTTTGCTGCCGTCAGGGCTTCAAGACCTGCACATTTCAGCCTCCCTCTGCCTCTCTGACCCCTCTCCTGCTTTCTCATCTTTTGATTAATTTGTTGTTGTCTGTCCCGCCTATGCCATGAAAACATTTAGACAAATGGGTGTTAGCATTAGCCTGTTAAGAGAATTCAAAATGACCTCATATATCACTTTTAGAAAGATCACACAAATCGATTGCAGCTAGAGCCGCCTGCATGTTGTCTCTCCAACTCAGTGTATGTGTGTGCGAGTGACTCATTTAGTCTCATTTTTTCTAGACTGAATGGGTACGAGTAAAAAAAGTAACCACTGAGTATCAAACTACACTTAAAAAAAAGGTGCCAAAATAGGTTCTTTGGAGTGATGCCCTAGAAACCCACTTTTGGCTCCATGAAGATCCATTCAATACATCTTTTTTTAAAAGAACTGTCCCTGTAAATGAGTGGATGTGCAAGTGCAAAGAAACTTCTTGAAGTTCAAGAAATCTCCACATCCTATAAATGTTCAACCAAATATAGCTTTTTTTGTATGAACCATGTAGGAACCTGTATATTTAAGACGGCATCAGTGAAATAATTTACTCATATAATACACACTCATTGTGTGGTGTTGCTAATGCAACATGCCAGTTATCTCAGCATGGATTTAAGGTTCCTAATGGTGTCCTGTGATAATCCATCCCATGCAGCTTGAATATTCTCACACAGTTCCTGCAGATGTTGCGGTAGGGGTGGAGGTGGAGTGTCACCAGACCTTCTGGACCTGTGACGTGTGACAAAGAACTGTTTATCTTGGTGCCGACCACAACGCCTCCACACACGGATACTGGTCAAGCGGTACTTGTCACTCACTCCATAACAGTCTGGCACGACACCATTGGAGTGTTTGGCATCACTGATGTGGTGTTAAGGGCAGTCCTTGTAACGGTCTGCATGTAGTCCTGCATCGTGCAGCCGTCTGCCAATGGTGCTCGTCTTTGTTCCGTCGGTTCTCTTTGTGGTTCATATAGGCCTCCTATATCTTTCATGTCGCTGGTGCGTGCCTTCTTCTATCCACTGAAACCAATGCTATGCTATTATCTGCATGAGCAGTATGGCGTGCAATACATCGATTAGACCATCCCAGAGTCTTGCGATGCAACCCCTCTCCAACTCTTCCAACTGCTCAAATTGCTTTCAAACTCTTCATATCAGTAAACTATTGCTCAGTAATTATCTGTAATGTTTTGTTCTGTAATTATTATCTTTGTAGAGATACATATTGATAAATGCATCATACACTGCTTATTCATAGTTTTGTTGCTGAGATCATTACACGTCTGATCATTACTGAGTCAAGGTCAAGACCATTGGACATTGAGTCTGACACCACACTGAAACCAGGAGTGGGTTAAGACTCAAAAACAGGTTCCAATACAATCATAATACACGATGCATACCTTAACCCTTTAACGTTCTCCTCAACATTTTGGTAGAGCACATTTTGAATCACTATATCTTAATGAAAAAGGTGTTGAACTTAGATCAAACCGATTGTGCCATCTCTATCATTTGGCAGAGACACATTAGGCTAAAAAATCCACTAGAGGTGACTAACTTTTTCTATAGATACGCCTTTACTGTTCTAATCCATAGAGGATACGAGCAACAAATAAATCACTCCACTCATGTTTTGAGTGGGATTTTCGAAGTTAAGCATGTTATTTTCACTATATTTTAAAGAGCAGAATTATGAGTCTAATAAGGTTCAAATATTTTTTTTTGCAAAACATGGGTTAGCCCATACTAAAGGTCTTTTATGCTAAAGGTGTCTATGCTAAGATAATGCAATTGAAATTGACTACCTGTTTTGTTATTATTCCCCCAAAGACATACAAATATTTCTAAAAATATATCCATTTCATTTTTTTTCTTGGTGAGGATGTTAAAGGGTTAATAATGAATATAAATGAATTAGAAGATCACTCACTCACTCATGTTTAGCAGGTCACAAAGAGCTACTGTTGCTTCATAAGAGCAATGCCTCGCATCAACATTGATATTTCTGATTGCTGCAGTGGCATTTTTTCAACATAGTGATGTAAGTCAGTGATGTAAATGAAAAAAGAATAAGACTACTGTATATCCACATTAGGGTATGTAGGTAAAGTATGGATAGCATATTATGTGCTGTAAACCAGTAAACATAATGCATTAACAACACTAAAAACCATGTAATCAATTGATCTCCTTAAATATGTCCTCCTTACTCTGAGGCTGACACAGTGCAGAGGCATCTCTAATAATTGTTTGATTGTAAGTGAATATTTTAATGACCTATTCACTTACACCATTACATTATCACACTCCGGCCAGTTTGGCCAGTATAGGATCGTAAGGGGTACCGGCTGGCATTTGAGAGCTGTTGGTTTAGAGAGATTTGAGGGTGCACAGGCTCAGAGTGTGTCCTTTGGACTGAGCCCAGAGTTTGTGGCGAGCATGAATTCCTCTCAAAACTGGCTGTGAGCTCAGTGCCAAGTCATTACAGCACCCTTCAGAGTGCACAGTCTGTAGAGTATACTCCCAGCCAAAAGCTCTAATTCAGCTCTGCTATTACAGATAGCGTGTGACCACCTGCCCAATGCACCACACACTCATACACACATACACGTACATGGGGCTGGCGGTGTTGATGGAGCTGTTTAGGTATTCCTGTTGACACAGACATTGACACCAAATAATTACTCTAATAAAAGTAAATAATTGGCAATTAAGAGCAAATGTGCTCTTCATCTCACCTTAACAATGCATTAAAAGGCCATTGTGCTCATTTTCCTGTGATTGTTCTTACTTTGCTGAGTTTAATTGGTCACTCAGACTCTTATAATAAGGTAGTGCCAACATTTAAAAATACTGTATAATGTTTAATGCACGGCACTGTATGAAATCCAGTTATGCAGCCCTAAAAACGGTCTCTTTTTAAACATGCATGTGTGGTTAGTGTTCTTTAGGTACTGATGATATACTAACAAAATAAAAACACAATAATGATAATGATAAATATCATCATACTGCCCAACCCCACATAGAAAGACTGCTTTTGCTGTTGTAGATAAACTTAAGTGTCATAATTATTCACAGTGGTGGTGATAAGATGTCTAATAGTATATGAAGTTTAGCTGACGCTCTTATCCAGGGGTGCGTTTCCCAAAACTATACGTTAGCAGCTTACATAGTTGGAACGATACAACGATACATGGTTGGAACTACGGAGGTAACTACGTTGGTAACTTACATAGTCTGATCCATCGTTAAGCGACACAGGTGTTTCCCAAAACCGTAGTTCCACCGAACGTTCGCAAACACTGTGGTTAAGTTGTGTAGTTGGATCTACAGCTGTAGACCTGTGGTTAGAAGCTTAGTTCCTGATGATGACGTCATCGACGACACAGGACGCAGCAGAAGCAGCTAAAATGTCACTGAGCTAAAATAATTTACATCTTCTAGTACGAACAATTAGAACATCAAATGCTGTAAACATGTAGTTCTTAATGTATGTATATATATATATATATATATATATATCAACTGGGAAAGCATTACAGTGCTTTAATAAATCAGTTCTTAATCACTGGGAGCTTTCCTTAGCATTACAAAACAAAAGGAAACGAAAAGAAAACCGCAGTTTAGAACCAACGTCCTTATGAAACACTCTGTCTTCACCACCGTGTTACAACATATTCATATGTTTATCCAACCACACCACCCTGGCACATTGCCTGTGAAGCTTTTTTATACCTTTTTTTACTTTTACTTTATATTGCTAATAGTTATTCTATTTTGTTTTTGAAGAAATGTTTTATAAGAAGTGTTATCTATTAATATTATATTTGTAATTTATATTAACATTATTATAATTATTTTCATTGTTGATATTATATATTTTTTAATTATTTTGTTATATTATTTCTATGACCGGTAGTGGTGGTGGAAAGTTATTTGTTTACAATACAAAGAAATATGAGTAGCCTAAATAATACTTTAATTATGTATACTGATTCCCATATTTTGGCTGTATATTACAGGGTTTGTGAGTTTTTGCAGTTTTTCAGTGTGAAAGTCAGACCAAACACATTTGGAACCATGGTGGTTTGAACAAACCAACATGGTTCAAACTACTGTGGTACCAACAAAGTACGACGGTTTCAGGAAACAGTCGTACTTTAGATGTTAGATGTTAGTTAGTTTGCATCATACAACGTTAGTTCAGTACTAACTTCCGCCATTGTACGGGAAACGCACCCCTTAGCGACTTACAAGGTCATTGGTATTACAGGTAGACCAGTGGAGGGTTAGAAGTTTTCCCAAGGACTCTTATTGGTGTAGCACAGCAAAGTTACCCACACCGGGAATCAAACCCCAGTCTCCTAAGCAGGATAGTAACTACTCGCCGCTGAGCCACACCAACACTAATGCCTTTAGAACCTACTTCACATGGCACTACTGAAATCCAAATACATTGCCTGACGATAGCATAATTACATGTCTGAGATATTGTTTAATTATAGATTTGAGAGTTTTTGCCTATAAAACACATTTTTACAATACAGTGGAGAAGTACATACAGGGTGGTGTAAGACAAAGTAGTCCTTAAAGAATATGCCTTTACTACTGTTTTGTCTTGATTAACATTACCTATAAAATACAGAAGACAGATGCAGGTCCACTGGTTATTCTGAATAGTGAATAAGAGATCTGTTTAAAAGCCTATAAAACAATGCTACTGCACGCCGCAAACATCAAACATAGACTCATTCTATTCCATTAAAACCCTCTGGGTCTCTCTGCCTGTCTGGCTCTGACCCTCTGTACCTGTGCTAAAGGACCATATGGACACTCAGCTGTCCTGCTGTAACCCCAGTGCTCTCCCGCACCCTCAGAACTCTTAACACTTCTCCACAGTGCCTCTACTGTACTTAGGCCTGCGGCCAGCCATGTTAGCCTCTCACCTGGTGAAATGAGTTATATGAAGAAATGTAAGAAAGAACTGAAGCAACAAATGCACCTGGAATCACTTGCAAAAGATGAAATATTATTATGCAATAATATCTTATACAGTAAAGACTGAAACCAACTAGACACTAAAACAGAAACTGAAAGTTCATTCATAACTTAAAATACTTTTGAGACATGGTAATAAACAGTAATGATCTATTAATAATAAAATCTTAACCATAACCAGCAAGAAGACTCAGGGGCTCGACCTCTGTAATGTTGGAAGGATTTTTCTGAGATTTAGTGCAGAAACAATGACGAGACTACCCAAGCAGAAATGAAAGGTTCTCAGAACGGCTATGGTTTTACTGTAACAGCAAATGTTCTTTAGGTACTGATGCTATCCATAATATACTCTACTATTGTCACGTCCTGTCCTGTCCTGTCTAGTCTAGCCCCTGTTTTTCCGTTTTCTCTGGCTTCCTGTTTGTCCTGTCTCTTCCATGTGCCTTTTGTTGTCTTTTTCCATGTGCTTCTGTTTTGTTTTTTGGCTCCTCCTGTCTCTGCCCCTTGTCAGTCCCCTCACCTGTCCTTAGTTTGTAGCCCCGCCCCTTCCCAGGTGTTCCTTGTTAGTCTTTGTCCTCTTATACCCCCTATAGTCCCCTGTGTTCTTGCTTGGTGTTTTGTTTCCATGTCAGTTGTTTGTTTCTCTGCCAGTTGTTTTGTTTCCCCACCGGTTGTTTTCCTTGCCAGTTGTTTGCTAGTTCTTTGTTCCCCTGCCGGTGTTTTGTTTCCTTGTCTGTTGGTTTTATTTCCCTGTCAGTTATTTTTGTAGTTCCTGTTCTGTTGTTTGTCAGTTGTTTAGTTTCTTTAGTTTTGTTTTACTTTTGTTCATTAAATTCCTTGCGTTTATATCCGGCCTCCTCGTCCTGTCTCCACGTGACAACTATACACATATAATCATATTATCCAAGAATTACTTTTAATGCTTATTAATGGCCGTGACACATTTAGTCTGATACCACACTGAAACTAGGTTCCAAGACACGATCATAATACATAATGCATACCTTAATCCTTTAACGTTTTCTTAACCTTTTGGTAGAGTACATTTTGAGTCGCTATATCTTAATGAAGAAAGTGTTGAACCTATCCTGATTGTGCCATCTCTACCATTTGGCAGAGGTACATTAGGCTAAAAGTCCCCTAGACGTGACTAACTTTTTGTGGATTGTTTTTGTATCATATTGCCCAACGCTTCATAGAAGAATTATTTTTAATGCTGTTTTAGAGAATCTTAAAAGTCATAATTATTCACAGAGGTGGTGAACCAGGCATCTTCACATGAAGCTACTATGCAAATTACCAATGCATTGCCTCATGATGGCACGATGGCAAGTGAGATATTCGTGGGTAGAACTCTTTGGAGATTTTTATGAGCTTTAGTGTGGAAACAACACAATAAAAAGTGCAACCTAAACAATTACTTCCATTTTTTAGGTTGAATAAATGTAATTCATTTGCTTGTAACAAACTGAAGTTTTTTTTTGGCTGCAGCTGCTCTCTAAGTTTATCTCTCTACAAGATGCCAGTTTGACTTCTTGAAATGTACAGGTATGCAGCATACGTACCTCTACATTTCAAGAAGTAAATCTATTGAAGAAGCCAAGCTCCTACAGAGAGTTTGAGAGTCTTTGTTAAATTGAAACCACATAATTTAATTTGCTATTTGAAACATTCTGTTAGCTTTGTTAGCACACTTTAACTAGACCTGTATACTGTGTATTTTATTATCTATATTTTATTTATCCATATACCGTACATCTATACTATAAGCTGATTAACTGTTCACCTGAACACCGAGCTGCTATTCTTGCTGCTATTTCATTATACATTGAATTGAATTGAATTGAATTGAATTGAATTGAATTGAATTGAATCGAATCGAATTGAATTGAATTGAATTGAATTGAATTGAATTGCTATATCAGCATGCTTTAGCCTGGTTCCCGTAGCTGTTCACTTGAGCCCACAAGCTCTGTAATTAGCTATATTAATGATCAAATAACTGTGATCGATGAAGTTAATTGGAAACTCACTGGAGAATCTTCGTTACTGACACAGTTAAAAAGGTAAGCCTAATTCTAATAGAAATAGAAAGTTAAAGAATTCAGAATTCTATAAATCTAAATGCTTTAGTGGTTTGCTGAACACTTCAGACAGCATAGTCACTGTATATTAAGACTATGGACTAGTTTCACAAAAACAGTCTACTTATACTTACTGGAATCTACCTCTAATTGTCATTTTGCTCTACTATTTTATTCTGCACATGCAGTTACACGATTGGTTGCATTGTCACAGTCATATGCAAAAGTTTGTGTACTCCAATCAAACTGTACACGCTTAGTTGAATTAACAAAATGAACAAAACCCAAACTTTAACTGCATCATTGCACTCACTGCACTGAACTGTACTTTATGCCTCCATACACTATTCGTAATATTTGCATGGTCTGTTACTGCATTATTCTGCACAGTTACTGTCCCTACTGTATATAAACTCACTACTGTATCTTTACTCTGCATACTGACCATTTTTACATATGTGCTCCTAATGTACATACACCCTACATAGTATTTGCTCCACTCACTCTGTATATCCACTGTCCATCATTGTACAACCTGCGCATCACTTGCCATGGTTACTTTCCTGCACTTCTCATATGTAAAAAATACTGTATTTTGCACTTCTTAGTTAGATGCTAACTGGATTTCATTGGCTCTGCAACTGTACTCTGCACAATGACAAAGTTGAATCTAATCTAATCTAATCTAATCTAATCTAAAAACATATCATTAAATTTTTGCATAAGACTCTACATAATGAATTATATGCACATTAGATTTCCATTATGTATCAACAAGTTCAAGTTTTGGTTTTCTCTGGTTTCATGTCAGCAAACGAGAATAACATGGCCAAAATGATAAAACATTTCCTGACACAGACTGAATTATTATGATTGGCACTACAGGCAAAATATTGGTGTTTTTTTCAGTATATGCCAGCGATGAGCCTGACTTCACAGAGTAATTTAGGGCTAGTCCTATGCACATCCAGAAAACCTCTCTCAAAAGTGGCCGTGAATCAAATTAAGCTTTGGCTCTGCCGTCCTTTAAAAATAGAAACCGAGCGCAGAGAGAACGCAGGCATTAGCATTAGCGTTACATTGTGTGGCAAAGAACCAAACAGCCTGCCCTCCTTCCACTGACACAACCAGTTTTAGAGTTAGAGGTGGATGCGGTCAGTGTGGTCAATCAATAAATTAACATAAGGCAGTGCTTCCTTTAGACCTCGACGCCTCCAACGTTTTCTTCTCCATTACGCTGCCCTGAAACGTTCATCATTTCCACCTCGTATAAACATATAACATCAGTTTCATCTCTCACTTTTCTTTCGTTTGGCAGTAACTGATGTGTTGATGTGCTTTTCATTCGAGTAGAAACGGAGTATACATTACAGTATCAGTGATTCAAAGTGTCCACCATTTCTGCAGTCACACAAA
Organism: Semaprochilodus insignis; assembly: GCA_034552555.1. NCBI lineage: Eukaryota > Metazoa > Chordata > Actinopteri > Characiformes > Prochilodontidae > Semaprochilodus > Semaprochilodus insignis. Next base: position 11,683,858 of record CM067477.1, on the reverse strand, counting down.
ACTCCATATTTAGAAACACACTCTTCTTCTTTTTTCCCTTTTCTTTTCTCTCCATTCGTGCCTATTGTATCACTCCCTCTTTTTTCTCCTCTCCCTTCCATCCATTTTGGGCTTCTCCTGGTACCAGGCCCCTCTCACAGCCATCCATTGTGAAATTGCTTTCGTTCACCCCCCCACCCTTCCTTTCTTCTTCCATTTTTTTTTCCAGGACGTATTCTCTCTATTCCTATTCTTGTCATGCCCACAGCTTAGGGAGACAAAAAAAGCTAAAATTGAATCAGTATTCTGCCCCTGTCTGAGACGCGGGTGTGTGTGTTTGATGGGAGGTGTGTGTGTGTGTGTGTGTGTGTGTGTGTGTGTGTGTGTGTGTGTGGATAGTGGACTTTCAAGTCTAGTTGTTTAAAAAAAACCCTTGTGAATAATTATTAAGGTTTCTTTTCTCACTGAGTCAGCACTTTTTGTGATTTTCACACACACACACACACACACACACACACACACACACACACACACACACACACACACTGAAGTGCAGGCTATTACACAAACAGCATTGTTAGAAGGAAAGGACTGTAGAATGTTAACAGAGGATTAATTTGGATGGTATTATGTGAGTATCAGCACTGAAATGGATTGTCCTACAAGTGTCCACACGAACTGACCTATACATGAGCATGCTGAGTATGTGTGTCTGTGCTTGCTTCGGCATATTTTCTAACTTAGTAGGGAACCTAGAGAAAGCAGAGCTAGGGCAAGTCCAGGACATTTTAATGGGTATATCTACCTTATGTCACCTCTCCCTGTAGATGTTTTCACCTTACAGATGCAGTGTGTAGATCTGCAATTGAAGGGTATTATTCCAGAACACTGTATGCCTTTGGTCGTATTTTTTATTTTATTTTATTTTTCTAACAGATTTTAATAGGAAAGCACTTTTTTAAAACTTTGTGTAAAGTCCCAACAATTTTTAAATAACTTGTAATGGCTTAGGATCAATTAACTGACCAAAAATATAATTAAAATATACTTGGTTGATCAGAATGTAAAAAGAAATTACATATGTTTGTTTATAAACATGTACTGATATTTATAAAACCCTTTCATTAATAAATAATGAGTTGTACAACATCAGTACATTATTACGAAGCATTGCATCCAAATACTGAAATGGGCACATTTCCAACAATGACATAAGCTTTATATTTTGTCCAGTGTGAATATATTGTGGCTGTCTGAAGAAAAACACGTATCTCCATTTTTGGTAAACATCTCATAATAAATGGACCAACATAAATGATCCCATTGCTCGGTAAAAAGTCTGGTTCCACTGACTTACATTAGAATTAAATGAGGTTTTTGCTCTCTCCTGTAAAGTTGCCACTTTGGAGATACTGGTTCTTCTTTGGACAGCAGCGATATGATGAATAACTTATTGTGAAACATTTAGATAAATAATTTGTGAAGTTGTATAACACTGCAATGCTCAAAACAAGGCAGTGTCATTTAGATTAAGTAAGAATTAAGATCACTTGTTGACCCAAAAGTGCATATTACACAGCGCAGGTGAGTGCAATGTGCTGTTGTACATCTTCTCAACCCAGTTGTGATATCATGCACTATTTTTACAGTGATTTTCCTGTCTTTGGAACATGTGTTAAACTCCAAAGATCACAGCTTTACATATACAGGGAGAACCAATAAGGTAGGTGCATCTAATATAGAGTAAACAGAGGTCTGACCCATTCACACCTACACAAACTACCAACTCCTGCCTCGACTGAGAATGATCCAACTCTCAAGTAATACCTGCTCAGTGATGGTCCTGCAGGGGCCCAGACCTGTTGATGAACTAATAATGCACAGATCGATTTCAATCTGTAATATTTGATATGTAGAGCTGATAAATCTGATAATGAGTGTAGGTACACACAAAGTAGCTAACTGTCAGACAGATTTGTATGATCACATGTCCTGACAATGTATAATAACAGTACTACTGATGTAGGCATATGCGTGTTTGAATGTTTATATGCCAAGGCTCGTTGCCAGCAAAAGCACTATTTTAGAAACTTAAGCAGCATTCATAATAAGTGCACCAACACTGATATACATCACTATGTGAGTGTGTGTCCTGTTGCAGTCTTGCGGTCACACTTATGTCAGGCCTTACAGCAGTACAGAAAACTCCACTCTGACCTTGCAGCAAAAACACAACCACACACACACACACACACCCACACACACACAGTTACACTTCTTCACACTCTGCTGCACAGCCTGAGCCCTGAGCTAACACAGTATGTCAAGTGCTTCGCAAAGGATGAGAGAGAGAGAGAGAGAGAGAGAGTGAGAGTGAGTGAGTGAGAGTGAGAGTGAGAGAGAGAGATGGAATTTACTTGTGTAAAGATGGGAAGATGAAAATTGAGGGAAGATGAAAATTGAGAATAAATATTAATTTATTATGTAGTTGAGATACAGAGAAAGAGGAGAAAGAGAGGGAGAGAGGGAGAGAGAGAGAGAGAGAGAGAGAGAGAGAGAGCAGTCCAGTTCATTCATTACAATAACAAGAGTGACCTAACAAGAGAGACAAAAGATGGAAAGAGAGAGAGAGATAGAGAGGGAGGGAGAGAGAAATTTTAGCTACTTCATGTTCATTAACCTTCTACCATTATGTACAGGGTTGGCATGTCCCAAATGTCTCAGGTCTCACCTCCCACAGTTATTGTTGTCACATCCCTCAAACTCCAACTCAGGCTACCTGATAACCTGTGTAGCACCTGTGGTAATGAGGGGTTGCACAAAACCTTCTGTTGACAATCATTGACTATTATGTGATGAAAGTCTAGTTGATGTCCACTAATCGCTGATGACATCATGAATAAAACCACAGGAGAAGGGAGCCCTTTAAAAAGCACAACCAAGTCAGACTTCATGGTGTGTGCCTTCCTTCAGGAAAACAGAGTTACGGACCCCCCAAATCACCAGGCTGCTCAACTTTTGCCTTCTCTGAGGTCTCCGTGTCATAATCACATGATCAGTGGCTAGTCAAAAACAAGCTTAAACTGGCATCACTCAGCAGTAGTCAAAAAGTCTGCTAGTAGCAACCCCTAGAGGAGCTGCCCTTTGAGAGCTGGAATAGGCTTCAGCACACCCCATGACCCAGCAGGATTAAGCAGGTTAGAAGATCCCTGATTAAAAGATGAGCGCATTTCAATCCAAATACCAATTGGCAAGAGTGTCAGTGCAAGCATAAATGTCTGGGAATGGACAAGATATGAATATCTGCCTTTCTAAAAAAGGATACCTCTGGCTGTTACAGCGGGCAGTGTTTATTTCTAATAGAGAGGTTTTAGCGATGGAAGCTACACCTTCAGATGACCTAATGCATGTCAAGTGTTAGATGCTGAAATGCCAGCTGACGTGGAGTAGGACGTTTACACTCGGTTGTTCTGCAAACCAATGAAATAATATGAAGAATGGGAAAATTATATTTCCTTTACACACAATGTCTTTATTCACAAATTTGAGCGCTGTACCGTCCTGTTTAATCTGACTGAAACAAAGTCTGTTAGTGTGTAATGGCTGTCCTGTGTTTCTGTGGGTTTCTATAAATCCTTCAGTGACACTGTTCAAGGCCTACATGTTTACATCTTGCTTAATTCAGACTGAAAAGTGCTTCACTATCAGTGGCCCTGGGCTTAAAACAATACATCACTCAAAGGTACCCAGTTTGCATTCAATGACTTTTAGGTCAAGCTATCAGTTACATATTAACACTCAGTGACCCGAGTATACACTATCACAGTTACTCTCTAACTCAGTGACCCTTAGTTTACACAATCAGTGTTACACACTTACCCTCAACGACCCCTAGTTAACACAATCACACAAACTCTCAATGACAAGAAAGCTTGTTTTTCAGTTTCTGACGTAACTTGAAAGTACGTGTTGCCTTTTACATTGTGTGTCAACTTCATGATGAGTGGCCCAAAAAATGGCCCAAAATTACATGGAAAAAAGTCTGGTTACACCGACTTCCATTAATAGTAATGTATGTTTCTTCCTTCTCCTGTAAAAGTTACCATTTCGCTCCACCAGCAACGATTTGTTACTGTCATAGTCACCCTGACTCCACCCCAGTTCCTTCTAATCATCATTCATTCCCCTGGCTTGTCATTAGTTAATTGGTTCTAATGAACCATTTACACCTGTGGTTAGTGCTTCTTCTTTGGATAGTCTTGTACACATGTTTTGTTTTTTTCTGAACCTTTGTGTCGCTTTACTTATGGCACCCCAGCAGCTAATGACTTTGGTTTATCTGTGTGGACAGTGTAGATGAGCTCTGACTGGTTTCCTGCTGAGTTATAAAGAACATGATTGGTCCTCAGAAGATGAAAGGCAGGACAGTCTTTCAATAACTACATGTACTTCAACAACTTCTTTGTTGTCATCATCCTCATCACTGGCAGAAGCAGTGGTGAGCTCATTTTCCCAGGCTTTAGTGCAGAACTTTTTTTTCCCTAAACAGCGAAGCAAGCATTTCTGCTGCTTCTCATCTCTCTGATAGGCTGAATTAGAAATGGCGCTCTCTCTAATCCCTGTGCTTACGCTGCTCTCCTTCAGCTTTCTCTATTCTACCCAGCCTCTCAGGTTTGCAGCCTGGTCACGATCCTCTGGGTCATTCGCCTATAGCTTTTCCTTCACTGAGGAGGTTTAAAGAATGGTGAAACCTTGACCACTTGGCTATACATTAAAGCTGTAGAAGGTACTTCTAATAATAGAAGTCATGTGAAAAAGACAAATAAGAGCAATATTATATGGAATAGAAATGATGATACAAGGCAGAGATTCAATGTGTTCCTTTGGCTGGAGCTTACTGCATAGTTGAGGCAGCACTTATTATATTGGTACTGTTGCAAGTACCAACTTGCTATATTGATACTGTGTATCTCTTTATAAGAGAAGAAAGAAATGCTCTTAAGAGATCTTAACCTTTAATCTATTAATCTGATTAGAATTGAAGTGAATTCAATTGCTTAGTAATGTTATTAGAGTTACAAGGTTAACAGCAATGATACTCAGCTGTGGACTAAAACCTGCAGTAGGAAAAACAACTTTAGATGTACAGAACTGCACAAAAGTGAGATCACCCTTCATATGTTTCTTTGCCAATCACAGTGATAAGATGACCTGTCAAGTTTATACCCAACACGTCAACAACCAGGAAGTTGTGGTGTCTCTGGCATGAGTACATCACCCAGTACATCACCGGGTTTCAGCTCCCAAACCTCCTGGATTTATACACTCACCACTGCCTGAGGGAGATACAGGAAGATGTTAAAGGACTCCACCCACCCAAGCCGCTGTCTGTTCTCACAGCTGCCGAGGTTCAGAAGCATAAAGTCTAAAACCAGACAGTTCCGATATTCTCTTTCCCCACGCCATCAGGCAAACAGCCAGCGGTGCCAGTGCATGAGTCAATGGGACTGTCACTACACATCTCACCTAAATCATCATCCAAAAAGATCTCCATGGACAATCCACACTCCCTTACTCTCACCAGCATCCTGTACTATTACATTTAGCATATCTATAACTGCACATATATACCAACATATGTACTAACACACATACATATACACACACACACACACACACACACACACATATATATATATGTTATATCCCCTGTATATCCCCTGCATCTCTTTATCTACCTTAGACTCGCCAAACTGCATATATGGAAATGTGTACATTTGTATATATCATAGCTTTATATTACTGTTATATAAAACTGTATATTTGGATTAACAGAGCTATTCTGGTGTTTAATACTGCATAAATTTATTGTCTAAAGTGTATTTTGTATTTAAGTACTACAAGGGACTATGCACCTAAGTTTTTCACTCACCTTCGCCTGTGTAAATGTGACATGACAATAAAAGTGATTTGATTTGATTTAAGAAACAAGGAAATTCTATTCATATAGCTTATTTTGTTTGCTGCAAAAAGTGGTTTCTTGCTGAGAGTGAGTGGAAGTGGTTGTTATAATGGTTGCATTGTTATGTTTACTGCTCTCTTTCGTTGGTTACCTGTTCTTAAATTATCTAATCTTGAGCAGAACCTTCAACATGATTGACAACAGGTTAGAATGCACTGTTTAAGGCAGCAGTGCTACTTCTTGATTGTCTCAAGTTGGACTGATGGCAACAGACTCAATGCTACAATGACAATCACCTCATAAATTTGTATTACCAGACAGGAAAGAAGACAGGAACTAGAAAAGCTGTAATAAAGACATAAAGGGTAAGAAAATGATTTCATAATTAGTTGTTGAGGCTTCTGTATACTTTTCTGCACAATTTATTCCTTTGGTAGATGTTTTTTGACTGGACATTAAATAAGTGAAGAGTAGTCTCTTTTTTCCCCCAAGTAAATTTGAGCCATTTCTACTGGTCCATTAACAATGAAAAAACAAACATGCAATGTTCAGGGCAGCTGATATTTTTAAATGTCTTACATGAACTTAACTTTGAAGATCAAAGGCTGGATCAGTCTGCAGAGATGACTGTAAGTCTACTCTTCATTTCTGAAACAGAACGCAGGCCAAACCCAAAACCTTACACTCGCGGCAGATTGTCATTGGTGCTGAACCAAGTGTTATCTAATTGGTCCCGTAGTGAATTAGGCTGAAGTCCATTGGTCCCGTAAGTGTGGGGGGTGGGCCCAAGGTTAATTGTACTGGGTCATTTGGTCCAAATTGCAGATCCCTTGACAGAATTAATTTCAGTGTGTACAGTAGGGACGCCATCAAAAGTGACACCAGCTCCAACGCAACTGAGAAACCGGCTCCAAGGTCAAAATCCTTTAGCGTATCTAACCGACCAGGAAGCAAGCTGTGACTTGCTCCTGCTATGTATTTTCATGAGGTTACAAAAAAAATACCAAGTTAGAAAATTATGAAATGCCCTTTTAGCCAAAAATCTCCTCATTCCCCATTGTTTTTGCTTCTGTTTCCTTCTCCCTCTTCCTTTCTCTGATGCTTTCACTCTTGTTCTCTTGTTCCTATTGACCGAATGAACGACTGACCTCTGTCAGACAGAAAGAGAAAGCGAAGGAGCTAAACTGTCTGCGCCAGGCTAGCTTGTCGTCCATCACAGCCATCTCTCCTGAAAGTTCCCATTTTTAACGACCACACCTGTAGAAGTGGGTCACTTCAAGGCGTTTATTTAAGGCATACCTTTTTACAATCTGACAAAATGAGCAGAGAACCTAAGACCGTTTTAGTCCGCTTTCCCCAGCAGAGCTCTGCCTAAGCGCTGACCTCATTTAGGAGGTCATGGATTGGTTAATTGGAGCCTGTGACTCACGGAGCAGCATGGCAACCTCAGTGTCGGCTAAAGTTAGACTCCACCTCCCTGACCTCTGAGCCTGGGTAAAAATATACGCCCTAAAAATGCAACAAAGAGCCTAAAATAGACTTCAGCTCACGTGAAAGACCTATTATTTCAACTGCAATGGCGTTTATAGTGTGGAGGGTGGGGCGAGAGACATAAGAGAGAAAGAGAGAGAGAGAGAGAGAGATTTATGGATAAGGATATAACCATTTGTAGTTAAGTCTACCAAAACACTTTCTCTCTCTCTCTCTCTCTCTCTCTCTCTCTCTCTGCACTCTTGAAACTTTAAAATGCTGCCACAGATTATACACAGTCACCTATGAATATTTTCTCTTGAATAAATCATATTTACAAGTGGAGTGCTAATAGTGGCTTGCAAACTGCTCATAGTTCAACATCTTTGTGGGCGTAAAAAAGAGGCCCATGAATGTGTTAGCGTGGATCCATTCAGCTCTGAATAGAAAATTAGCATGTTCGTTATGACTCAAAACCAGCCCAGATGCCAAACCACGACTAGGCCTCAGACATGCAACCTGTCCCTATCAAGGACACAGTCAACAGTCAATATTTTTCCTCGGTTGTGACAGCAAAATTACCGCCACTCTGCGTAACTCAAAACCAGCTGGCGATGCACCAAGCAAAGCCAATGAAGCCAGAGAGCAAGCCTGAGAGAGCCTGTGACTCAATCAGTGTGCAATCTTTTACAAATCGCACATATTTAATAGCTCCAGGGGTCACACCTCTTCAGAAAAGCGCATTTATGAATATGCATTTTAACAGCAAGGTGACACTGACTGTGCTATTTGGACTGAAAGTTATGCTAAAGTGCTGTAGCTCTAATAGGCCCTTATTTGACTGGCTTGCATTATGAAAGCCCTGTGCATAAATGCTGACCATGGCCGTGTACACGTGCACGTCCGTTTGACCTTGGCAGCTTGTAGCATGCTTCACTGTGCATGAAGAGTTGAGATGAAAAGGATTCTTCACCACAGAGAGCTGCTGTCAGCCCAGGACTCAGTAGCCACACCCCTTTTAACACCTGTCAGGATACAGACCTACATCAATACTCAACCAAACTCTGGAACAAACTCTGGAACACATAACAACATTAAATCCAAGTACGTATATACTGACTCTATTGAATAGAACATAATTAGTTGCAATTAGTATAATGGTTCATGTCTTTGAGTGCATGTAGCTACTTAATAGTTACTTAATAGTTAATCTGTTAGTAGTCGGTAATGTTAAAAAAGGGAATCTAAACTGTGCAGAATGCATCGGTGAGTCTGGAAAGTACAAATCTTCAGTGGGTGTAGTCATTATTACACTGTAAAAAGTATTGCATTGACAGTATGTTATGCATTTTCCATAGAACTTCTATAGAATTCAGTCATTGAATAAGATTATCTTTCAGACTGATTTCATGTGACATGGTGCGGCATGGATGTCTTTACAAAGGTAGTGATAGGATCCAGGTCTCAAATAATACAAATACAGTGTTTTTTTACCATCCAGTTTTTATACTGAGTAACAGTCTTAAGCATATTAGCACACTAATTAAAACCATCCATCTTGGCTGTACGTGTGTGTTTGCTTGTGAAAACACCATATATCATTACAATAGATAGATTAACATATCTCTGCTGTTGGAACAAAACCTTGTATATAAATTGTTGTTTTTCACTTATTAGCATTATTTAAAATGCCTGCTGCTCTTTACGTTTTCTGTAATTCTTATGGTTAATGGACCAAAAGAAATGGCCTAAAAAGTAAAACGTAACAAGCCTTTTCTTCACAAACTGCAGCTGATATTTTTTGAGCTAGACTGTTTGATTCCAGATATCTCCCAAGTTCCCAGCCAGCACATAGATAGGTTCACTTTTTTCACCAGCACACTTTTTTTTCTGAGCATATAAATGGTTACCAACCAACTAAATTGCATTCAATTCTTAAATGCATAAGAGAAATAATAATTAATAGAGGCATTAAACATCTAGTCTAGTATCACTTTTACTGAGAACAATTCTGACTTGGTAACTTCTTCTAGAATGGAGCATTCAACATCAAGTTAAATTAAATGCATTTTGAATAATTTAATAATGCATATCGTTTGGACAAATGCTACAATTCGCTTTAATTGTCATAATGCTGACGTTACACTAATTGTGTGCACACACATAGACACTTACACTGCTGTATATCCTACAATAACTCCTCTATTATCACTATCATTTTCACATTAACAACATATATTACATCCACAGAATCATGTTTTTGTGTACCTGACACAAGTACATTAAGTTGTATTTATGTGAAAACTATCTACACATATCAACCAAATCTATATGCATGTGCACGAGGAGGTGCTAATGCTGAGTTTGATCTAGAAACCGCCTACATATCCTATATACTGAAACATACACTTCCTATACAGACAGAGAGAGAGAACTTGCATTTTCTGTCTGCCAGTACTCAATTAGTGTCAACTGTCCGAACACGCTCCCTCTCCCACACTCACACCTACACACACACAAACAAACTGCCAAGAAACCATTAGAAGCTGCTTACCCACCTACCCACCACACAGTGCGTTCCACTGTACACCACTCCACAACTCACACGCACCGGCCAACCACACACAGTACAATATGCTGCCTACGTACTGAACCAGGCACATAATGAAGACATCTATTAAGGGGTTTCTGAGCTAAAAGCATTTCAAATGGACAATCCATTAGCATTAAAGTAAAAGTTTGGCCAAAGATCAGATTTTCATATTTTCTCCCTGGTAGTCAATCAGCTGAAACATTTCAGTTGTCTGAGGTTTGCTTCTTGGGTTTTGCACTGGAGACACCTGTTTATTTCTATCAGATCTGAAGTGAGAGTGGAGCTTAATTTTCTTCTTTCTGTCAAAGATAAAAGATGAAAGCTTTAAGTACTGCTTATCTGATGATGACAGTAGCAGATTTTCCATCCACCTTTTGGTAACATGTTACAGTAAGTGCTGGCTAACTAACATGAAGTAATACCTTAGTTAACATGGAGTAACATTAACAATGATTACAATGGTTAAATAATCATTATCAGTAAAGTAAACATACAACAACTGCATGTTCACATTTTAAGTAGGCATGTAACAGTTGCTACATGTTTATTTACCACTAGTTAACCATTGTTAATGGATTACTTCATCACTAATTCATAACTTCATGTTAGTTGGTCAACACTTAATGCAAAGTGTTATGCCCTACAATTAGAAAAAGTTCCAAATAATGCTAAAAGAGTTTTATGATAGCATAAGAAGAGGTTAGAATATTGCCAAAGCCAAGAATGGGGTTTTTCAAATAAAGGACGATGTATCAAGTCACATGAATCCATTCTACCTGATCTTACTGTTCGGCATACAGTGTACACACAACCATGAACTTGTTGTCACGCCAAACATTTCACTTTTGAGGGTAACTGTCGACATTCTGAAATGCCGAATCCAAAGCTTGTTTGAAACAGGGATCTACACAATGTGCTCCCAGAATTGCCTGTTGTGTTTGTGTTTCCAGAACCAAGGTGGACGTCGTTGGGGTGGCATGAACATTTCAACCCTCATTAAGTGGGCCATTACTTGTCCTGTCTGGCTTCTCTGAGCTGCTAATGGTCATAATAAGACGGCAAACGGCTGTAAAGACTTAAACTACTTAAGGCACAAACACGATTGGAATCTCTCCATATTGCTTGTTTCAGTGCAGGCCCTGATCATAGTAGCCCACATCACGTTTCTTCTGCAGTGGACTGAAACATGACCTAATCAGTATTCTTTTCTGCTGAAATTTTGAATAACATTTCTGAAACATGTGAAACCTGGCTAGTTTTGGTGGTGGAGTCCAATTTTCTCTTAGTCCTAGTTAGTAATAGTTTTATTATTAATAGTTTTTTCACTCTTTTCCTTTGATTCTTTACCTCAGACATCTCTCTTAAAAGATCAAAGACTTGTACAGAGGCTGTTTTGATTCCAAATGTAAGAAATCAGGAATGGTCTCTAACTTTGGCGTAGCACTGTAGTTAATAAGCAACATAACATTATGGCAGTTTAAAGATGGACAACAATGCAGACAAAATTTGAGCTTAAAGATGGCTGTGACTGTTTTAGTTGTGTAGTTGTTCATCGTTATAGATAACAGTGGTCCAGAAACCACATCCGCAAGTCTATTTGAGATCATGCGATACAATTGGAGGGAAGTGTGTGATTATTTTAGGCATGCAGTCTGAATGATGCTAATTTGTGGCTATAAGCTACAAACATTGGTTAGCAACATTAGCCTTGTACCTTCAGTGTAAAACCAAAGAAGCCCACTTTAGATGCCAAACGTGTCTTGACCAATCGACTGCATTTGTGATGAAAGGAGAACTGACATACTTGATTTCTTGATTTTTGGCCAAACAGGCTTTAACAGCACAATTTAATGCAGGAGTAGCCTATGGTCAATGTTAATGAAATCAGAGTGCTCAGTGTAGAGCACAAGGACAAACAACTAGAGTCATAAAAGCGCACAATGACTTAACAATAACTTATCCAGTGAATCCACACATAGGCTATGCACACAAACACAGGGAGGATCTTGGCTAGTAATTTGTTTTGGATTGGTAATCTGGAATCCACTCAGAATGGCTGAAGTGACTGCGATTTCATTAATGTGCATGAGAGAGAAAGAGAGAGAGAGAGAGAGAGAGAGAGAGAGAGAGATTGGGGAGGGGAGCTGATATCCACTTCATTAACCACAGCAAGCAGCTTGCCTGCAGGAATGATGCATCTTACACACACTCCTGCACACACACACACACACACACACACACACACACACACACACACACACACACACTCGCACATACACAAACACACTTTCGTGCTATCACTGCAGAATGTCTCTGCCGGGTGAAGCTCGCACAATAACGACAACTTCAGTAGCTGACACTCCTCAGCCTCAAGAACACACACACACAGACACACACACACACACCTAGCACTGCATGCATCACCGACTCCTCGTCAGTCCTCAGAGACACACTAATGTGTCAGCAGCAGTGCAGCGATTTAGGCAGTGATGCAGCAATGCAACCTCCAGCTCACCATATATGCATCAATCTTTCCCTTACTACCTCTATCTCTCTCTCTTTCCCCTTGTTTTTTTCTCCTTCCTCTCTCACCTCTGCACTCTGTCTCTTACATTCAGACATTCAAAGACGATCTGAAGGTATGAACTGCAAGAACTGTTGCCAAAGAAAGCAAAGCAAGCAACAATTAATGGTATACACAAGGACAGAGGAGTGAGTTTGACATTGGAGGGGTGGACACGTTTGCTACTGTGCAACAGAGCCCACCCCATCCCCTAAAACACACGATGGTTTTGTTTATTTATTTTTTATTTATTTATATGTATATATTTTTATATATGTTTATTCATACACACACACACACACACACACACACACACACACATATATATATATATATAGTTGTGCTCTTGTTACTCATGTTCAAAGTTGGTGAAAACTTACTACCAACCTGACGCTCCAACGTTCTGATCTATCTACCTATCCCTCTGTCTATTTCTCTATCATTCCCCTTCCTGTAGATTCAGATCCCAGTTCAGAATCGTGTGACATTAATGATCTAAATGTTGCTGAAGCGGTGAAAATAATGCACACTGTTAAAAGTTCTAAAAATATTGAGAAAAAAATTTATAAAAACTCTGTTTCCCTATATGCCTTTCACCCTCCCTTCTTTTTGTCCTGCAAACTCTCTGATACTCACTCAATTCTCTTCACCCCTGAGGAACCATGCACAAACAAACATTCACACACACACACATATGCACACTGCTGATTGTGTGGTGTTAAAGGCACTGGGTCCATGCAGCTGTTTCAGCTATGACAATCTGGAGCACAGCTTAAGCCAGAGTGTGTGTGTGTGTGTGAGAGAGAGAGAGAGAGAGAGAGAGAGAGACGGTGAGAGAGACAACCAAAGATAGCCAGAAGGAGACAGGGAAAGACTACTAAGAGAAACTAAGAGAAACTAAGACAAGTGAGGATAAGAGAGACAAAGAGGAAGAGAGAGACAGAGAGACAAGGAGAGAGAGAGTAAAAGGGAGAGAGACAATGAAAGAGACAACTAAAGAGATCCAGAAGGAGAAAGAGAGATTAAGGCCAAAAGAAAGCAAGGGTATGAGAGACTGAGAGAAAGAGAGACACCCAGAGACAGAGAAAGAGAAGGAGAGAGACAACCACGGAGATCTAGAAGGAGACAGGGAGAGACTGAGGGACAAAGAAGATGAGGGGAAAAGAGACAGAGAGAGACAGAGAGAAAGACAGAGACAGAGAAAGACAGAGAGAGAAAGACAGAGACAGAGAAAGACAGAGAGAGAAAGACAGAGACAGAGAAAGACAGAGAGAGATACATAGAAAGAGAAAGAGAGAGAGAGAGGGAGACAGCCAACCAAAGAGAATCAGAAAGAGACAGTGGAAGACTGAGGGACAAAGAAAGTGAGGGATGAGAGTCAAATGCAGGGAAAGAGATAGGGTAATTGAGAGGGAAAGCGCAAAAAAGAAAAGACCAAGGTGTGGAGAGAAAGCGAGAGAGAGAAAGAGAGAGACAGAAAGAGACTTCATCATGACCACTGTCGTTATTGACCACCGGCAGCATCCTTTTAACCTTCATCAGTGCTGCATTGAAACCCGGTACAGAAGTTTGTGTCCTGCTGATGGATTCCGTTACGCCTCTAATGAAGCACTAATATCCCATTCATGTAGACAGAAGATGCAGACCTGTGAGGTGCTGTCACACTTCACTCGTTTCTCCTCCGCAATCCATTCACCTTCCACACACACACACACCCACATGTGCGACGCAGACTGGCAGAGCTCAGCTGTGGTTTGTGAATGGGGTATTACACACAGATAATGCAGCCACACAGGAATCTCAGCGTCTCTCTCTCTCACTCTCTCTGTCCTCCTGTCTCTCGTTCACTGCTGTCTCTTTTCACGTACCATCATCCCTCTCTTAATCTCCACTATCTTGTTCTGCCTTTTCTAGTGAGAGCTGTATACTCGATCGCTAGTACTCTACTGCTCTTGTTCTCATTCACAACCTCTCTCTCTCTCTCTCTCTCTCATGTGCTCTCTCTCTCTCCTTTCGCTGCATTCAACTCTCCTGCAGCCCTCCACGTTCCCACAGTCTCTACACATGCCGCAACTCTCTCCTCTCTTCTTTTTTCCTCTTCTTTTTCTTTTTCTCCTTTCCTTTGGAATCACTTTCTCTCCTTTTCCCCTTCCTTTCTACTCTACCTTCCCTTTTACTCTCTTTACTGTTTTCTTCTCTTCTCTTCACCTATTCTTTCATTTCCTTTCTTTCTCTTCTTTCCTTTTATTTTAACTTCTTTACTCTCTCCTTTTTTCTTCTCATCTACTTCCTTCTTTTCTTCAATCCTATTATTTCCTTTCCTCTTCAATCCCTTCCTTTTCTGATCTTTCCTTTACTTTCCTCTTCTCTTCTCTACATTATCCTTTCCTTTCCTCTCCTCTCTCTCCCTCATGCACTGTAAGATGTGTGTGTTCTGTCTCTTACCCGGTGTGGAGTGAGTGTGTCCTGGCTTGAGCGCAGCAGCTGGACGAGAGTGCGAGAGTCTGGTGAACAGAGGCAGTCGAAATGCTCGGGAGCCACTAAGAGGAAGAGAGAAAGAGAGAAAAAAGAGACAGAGAGAAAGAAGAGAATAAGAAAGAGAAAGAGAGAGTGAGAGAAAGAAGGACAGAGCAGGAGGGAGAAGGAGTGCTGACTGGTTGGAGGTGAGATGAAGGGGAGAGAGAGAGTGAGAGAAAGATAAAGGGAGGCAGGGAGGGAGGGAGCGAGGGAGGGAGGGAGGAAAGAGGGTGTGTGTGAGAGAGAGAGTGCTATTGAGAGAGCGGGGGAAAAAGAGAGTACGAGAGAATGGTAGTGAGAGCAAGAGAGAGTGATAATGTGGGAGAGAGACAGAGTGGTGAATAGAGAGAGACAGGGCAAGAGAAGGAATGGCTTTGAAAGAGAGAGGTATTTGCATATAGAGAGAGAGACAAGTGCAGAGAGGTAATAAGAGAGAGACAGTGATACTGAGAGACAGAGAGAGAGGGAGAAGGAATGGTATTGAAAGAAAAGGTATATACAGTATATATATATATATATATATATATGTATGTATAGAGAGAGAGAGAGAGAGAGAGAGAGAGAGACAAAGAGTGGTTGTGAGAGGCAGAGAGAAAGAAAGAGAGAGGAAGGCTGTGCCAGGGACAGCAGGGGTTGCATGATGCTTAAATGTGACAAGTTACAAGACCCTGGGATAAAAGAAAGCAAGCAAGCAAGAAAGAAAGAAAGAAAGAAAGAATACAAAAAACAATCTGTTTATAATTAGAAATAGAGATAAAAGGAAAGCACTGAAGAAAAGTGAAGAAGTCACCAAGGAAAAGGAAGGACAAGAGAGATAAAGAGGATAAAAGGGAGGAAATGATTCAACACCATGTTAGCCTGACCTGAGGGCCCTGCTACTAGATAATACCACTCAGAGAAAAAAAGAGGCCAATGAATGTAGGATGACACAAAAGAAGAGACTGAGAGACTGAAAAGACCGAAAGAGAAAGAGGGATAAAAGAGAAGGAGAGAGAGTGATACACATTGTGAAAACGTCCACATTATCTTAATCATGGGTGAATGGACACATTGAGGTCAGTGTAGCTTAACAGGGGTCTTGAACACACACACACACACACACACACACATGCATACAGCACACACAGATCCACACATACACACGCAGCTGGAGGTCAAATACGCTTGGATGCCACTTACACAGTCAATTCCATACATCTCTGCAGCTACAGGCCTGAATTAGTTACGCCTATGCACACGCACCCTGCGACGCTCTCATTAGTGCTACCACTATTTAGCATCATTACAGGTTTTACTGCTACAGATACAGATTCACTCAACAAATGTTCAGACTTGATCAGCTGTGGTAGGACCATAAAAATATGACCTGGGCCATAGCTCTAAGTGAGGAGAACACAGCACTCATAGCAACACCAGGGGTGGTGCTGTAGGCATCAAGATGCTTTGAAGAGTGACGGCATCAAGGTGAATCTAATTAATGGTCTCTTTGGGGGTTGGGCAGCCTACCATGGATGATGGAATTCTGCAGTCTAGTCTCACTATATGAAATGCAGTAAAAGCAAATGCATGTTATTTACCAGCAACTTTTGTCAGATGAGCTTTACAGAACAACAGCCTAAGCCTATTTAAAGGGGTCATAGAATGGAAGACTGTGTTTACATTGGTATAGCTGAATACGTAGAGTTCAGAACATAGACCTGACATATCATGAACCTCAGACACTGTTGTCTCCAAGTAAAATCCTGCATTTGCATACAAAGTCAGTAAAATGGTATGAATTTACACAGTAAATTCACACACTGGACTTGTGATGCTTGATGGCAAACTGCTCATCTTGGTGCTGACCATGGTGCTTCCACACATAGACAAAAGCAGGACTCGTCACTGAAGATGGCCCTCTGTCATTCTGAATCACACTCCATAACAGTCTGGCACGACACCATTGCAGTCTTTGTTGAAATTTTGGGTGGACCACATGACCTTTGCAGCTGTTTTGCTAAGTAAACTAGACTGCTTAGCAAATGCCTTTTTTTAACAGTTAATCAGCTGGGCATGGTCAGACTGAGAGCCCAAAATTTTGTTTGGCATATCCAGTTTGTGTCCAGATTGATTAGTCTAGACAGCAAAAAAAAGAAAAACGCAGAAAATCAGATCTTTGCTAATCTGATCCAAGCCACATTTGGACGTGGCTTAAAAACGTGATTAACAACAACAATGTCAAATCCAGAGTGACTGAAGTGCTGGGATTGAAGAAGAGCACCTAAGAGTTCTGGACCGTCACTTGGCAAAGCAATTGTTTGGAGGTAAAATGATGCACCTCTGTCGTTCCTGCATCCGCAAATGAAAGCCACATCAGCAGCACAGCTAGTTACTTAGTTACTGACCCTTATGTCATTACCAGATGTATCATACAGATACATTGGTGATGGCTGAACACACAAATCCGATCTGATCACTTACAAATAACAGTGTGGCCATCCTCAAAAGAGCTGACTGAGAAACATATCTGATTTGCATGCAGTTTGAGCACACTCTAAGTTAGGAACTGTTGGTACAGCCAGGCTCGACATCACAACTTAAATTCCTTAGATTGAATGGCATCTTGGCCAACATTCCTTACAGCTTGTCCAACCATGCAACAACTGCTATTAAGCATTCGCTTATTGGAAGAAGGAATCCAAATGGTTGTGTTTTCCAGAAGCCACCTTTCCTGTCATCGATTAGGCCTAGTTCTGAACTCCTTTGCAGCAACAATGATGAATCAGCACTGAAATCTTTTTTTAGTCTGACTGAAGCTTAATGTCCTGTTTGGAAATCAGCTCGATGTTTATGTGTAAAAGTAAATAATCACTTCATTCTGATTCCTCCTTTAGCTGCACTCAAAAAAAAGCATGCACGCTCCTGAAGATTAGAGTGAAATATTGATTTTAAAAATCCCCACACCGCCTCTGCCTCTCTGCTTCCCCGGAGATTGTGATGATGTCCTCTAAGCTCTGACTGTACGTGTGCATCCCTATGTGTGTTTACGTGTGCACGCTTCACTGGTTCCAGCGGTGTACGGACTCTCAATGTGCTGATGAGGAAAAGCTTTTAGTCACAGGTCCCAGATCAGCTGGGCTCAAATAGAGCTGTGAAGATGTGTTGTGATTCTGTAATTTGCTGATAGCTTCTAGACGAGTCCACCATCTAAACAGTTTCTGTTTATGGAAAAATGCATTCAATTTTTAGGAAATCAATTTTATTGTAGTTTTTGTTTGTACTTTCAAGGCTGACATGTTTGCTTCTAGGTACTCTGTATCATTTGAACTACAAGGTTGTTAGATGGTGTAAACAGGAGTCTTGCTACATATAGCAACATTTAGGGGTAGACTGGAAACCTTCCCAAAATGCCCCATGCAAAATAGCATGCTTTGTGAAGTGTGGTTGTTGTATGGGTTTAGAGCCCAATGATTTGTGTAGCTGGTGCTGTTACTTATTATTATTAGTAGTGTATAGTTGTGGTAATAGCCTCAGTTTCATATAACAGGGCATTTTCACACTAGAGCTTTTTTATGGACCCAGCATGAAAGCTATTTTCAAGCCCAGGAGTTTTCCTCCTGAAATCAGTGGTCTAGGGTTCCCTTCCCACAAATTCTGGTGTGAGCCGCTGCATGTGTGGAAGCTATCTGATCCCGGCACACGTGTGTGATTGATTTATTTTGTCACATGACTACTTTGCATTACTTCCCAGTTCATCTTTCATGATGGTGGGGAAAGGATTGTTGATTGTATCCAAGGACAAGGAAAATAATATAATGCAGTAAAGGAATGAAGCTAGTGCCTACTATTTTGCAAACCTGCACACAGAAAAGTGCCAGATGAAGTTGCTCAATCGAGCCATAGCTTGGATGAAATTCTTGTGTGTGAAAGCTAACCAGCTAAAAAAGACACACCCAGGACCAATTACTCAAGTATTCAGGATAAGCATTAAAACACCCTTATTCAAATATTTCGTGACCACTGTTGGTCAGAATGGTGCTGCAACAAAAGCACAACCTGCTGTGTTTACAATAGCACCACTGCAAAATCTGATCAACCTGTAACTGTGAATCAGTGATGGCCAGTTGCTTTTCAATTAGCAGTCTGTTGAACTGAATTCCCCCTTGTAGTTGAAGTTACTATGGCATGCAAATTGCTAGCCATTTAGTTCCCCAGTATTTTTTCACCTGGTCCCTGAGGGGTAAGAGAAGAACACAGCCACCTTCTGCTGCTCGGAACTTGTCTAACATGTTATGTGATACTGATAGGCAATGTATTTTCATACAGTAGTAGGGAAACAATACATTGTGCTACAATTGTCTGCATGTAGGCTACATGTGCAGGCATTAAAGGCTTATGGTAAACAACATCTATCACAGTCAAACAACTTTGTTTTTATTTTAGCCATTTAAACATTCGTCAAAATTCCCCTTTAACCCTTTAACATCCTCGCCAAGAGGAGAGAAAAAAAAAAAAAAAAAAATAACAGATTTTGTAAAATTGTTAGGAGCAATAATAATAAAGCGAATAGTCAATTAGATTAACATAGACAGCCTTACCATAATGAAACATTTGAACCATTTGGTAATGCATGTTTTTCAGAAATCATTTTACCCTATTAGACCCTATTTTACCCTTCTTTTTGTTGTATAAAATTACATCATTTTATTCAAAACCTCAGAAACTATAATACACTGAAAATAATAAGCTTACCTTAAGAAATTCCACCACGTGTGGAGTAATTTACTTGTTGCCAGCAGCCTCTATGGATGAGAACAGTAAAGAAAAAAAACGTATCTATTAAAAGGCTCAGTGACCTCTAGTGGATTCCTCTGCCAATTGGTGGAGATGGCACAATCAGGCTGAGTTCAACACCTTTATTAAGATATAGTGACTGAAAATGTGACCCAAAAAAGTTGACGTTTAAAAAGGGTTAACAACCTCACAATTCAGCGAGCTAGTGATATGTGAGGGCAAATCTTGATAGTAAGAACATGTTTCTACCAAAAAGTGCAATTGGCGTGATTTTTTAAAAAATGGCATTCACTTTTCTTGTAAAAACAATGTAGACCCAGGTTTCCACATGCTACTACAAATTGCCACAGAACCTCAGTACTGTGCTCAATTTAATCAGAAACAGGGAATCATACATTAAGGGAGAATTACTACTGTAAATTGTAAATGTAGTTGTGTTATATCTATATGCACGATTACAGCAGAGTGTAAGCTGATTAAACAGAAAAGCCTTCTTCCTGCGTGTGTAAGTAAGGTTTAAAATGATAAATAATAAAATTAAAAACATAGAAAAGCAAAGGAGATGACAGCGTGGCATTAATATTTCAGCACAGCTTCAATCAAATCAAGTGCATTTCAGATACAGTGCATCTGTCCATATATTTGTGCAGAGGGGTGCAGAGTTTTGTGGAGGGGCATGAGGCTCCATTCTGGTTAGATAATGTAGCGGGTTTTAAATAAAAATGCAGAGCGTTGCTGCATCTGCATGTCTCTCTATCTCTCTCTCTTTCTCTCTCTGCCTAGCATACTTTCGGCATGGTGTTCTGTGTGAGAGTGTAGGTTTGGGATTTAAGACGTGAGGTTCTGTGTGTGGGGTGTTAGTGGTGGAGGTTGTTCACAGTGTGGGTTTTGCGTATGTTATTACTACCTATAAGCACATGTGTGATTTAGATGTTAGTGGTATGTGACTCGGTGTGGAGGGGTTTGAGGTTGTGCAAATACGTGGTGTGTAGGTCGTGGAGCTGCTTGCGCATCCCACTCTGCATGCTGTTACATCACCACACTCTCAGTATGCTTTCTCTCTGGATGCTGCATCTCTCTCTGTCTCTCTCTTTCTCTCTCTCTCTCTCTCTCTCTCTCTCTCACACACACACACACACACACACACACACACACACACACACACACACACTGGACCACTGAGACTCACTTCTTCAGAGCTACAGCAGAGAACAGCACTGCTGCCTAACTAAACATGCCCAGATCCAGGCTTCTCACTGATCATCACAGCCATTTTAAAGGGAAGGTCCACTATATCTTCAAACTAATCTGCCATAATGAAATGGATAGGATGTACATTGTGTCATTCAGAGTTATTTGAAGCAAAGTCCTCAATGTGGCGGTGATAAGACCTAGATGTCTCATGCAAAGTGTGAAATACAGGGGGTCCCAAGGTGGTTCAGGACCTGCCTGTTAACCTTTGGAGCCTCTGAAAGCCTAGTGTAAAGTAGTGGGGGAGGGGTCTCTAAAAAGAACATACAGAACACATTGCAGTGTTCCAGTATACATTATGTCTACTGAGTATGCAAGAAAAAGGAATGCCTAAATATGAAAAAATAGAGAACACGTTTTAGCCTGCTTTACCCTCCAAATGACAAGATTCTGCTTGTATTGTTATAAACTAATCATAGTGTGTCACAAGGTGGCGCTGTAGCAAATTGGTCACTTGCTTGTTTGTCCTGCTGTTGGGTCTAGTGGTAATAGCAACTTTCCTGCTCTGTGCTGCTTCAGCTCCACCTCAACATAAAAAAAGTGAAAATACATATTTTAATATATATATTAGAGCTTTTTTGTGATACTATCTTTTTATTACAACACATGAAAAGATGAACAGATAGTACACTATAGTACACTTTTTTTTACTGTATAACGTGACTGAGATGCATTGAAAAGCTAAAAAGCAGAGTAGTCAGTGCATCAGTACAGCATTTACCATCAGCTGTATTTTGCAACTTCTTACAGGATGTGGCAGAGGCTAGTGCGGTATAATGGACAAGTGCTTCACGTACGCAAGTAAGGAATTTCATCAGAAATGCCAGTAATTTAGAATATACAAAGAAAGTGTAATACGGTAATAATTATGAAATATATTTCCAAATTCATTCTAATCAACAGCAAAATTCAGTTTAGAATTGTATATTTTTCTCTTACTAACCTTAAAATTACTGATTTGTTGTCATACATCTGTTTGTGTATGTAGATTATTTGTTTTGTTGATAACAAGAAAAAAAAACATTCTATTAAATGAGTTCTGTAGAAGCAGATACAGGTTTGTGTGTTGTGACATGCCTGCCTCTATCGAGCTACAATAGCTGAGAAAATAAATCTCCAGTAAACTGGACATTTGGAAAGAGAAGGATGTACAGTATATTTAGAGTTAGATTTCACCCTTAGACAAGCCCCTGGTTTCTATCACCACCAGCACAGTAAATAAATCAATGATAGATTTCTCCATAATTAACCATCTCATCAAACCACTCTGAGTGATTATTTACATCTCAAAAATCGATTTGATTTATGCAGAAATGAAACTCTTTAAGGTAAACATAATTGGTACCAGTTGGTAAAACAAAGTAAAAAAATAATAAAAAAATAAATAAATAATATGTGTTAAAATAGACCAAATAAACATTATTTAAATAGATTTTCAAGAAATACTTTTCTGGGTACAGGTTAGGGTGTGTTACCTTAAAGCAGAACAGTAGCGTAATGTTAAAAAATGAAAAAATAATTCTTTACATTTTTAATACATTTTTCATTTATTGTATTACTCAAAGAAAATATTTAGCCATTTCATTAGTTTGAAATTCAAACAATTTGATATTGGAAGACATAAAAAAGCTTTTGTCAGTTTTGAACATTATGTAAACATAAATACACAAAACCTATGCATAATGGTGTAATGGATGCTTCAAGGCAATATATTCATTTTAACAATTTTTCAGCACTTAATTGTAAAAAAAAAAAAACTTTACTCCCCTGTTATTGTGAATCCAATTTTTCCAGATTGTAAAATCACAGAAAAAAAGACTTTTTTGACATGCATGTTAAACAACACAGGTGGCTTTGCACTGACATTCATTCGGGAATTTACAAGAGTCATATTGATGCATACAAATTAACTTTTTTAAAACATAAAATGTGTGGTGTGCAAGAGTTTTGTGTTCCAAAGATAATAGAGCTCAAGAAAAGAACCTCCAGTACACTTTTTCAGGCCATAGAACGAGACAGTAAAAACCTGATTATGTCACTAACACACAGTATTCTCTATACAATTCATCTATTATTTCTTACAATATCTTCTAGTAATAGCTAACAGGTAACATAGGTCATCATATACCTCACATAGAAATATTTTACTGCTCCATGGTCATTTGAACATTGTTGATAATAATACATTTCTTTTCATAGCATGTCAGCCTATTCCATCTCAGGGGTAGGAACACAGGAACCTGAAACCAATACTAGCTATCATGCTAACAAGAAAATAGCTTAAGATTGCAATGTTATAGCTGGTTTATGGTAAGAGTTTAAACTCAAAACAGCATACAGTGCTTTACCCTGTGGTGAATAGTGTGGAGAATGTTGCACTGCTCTGCTATAGCTGTTCTTATAAATAGTTTATACTGTGGTCAAACCTTTGTTATCTACAGAAGAAAACATATTTAACTCTTACTTCACTCTGTGGTTAAAGCTTTTCCACGTCAAATTCCACAGTGCTGCTATAAAAGGACATGCTCAGTAGGTGGATGAATAACATTTCTGATGAAATTTCTTATTCATGCATGTTATGTACTTGTCCATTATACCACATTTGCCTCTGCCACATCCTGTAGGAAACTGCAAAACACAGCTGATGGTAAATGCTGTTCTAATGCTGGGAGCATTAATACCTTTCACTCACATCCTAGAGTAAATAACTACATATAGGCTAGTGACTCAGTGTTATCTATAGCTTCTATAGCTCCTATTACAAGCAACACATTACATTTTCAGGTGTTCACTCACAGTCTAAGTGCCATGCAGCTCCTTTTAGCACTTATCTTTATTTGTACTGTGTGTATTTGCTATAGCAATAATGTGGAATATGATGTGTTAAGAAACAAATTAACTTAGACGTGTTCACCCATATCTTTGCCATTCTAATTAATACAATGATGCAATTTATTACATGTTTAGTTACTGCAGTTAATGTAATTAAGTACATTTCATTTTTACATTTGATTTACAGCTGTATGCAAAATATAATTGACTTTAATTTCAGTGAAAATAAGTAACAGTGAACAAACGTACAACTTTCTGCTAATTTTAAAACATTTCATTAAAGTGATCCACCTGCCTCTCAATACACTGAGCTCTTCCCACAAAGAGATCATCATGATAGGCATCTAACAGTTGTCACTGCTGTTTATGGATTTTCACTGAGATACACTCTTCACAGAAGTCACTGGTTTTCACTGTCGATATTGATTTTCATAAGTCTATTTGTTTTTAATCATTGGAAACTGAAGATGGTTGCAGTTTTGCAAGTGAATTTTTTGCGCATTCTTTCTTGATAGAAGACTGTTGCTGCTCAACAGTCCATGGTTGTAGTTGTCTAATTCTTCTTTTTATGATATGTCATACATTTTCAGTATGATTCAGACCTGGACTCCAGGCAGGCCAGTGAAGCACTCTGTGTCTAAGGGAAAAGACATTGTCTTGATGGCAGCATATGTCTCTCTAATATCCCAGTGTGTGACTGTGGGCACTGGTGCCCTTTATACTATGACAGATTTTTGCATCTTTTGCTGATAAAAGTCTGGATGGTCCCTTTTGTCTTCGGCACAGAGAACTCTTTGTCCATTTTCCACAAAAAAAAAAAAAAATAGCTGAATTTTGACTTTTATGACCACAGCACACATTTCCATCGAGTTGAGGCCCAGAGAACTCTGTGGCATTTCTGCATAAAATTGATATATGTCTCTCTCTTTTTTTTTTTATAATAGAAGTACTATTTCTGAAGTACTCCCGAGCCCATGTAGGTATATTCACAAGAGTGCCATCTTAAGGGCTTGAAGGTCTCGAACATTTAACAATGGTTTCTGTTCTTTCCCTACATGGGCTGAGTTTCCTTTGGATTCTCTGAACCTTTTCACATTATGGTGTACGGTAGATGTCAAAAACATTTGTTGAAATCTTGTGTTTGCTTGTAAAGACTGAGCCTTTGGAGGATACCCAAACATTATTTCCTTACCTGCTACCAATTCACAAGCATATTAAGGAATGTTTAAACATGATGTATCTTAATATTCTATAAAAGGTATCAAATTCAGAATTTGTTTAAATTGCAAAACACAATCAAGTTGGTCAACAAAAACTTTAAAAGTCATTTCTTTGTACTTTTGTTGGTTTAATAAAGGCTCAAAAGAATGAACAAATCAGATTCTAGATTTTATTGAATTTTACAAAACATCCCAACGATTCTGAAAATGGGGGTTTGTGATTTTTGTTCCTCACAGTTTAGGCCTGATTGTGGCCTGAAGTTTTTTATGTCTCTCCACATTGCTGGACAGCACTAGTCTGGGGAAATGGACAGCCTTGGGGCAGCTCGGCAGACTTTGGCATCCAGCACAAAACAGAAACAACAATCTTACTTGATTCAAATGTCTGAAGATATCTTTTCCACATCAGTAACATATATCAACAAATGTACTGCCAGCAGTAAGCTAACCGAAAGACAAAGTATCTCAGAGTCATTAAGACTGGTTTGATGTGAAATGATCCATTCAAGAGATACTTACAGTCTCTGATTTTTAAAAGGGTGATAGGAACCAGGTGTCACCTGGTCTATGATGCAAATACGCCAGTTTTATTTGTTCCCCAAATTGGCCAGTGCACCTAGGCATTTTCTGGGTATGCTCTTTAATGATTGAATTATGTGGAATTTCTTCAAAAAGAAAGTCATCTGAAATCTCAAATGGAGTGAGCCTTCTTTAAGGTTTGTTCGCTTTCACTGTGAAAAGGGCATTGTGATCATGTTATGTGTCAGTCTGACAGAATTCATGCTTTTCATTTGTAAGTGCTTTTTCACTACAACACCCACCATGCACCCAACATTACACATGTACCACATATAGTCTCACGGAATCCCCCCACTGTGAGAAAGAAGTCCTATTTGCTAGCCCCTACAGTAGAAGCTAATTAATACAGATGTGATAAAGCAGATATGATCCTAGCAGTGCCATTAGCTATTGTGCTTCTTTCTTCCTTTGCTAGTTAGTGGAAAAACAGCCCTCAAGCCCCCTGCCCTCAAGTTTCTGCCACAAAGTTTTTGCAGTCCTTAAAAACTTCCTCCCGCCTTCAAAATGCATCATCATCAGAGCAATTTAATTGGGGAAATGCCACTCTAGAAACATTTGCATGCTATTCAGACAAGCCAGACTTTTTAATTCATGTAATAATGGTTATATTTTCAATATGTACACTATGCATCTATGTACACTCATCATCAAAATAATACGTGCACAAATAGTTGCACCCAGAAGGAATGAACTGACAGGAACGAAACTTGGTGGGTAGGTTTGACATTGCGATACATGCTTCAAGTTTCACATTCAGCCGTGCATGTGACGTAAGCAAGGACAGGCCTTATTGCTGTACCTGACTGACCCAACCACCACGATTGCGGACATTCAGTGAGCAGTGATGCCCTTAACAGCATGTCAACGCTTGCCAAAGACTGCAACGGTGTCGTGCCAGGCTGGCATGGAGTGACTCAGAATGATCTGGGTCATCTTCAATGATGAGTCTTGCTTTGGTCTTGGTGGAGATGAATCTGTGTGTGGAGGTACCGTGGTCAGCGCCAAGATGAATGGTTTGTTGTCATGCGTCACATGTCCAGAAGACCTGGTGTCACTCCATCTCCACTCCTACTGCAAAATCTGCAGGAACTGTGTGAGAATATTCAAGCTGCATGGGATGGATTATCACAGGACACCGTTACGAACCTCTACAACTCCATGCTGAGACGTGTGGCATGCTGTGTTGCATTGACAGACACTACTTCTGTATGTGTAGATCAATACATTTTGCCCATATCAGTCTAAATTTATTATTATCTATTGTTCCTGGTAACCTTTATCTTCCTTTCCAATAGCATTGCAATCTGACACTTCACTAAGTGCAATAAACTAAGGCCACTGTCTGCACATGGAGACAAGCTAAGATGTTACATATAATCCAGAACATAATGATAGGCCCAAACTTTTTTACACTTTTCTATAACTTAAAAATAACTCTAGTTAGCTAGTTAGCAATTTGGTCTATGTAGTTACTGTTTAACTAACTATGTAATACGCCTGGAATTTAAACTGAATATCTGCTTGGGTTATCACTACATCCTAGATAGAAACATAATATCTAGTATTCCTGTAATCCTAAAAGAGCAGCCTGACTTCTTATACGTTCCTTGCCTCCAGCGTATAGACAGAAGTGAGAGGCAGTGGTTAGACAGAGCTCTATGTCATTTCTGAAGAAACGCACACCTTCTCAGAATCGGCCGCAGATGAAAGAATCACAGAATTGCGTCATTTCACGCAGCAGGAAGCCGCACGTATCAGTGTGTGTCTCAGGGGGTCTCCGTGGGTTTCTGTCAGTCAGCAAGTCAGAGAGAGAGAGAGGTAGAGAGAGAAAAGGGGGCGGGTGGAGGGGTTAGAGAGTGTGGGGTATATTTATATTACATAAGACTTTGTTTAACTCATTGTAACACTAGTTACATGAAACATTGTAGGATGCTTCAGCTATTACTGTTGTGTGCAGTAGTCACTTCATGCTGTACATACCGATGCACTTTTCCAGCATAAATAACAGATCCCATCACGTCACCCCAGCTGGCCATTAGATGGTGCTGTTGTGACAAATGGAACATGATAATGAGAACACACTAATTATTCTGCTCTATATTGATACAGTCTACTCAGCTGTGTCAATTCTCCACATCTATTGATTCAGTACTTGTTCATATTAATTGTAATGAATTATGCATCATCAGTATCTCCAGGTTTGAGCACAGCAGCTTTCTTTACATTGTGTGCCAATGTCATGATGAATAGTCCAATAGAAATGCTTTAAAATAGCTTGGAATAAAATCTCTTTATGTTAACTTGCATTAAACGAATGTTTCTGCAACTTAATTCACATAACCATTAACATGTCATTGCAGTTAGCATTTCAGATTATGTCTGCACTATAGATATTGGGGAAAAAACTGTTATTGTTATGCTATATATATATATATAAAGCAGGTGAGCACTGTGAGCACTGTGATTCCTTAAATCAGATTCAAGGAATCGTAAAAGATTTAGTTTTGTATCAAGCAGCCACAAAGTTGCAGAATTAATTTAATTCGTCTTACTCAACATTACACGTCCTGCAATGTGGATACTGCGCATGATGATGATGCTGAAACGATATACGGTGCAGCCCTGTTTTATCGATTTTATCTGTCCATCTACCATTGCTGTTAGCTGTCATGACATTTGACATGATGTTTAATGACTTGATGGCTAACTACAGCACGCAGTACAAATTAACATATGACATGACATCAAATTATGGCATCTGTCATAGCAGTTACCAGTAAAGTAATGTGACACTGTCCATTTCTCAGTATGCATTCTTGTGTGTTCTTGCATCTTCGCGTTCTTGCCTCATGCCATCTTCCACTGCCCAAGCCACATTCCAATATTTAGAAACGCATATGCTGTACTAAGAATGGTTAAAGTACCTGGATGTGTTCTTGCTCTGCCCTGAAAACCAAGCATACATCGCCTGATGACTTGCTGATGAGAATAAGTGAAAATACTCAGCATTCACTGCAGCTGAGTATAGAGACCTACAGCTGTTCTCTTTTTAAACAGTGCACTTTAATCTGCTTCACAAAAAATGAGGTGAGAAAGTGACTTTAAAGCTGGTAAATATTTGCCCATTTAATGAATAAATGTTTGTTGTTGTTTCATAAGGATCAATAACAGTGCCAGTAGTCTCTCCTTCATCGTTCTCCAGGCAATAATGCCTGTACCACTTGTATGGCATTCTCTGTCATTGTGTTCTTGGCAAGTTTGTCATGAATGTTCTGTACAATAATAGAGATGTGCTCTTCACATTCTTGGTATTGAGGAAGCATGAGAGAGCGTCTGCCATCTGCTATGACACATTTATAGCATGGTTATATCAAGGTTCTGAGGCTAGGTTCAAGAAAGTACCACACATTTTTAATCATGGCCACGCCCCTGGGGTGGGAGCTGGCAATCCTGGTTCTAAAAGACGTGGGGGTGCGAGCAGGGAGACTATTTTGTAACCTGAACAAACTGCTGTTTGCTAGACACCAAACAGGATATAACAAGCTTCCACTCCTGTCGTTCATCTCTTTTCACATGACTATATTTTTAACAAGCCATCATGTGTCTTATACGTCTATGATCAAACACTGTGGAGCGACTGGTACACGCATGTGTATCCTTCTTTTAAAGTAACTAAAATAAAAGCCGGCTCAGTGTGTCATTGCTCATCAGAGGCTTTAGAAGAGCTGATCGACGATTTAACTTGGCTAGCCAACTGAGGCAGGACAAAGTGGCACTACAGTAGGGTCTTTTCACCACCAGAAAACTGCAATCTCCTCTTCTAACAGAGATTCTCTGTCATAGTCTACTACAATTGCTAAGCAGTGGACTGGTTTACTTGTCACAATTTCTATTAATGAGAAGTTAAGTTCTTTATCGAACATCAGCGTATTCAACTGAGCTTTAGGATGCGATAAGTCTGAGATGTTAAGGGGTTAATCGTAATGTATTTTCTTGTAGCAGTAAGCCACTTGAGGAAGTGTGTTAAAGTGACTTTACCACAGTTAAGGGTGGTAAAGTATAGCTCATAGGTCACCTTATATCATAAATTCGTCTTTACCCAACTTCTCAGTTCAGTCTTCAGTTCAGTTCAGTCTTTATTATTATCTCCAAAGGAGCAAATAGATTGGTGAGCAGTTATTACAACCACTAACAACGATAAAACAACACACTAAAACACCAAACAGTACAAAAACAAAAATCCCACAGGACAAAGAGAGTGTATGGATGAGAAAACAGCAAATCTAACATCCATTTATCCCTTATTCAACCGCTATTATGTAAGTATCTATTGCATCAAGTCTTTGGATGTCTATAGCGAGAGCCTGATGGTAGAAGTTGAAAATTTTCCTTCAGAAGATGATCTTCTAATACAATAAGTCTCTTCTACAATGAAAGCGTACTTTCAAAAGAAATGTATGAAGGAACTGAATCTGTTGGTCTAATGAGATCAGTGAGAGAAGATTTATGCCTTTCTCCTTTTTAGTCAAGAGTAGCATTGGCAGGAAGGGAAGTTTCCCCTTTTAAATGTCGGTTCCTCTCAGGGCTTCTTCCTTATTCTAGGGAGTTTTTCCTTACCACAGTTTCATTTGACTCACCAGTGTCCGGAGATCTACATAAGGTTATCTTGACCACTCCTTTATCAAAAACCCAAACTGCCGTCCATTAGTCCATATGAGAAGCTGTAGCCACATTTAATTTCCATATGCTGTACATTATGCGATAATAATGACAGACTCTGGAATGCTGGGAAGTGTATTTTTCTTCTCTTTTTCTCTCAAGAATTGAGAAGTATGGATGAGGCTGTATGGCGACAAAATGAAGTGCTTGAAACGAACTCACACGTACAACACCCTAAAAAACTACCCATTCAAATAAAGAAACTTAATTAGTCAACGAACGCTATATCTCCTTCTCACTCCGTCAGACAACAAGTACACAGCTAAATCACCCCTAAACATGAAACTATAGCTTCACCACTGTAAAGATGCCCAACAAATCAACAAGGTTAGATTCACTTTACAAAGTGTTTCACCCAAACCAGTCATGCTGATAAACTTGAAGACAAAGATACGAGAACAAAAAGAGGAACCGTTCTATATTTACTGTGGTTTTCAAGGCTTTTCAGCGTGATTTGCATGAACAAAAAGGAAGCTCTTGTTTCCAGGAAGCCAGAGTTAATTACACTAGAAAGACACTGACATGATAAGATGTGAAACTTCTCGAACACAATTTCGTCTCAGACCCACCAAGTAGGCTTTTATCAACATTGTTTACTGCCTCAGCCTTGGCCAAGACTTCAGAAAAGAGGGCAAGGGACGAATGACACTTTTTTACTGGCCTATTAGCAACCAAAGAATTCACTGTGAGAAAGTCTTACATTCGCTATTCAGCTCAGTTTTTAGATGAGGTGGTTCTATGCCGTGACATAGATGACTACTGCTGTATGAACGTACCCAATGACTCATAGTCAGTCAGTACCAAGGAAAAAAATTACTGGGTAAAAGACACATGACTGCTCTAAAAACAACTTGGTGAGGTTTTGTGAGAGCAGCAACTGTAAAACATACAAAGTTTTTCTAAAAATCTGTTATACGGGATCAAAAACTCGGTACAGTTCTGTGAAGAAAACATGCTAATGTCATATATAGATCATTCTATTGAACTGATTCACAGTCTGAGTTGAAAACCATTTCAGACTTTAAACTTACTTTTCCTTTTGCTTTGAGTGACCCTATACATTAATTATGCTTAATCCATAAAACAGTCATAACACTTTAAAACAAACTTTACCATATGTTCCGGTAGTGACAATTTTAACAAATTCTGAGTGTAAAATATTAGATTGTTTTCAAAATGTGTTTCGGTATTTCACTCTTAATATAAGACAGATTTTCAGACTTTGGGACACATTTACTTCAATAAAATGGGATTTAACTGCTCAGTACGTGGCCATGAGGCTCTGAATTATATGGATGTGGCTAAAATACCCAGATAGCAAAATTGTTCTGGGTGAAATTTGGCCCACATTACCCATTTTCATCTGGTCCACTTGCTACGCGGATTGATGGCACTTGAGCCCTGTTGCAAGATGTGGGCCAAATACACCTCAGATTAGAGCTACGCGTCAGCCAAATGTAGACAACTCTGCTGTATCTCTGACAGAAGAGGGCTAGACTTGTTCTGGAATATGTGGGCCACATCAGTTTTTATATTTGTGGCAATCCACACAGTAGACAGTATCTGTACAAGAGGTGGACCAGATCTGTTTTGGGACAGGTGGGCCAAATACATATTTTAAATATGTGGGCAACCTTTGGTTCTTTGCGGTGTTGACAGTGGGCAAGCAGTGCTCTATCTTTACCAGATGTGGTCCACATCCACGTGCTCTCTGGGGAAGAGATATGCTTTGGTAGTTATATGATAACCTGGGGCAGCATTTCTCTTTTTTTTCATAATTAATTCCTATCTTCCAAATGCACTTTGAAAGAAACTGAATCAATTATTAATAGAGGTGCAATTTGTAAGATTTCTAGATTAAAACACTCCAAGGTTGTTTTCCGTCACATGATTCTGATAACGTGTGGAATCCAAAAGGAGGGTTATGAAGTTGCTGAAAGAGCTGAAAGATTTTTGTGCTATTGGGGCAACAGATTTAAGAATAGGCATCTGCAGGTCGCAACTCAGGGACATGATGTCATTTGCAAACAACCTATGAACTAAAACTATTAACAGAATGTGAAGAAATAACTTTGATTGTTAACTGTTCAAAGAAGTCTATGTGTCTTATAGTGGAGATATTTACTGAAGTTAGCATGCTAGCCAGCTAGCTTCAGCCCGTCATGTCTACCACTTTGTACTTCAAGAGATGATAGTGAGTCACTGTAGCATCCATTCTGCCATCAGTCCAATATGAAAGGATAAACACATAGGCCTGCCCAGACAGTGCGATGGAGTACTCTAAACCTCCAGGTAATCATGTTGAAGGTCCTGTTCCCGGTTAAATCATTTAAGGACAGGTAGCTAATTAGAGGTACAGTAAACCCAACAGTGGCCGAAGCTTTCGGCAAGCCACCGCAAAAGCACAATCTTTTCAAGAAACCACGCTGTGTCGATTTCCACTGCTAGAGATGCTCTTGGCAAATAAAGAGATGAGGTTTCTGAACTCACTTACGTTTCTTCTAGGTAAAGAGTGAAGAGGGAGGAGGAGGAGGAGTAGGAGGAGGAGCTGGAGATATGTTGCCCCCTGTTGTTTAGAGCATATATGTGACAGGTTACATCATTCTAAAAACTGCTGCTGTAAAAAACAAAATAATGGAAAAGATGTAAATATCATTAGCAGATATTTAGGGGTGAGGGTCGGGGACAGTCACCTCCCAACAGAAAGAACCATAGAAATAATGTTTTAATATGCTAAAAAATAATGTTTTGATATAATGTTGATTACTGGCTTGATTAATATATCAACATAGTCCTTGTAAATATCTAAGGTATGATTTTTTATTGTGGGACCACAGCTTTAAATAATTCAGTACGTTTTCATAACAGCTTCATAATGAGCAATAACTTATAATCATATAAGGTTCTGCACACAATGTTTGTTTTTGGTCATTTTTGTTTGTAAGTATGTTTGTAAAAGATAAAGATTGGCATAGTAACATTTCACACAAATAAGAAATGCAAATTACTTTATGCACATTTGAGTAAATATAGATCTTTCTATGTTTGTACAGGCGGGAGAAACAGCAGGGGAATCCAGATATCATTCATGTGTAAACATGCAAACTTACTGAGCCACCATAGCGTGAGCCACCGTGACAGCTTCACCAAACCAGCTTTGAACATTTCTAAAAATCCTCTAATAATCTAATATCTGAGTTAGAGAACGATCAATGGTACCGAAGAAGAATTTCACTCCATTGTTTCCAAACAGTTTGCATTATTAATATTTAGTTACAACATAATTGGTTTGATGTGAAATGCTCCTTTTCTAGAGAAATTGGCCAAGTCAGGGCTGTCCATAGTGGTTTTGAAATGAATTTCAGGTCCCCAAATAGAATATGAATGGTTACAAATTCACTACCTGATGTCTGAACACTTAGTCACGATAGTGACTTCAGAAAGTTTGCATCTAAAATTAAGGCAAAATGCTCTCAACAGAATATTTATTACAATAATTATTCCATCTTGATTTAACACTATATTACCATCTTTATCATTACGTATGAACCCTCGGCAGACAAACAGGTTCACCGATTCTGGTTGTGGAAAGTAATAATATGGCTACATTTGCATTGGTGACATTTCGACCCCTTGATCCTATCACAACCCTCACTATATAAGATTCTCCAGAATAGAGAATTTCACCACATTCCGCTCTGAATGGCTGTCTTTACATTCTAATGGTTGAATTACAATGGTGGAACTGCTGCAGGCAGACTTGATGGGACATTGCTGTGAAGATCTGACTGCATTTCAGACACAGGAGCATTAGCGAGGTCAGGTACTGATGTTAAATGATTAGTATCAAGATCAAAAAATGCAGCGCCTAATCATCCTAAATGAACGGAATATTTTTCTATCGCTCTACAGCCCAAAGCTTTCTTAATGCTGCGCTCACTTGCTTTTTTTTTCTAACCTCATTCTACCAATCTTCACACCATCACTGTTGTTTGTTTCTTTTTACTTACACCGATGCACAGAATAAACTACAGCCCCTGATGTTTGCTGATAAGGTTCTGCTGAACTGTAGAGACTAAAACAGTAGTGGGCAAGCAGGAACTGTCATCACCAATAGGCTAGAGATATTCAGCTAAATTTTCAGAATAAAAAAGGCACAAGAAAAAAAACCCACAAGCTTCCTCAGGCACTACAAAAATTTTCATGCAGTGCCATCAAAGGTCTTCAAAGTCATCAATGCTTTGAAATGCAGTACAACATGCAAAATCTTTTCCAGGGCAAAAAACAAATAGTTAATTGACAACAGAAAAAAGTACAACATTTAAATACACTCATGAGCTTCTAACCAAGCAGCCAAACAGCCAATAACAATATTGCCTGTGAAACATATACTCATCATCGAAAAAATCTACACGAACCACAGAGAGAGAAAACCAACAAATTGTCCTACATCCATGGAGTGACCCAACGGCCACGATTGTGGACATTCAGCGAGAAGTGATGTCCTCCATGAGTCATCCTGTTAGTGCCAGCACTATTGGCAGACGGCTGACGACGCAGGACTACATGCACACAGGCCATTACGAAGACTGCCCTTAACACGATGTCAATATCGCCAAAGACTGCAATGGTGTCGTGCCAGACTGTCATGGAGTGACTCAGAATGGCAGTGGGTCATCTTCAGCGATGAGTCCCATTTTTGTCTTGGTGGAGACTTCCAATGAATTTGTGTGTGGAGGCACTGTGGTCAGCACCAAGATGAACAGTTTGTTGTCACGCGTCACATGTCCAGAAGACCTAGAGTCACTCCACCTCCAGCCCTACCACAAAATCTGCAGGAACTGTGTGAGGATATTCAAGCTGCATGGGATGGATTATCACAGGACACCATTAGGAACCTCTACAACTCCATGCTGAGACGTCTGGCATGTTGCATTAGCAAACATGGCCACCCAACGACATACTGAGAGACACTACCTCTGTATGTGTAGCTCAATAAATATTGCCTGTATTAGTCTATATTTTTCATCATTTGCTCCTGGTAACATTTATCTTCTTTCCAAATAGCATTCTTTCCAACACTTCCATCCTTCCAACTATCTTTTTTTTTTAAATGACAAATATATTATTTGTACTGTACCATTTAAAACAAGTCAATATTATCCCTATTATATACAAAATATATAAATTTTGGTTTGGCATATTGGTTTGCTACGTGCGTTATGTCTAAGATAATTATAATTTGCAGACCAATATATTTTTTATATTGTCAGTCAGTATATCCCCTTGTATTTGGGGGTCCCATGTTGGGTGGCTACTCCATAGAGGTGGGTCTATATATTTCATATATAAACCCACCCAATGACATCAGTTCGCTAAGGATACCAAGGACAGAAGTTGTAGTTTTGTATTTAAGCACCTACTGAGCAACATAACTTCGTAACAAGTTTAGTTTCAGGGACCACCAGAATTTTTATTTTGACACATTCAAAGGGTCTGGAATCCTCAGGACTCCCTGTATTTCACACCTCAGTAAACAAGAGGTCTCTGAACTTTTTAACCCAGGGACCCAAATGATACTGCTACCAGACTGGCAGAATTTATCTCAGCATGTTCCCGCAATCACAGTGCAGCTTATCAATGGAGAGAGTCTGATCTCAACAGTGCAGAAATATTATTGATTATGTGAATGTTTTCTTATACAAATAACAAAACTTGCTGTGCTGAAACCTTTCTGATTTACTAGAGGTGGGATTATTCATTAGATTTATTAGATTGCAGAATAGACAGTGACATGTCCTGTGTTATCTTATTGATAATCACAGAAGGTTTTCCAAAAAAGCATGTGATTGTTAACACACTGAACCTTCCCATCAATTCCAATGTACCTTTTTTCTACTCAGAGAGTGCAGGAAGAAGAATGTATTGTATACAAATGTATTGACAAATGTATTGACACTAACACTCTGGGATTAATGGCAACAAGGCTTCAGCTCAGAGCTCCGAGCATGACAAATAAGCTAATAAACTACACCAGTAAACATGACGACACAGCTCTGATTGGTCAGCCAGCTTATTAATGCATCTACCAAACACAAATCTAATGATGGTTAAAACTTTATGCAGTGTGGCTGTCAGTCACCTATGAGTTATTTTCTGGGTGGAAAGGCCTTAAACTCCACATATTTCTTGTGCAAACAGACAGATATGCGATTCCCAATCATGTGGTGATGCAGCACAAACACACAGAAGTCACAACACACAGTTTAAGAATCACTGAAGTAGTAAATATAATTTTTTCCCATATGAAAATGATAAACAGATATCAGGAATTTGAAAGTCAGGGCAACTCTTCATCATCCTTCCTCAACCATTCCCAAACAATGCGTGTGGTGTGACAGGATGCATTATACTCTAGAAAGAGGCCACTGCCATCGGGGAGTACCACTGCCACGAAGCCCACAACGATGCTTAGGTAGGTGGCACATGTCAGAATTGATATCCACATGAATGGCTGACCCAGGGTTTCCCAACAGAACATTGCCCAGAGCATCACGTTCCCTCCAGCAGCCTGTCTTTCTCCCAGAACAAATCCTGGTGTCATCACTTCTCCAGGTAAACAGCTTACACATACCCTGATGTCCATTGCTCCAGTGCTCACTTCCCTACTGTAGGTGCCTTACAGGTGCAGCGTGCGATGCACTGTATGTTGTGTGTGACACATTCCTCCCTTAAAAATTCCATTCCATGACTGTCAGAATAGGCCTTGGCTTGGGACGGACAGGATAGCTTTTGTTGCCCTCAGTCATCAATAAGCATGGGGTGCCCAACAACTGTGATTTGTCAAAAGATGGATTTTTCAAAGATGGAAAATGGTAAATTAATGTTACCAGACAAGCCTCCAAAACTAAGTTCTCCACATCAAAAAACTGTTTCAAAAATTGCCCAAGAGAAAACATCAAGGCTCATGAAACTTTCATTTAAGCTATTTTCAACCTAGTTCATTCGCTAAAATCCACATCAGAGTTTGGGGTTATGTGAATTTGTTTTATTT
The DNA here is from genome assembly GCA_034552555.1 of Semaprochilodus insignis. Taxonomy (NCBI): domain Eukaryota; kingdom Metazoa; phylum Chordata; class Actinopteri; order Characiformes; family Prochilodontidae; genus Semaprochilodus; species Semaprochilodus insignis. The sequence continues at coordinate 11,646,346 of CM067477.1, read as the reverse complement.
GGTTTGGGTGTCACATTGATGTACCAAATAAGAACACATTGAATGTTATAATAAATAATAATAAATAATAACACAAACAGTGTTTGGCGATTGGTCAGGAATTTGGTGGGGATACAATTTATTAACTTTCACCAGCATGTCATTGTGTAAAATCCAGATATTTTTCTTATGTACATTCTTGAAATAAAGGTATTATATTACCCAGCATCTCAAATTCTTAACATCTGTGTTTCACAATCAAAGCAATAAACATAACTCTTACTGGATCTCTACTTCCTTTTGACTGAATGATTTTCGAATTGCATTTTGAATTTAAAAGTGCATCTCCTCATGGTCCACTAGTTGCCTGTTGTGTGAGCATGCTGGTAATAAATCTGAAATTCATACATAGGACTGTTTTTGTTTATTATTATTTTAGCCAGTCAATAACAGGTGCTAACGCTCAGGGCAGGGGGAAGCGGAGGGGCTATATGCATATTATTCCATGTTTTGTCAAGAAGAAGGAATGGCCGAGAAACAGCCAAAGGAAGGAAGTTCTTAGATTGGCCGAGGTTGTTGGAGAGATTTCCGAGAGTTGATGGTAAAGTGTTTCAACAGTGAAGAGATCTCAGAGAGTTGAGGAGTTAACTTAATAGGAACTTAAGGAACTTAATACATCTAACATAATTAACATAAACTAGATTCTATGGTCAGATGAGCAAAATAAAACTGGCCAACAATAAAACCAGCAGGCAAATATAAGAAAGCTTATACAGCAAAGATGATTTCCGCTGTTAAGTATAGTGGCGGACGTGTAATATTGCATGTAACGCAATGTTGTTTTGCTTTCAAAGACGTCTGCACCCTTTGGCACATGATCTCATTACTTTTAAACCATTCCTAGTCAGTTTCACAAAATGTGTTTAGTCGATCCTTCCAGACCTACAACTCTTTGTCCCAGTGCAGCAGCAAAACAGTCAGGGTAAGTAAGCTCCAATGTTCCCTCATCTCATATTAAAGCATTTATCTCAGTACTGTTAGATTTGACATGGCAATGACTGAGATGATGTTAGGATGATTATATGACAATTTCATAGATCTGATAAAGATCAGCAAAGAAAGAAGCCTGAGTGTTTAGCTTTCTTGATTAGGCTTTTAGAAGGGCCTGCAAAAAATGCTGACAAAATGAGGTGGCATTTATATACAGACAGCTCTTCATATAGACAGATTCATTATATGGCAGCTAATAACATGACATTGAGGTATACTGCACATCAATACTGTAACCTGCTATTTCACTGCAAGAGAACTGTGTTCTTTAGGTTTGTCACACTGGCGCAGCACTGAAAGTATCACATACCACGCCATCACTGGCAGAAATGAAACAGGCGGTTGATATTTAACATTGATTAGGCCCACTCTTGATCATATCTGCACCATACACCACTTCTGAAACTGGCAATAGCTTTTGGAACCAAACTATGGGAGTGATAAGCTGCTTTTCGATTTCTTCAAGAAATCGTTGCATACAGTTACACACTTACTTAACACATATCATGAAGTATGCAACAGTAGAATATAAGGTAAAGGTGAGCTGCTCGATAACACACACATCTGAGCTTTTTGTAATATACGCAGTATACGTAGATCCTTATCTTGTCTGCTATCACTGCACAGGCAATATGTGACGTTTGCTGACCAGGCAGCAGAAGTGTTGACACACCAAGAGAAAGGAGGAACTTTTGGTTTTTGGTTTGAAGTTAGTTTGAAAAAAAAAAAAAAAGACCAGATGCAAGAGAAGCTATATTGCACTTCAGCAATGAACACACCAACATCTCCCTCCCCACACGCACACACACAAACACACACACACATGAAAGAAGAAGTCTCTACAAGTGCTGCAGTTCAGAGACACACAAATGTACAGACTGTGTGTGAATACTGGGGAATTGTCGACTGATGGAGGTTTAACAGTGGCTTGAAGTAGAAGAAAAGAAAGGTAAGAGCTGCTTCTCATACTGAATTAAGATTGGTTTGAAGGCCTGTTCAAGGTGCACTGAAGATAAAACCGTCCAGTACATATGTATATATATGTATATATACTGTATATACTCTACATATATATAAAACTTCAACCAGCTCACATTGCGTTATATTCTATATATATATATATGTGTGTATATATATATATATACATATATACATATATATATATATATATATTTTTTTTTTTTTTTTTTTTTAAAGAAAAACTGTGTATTTATGTGGAACCATTTATATATAAACATATATATATATATAAAAAATATATATATATATATGTGTGTGTGTGTGTGTGTGTGTGTGTGTGTGTGTGTGTGTGTGTGTATGTATACACTTCTGTGAGTAATTTGAAATGAAAATATGAAAATTAAAATTTTACTTCAAGGTGTTCACAATAAGATAGTGTTCAACGGAAGTCATTTGTCATGCGCCAGTGAGTTTCGTTTGGTCGCTCTTATCAGCAATTGTAAATGTGAATACATACACAATACTGCACAATACTTTTATCCAATGTATAACAACATTACTAAATAAATGCTCACGAATTAAAATGGTCAATACGAAACTAGTTGGACTCAGCTTTAATCTGTTTACGTACTTATTTATGGCTTTTTTTTTTTCTTTTGGCTTTTTGAGGTCATACCATCGAATTTATGTAGCCTACTTTCCATAAACAGACATTTTCTCAGCTTCCCCTCTGACTCAAACAAACCCAGTTTCCCCACATCCAACCTGCACAAAAACATCCAGCGAAACATTCTTTCGCTGTTTTTGCAAACTGTGAAACTTTCGGTGAACCTGAAAGGGTGATTTTAAGATACTTTTAAAACAAATTGCAGATGTTTTTGTACATTAAACAATACAGTTTCAGTGTTCAACTGTAAGCACAATTCCTGAAGAATCCCATCCCAAAGATTTGCTGTAACAGTATCAAGAGTTCCTGGAAACATTTAGACCTATTTTTGAGACAACATAGTTTTCATGGCTTTATGGAACAACATCATTTCATAGAGCCTAGGCCTTGAGTTTTAATGGTGAAACACCTTTGGCAATGCAATTAATCCTAGAAAAAGTTATTCTTTTTTCAGGGTTAAAGATTTGGCGTAACTAAGTAGTCATTCAGAGTGCTTTGGTGTGAAATGCTTAATTTGTACAGAAACTCACTGGCTGCCAATTTCTTAACAGTGTTGGTAATAGGAACCAGGGGTCTACGATGTCTACTCCGAACATAGCCAATTTACTTACTATCCAAAACCCACAGTGAACCTACACCTGTCTTCTGGGTTGTTTTAAAATGTAATGTTGAGGAATAAAATATGAAACAGATCATTTTCTTTGAGAACTATTTCCCTTAGAATGTGCTTCTTGTACCCTTCCACCACGAATGGTTGTAAACAAACTGATTAAAATATGTCAGGACCCCCACAGGACCACCACAGAGCAAGTATTATGTGGGTGGTGGATCAGTGACACTGACGTGGTGGTGGTGTCAGTGTGTGTTAGATGGGCTACCGTCTGTAATTGTAGGACTACTAAGTGCATCTATATGGTAAGTGGAGCTGATCAAATGGATGATCAGCTGTTGTGTGTTGACAGGAGAAAGTGTTCATAACATTTTCATATGACCGTGTATATTGGGGCACAGATGAACAAGATTAACTTAATTAGTAAGAAAACACAGATTTAGGGTCCCTGGGGCTTTGAGCCTAACTTCAATGTTGATGTTCCATCATTAACGCTGTCCATTTAGTCTAAGTTTAGGCTTCATCTTGTACTGGCAAACAGTTTTCAGCACCACAGGAGCAAACCAATGTTAGCAGCATTTTTTCTCAGAGGAGAATTAACCCGGAACCTGAAAAGAGCTACTACAGTTACTAATGTAGCCGCTACCGCTACAGGTATTTCCCCGCTACCCTGTTTCGCTTCACACCTATTCATCTCCCTCCTACCATCAGACTAAAAATAGCCTCGCCTAAAAGCAAGGCGACGGCGGTGTGTCACTATTCCCGCCAGTTCAACATATTCTACACGCAGAAAAGTCGCTTTTCTTGGTGTAAAAACCAAGTCCTCCGACCTCTCACTCGCTCTCTTTGTTCTTCCTTTCTCAGTCTCACAAGCGCATTTTTTGCAGTTTTTTTCCGTCCTTCCTCCCCTGCACTTCTCTCTCTCTCTCTCTCTCTCTCTCTCTCTCTCTCTCACTGAGGGAAATCCCTTTCTCCTCCCATTCCAGGCACTGAGCGCGCGAGAGCGATGACGTCAGCAGTCTTGGTGGTTGTCTGTGGTGGTGAAGACAGATGTCTCCTGAGATAAAGCCTTGTGCTGACCTGCTGTAGACGGATGGCGCTGAGGTTTGAATTTCGTTTGATATTTAGTCCAGATACTGTGTGTGATAGTGATGGGGGCCATTTTTATTGTAAGCTTAGGTTTAAGTGTTCATTGTAGTAGTAGTAGTAGTAGTAGTAGTAGTTGTTGTTGTTGTTGTTGTTGTTGTTGTTGTTGTTGTTGTTGTTACTGCTGTTGCTATTGGCTTAGCTTGCTGAGAAACAGTACTTTATTAAATCTGCCCCCTCCCCCTAATAATAATAATAATAATAATAATAATAATAATAATAATATATTGTAATAAACTCTACATACACTCTAAAACACCTCTCTCTCTAAGAATGTAGCAGCGTCAACACCAAAATGTTCCTGTTCCAGTCCCGAAGGCCCTGGAAGAATTGGGAATCACTTCTGGACCTACAGGGGGGTATTCCACAAAGCAGGATTTCTCAATTAGTCAGATAAGTTAAACCCAAGCCTTTTCCCATTGAGCAGGCTTGACTTTGGGCTTAAGTTATCTGGCTAAGTGAAAAATCCTGCTTTGAAGAATTCCTCAGTAAGCCAGATAAATTTAGCCCAGTCTGTCCAGTCGGAAAAGGGTTGAAGATCATTCCCACTGAACAGTCCTTCATGTTATCTGGCTAGCTGAGAAATCCTGCTTGGTTGATTACCCCCCTGGTGTACACCAGCTTCCAGATACAGTCTATACATTCATATTCTTTGTGTTGCAGGTTCCCATGCTGGTGTTAATCTTTTGAATTCTTGGGAGAACCAGTTCCACAGAGCTGTCCCACTCTGGAATCCCACTTAAGATGATGTCTGTTAGGACCCTGCTAATCGCAGCACTCCCTCTGCTGATTCTGAGTTCTGAGGTCCAGCAGTGCTCTTTGCAGAGCCAAACATCCCACAGTAAGCAAACAAACACAGATTATAATTTGCACAGATTTGCACAGAAGGCAAGTGGATCGTGTTATATAAGCCTGAAGAGGTTTTGCCATTTAGCCAAGAGGTGCCACTGGTTCAAACGAGTGCGGGGAACATTCCCCGACATTAATTGATTTAGCCCTCTGGATGAGTGGTCATCCAGGTTATTAGCCTGTCTAAATACCAATACACAGTTCAATTGCCTGTTTTACCCATTGGGCTCAGTTTCCTCTTCAGTCGGTTAAGGTCCAGGGAATTCAAAGTGAAATATAAAGAATGATTGTATGATATTTAAAGTGAGTGTTACATTTGACATATTGCAATCATCTTGAAACACCTCCAATATGGCAGTTTCACAGGACGATAAAACAGCTTTCCTAACTTGCAGAGGTTGATTTAACAAGATTTTTTTCTAAGCAGTTTTGGACCAATTGAACCTATTGGTCTGTTCATCATGATTATTCACAAAGTTTTAGGAGTAACTAGATCTTTTAAACTATGCAAAATAAAGAGATAAAAGTATTTTGAGCAGCAAAATCCATATTCGAGGTGGCGATATGGCAAACATATAATAGTGTGACACATCAAGAGTATATGTGGTATATCAGGATTTTTATTTTTCAGACATCTCATCAGTTGTAGCTGTTAAGCATAAGCCTTGAGACTTTAAGAAAACCAGAAACATCCATTTAGTTGGGTGTGTCTAAACCTTTGACTGGTAGTGTAGGTATAAACTTTGCATTTCACTTGCATTTCACCATTAATGCTGACATCTGATTTTCTGACCTCTGCAGGGCATCCAGTGCTGGACTCCCTGCAGTGCTACAATGACTACACCACCAACATACGCTGCACTTGGGAGGAGGACCCTCATGCACATTTGCACTTGGTGATTACATCAGAGTAAGTAGTAACAATAAATGCATTTGGAGGGAAATCATATACAGACACTGAGACACACATATAACCTTTTCCTTATCTTTGTCTGTCTGTCTCTAGAGAACCATCCGAATGTCTTCCTGATGGTCATGATGTGCAGTTGTCCAATGGAAGGCTCCGTCGTAGCTGTGTTTTTAAAACTAACCTTTTTTCTTTTGATGAAAGAATTGTTTCCTTCAACACATCCTGTCCTTCTAAAGCAGCAACTCTTAATATAGCTCAGCATGGTGAGAGAATTGTCTATGTGTTTGCATGTGGTTTTGCCTTTGTTTGTCTTTTCACACCCACAGAGGCCAACCAAGCACTAATGGCTAGCTGAAAAGTTAATGCTTAGAGCCAATAAGTATTGCCCATGGATGTTTTTGAGCAAGCTCTTAGGAAGATTAGAACAAAGATTCCTCAATTGTAAGTGGTTCGGACAAGTGGTATTAGGAAAGAGGAAGAGGAATTCCACCCAGGATAACTGCATAATTAAGTGGCTGAGATGTAAATAGAGTCATTCCATAGAGTGGTTTGATACTGCATGAAATGCACTGTTCTAGAGAAACTTGCAGTGAGATCTTTTTCTCAGTGGTGGTGACATCTGAAAGGTTTTATGTCTCTAAAATTTACGTCACAGAAAGATTACAAATATGCTGAGACATTGTTTTTGAGACTAGCTTTTTATCTAAAGCATATTTTTGAAACCCACTAATAATGGAAAGCTATATGTAAGTAACCTTTTTTTCAGATTTCCTACTACTTTACTCTTATCGGCATTAAATACACATATAAACACTGAAGTTTCACTCATCAATTTGGATAGTAAATAAATTGGCTACATTTGCATTATAGGCATTGTGACCCCTGGTTCCCATCACCAGCACTGTCTGAAGGTTTCTCTATAATGCATCATTTGGCCACTCTGTCTTTGACTGAATGACTTTGTTTACATTACAACCATTGAATTATGTGGGAAAACTGTGATGGTGTAGAACCTTTGCATTGCTTTGAACTCGTACAGCTCATTTACAATCGTCTGCTGAAAGATTTTTTAGGGAAACAGAAATGGTCATTCTCTGGCATTGCTCCAAATCATCCTTTTTTGGCACGATTATTGAGTGGTGTGTGGTTATGTCTTCTACAGGCAAAGTCAAAAGCCCAGTTAATGTGAGTGAGACAAAAGTTCCTCGTGGTCGATTGCTGAGCTGGAGCAGCCCCTACTCTTCCTCATCCCCTCTCACTAATTCACTTACCTACCAGGTCCAATACAGAAGGCATGGACACAACTGGACCGTGAGTACCCTTATTCCTATAAAAACCTGTGTGCACAGCAGTTGAGTTGCTTGACAGACAGTATTCAAATCCTCATTATCCAGTTAGAATGTGTTTGCATTGAGCTGTTGACTATATCCTCACTAAAATCAATGATGTTGTGTATTTTGTAATGCCATGTGAATTACGAACTTCTGCCTGTGTCCATTTGCATGGAAGTTCTTAGTAGATAACCTACTAAACTGGACGCCCCCTTTGAGTGCAAAGTGTTAGTAGACTGTTAGTATTTTGCACCGTTTTAGTAGGCTTCTCCTTACACTCCTAATACACATTTTGCTTATTTGAAGACACAGGAATGCAATAACCTCAAAACCATTAAGATTCCCACAAAAGATAGCAGCCCAACATTAAAGAAAGGTGCTCGCAGTCTGAAACCTGATAAGGATCTGTGACAGCTGAGAGAGATATGGCAGGCAATGCATCTGTGTTTGTGCATCATTTTCTGGCTAGGTGGTAAGTGATATCAATATCACTCAATGGGTTATTGAAGAGCAGTCGCTGCCGGGTTACTCTTACGAGGCCAGAGTACGAGCACAGGGTCGAGTGGGCCTGTGGAGCGACTGGAGCACCCCAGTGACCTGGATGACTGAGCAAGGTACGAGATAATTGCATTCCAAAATAAAGTATTAGCTATGCAAAGAAATGTACATTTCGAAATCCAACTGTTTTGCGTCACACTAGTGGTTTGGAAAAAAAAATGCAACCCTCAAGTGGATTTTGTGTTTCGCGTTTAACAGTTGTGCAATGTGCTTGTTAGGTATTTTGTAATATGACCCTGAAACAAGCTGAAAACCTTAAAAAGTAACAATTTTTTGGTGAAAAACGAATCATTTTTCCCATATCCCAATGACCAATCCCAAATGTGACTGGTCAGCCAAGACATTTGGTGGTGTGAAAGTTGGAAGCCTATATTCCATTAATTAGCATTTTGCCAACTGCATGCCAAACAATTGTCCCAAACCGTGTTAAGTTGTTAAGTATTCTTAAATGGACTCCTGTGGCTTCTAAAACTGCACGACACTGTTATCTCTAAAAATGTCGGTGTCAGAAACCACATAGGACATTTATGAAGCAAGCCACCCCTTTGCACAACTCAAATTCTTAAGACCTTTACATGCTATTACTGGATCCACTAGAGAAGTAACACACAGTTTGGTTATAATAGCCTAACTTTGGATAAAACAGGAGATAAACCATGACAACACTGAAGAATTACTCAAATTTCTCTCTCTGTCTCTCCTTCCTTCTCTCTCTTTGTGCTACCACTACCATTGCCTTGTTTCTTTCTTTCAGAAGGTGTTTTCAACCTGCAGTGTATGATAGAGGAAAAGGGTGTGTTGTGTAATTGGCAGGTGAAAAGAGAGCACGCCCAGTTCCACTCATTTCACCTGTGCTCGCAGACTAATCGATCCAATACGTGAGTACTTTCTCCCCTTCAGAACAGAGAAAGCACATCCACAACCCACCACAGACTACAAAACAAGGAACCACTAAGCGGTCTTTGTGTAATGCCAATACAAGAACCACTAAAGCGCCCTCTACTGAAAAGTTCTTTAAAAAAACAAAAATGATTCTTCTAAAACCCTTTTTTGGCACCTTAAAGGACAAGAGTAGGCAGTAGGTGTGTTATGTTATTATTACAGTGTTAGATGATCTCACAATATGCTTTTCTAAGCATATAATTGGTATCACTGGGACCAGAGATTCCAAAAAATAAAAAATAAAAAATAAATAAAGTATCTCCATTTTAGTCATTTTTTACTTTGATGCATTATTTGAACACAGCAACTGCCGTTTACATTGTGTGAAAATGTCATGATGAATGGATAAACAGAAATGGTCCAAAATCACTTGGGAAAAAGTCTGGTTTCATTGACTTACATTCAAATTAAATTAGGTTTTGTCTAATTTAAAAAAAAATTTTGGAGATACTTGTTTGCTTTGTGGACAGTGACGATATGTAACTCTGTACAAATAATGTTATATGTCACTGCAGTAACAGATATGCACATAAAAATAATAGGTATCACAACAATTTCCACATCAGTGCTTCCCTAGCCACTACTTATAGAACACTATACAATTACATTAATTATTTAGACCAATTATGGCCTGCAAACAGCAATCATCAGTATATAGTTATTGCATGAACTGCACAGAATGTCAGCACATTACATTTACTTTTGCAGCTGTTAGATTTTTCCTCTTGCTGTTACTCTTATATAGGCATTGAATTACAAGTAAGTCACTGTAGTCTCAGCGTTTCATAACCTTTTTTAAATGCTAAATGGCTATTTTGCTGTTACATGTCGTCCCCTCCAACTTGAAACCTCAACTTGAAATCTAAATAATCTAAAATGCCTTCAAGAATTGTGATACTATATTTTTGCCATATCGTGCACCCTTAGACAACAGTATACTGCTTGTAGCACAAACTCATTCTCTCACTCTTTCTTCTTGCCAGGAATTGTCGACATTGTGTCCACCCCAGCAGTCAGCCTTATCATGATGTGCTGGATTTCTCATGTCTGTTGGTCGCTTCGGAGCCTGAGAAGCTGACTGTAGAGCTGAAAAGCGTCCGCAACAGCAAGGTTTTTGTGGACACCTTAAACAGTGAGTTACATCCACATTGGGACTGCTTCTGTAAATTAGGCTACACCATGCACATCATAACCCTGACACCATGGAGCTTAGCCTTCTCAAAGAATGCCATTTCCTTAATCCACTACTAGGGAGTGTCTTTCCTTAATATTGCATTCACTGTTTTAAATCCTGGTGTATTGTGTCAGTTGTGATTTATAGGGCTGATATAAGTAGGCTGTATGAGTGCTGCCACCTGGTGTGCACAAATACATCCTGCATACCGGTTACTTAGTTTTAACCCTAAAAAGTCACAGCAGGGCACAATTTAAACAACTCTAACACACCTTCAGCTCACAAAGGAGGAAAATGCGTGAAATGCGTTGATCCTCTCTGTTACTTTTTGATTAAGTAAGACAAATATCTGCTGAAGATCTTGTTAACCTGAAACAGTACATACATTAATAATTGTATGCATATTTTGCAGCACTAATCTTCATGTTCAACAGCATCTTTCCATGGTGTAAAAAAAGTTTTTGCTGAAATCACGATTTCATCTATTGTTAGAAGCTCATATTATGTTTTTTGGGCAAAGGTGGTTTAAACAACTGAAAGGTTTGAGCATGCTGACATCACAGCTATGAGAAAAATGAGTGAGGTGTGGAATATTCGTATGGTTCTTAGAGGGTACCATTTTTCTAAATGACTGGATTGTTAAAGTGTTACACCAAAGTCATTCTGAGTAGTTTGATGGGAAATGCACCATTCTAGAGAATTTATTAATGCATTTAATGCCTTTTAAGGCTACCTCACAGAAAGCCTTTACAGGAAATCGCCTAATTCTGGCCTAACACTCTTTGTTTAACTCATTTTTTAATTTTTTCCACTATTGTACTATAATGACAATTGCTTATAAAAACTCTCGATTGGTTTAAATGGTAAATAAAGTTAATAAAATAGAATTTGCATTAAAAACATTGTTCTTATCACCACTACTGTAAAGTTTCTCTACAAGTAGCCACTTTACTTTAAACCACTCTGAATAGCTGAATAGATGTTCACATCTCAGTAACTGAGTTATGCACTTTTTCAGTTGTTTGTTCAGTTTTGTAGCTATCACAAAGACAAAATAGCCAGATTCAAACAGCTTTCTGGTGGATGTGTCAGTGCAAACCATCAAAAAAATCTACTAAAATGTATATACACACTTTTTGAAAAACTAGATGGATATAATGAAAGATCTGAATCGCAGTCTATTTGAATGTGATATGTCAATCTACCATATGGATTTGTCAGAACAATGAGACCGACAGCACACATGTATTTCTATTTAAATCAAGCTCTTATGGACTGTTTTTATTACATTTTAAACATTAAAAATGATGTGCAAATGAATAAAGAAATGAAAGAGCTTAAAATAAATTCTCAGCATTGCCCTCTATAAAATAACTGTCATCTGTTCTTCATCAGGATTGGCCTACTTCTTTATTTGTCTTTAAACATAAAAACTCATAAATACATCTAAAATACTGAATGAAATGATTAAGATTGAAATTATTTTTGGATGTCAAATTATTTTTGTTCATGACATCATCTGCTTTCAAATAATAACTTCTTGTCTTCAACAGGTTAGGCTTATTAGCTTACTGTATTTCTCTAAATCAATCCTAAATAAAGTGTAAACAAATAAATGATCAAATCAAACGATTTAAGATTTGAACGGATCAGCTGAGATGGGGTTGTTGAGATGGGGTTTACCACTCTCTAAGCAGCAGCTCTCCAACTGGCTGGAGGATTTGATCAAGCTGTGTATAAAGCTGCTGGCAGTAAACAGACTTACTGCCTGCATTAAATAGTATGTCCAGTGAATCTGCCCGGATAGTTACAGAACAGCCGCCTTGCTATGCGACCTACCCGTGTAAGTTGCATTTAACTTAAGTGGTTGCATTTAGCTGTGTTAGGGTCCTTCAAAAGTTTGAAATGCACTTCTTCTGAGACCTGGTTATAGCTAGCTGAGCTTCAACCACTCCATCTTTCCACATTTCAGCTTTCTCACCAGTTACCCACTTGCGCATGTTGTACAGATTTTTTTAGGAAAGTGTGCCAGATAGCCTCGCTAGAATATAACAATATGCATTTATTATTCTTTCTAGTAATAATTCCTCATTTAACTGTTATCCATATTCATTTCTGCAAGCGTGTGTGTGTGTTTTATAATGTTTATGTAACACACAGATGGCAACAAAATGTCTTGACTGCTCGACTGAGAGGTCCCCAACAAATGATTTGACTCTGACTTTCAGGGGGTAGCCCCAATAGGCATTGCAGTCAGAGGTCAGATCTAAATGCTGCATTCATTTCCTTATATTTGATTTATTCATTACAAAGTGGGTCTAATCGTCATGTTATTTATTAGTTGTTAGTCCTAGGCTGCATGATAGATAAATACATCGTGTGAATGGATGGATAACTTGCAGGATGAGAAGTGGTACTCATAATTTCGCATTTCTTTGTCACTGCAGTTCAGCCTCCTCGACTACAACCTGTCCAGTTGAACAAGGAGGATGGTATCTGGAAGCTGAGTTGGTCCAGACCCAACATCTTTTACATGATCAGTCTCTCCTATCAACTACTTCTCCAGAACAACGATACAAAGGTAGGAGATTCTGTTCAAAAGTTTGGAGTCACAGTTTTCAATAATATAACACCAGTTTTGTTGCAGATGATTGTTTAAAACTATTCAAATAGGCATATGCATATAAACTAATAAGGGACTACAATAAGAATCCAGTGTATACGATGTAGGGATGTGCTTCTCCATCACCGATGTGATACATGTCTCAATGCATTGCCAACGTTCTGATACACTGTATGAAGCAATGACTAATGCCATACGACATGATTTACTCCTACTGCGATTAAAGTGTGATTTAACATGATTTGATCCAACACAGTGCAGTTCAACCCAGTATGATGTGATGCAAAAAAAAAGATTATGCGGTGCAGTTCAATATGATATACAGTAGATGTTAAGCAAACGACAAATCCTAAATTCAATTCATTAAATTCATTAAAAAAGTGCTATTTTACTTATTATAGTTGTTTCTCTAGTACTGCAATTCAGTAAGCATCTCATTTATGCTGTTTCATTTTGACTTTTAAAAAGCACAAGTCCATAAAAATCTCAGACAAGAGATAAAACCTGTAATACTTTCTCTATGACGTTATGGTTGGATATTTTTAGAAATTAATAAGCCAGTGGCGTCCTTTATTGCCCTAGAATGAGGAGAGCTGTTAGAGTTGCCGGGTACTGCTGGGGCTAGCTATAGCTGTGAGGGAGGAAGAGGCAGGTACCTCTGTACTTTACAGCAGTAGCGTGTGTCTTCTCAAACTGTCATGCAGACATATCTCCAACTCACATAAAACTTGGCTGGGAGGCTTGACAAGAGTGGAGCAGCAGTGGAGAGTGCTTGAGAAACAGTTTAGAGAGGAATCAATCTAAATTACTGGTCAAAAAATATTGGTCATATTTCTAAACAATAACGGCATATGGCCTCTACTAATAAACATACACTCATCGTCAAAAAATAGTTGCTCAGAATGAATCACCTAACTTGAATGATACTTGATGGGTAGGTTTGATATAGTGAGACCTACGAATGATGAAAAGTTTCACGCTCGATTTTTCATCATTTATTGTTCCTGGTAACCTTTATCTTCCTTCCCAATAGCACTGCAATCCCACACTTCCTTCTGGGTGCATTTTTTTGATGATGAGTGTTTATAAATAAGTTGGATTTAATAATGCAAACATGTTAGAAATTATGCATTCTGAGTTAATCCCAAATTCGATCGGGTGCACAATTTTTTGCATTGTCAACATGAATCTGTGAATCTTACCATCCCTAATACCACTGTTGTTGTTAATTAATTATTAATTATTAATCCAACAACTACATTTAGTATGATAAGGACCACAACAGAAACCTTTTCGAATAACAGTTCTGATTAAATGATGGTATTTGTAAAGTTACACCTTAGATGAAAAGACATCTAAAAAGTTTAATTTTATTTTTACTAAACTATGACATGAAATATGACAATGAATATGCTGCCTGATATGTGACACATTACTTTTCTATGATGTTGAGATAAGCTTTGTCTATTTTTAATGGCAGAGAGGTACATTTAGATAGCTTGTCATAGTTTCCCCAGGTGCTGTTTACATGTCCAGTGCTCTTGACAATTCTCTTGCTCAATCTCTCTCACTAGGATTACACAATGTACAATCTCAGTGATCGTGACTTCAGTTTAACCTTCCCCTCGTCCACCCTGCTGCCCACTACTACATACATTGCAAAGATCAGAGCTCTGCCAATAGACTCCTTTTCTGGGCGGCCCTCTGACTGGTCTGAGCCTGTGTATTTCACAAGTGATTCAGGTAAACCCCTTGGACCTCTGTACTGTTTTTGATCATGTTGTTGTCGGAAGATGTGGGTGGTCAGGCCTGTTGAAGTAGCTTTAGGACTACTGATTATGGCCTTTTGCCCAGATTCTCACACTTGGAATTCATCAAACTCTCACTAGCTTTAGTTTTTGCATTATACAGCAGTGGGTGAGCATGAAAAACTTGACTGTATTATGGGTCATGTGACCTTCAGAGTATTGTTTAGTGAAAAAATAGGCAAAAGTAGAAAAGTTAAATGAAGTGTAGCAGCCACATCGAAGCATGTTTATAGATAACGGTATGCCATGTAGTGTCAGAAAATTGCATCAGATGGTTCTTTGAGATATATATAGCTACATAAAGCTACTGTATTTACATTAGTATAGTTTTTCCAAACTAATATATATGCTGATATGCTGAATACAGCTCACTGCTAGAGAACTAGGGAAGCATCTCATTCCACTGCCGTACATGTAATTTGTGTAGTTTAAAAGAAAGACTGCAGAAAGATGAATGTAATGAAGTATTTATGTGTAAGAGTGTTTGTGTATATGTGTGCCCACAGCTTTATGAGCTGCTTTCATTATTAATGAAAAGCTTTTTTTTATATAAAGTTATGAGAGTATTTCAGACTATCTGATGTTTTATGAAGAATTATGTAGACTTGCAAAAACGTCACATAAATGGCAATCTTACATTTTTGTATGTGTGTGTTTGTGTGTGCAGATTCCTATGTTACAACCATTGTTTACGTCTTGGTTGCCGTTTTTGTGGCGGCGTTTTTCATCATCCTGTATAACGCTCTTCCAGCCTGCCACAGGTAAATCATATAATACACACTAATTACTAAACTCAAATTTCTATCAGTATTTTCTATCATATTGCATTACAGATGTAAAGCTTTTAGTTATTCACTTCAGAAACCAGCTTGAGAACCATTGCTCTAGTGATATAGATTTTGGCATACTGTGGGGGCTGCATGCCCTAGGGAGCCACAGAGAAAGCTTAGATGGTGTATGTCTAGGTAGTAAAGTTTAAAATTGTAATTTTGGCCCAGCAGCAGAGCATTTGACCATATATTTTTTTCAATTGCTAACTGTTGGACTAGATAACATCACCCTGATATTCAATTGTATACCAGTAGCCCTACTACCTACCACTAGGTTAATTATGAACGTTCTTGGAACAAAATGTTAAAAAAGTCTGACTTTGTATGTGTGTTGTATTTAATAGGAGAGTAGTGCTATGGAAGGTGTCTATTCCCTCCCCCATTAAGAGCCGAGTCCTGAAGGAAATGAGCAGCAAGGTGAGTAAGAGCTGGCTTCAAAAATAAAATGAGCTTTATCTCAATGGCTGGAGTCTGACTGAACATCGGTGGCCAGAACTGAAAGCAAAATCGGTTACTGAATGACTTATAACATCATGCCTCAAGAACTACAACTAAAACCGCGCCAGGTCAACATTGCCAGATCTGACGTTGAAAATGTGAGAGATTTATTGGCAGGTTTCATAGACTTTTTGACTACCTCTGTTTTCCATCTGTTTTCTACGGGAGAGACCTATAGAGCCAAAACTGGCACTCTTTTCAAAAACATCACTGGAAAAATATGACAAAAATAGCAAAAAAAGTAGTTTGTGCTATTTATGCACAAAAAACATGTTTTTTTTGTCATGTGCTCAAATTTCAACTGGGGTATGCTTTTACCAACAAGGCAATAGTCTTGTTAATCATTTTAAACATTTTCCATTTATATATTAAGCAAAGTCTCTTTTACAGATGCTTCTGCTTTAGACCAAAACAAACATGACAATCACAATCCTCATTTTGCACCAATAAATCCAGAATAATACATAATTTGTTTGATCACAAAGTTGAAGAGGACAAAATTAACATTAGCTTTATTTGTGAAAGGTAAAAACAGTGCGGGAAAACATCACCACTAGCTTGGTGCTGACACAACATCCATGAACACAACCTAGCGTTGACGTAGTGGTGGTATTTTTGTTACATTAAATTTGATCCTTCCGCTCAACTCTGCTGTCATTGTTTATCAGGCTTTCGTGCATGATGGCAGCTGTACATTTCATGTGAAACATTTTGCGCTCCCTCCTCACGACATGTTTAAACTATGATTTAAAATCGGGGTGGCCATGACTGGACTGTGAGAGGATTGCAAGGGCTAAGTTTGGAGGATGCATATCCCACGACACAGGATAATATAGAAAATTCATTGTTTAGTCTGAAACTCAGGACGTCTTAAGTGACGTCTTAAGTGACTGCATGTTCGTTCCATGTTACTCTTAATCAGTGACTTTGTCCTTCTCGCTCTCTCTACAGAGTTCTCCTGCTGGCTGGGGCAATCTCTACAGTGAGAATGAGAAGACCTCTGTGTGTATCATGCAGCCCTCAGATAACCCCATCATCTACAAGGGCAGGTCAGAACCTCATCACTGTCATCAGAACTCCTGCTGCAACAACCTTACTTTACGTTGTGCTGTATTTAGCATTATTGCTGTTTTGTGAGTCAGAAATGGAGCAGTGAAATTACCCATACTAAAATGGGCCTGCAACTACAAAATATCTCAGTTGTCTGAATACAGGATAGGAAAAGAAAATGGACACAATATTCCACATTCTCCAGATGGAGTCCNGCACTCTTTTCAAAAACATCACTGGAAAAATATGACAAAAATAGCAAAAAAAGTAGTTTGTGCTATTTATGCACAAAAAACATGTTTTTTTTGTCATGTGCTCAAATTTCAACTGGGGTATGCTTTTACCAACAAGGCAATAGTCTTGTTAATCATTTTAAACATTTTCCATTTATATATTAAGCAAAGTCTCTTTTACAGATGCTTCTGCTTTAGACCAAAACAAACATGACAATCACAATCCTCATTTTGCACCAATAAATCCAGAATAATACATAATTTGTTTGATCACAAAGTTGAAGAGGACAAAATTAACATTAGCTTTATTTGTGAAAGGTAAAAACAGTGCGGGAAAACATCACCACTAGCTTGGTGCTGACACAACATCCATGAACACAACCTAGCGTTGACGTAGTGGTGGTATTTTTGTTACATTAAATTTGATCCTTCCGCTCAACTCTGCTGTCATTGTTTATCAGGCTTTCGTGCATGATGGCAGCTGTACATTTCATGTGAAACATTTTGCGCTCCCTCCTCACGACATGTTTAAACTATGATTTAAAATCGGGGTGGCCATGACTGGACTGTGAGAGGATTGCAAGGGCTAAGTTTGGAGGATACATATCCCACGGCACAGGATAATATAGAAAATTCATTGTTTAGTCTGAAAATCAGGACGTCTTAAGTGACGTCTTAAGTGACTGCATGTTCGTTCCATGTTACTCTTAATCAGTGACTTTGTCCTTCTCGCTCTCTCTACAGAGTTCTCCTGCTGGCTGGGGCAATCTCTACAGTGAGAATGAGAATGAGAAGACCTCTGTGTGTATCATGCAGCCCTCAGATAACCCCATCATCTACAAGGGCAGGTCAGAACCTCATCACTGTCATCAGAACTCCTGCTGCAACAACCTTACTTTACGTTGTGCTGTATTTAGCATTATTGCTGTTTTGTGAGTCAGAAATGGAGCAGTGAAATTACCCACACTAAAATGGGCCTGCAACTACAAAATATCTCAGTTGTCTGAATACAGGATAGGAAAAGAAAATGGACACAATATTCCACATTCTCCAGATGGAGTCCATCTGCTAAAACATGCTTGGTGTCCAAATTTTGAGTCTTTAGCTCAGTTAACGTCGCTAAAGTTGCTAACAAACACTAGAGGTCAAAGGTCACCCAAAAGCTTCTATGAAGCTGCATCTAGGTCTCATACTGAGGTTCAATTTAGAAACAACAGTTTAAGAAATGATAGTTAGAAAATTATAGTTAGAAATTTGAAGAAAAAAAATTGCTAAGCAAAAAAAAATAGTTTTATTGCAAATATTTTTCCTTTGTAGTGTTATTCCATGAATTTATGCATGTATTTTATTTTTTATCTGTTCTTTTGAATGAAAAGAATAGCACAAAAATGTAATAGCATGCAATGCTAATCCAGATTGCTGTCACAGCTTGAACTTGTTAACAACAAATGGTACAGGAGAGCAGACTGTCTTTTAGCTGTTGGCCTTTTAGACAGCTCATATTAAGGAGCAGAAAAATGATTTGTGATGTTGATCTTGATGTCAGGCACAGATAAAGTTTCCTCTGGCTCTGTACAGTCAGATAACTAGCATGCTCAAACTCTTTACTCTTGCTAATAAATGCATTTAGGCGCATGCTAGGCTAGTTAACATCGCTAACTACAAGTCAGGAGCTGTAGGAAACTTACATGGATTCAACTTGATCTCAGATTACAGCTCTAAAACAGATTAACCATGCATATGTCATTCATTATTTGAAATGTAATTTATTGAATGAATATTGCAGCCTCAGATTATTATGAAATAATGTTAATAAATAGCATATCAGCATTATTATTAGCATCATTGTCATATATTAAATACAGATGTTTCTTTTGTTTGGCAGTATCTCAGAGTGCCCACTTTTGCCATATAGTGATGACAACTTGTCCAAATCAGAATGGCTGCACGGACTGGACAACTCGTCCTCCTATATAGAGGGAAGTGGGATTTCAGTCAAGTCTGCCATGAGCTTCACTGGACCTTACATATTCTGTCAGCAAGACTCTTCATCCCAAACTGAAACTTTGGACACATCCTTCTACTCCGGTACAACTTTTGATGAAGACAGCAGATCCATTACCGAGGATGCCACTGACTGTCCCACAGCAAATGGAGGATATGTTTCATCCCCTCCAACCTCTCTGCCGACAGAACATCCAACCATGTCGAATAATCCAGCCAATGAGCACATAAATCCCGGCATCTCACAGCTCCCAGAGGACGATCCCCCTGCGTACACGCCCAACCCTACTGTGATGCCTGGGGTACTCTTTTCAAACCGTTCAGGCTACTGTCTGATGCCCAATATGGACATAGATGTTGCAGCCTGGGTGCAAACCTCTGCTTCACCACCAGGGGGTGATACAGAGAGCCAGTCAAAAGATGTAGCAGAGGGAGACCAAAGTGCACGTGGCTATGTGACGCTCTCTCAGCATGCCACCTAATGGTGTGCTTTTCGCTTACTTGCAAAAATCGTGGAAGGCGGGCAGGAACACAGCCGTTTATTCTTGCATTTCGGAATAACTGTTCAAACTCTTCATTAACTGGTCCTTTACGGATATTTGAGTGTGGGCTTTTTAAAATGTCGGATAATGCAGGATGCATCCAGACAGGTAACGTTACTGCTAGGACCCTGAATGGCACCGAATACTGGATCTGAAAAAATACTGAAAAAATACAAAAAGGATACACAACATGATAGGTGCCGAGGTATGCAGTGTTGCCCTACAGAATATTACGTAACTTAGCAGGTAATATAGTGAAGGCTAGTTTAGATGCCTAACTTGGAGCTTTGTTTGCTGGTGGCTTCATCTACTGCATTCACATACTACTGTATCATAGAATGGACAGGCTGGTTATACCTCAAAACTCACAAACTCAACCGAGCTTGGAACTTTGTTTGGGGTGAAATCAGAAATTCACAAGTACTGTCTGAATTCAAATCTATTGTTTGTGATATGATCTTTTCAGAGGTCCTGAATTATGCTGTATTATTGTTTCTTTTATCCAAGTTTCATTGAGCAACTTTTCCATTGTCAAATCAGAGATGGGCAATAACGAACATCTGGACTATTGAAATGAATCAAAAAGAAACTCAACCAGAAGGCTTTTCATCTCTGCCTGTGAACTCTTATAAACTGTATAGCAGATAGCATGCTAAGCATGGACTATGCAATGTGGCAAACTGTCCAAAAGATGGCAGTGTACAACGGTTGGTGTACACATTGAGTACTCATTATACCTCTCTCCTTCTCTGCATTACATATCACGCATAGCTGTGTGATTACTAAAAATGATAGGATATGCACTAGCTCATTCCTGCACTATGACTGTATGATTGTATTTAAACAGTTGCGACTTCATGGCATGGGTGTTGTAATAGCTTTTACACTTTCACTGTGCTTGAGATGCAGTTTTAAATATTAAAAAGGTGTGATGTGGCTTCTGTAAAGTGACTTTACATTTCTGACCTAAATCAATTTGATTATGGTTCTGTGCGTCATGAAGTATCTATTCAGTTTTCTTTTTTTAAGTACAATAAATACTGGAAGAAGAATTTACACAGTAGTGTAAATACCATTTTGCGAATGCATAGTGCCAAAAGTAAAGCTTGGTGGAGGAGGGATAATGGTCCGTTTTTCAGTCTTTGGGCTCTGTCCCTTAGTTCCAGTGAATCGTAATATTAACACTACAGCATACAAAGGCATTTACATATGTTTCCAACTTTGTGGCAGCAGTTTGGGGACGGTCCCTTCCTGTTCTAGCATGATTATACCCATGTGCACAAAGCGAGCAAGTTTTGATTGGGTGTAAAGAAGTCTCAGCTGCAGACACTCCGCCTACATGTAGACAGAGAGTCTGATATCTTTAGTGCATTAACCTGGCCAACCTGATTGTCCATGTATACCCACCTCTGTGGCTGAGCTGCTGCCACAGATTTTCACATATACTTCTGTGTTTCACAAAAGACTGTTTATGCCATGACTCTGTTTTCCAAATTGCCTTTTTCTGTATGTCATGCCAAATAGCTGGCTTGTGATTGGTTGTTTTGCATGTCAGTCAAATTTCCTTTTCCTGTAGAACTAGGTGGTTCTTGGCCACATCAAGTGGCAAAAGGTACTAGACACTCTCTGGAGAGCCTGACCATGTGAGACGTGGAGGAACTCCGGTGGCCTACAGACAGTTCTGACCTCAACCCCACTGAACACCTTTAGGATGAATTGGAACGTCGATTACAAGCCAGGCCGTCTCGACCAACATCAGTACCTGACCTCACAAATGATCTCTTGACTGAATGGACCCACATTTCCATTCCCACAGACATGCTCCAAAATCCAAAATTGTGGAAAGCCCTCTCAGAAGAGTGAAGGCTGTTATAGTTGCAAAGGGTGGGGGGACAACTCCATGTTAATGTGCATGGTTTTGGAATGGGATGTCAAACAAGCTCATAGGTGTGATGGTCAGGTGTCCATATACTTTTTGCCATATAGTGTATCTGCTGATGCTGATGGTAATACATAAACATGTTTAGAATGTAGAAATTACAAAGAGCATCTCAAACACATAACATTTATTTTGTCTAAACTCTTCAATGTAGATGTTTTCCAAGCATACAGTATATCTGCCTATACCAAAATGATTCCAATATCAACATCACTAGTTTTCCAATATCAGCATCAGTAGCATGACTAGTTTTTGAGACACTTGCTGTTTTGTCCCTGTTGTTTTGCTCAATAATTTCTCTCTTTGTCACAGTGCCCTCACGCACATTCATTAGACCCTCTCGGCTGACCAGTCGTTATGGCCTTGACCAAGACACCAGACTTTTTCCTCCACATTCCAGACGAATTCTGATCTTCTGCCCAAAGCAGAGGCATTCCACAACAAGTCTTTAAGATCCATTGTTCAAAGAGCATGTGCATGTGCGTTTGTGTATGACTGTGTGTGTGTGTGAGAGAGAGAGAGAGAGAGAGACAGAGAGAGTCCTCTGTGGACAGTATGTCCCTTGTCCTTTGTTGTAAATAAACACAGGAAAGCCTTTAAAAGGTGTCTGGAAAGTACAGCATTAGGAACGCAGTTATATAATCACTGTGTCCACTCAGAGCTATAGGTGGCCTCACCGCGCTGGGGGAATTCAGATTCACACAATGCAATGCCAAGCACTACATACAACCATAAGCCATGGTCAGCATATGCGGCACAATGTACACATTTAGCTTGGCGCACTACATAGTAGGCAAACCTGACCATTTGTAACTACATTTACGGAGCATAAAACCTACTGCTGCAGTGTCCAGGTTTTAAAAACTGAATATGTTTATTATTGATGAACCATAAGCTCTGAAACATCCAGCCTATCTGCTAAAAGAGCACCGTCAGTATAAATCCACTCTACACCTCATTACAGATCACAGCTTCGACTTTTAGTTCATAACACAGAAATGCATGTAAACATCCAATTCAGGCTAGTAACTTTATGGCAAAAGCAGCTGAGCAGGTGGTTAAAGGGACAGCTCGTCAATAAATAAATAATTAATTAAATAATTAAATCATCTGATTTTAAACAGTGTTCCCCGTGGCCTAAATGTACCCCGTCAGCCAAAACATGTTTGCGCTTGTAACACTACTTGTTAGCATCTTTAGCTTTCCACTCAAAATGAGTATAGACTAAGCTTCCACTACTTGGTAACTGCAAAATCCTTGTACCTCCAGTGCAAAACCGAAGCAGTAAACCTTGGACATGAAGTCTCTTTTGGCCACTCAACTGCAATGAAGATAATGGAAGGACTGTGTAATACTGGACAGGACCGATAATTTTCTATCTAATAAAGATGGTCATAAATTGCCCCATAAAAATGAGTTTTTAAAATGTCTTATGTCATTTGTGGTCAGCTTTAAAGGAGCCATTCGTAAGATGACACAACCTGATGAATTCATACTCAAACAGGCAAATAGGGGGCAACACATCACCAGAAAGCTGTGGTGTCCACCCTTACCGTAGGAAACAAGGACATGCACAGTCCCTTCCCCTCCCTCTTCACTTTTTACCAGTACAGAAGAAAGCTTAGAAGCATCATGCTTCATTAGTTTACTGGCCAAGTGCCGACTTGTTAAGTCGATGGAATGCAACACCAACACCAACCACTTCTTTTGTTTGCGGCTGAACTTGGATTCTTGGAAAGAGCATCAGCCATGTTGAAATGATGGCAGATTCAATGCTACAGTGACTCACTGCTGCCTCTTGATGTAACAAGTGGTATCGGTGCTTGGTGTGGCGCAATGGATAACACCACAACCTGCAAGTGAGCTGTCACCCCATGTGGGAGACTGGGGTTTGATTCCCGGTCTGGGTGACTATGCTCTGCTACACCAATAAGAGTCCTTGGGTAAGACTCCTAACACTACATTGACCTACCTGTAATACAATTAACCTTGTATGTCATGACTGTAAATATTACAGGACAGGCTGGGGCTAGCTGGTTAGCATGCTAACTTCTGTAGATATCTCTGCAATACAATGCATCTTTCTTGATACAATGTCTTTCTTAACACTCTGTTAATTATCTTAGTCCATTGGAATATTTTAGACTAAAAATCTTGCACCTTTGAAATTCAACACAATATCAATAAGCTACAAGACAAAAAACCATACATGAATATTAATAGCCTATACTAGCATACAATTAAAGTTGTCCTACAAAAGCAATTAGGATTTTCTTACAAATTGAAGAGCACTCTTACGAAGTTCCTAGTGTTTATCTTAAGATCCTTTGTAGGATTGTGCTCAGGAAAGCTTTCTCATCCAGCACCTCATCATTTTCGCAGTTATGGCTCGAAATTCTTTAAATTGCTTATGTTAAGCCTAATAGCAATCTGGTACCATAAAGAATGGCACAGATGCCTGGGAGACATCTGAACATCTGTACGCACGGACCCACGCCCCCTTTAAACCCCGCTCTTTAGTGCACAGAGGGTAATCATTAAAGATAAGACCTGAAATAACTCCAGAGTAAATTAGGAGTTTGACATCACTGTCTCCTCTCTGTGTTCTTAGGAATGCTGTGGTTCACTTTCGGCTGACGGTCTTCATCAGGATCATCTCCTTAGTCAGGACCGTACACTTTTAAAGCACCATAGCCAAATAACCTATGGGGTCTAGGCCAAGGACTCGCTCTCAAGCAAAACAAAGGCACATCCTTTATCCCGCCTAATATTTGGCAACCGTAAAAGGTCGTGTGGCAAATGATACCCTCAAACACAGAGGACGTTTTCCTTGTGCTCTGACTCTCCCCTCAGAAAACTGTGCACGCTCAGGCAAAAGCGCTATAAAGAAAAGGTTTGTTATTATTATTGTTACATGCGAATGATAGAGAGTCACTCAGTGCTCATGTTTACATGAAATAGTGCTTTAAGAGCAGATAAATCTGAAAGAGAAAGACTAGCCTCCTCCCTCTCTGTGATTTAGCCTCCATTAGTAAAACTGCAGTGAACTCATACAACACTGTGACCATTCATAACTACACTGCACATCCCAGTAGTGCCGTGGCCCCATACCTGGTTTTGTTTCCACTATCAGGCCATGTAACTACTGTATTACATATCAAAACCAAACTATACTATCTGCCCATTTTATGATTGAAACAGCCATAACCACAATGGTAGATGAAATGTTAGAGGAAATATCATATTTATGTGTATAATATTTTATATATTCTGAGTTTGTCACACCACAGAAATATGTGCATTAACCCAAAAAATTGTCAGGTACATAAAATTAGTTTTCAAAATATACAGTGATAGGGGCATGCCCAATGTGCTTTCAAGTGTCAAAAACCTCTATGGCCTGAAAAATGAATGTTTCATCTAGCAGGTTTATTTCACTTGCATATTGCACATTTTCCAAGTCACTAGAACCAGAATCCAATTTGGAACCAGAGGACACTAACCTACACAAGACTTAACTTTGTTCCTCTCAGTCCAGTCCCTGCAACAGAATGGTAATTTTTTCATATTTATGCAAGAGGTAGCTATAGTGTAAGCTAACTGGGAAGCAGTAGCTGTTAGCGCTGTTCTGTAAGCGGTCGTTCTGGCTAATGTGTCGCCAAATTGCATAATGTGCATGGTCCTGGCTACTCAAAGTCTCACGTAGTTAATAGCTCCCCTAACCCAGCTGAAGTTAGGGAAGCAGGTGCTGTCTGAGGAGACCCACATTTCATGTAAGCACGTAAGCACGTAAGGTTTTGTCTTGGTGGAGACAGGCAATGAGTCTGTGTGTGGAGGCACTGTGTTCAGCACCAAGATGAACGGTTTGTTGTCACCTGTCACACATCTAGAAGGCCTAGTGTCACTCCACCTCCACCCTACCGCAAAATCTGTAGGAATTGTGTCAGAATAGGCAAGCTACACGGGATGGATTATCACAGGACACCATTAGGAACCTCTGCAACTCCATGCTGAGATGTCTGGCATGTTGCGTTAGCAAGCATGGTGGCCCAACGCCATACTGAGAGACACTACTTCTGTATTTGTAGCTCAATAAATATTGCCCATATCAGTCTAAATTTATCATCATTTATTGTTCCTGGTAACCTTTATCTTCATAAAGATTGCAGTCAGACACTTCCTTTTGCGTGTAACTATTCTATTGACAATGAGTGTATTTCTAGTTTCCCTGTTCTGGAATTGTTATTTTTCAATTGTAGAAATTTTCCTTTTGTACTGTTTAGCCTTTTAAAACCTCGGATGACTTGATTAATTGCTGAAATAATCAGAGGATTTTATGATAGCTTATATGATCTATAATTACTGACTATAGATATAGTATAGATGGTAATGGCCTTAGGCAGATGTATTCTATTTGGCCTTTTTAAAACCGCTGGTTACTTGATTAATCATCAAAATAATCGGTGGTGAGTGATCAGTAGATTACTCAATTTCTAGTATAATCGTATAGTATAATCTATAGTAAGTTACTTTCCAACTATTGGAGTAATTGTTTGACTATAGACCATACATAATAATTGCCTTAGTCAGACATATATTTTTGGTCTTCTTAAAATCTCTGATTACTTGAGTAGGTTGATTACTCGATTACTAATATAGTTTTTTATAGTGATTATAAATAGACAATAGATAGTGGCAGCTCTAACTCATTAAAACCTATATTTACTTGATTAATTGTCAAAATAATTGATTAATTGAGTAGATTAAAGAGTTACTAATGTAACTTGGTTATAATCAGTCACTATAGATGGACTAAAGGTAATGGCAGCTCTAGAAAGATATACTTAGTGCCCCTGAACCCTTCTGAGGAAATACTATAGTATCTAATTAATGAAGATGATTCTGTCCGATACCGCAACACCTCACAGACACATACATACACATATTGACTACTCACCCAAAGTTCGCAGCAGGATCAGTGTGTGTATATGTGCTGAGGGGTACGTATGTACTAAATATACCCAGAGACCCTTACTTGTTAGCTCAAACATGGTTGTACATTCACTCGCTCAGACACACGCATGCACACACACGACTCAGGTCTTAAATAAGACAACAGGAAGACGCTGTGTGCTGCCGGTAGAGATAAAGATCTGATCCATTGTGAGTGTGAGCATGTGGGCGTGTGTATGACTTGGGTGTGTGAATGCATGTGTGCTTCCGTGCATACTTCTATGTGTGTGTGTGCATACTTCAGTGTGACAGCGCACCACAAATAACACTTGAGGACCCAACGACTGCAGTGTGGACCTCACCGTCCATCCTGCTCACATATACAGACACAGCAGCCCACACTGTGGTAGTGATTCTTGATATAAAGGTTGCTTTGTATATGTTGTTATACAGGACTGTGCAAAAGTCAGAGACCACCCTTCTTTTATTTAGTTTCCAGCTAAAACAGCCGATATGTATAACTCATTCATTCATTTTTCTGGATTTTTGGAGAAGTTTGAAAATAAGAATGCATAAAGAAGGCAAATGTAAAGAAACTCTACCAACATTCTGTAAAGTTTGTCCAACCCAGCAACACCAAGCATACGTAGGTCAATTAGTTAGCACAGTAAGTAAGAAACACAGCCTGATGGAGATGGAGGTTATCTATAAGCATTTTCCTATCTTTTTAAACTTCCTAGATTGAGGAATCTCACTATTCCGGAATCTTGACCCACAGCTTGCACCAGGATCAGTGTATGAAAAGATGTGTAAGAACAGGACCACCAGAAAGACTCAGAAGACAGGCGTGAAAGAACACAATGTTCATCTTTGATATCCTTGAATTTGAGTTCCATCCTCTGTCCAGGTAATGGAGCGTTGAGACCCTCGCAGATCCTGCCAGTTTGGGACGGCATGGGGAGAGCCCACCCCTGGACCACCAGGCAGGGCCAAACTGGTGGTGGTGGGGAGGAAGAAGGGAACCGTTGAAACGTTGGCACCTGAAAGCAGCCGAAGGGACAGGCAAGTATTTTGAATCATTTTGAAGGGACTGGTCGAGAGTAATGAATGAATAAATGAGTCTTCCTAGCAGAACTTTCACTAAGGCTTCCATTTTCTGAAACTGGAGCTCAAAAATAGCTTAAAAGGAAAAGAAAATGTGACTCCTAACATGACCCTGTCCATTCCTCCACTATGAGAAGACAACTCAACACTGCGAGTCTGAAAGGTTGTGCAGCTGTGAAGAAGCTGAGAAAAGGATATGAACATAAAGTCAAAAAGTCAAAAGATGCTGGTGAGTCCAGTCCTCGATGTCACTGCAAGTGTTTGGGATTAATTGGATCGTAAGAAGCAGAAAATGCAACCATAACTAAATTCTGGAGATGGAAAAACATCTCTGTGGATTTCTTAGTAAAACTAAATACATGGCTAGTGTGGAAAACCCAAATGAAATAACGATAATTTGCAGTTATTAGCTCTAGTGTCATTTCATGTTAAATATATTGTGGCTGTCCAATGTTAACTGTTCAGGAGAGGGCAAAAACATCCTTTACTTTGTATGTAAATTAGTGTAAAGAGATTATTCAAAGGAATTTTGTATGAAATTTGTATGGATACATTCATCATGAAATTTTCACACAATGAAAAGACCAACAGCTTAAATTATACAGAGAACTAAAAACCACAGAAACTGGAGATGTTTTTGGACAGTGATGATATATGTTCTGCTGTGTTTTTACCTAGTTCCCATATTTACTGGAAATTAAGTAAATGAAAAGTTGAGTCTAACTTTTGTGCATCACTGTAAGTTAAATTGAAGATCATTCACGTGCCCAAAGATTAGTAAGATTAATATGATGAGCAGGCCTCTACACATGTTTGGACATAGTGTATATAGTACAGTGTATAAGTAGTCAAACAGTGGCAGTCTTTGTTGCTCTGGTGCAGTGTTCCCATACACCTAATAAAGACGGTTCTTCAAGAGTTCCTTAGTAAAAAAAAGATTTTATATAGAATCATTAAAGAATCCTTTCCATGATTGAAGAATTATTGATCAAATGTCCAGAAGTGCTCAGGTTTTGGCCTGAGGTGTCTTTTACATTATCATTCTCCAAACGTTGCTTCTAAATGATGACTATGAGTGTAATTTAAATTCTGCTAAAAAGTTCATTTGGCTAGCTGGTCTTACAGCTAGTAATAAAATTTTTTTACTCTTATACCAGCAACGCCCACATTCTCTGTGCTGGCAGCAATGGATCCTCATCTATATTGATATTATTAATATGGAGCTCTCAACAGATAGGATTCACAATGGGTAACAATCTGGAAAATGCACATAAGAGGTTTGGCAAATTACTGTGAAAATGTTTATTATTGTATTATTTTCACTGGTGTTATATTACATCTATGCACTGGTTTGTTTTGTATCACTTCATTTGTTTATGTAATCGTTTCTTCATTTATTTTTTAATAAATGAAGGGGGTGTGGAGCTGGGTCTTTCATTTTTCTACTTGCTCTTTGTCTGTTGTATCTAATGTTAATATTATGGAGCTGGCAAGAAAATAAAATGATCACAGAGATAGTTCTACATAGAGCTTTTTTGAAAAGTGTTCTACAGTATATAGCACCAAAAAGGGTTATTCTGTCTTTACAAGCCTGACATCGTAACAGTTGGTTTTGGTGCTATATAAAACTCGTTTCAAAAAGTTCTATATACCCTGTGAAAAAATTTGTTCGCCAAACCTAAAAAAATACTTTAATTTGTTACAGCAAATTAATTAGGTTTATTCAACCTAAAAAAGGACTTTGAACAAACGAGCAGTCAACTTAAAATATAAAACTTCAATTCAATTGCTTGTAACAAATTGACGGAATTTTAGATTGCATTTTTTACAGTATAGGCACCATCTGAAGAACCCTTTCACAATGCCTAAGAGCTGTTTAATCATAGCGTTCTTTGAATGCTCATGGTTCTATACAGAACAATTTTCTACCCTAAGTAACCCTTGAAGAACCATCTTTGTAAAGTGTGTGCAATGTCCAGTCAGTGGGATCAGGAGAGAGTGTTGTTCTCACTCGCTCACTCACGTCAGGAGATTAGTCAGACGTGAGCAGTCCACTAAAGCAGCGGGGTACGTATCAGGAAGCAGCACTGCAGAGTCAATCAGATAACTCCAATACAGCTTTTATTAATGATGCTATTGTGATCTCTGTTTCACTTCAGAGCCTCATCCCATCCCCGCTGACCGCCTGCTTTTTTCACCAAGGCTTGGGGGAGACGCAGAGAGGTGTGTGAGAAGAGAAACAAAGCTTTGGGGCCGGTTTTTCAGCCCAGTGCCGAATGTCTCTGCTCTCTGATGTTTGGAGAGACAGCAGTGTGTGAGGAGGATTAGGAGTAAACAGCCCAGGCTATACTGCAGCTGCCCAAAGAGAACCACTATGGTCGGAAGACCACAGTTTTCTTTCTATTTCAGCATGATTTATCCAGAGTGGTCATTTAGTCATCTGGTCATTCAGAATGGTTTGATGTGTGCTGATGCAGAGTACAAAAACAGTTACGCACAGTAGCAGTGAAGGAAACCAGGAGTTGCAATGTCTACAACTCAAATATAGCCTTTCAATTATTGATCAAAAACTTTAGAACATCTCCTACTTCAACCTAGGCTCCTTGTGTTGCATTAAAAGGAATACTTTGCTTCATACAGTAGGTATAAACAGCTTTATAATCCCTTTTGTAAAGAGGTTAAATTCCAAATCCAGGAGTTACCAACTGTTATTCATATACACTCATCATCAAAGTATAGTTGCACAAATAGCTGCACACAGAAGGAATCAACCGACAGGAATCAAACTTGGTGGGTAGGTTTGACATTGTGAGACATGCCAATGATCCAAGTTTCACACTCGGCCGTGCATATGACGTAAGCAAGGACGGGCCATATCACTGTACCTGACTGACCCAACAGCCACGATTGCGGGCATTCAGTGAGCAGTGATGCCCTCCATGAGTCATCCTGTTAGTGTCAGCACCACGGGCCTGAAGAGACTTCTGTTGGAAAAGCTTGATTCTTTATCATGCCTAAACAAAAGTCTAAACAAAGGGAATGTAAAGAAATGGTAAAGATGGTCAATGTGCCGTGGCCATGTATCTTGGGACTGTCCCTCTGTCCAGACTTTCTGGAAGTAAGGTGCAATAATTATTTCAAGAGTTTTGGGTTTTGGTATCAGTACAGCCCTCTATCTTGGTCATATCCCTGATGGGCCAAGTAAAGATGATGTTTACCTACTACAGATTTTTTTGGCTGCAGGTAAGAAAGCCATTACAAAATATTGGCTCCAGAAAACTCCTCCTACTGTTGGCCTCTTTGATAATATTGTCAAACAACTAGACCTTCTAGAACAGATGGCTTACTCCTTATGGCTCCAAAAAGAGCTGGGTGGGAAAAAAATGGGAAAAATTGATTGTTTATGTAGCCAATCTGACTTTCCTTAATTATTCTATGTATGAATATTTTGTCTATTATGTATGAATATTAAGTTGGATTTTAATAACTAACTAATTATCCCATAGTCATCCCTTCTTTTAGTTTCTTCATCATTTCTAATTATAATTTTCATAATTCAGAATTTCTATTCTTTGTGTAAATGTGAAAAATCTATACAAATAAAGGGGTAAAACAGGCATTCGTTGCATTAAAACCTCCATCGTGTCAGCTGTGAAAATCTCTTTCTTCCACTGTAAGAAACTCCTAACTGACTTCTTAAAAGCCTGGCTTAATGAGAGCTGTTAGCTGTGGGGTGTATTGTTTAAACTCACTGGAGCAAAAAGACCCAGCGAGAGTCCACATGTGTCCAGTAGTGTAATTCATATGATTTTTTTTCTCTACAAATGCTTCAACGTTTTGCGTCTGGCTACGCTGCGGAATGCAGAGCACCATTAATCCAACACGTTAAGTTGCTGATATCACATTAAGGAGTTTGATAGCATGTATGGGAGTATGTCTGGCTTGGCTATATCTGAGTGGGTGGGCAAACACAGGTCAGAACACTCCTCACAACCGTCCACACACAGAGACACAACAGAAACCAACCTGAAAACTTGTAACTGTTCTCTTATGTATCCTGCTTATTTTCCGATAAGTGAGGGAAACACTGACGCATGCAAAACACACCTAGTCAAATGGCAAGATAACACATCCTCTACAGAGAACACACTACGGCAGATTTGAATTACTGTGTGCAGTAACTTTTATTTTCTCCCCAATACATTAAAAAAAGGTTTAATTTTCTGCCAGAGGATGTGTAAACGTACATTCAATCAACAGATGAATCTAAATTTTGCATACAACTGTAAGAGCATGAACTTTATGAACATTAAAAAACAATTTCATGATACTCTTTTAAGATGGAGGTGAAAAACCCACTGAACCCTTTGAGTAAGAGTTGATAGTAACATGGAGACTAGACCCATAAGGAGGAGTAGAGAAGCTTGAAACCATTCAGAAGTAAAAGCATGTTACCGACTTGGAATAATGACTCAGATCGCAGTAAAAGTAGCTGAGCTAAAAACAGCTGAAGCAAAAATGTAGTAGCTTAATCAATAAATCAGTCAGTTCATTCAGTCAGTTGAGCTTCAGTAAAACTTCTCAGTATATCCTGCATCTCTCAACACAGGAACTGAAGTTTCTTAAGAGCCATTCTTCTCTTTCTGGACCCTTTAGGTCTGAAATAAAAGGCTAAATTAAGAGCTCCAAAATAAGAGACGTGAGTAACAGAAAGCAGTCCAGGTGCTGAGTTGAATGAAAAGATTTTTTCATTAAAACTTAGGATCTCATAAAGAACTTGGTGAGATTGGCTAAAGTGGTACTTGTAGATATCTTTCCCCACACAGAATAGTATTGTTCTATTGTTGTC
Source organism: Semaprochilodus insignis (assembly GCA_034552555.1). Taxonomy (NCBI): domain Eukaryota; kingdom Metazoa; phylum Chordata; class Actinopteri; order Characiformes; family Prochilodontidae; genus Semaprochilodus; species Semaprochilodus insignis. Next base: position 11,613,737 of record CM067477.1, on the reverse strand, counting down.
CATGAGAGAACTTTCTAAACAGGCTTAATATTGGCACCAAAACATGGAATTGAATTAAAATGTGTATCATTGCTTTTTACGCTGTGTGAGCATTTCTTGATGAATTGATACAAGCAATGGCCCAAAATAACTTATCTAAACAAAAACTTGTTACATTAGCATATGCTATTACATACACTACTTAAGAATGCTTTTACTGTCTTCTAAAATGTTACCATTTCAGAAATATGATGTTTCAGTTATGACAGCACTCTTCCAGACTGAGGGGCCAAATGGAACCAAAATCCAAAAGAAGAACCACTTTCAGTTCACTGGATGGTTGGAAACCATTTTTACAAATAAGATATGCCAGGAAGAATCTTTACATAATGGACTTCCACATACTGTTAATGTTCGATTCCAAATCCAATTCAAATCCAAGGACCCTTTAAGAATCTGTATTTTCAACAGTGAGCAACAATATTAAAAAAGTGTGCTACGTTTGTCCAGTTAAGCCCGGAGACCTTGAATGGTATCATGAAGTGGAATTCCAACAATTAATTTAATCACAGATGTAAACAAAGTGATTGAGATTTGCTTTCAATGCAGATTCAGATTTGTCTTTACAGTGGTGGTGATAGAGACCAGAGGGTTCAATGTCTCTAACACAAATGTAGACACTTCATTTACTTTCCAAAACAACCAGTGAACCATCAGAGGTCTACCAGACCTTTAAATACAACGTTAACTATGGTACAATAACGGTACTTAAGTCTTTAAAGTGTTAAAAAAGAAGTTTTGTTTGAGGACTATTCGCCTCATAAGGCACTTACATATGGCACTGTCTTTACAACAACTGCCCTTAACATCACATCAACATCGGCAAAGACTGCAGTGGTGTTGTGCCAGACTGTCATGGAGTGACTCAGAATGGTAGTGGGTCATCTTCAGTGATGAGTCTCACTTTTGTCTTAGCGGAGATGACCAACGAATCCTTGTGTGGAGGCACCGCGGTCTACACCAAGATGAACGGTTTGTTGTCATGCGTCCCACTCCATAAGGTCTCGTGTCACTCCACCTCCACCCCTACTGCAAAATCTGCAGGAACTGTGTGAGAATATTCAAGCTGCATGGGATGGATTATCGCAGGACACTATTAGGAACCTCTACAACTCCATGGCAAGACGTCTGGCATGTTGCGTTAGCAAACATGGTGGGCCGACGCCATACTGAGAGACGCTACTTCTGTATGTGTAGCTCATTAAATATTCCCCATATCAGTCTAAATGTATCATCATTTATTGTTCCTGGTGACCTTTATCTTCCTTCCATTTCATGTCAAACCTCTCTGATTGACTTTGTTTACAAACTTAAGCTCTGTTCTGTTTATTAACCTTACTGAAGGATGTTGAGAGAACAAGAGATGGTAACCCATAATAATCTAGATATCTCGCCCCTTACCTAAACCACATCATATCAGCTGACACAGGCTAACTCTGAAAACTGGTGAAGTGCACCCATAATGAGCATGTGTTTGTTTTAATCAGGCTGGCTGGGGAGATGAGGAGAGAGAGTTATTAATACACTCCTGCTCTGCTCTTTCTGCTAAACTGGGTCCTGGACACTGGGAACACAGGGGAGGGAGACTGGGAGAATGTCCAGTAAAGTAAAGTCAACAAGAAAAAGGGACGGGGGAGAGACAGAGAGAAAGAGAGAGGGAGAGAGAGGGTGAGAGAAAGAGCGAGTGAGAGAGAGAAAACTATATTTGTGTGTATATAAATGTGTATGAACATAAGAATAAGCTTCATGTGGTTGTGGAGGACTGTGTGAACGAGGCTGGCAATAAAGTTAAAAATATGAGGTGAAATAATACAGAACAGGAAAAAGGAAAAGAAATTTATTTGGACTGAGTGAACGGTAGACCACTGTAGACAAAGTAAACAACAGAAAACCAGACAAACAAACATACCTCACTACGCCACACACACATATACACACGCTCAGGAAACACTAAGGAATGTTTTGCCCCTATGAAAAATCTCATTGCCGTCAGCATCACATACAGTACTGTGCAAAAGTCAGAGAGCAAACTTCTTGTATTTAATTTCCAGTCAAAACACCCATTAAGCACAAGTTATTCATTTTTCCAGATTATTTAACTTTACACTGAAGCCTTAACAACAACTGATAGTAGAATTAAAATGTTCCGTAGGTAGTCAGCCCACACTTTGCCAAAGAAAACCTGCAAGTGTATTTTTCAACTCTCCAAAATTCAGTTGCAGAAGTTGGTTGAATTTCTGCTTTTCAGAATCCCAGTAATCCCAAACACATTCAGTGATTACATTTTCAACGTTCATAATAGAATAGATTTATATGCTTCAATTTTCCTAAAACACATTATATTTCTCATACTGTACATCTGTATTAAACATCTGTATTTAAACATCTCTAATACAGCTCCTGTGTTTTTAAACCCCGCCTCCCGATGAGCTATGCTCTGATTGGCCAGCTCACCCACTGTGTTCTGATGTATCAACTGCAAGAGCACCATCCTGCTACAAGTTCAAGCTCCACATTGTTGTTATTGTTCTCACAATGGTGTTGGTTATGCTCTATCAGTTTGAGCCACAGTCCGATCCTGTAAGGCCTGATCCATCTTCGCACACTAGACTGGAGTGGGGCATTTTAGAGTGGTCTGTGCAGTGTGTGACCATGTGCCAAGCTTGCCAGTAGGCGGGCACTAAACAGTTTTACAAGACGACATCATCCTGTAGCACAGAACAGGCATTTCAAGCAGCTGGGAAAAGTGTTTTTTCGTAGGAGAGAGTTTCTCCCTTGTATTTAGAATTTTATAACTTGGCAGTAACACATCCTTTCAGACCCCTAGTGTTTCTTAGTGAAAGAATAGACAGAAGTGCATGTGGATTGTTTCAGATCTGAAGCAACAGTTGAGCTTGATGTTCTCCTCTCTTTCAAAGACAACAGCTTTAAAACAGTCTTCCGTCGACTTTTCCCAACCCCAACTAAACTAAACCCAATCTAAACTGGAGATGAAATAAATCAAGAGTGGTCTCTGACTTTTACATAGTACTGTATCTAACATCACAACATACAGTTTGTGTGCATAGCTCTTACCAGATAAGGAGTTGCAGAAAATAAGTTCTTAAAAACTCAAAAAGTTTAAAAAAAACGAATCATTTTGTACTGACAGCACACATGCCAGAATCACCCAAATTGCCATGTCATTGCACTGCAGTCACCATAAAAACCACCATGAAACAGCAAATTAAAAATATATTTATATGTAGGTTTTAGTTTTTTATTTTTTTGGTGGGAAAGTCTGGTGCAAACATTGCCACACTGGTACACACACAAATATACATCTGGAGACACGTATCCCTCTCTATCCGAATGGCAAGCAACAAATACATAGAAATGGTAATAGAAAATAATGATAAAGAGAGCTGAAAAGAATAAATAATATTAATGGTGAAGCTGTTTTCTTATCATAATGTAGCACCTTCATATTTATAGAGGTCTGAATTAATACAACACATTTGCAACCCCTTTATCTGTTCTTTCCAGTGTTAACAGTCAAATTAAATAGTATGAACATTAAATAAAAAAATAAGGTAAAACAGTATGGTGTTCATGGTTATGTACTGCATATGTGACAATTAATTGGATGAAAGTTCAGTACTGCACAGTTAAGAATGTGTAAAGCTGGACATACATTAATTTATTTGCTCAATGCTGTGGTTTTGTGAAGGACTGTAGCCTTTGTTGGCTATTCGGTCTCATCTCTGCCACACTCTGTTTTTCACTCTGACAGTCTTTATGAATGGATGAATAAAAACACTCCTCTGTTAGGTCACACCTGAATAGAAATGATGCTGGTTGCCAACACTAAAAAATATATGCACTACCCAGCTACAGATGCACAGACAGTGGTTATTTAAGAATCAAGTTCACTGTCTCATTCTCTTACGGCATGTCTATGGATTATAGAAAGGTATTTTCATCTCAGAGCTTATAGACCATACCTTTTCATTACAAACAGTTTGTATGTCCGTCTTTCCCTTCCTAGAAAGATTCTAGACCAGTCCTTCCCATTCCAGAGAGCTTTGAGACTAGTCCTTAAATTCTAAAAAAGCTTCAAGATCAGCCTTCTCATCAGAGTGAACTTGTAGATCTTCTTCTGTAATTCACAAAGCTTCTGGCCCAGGGGTTCTTTCAGTATAGGTCTAGAGCAGAATGCTTTCCCATGGTAAATAGCATAATTCCCGAAAGCTTTCAAACCTGTCGTTTTATTCCAGAGAGGTTCTAGATCAGGATTTTCAACCCAGAATAACATCTAGACTCCTGAATACGTCTAGATCCTAATATGTTCCCCTCCTAGACCGCTTCTAGACAATTTTTTTCTAGATCAACCTTTCTCATCTGAATGAACTTGTAGATCTGCCTTTTATAAATCAGAAAGCTCTTGGCCCACTTGTCATTTTTCAGTATAAGTCTAGAGCAGAATGCTTTCCCATCCCAAATAGCAACTAGACCAATTTGTTTAATTCCAGAAAGTTTTCACACCAGTCTTTTTATTTCATATAGAGAGATCAGTATTTTCCAGAAAAACTTCTAGACTTGTTGTCCCCTAAATATTACTAGACCAGAATACTTTCCTATACTTTTAGACCATTCCAAAAAGCTTATAGAGAGAACAGTATTTTCCAGAAAAACTTCTAGACTTGTTGTCTCCTAAACATTACTAGACCAGAATACTTTCCTATACTTCTAGACAGGTCTTTCCCATCCCAAAGAGCTTCTAGACCCGTGTTATGATTCCATAAAGTTTCTAGACCAATCTTTTAAAATTCCTTTTCAACCAGTCTTTACATTTTAGAGCTTCCCATCGTAAAATACTTCTAGACCAGAATACTTTCTATCAAGGAAAGCTTCTAGTTCAGTCTTTTTCAGCAGAACTGTAGGACACATTCCTCAAACCAGTCCCCCGATTTCACAGGGGACATTGTGTTTCCACCTGGGAGCATGACAGACAGACAGAGAGTACAGTACAGTAACTACTGCCGCTGCCAGCATTAATCTATTATAAATGCTCTATTCGTTGTAATTTACATCCTCCTCCACAGTGTCACTGTTGTGTCATGGGAAAAAGTAGCTCAGTTCCCAAAAGTCGGCCAAACACAGCTTCTCCCAGGAAATGGGTTACTGGATGAGGATTAGTAGTGTAGTTTGTGGATCACCATGGATAAACACACTATGAACAAATGGCATTATTCAGGAAATCACTTCTTTCTTGCACTGCTATTGCACCATGCCATGTCTGTCAAAGAGAAAGAACAGCAAAAACATGGAAAACCTGTCAGCAATACTGAGCAGTAACCTCAAACTTGTCAGCAATACTGAGCAATAACCTCAAACCTTTGAGCAATACTGAGTTTGTTATAATGTTTTAATGTTTCTACTATTTGTGTATGCTCAGGCATGAGCATAAATGTGAATGTGGTATTAGCTACTTCACCTGTGAGTGCTACATAAGCATGGCCCTCATGGCAGCTTTGCTGATGCGATTGCGTTGTTTTCTTCGCTTCTTGGGTGGTTGAGGTGGCAGTCGGGGGGGCTGAGAAGGTATATGGGCACGTTTATGGGAAGGAGACACTTTTACTGGTGCAGATGATGTAGTTTCTAAGGAAATAATGGAGGAAGGTAGAAAAAGTTTTACTCGCAGTGCATATTCATATTCATCATCAATCTGCAGCAAACTATTAGATTAGATGAGTACTAGTTTAGATTGGTTTTCTAGTCTTTAACAGTGGAACTTTGCCTTTGGCATCTCCGTGTATGCAATACAAAACAGCATACACTGTTGTTTGAAAGTGTGTGAAGCCTTTAGAATCTTCTATATTTCTGCATAAATATGACCTAAAGCATAATCAGATTTTCACAGTGGATAAAGACGACCCAATCAAACAAATGAGACCAAAACATTATACTGGTAGGACCCCCTTATGCAGCAATAACTACAAGAACAGCTTCAGCTCTGGGATGTTGAAGTACCGCTTGTCCAGGCACTTCCACAACATAGGATTAATGTCCGGACTTTGACATGGTCAATCTAAAACATGAACTTTACTCGTCTTTAACCATTCTTTGGCAGAATGACTTGGTAATGTCCTGACAATTTCCTTTAGAATTTGCTGGTATATCTCAGAATTCATTGTTCCATCAATAAACGCAAGCTGTGGCAGATGCAGCAAAACTACTACCACCACCATGTTTCACAGATGGGATAAGGTTCTTATGGTGGACTTATGGCAGTGTTTTCCTTTCTCCAAATATAACGCTTCTCATTTAAACCAAAAAGTTATTATTTGGGTCTTATTCGTCCATAAAACGTTTATCCAATAGTCTTTTGGCTAGTTCCTGTAAACTTTAGCAAACTGCAGACGGGCAGTAGTGTTCTTTTTGGAGACCAGCGGCTTGTTTAGCCCACACCACTGCTGTTCAGTGTTTTTCTAATGGTGGGCTTGTGAACATTAACACTACAAATCTTTGTTCATGTCATGATACACTTTCACAAACATGTGTTAAGAAGATCTGACTTTGATAGATCCCTCCTCTTTAATAACAACCGGGCGGCTACTCACACCTGTTTGTCATCCCATTGATTAAAAGCACCTGACTCTAATTTCACCTTCAAAGTATATGCTAATCCTAGAGATTCACATATACATCTGTAATATTGGATCATTTTCCCCAATAAATAAATGAGTATAATATTTTTGCCTCATTTGTTTAATTGGGTTCTCTTTATCTGTTTTGAGGACTGAAAATCTGATTGTTTTAGGTCATATTTATGCAGAAATATAGAAAATTCCAAAGGGTTCACAAACTTTAAAGCACCACTGTACATAAAACACATAAAAGCACATTAGAAACATATAAAGTAATTATAGCATAATTCTAAATGGACATATAATCTTAATCAAAGCATGCTGCCATCATCTAATATTTTTTAACACTGTTAAATGAACCCTGAAATCACTGTGTGAACGTTGTGTGAACACTTCACTACGTTGTTCCTGTTCCTATGTGTCTGTTTCAGAGATATGAGGTTTTGTTTACTTAATGGTATAAAAGTGCTCTTTGTGTGTAAAAGTGCTCTTTAATACAGGCAGTTGCAAAGGGGCATGACTGGGTTTACCTGTACGTTGCGTAGTTGTGTAGGTGTGCTGGAGTTTGTGGTACTGTTTCTGCTCAGCTTGTTCACTGTGCTTTTGTGTTTTAAGGAGATGCTGATGCTTTTCTTGATCAAGGAGTTTATGGAGCAGCAGCAGCTCCTCTTTCTCCTCCTCTAAAGCTTGTTTCTCCATAGCCAGATGGAAGCTGCTCTTCTTTTCCTCAGACGCTGTTTGCGTCCTGTCTAGCTCTGGCATCTCATGTCCATTCACCTTCTCACTAGGCTCCTCTGCTGGACCAAATGCATCCCCTCGTTTCTCTTCTGCAGGGTCAGGAGTGACCTTATCTGTCTGATTGCTGTGCCTTGCAAGTGGTGGATTGTGCTTCTCACTGATGTCTGCTTGATAACTAGACTCATTCCTTGTTACTTGACTGCTTAAGTCAGACTCAGGCAGAGGAATCTGATTGGCTCTTTCAGTCACGCTATCCTCCTTTTTATCTGCCTGACTGATTAGACTGTGGTCAGATATTGTGGTGTTCTTTGGCATCTCTGCCCTGTCCTTGGCAAACTGCTCTTTCTGTCCTGTAGCATTAAGTAGTGTTAAACTTCTCTCTGTCTCCTCCCTCTCTGTGTGATTGGGTACAGGAATTGACAGTATCTCTGTATACCCTGCCCTTTGGCCATTGGAACTGCCATTGTGCTTCTTCACATCGCCATGATAATGGTCTCTATGTCCACTATGGTGTGTCTTATTGTGAGTCCAGCCATCATGTCCAAAATATATCTCTTGGCCATCTGAAGGGAGGAGTCCAGCAGATGTATATGGGTGAGAGTGCTTCTCCCTGGGCAGCCAGCTGGGGTCGAGAAGGTCCTCCAGCCGGAGTCTTTGATTGTGTTTGAGTTCATCTCGACGGTGGAGGTCATCTTTATAGCGAGGTTTACCTACGCGATCTCTTGCTTCCTGTTTGTGGGCAGGAGATTTCCTGCGGGGGGCAGGGCGAGGAGCAGGCTGGCAGCGACACTCCACATGATCGTTAACTGAGACAATGGCTTTATCATAAACCGGACGCTTATTCGCATACTGGATCTTCATTACCTGAGGAAGAGGAGGAAATGAGTGAGGGTTTTCCTGGAGATGTTACAATCAAATGTACTGAAAATGCATTGACCCCTTCCATCTAAGGGCACATCGGTCCAGCCACATTCTCTAAAGCCCTTATTCTCTCAAGAATCATGAGTATTTCTGCTGTTTAATCTGCTTATGTCTGTCAATCACATGATGCTGCATTTATTAATATGTAAAGAATGTGATCCAACAAAACTGTTAGATGTTCATTTAGTTCCTGTCACATCTCTCTTAAGCAAGAAAACATGAAAAAGAATAGAAGTTACACATCAGTCATGTTACTATAAGTACCATAAATTTCAACTCTTCTACTATGACCGAAGTGCTTACGTAAGTGCTGACTTCACTAATTAAAAAGGCCACCACCAAATTTTTACAGTGGAGTTCAGAACATGATGTTTATGTACTTTCATGTTATTGACTGAATAATTCGTATTAGTATGGATAATAAGCCCTGAAGGCGCTGAAGAATACAGTGTTTTTCAACCTGATCTTTATCTGCATCGGCAACTGCCAACTACCTTCAGGAGTAAAACGTCAAAATGTTGTTTTTCTTTTCTAAGTAAAAATAAGTGCACTGATATTATTGTCTGTGGTAACTGACCATACGCTAAACAAGAAACAGAGATTAGGTTGACAAATGGTGGAAAATTCCTTAAATAGCCGAAATCAACATGTAGAGTGGAAAATCATTTTCTTATGACTAGAGTGTTGAGGTTCAGTCTCTCCTCTCATTTTCTTCGTTTGAGTTGGTAATTTATTTTAGGCCTAGGTATTTCAGGGACCCAATCTTTTACTTATTTTCTTGTGCAAACCATTTAATGCTGAATTAATGTCTCAAAAACACATGACATGTGTACAGGTATTCAGCCTAGTGTAGTCCCACCTACTCACATTACAGTTTTTACAAACTGAATTGCTTTTTGCATATGCTAAAATATATGGCAGATAATCATAAAAGAGCTCATTTACATATACCAGTCTTAAAGACACAGCAACAAAAAACAGTCTGTTTATTTATGAGGGATAAACAGAGACTGCATAACAGTCATGTAAAATGGGAAATATGAATTGTGACGTGTGTTTGGAAGGGCATGCCATGTGAATGTCTACTGTTATGCAATGCAGGCCTGTTTTTGACCTATTTGTATATCTGTTGGTATTGTACCTGTAGGTAACGCGTGTGAGTGAGTACAGGCACACACTTCAGACTCTTCGTGTTGCAGCATCCCGAGCATCTCTGCACCTCCACACATGGCGGCCACAACAAGAAGTTAGCATTGCTGCGGTCCAGCATGGAGCGAGTGACCTCCATAACCTCTGTCCTGACCTTACACAGGGCCTGCTGCGCTGGTTGAGCATCTACACAATAAAACACAATACAAGATAAAGATCCGTGCTACAACAACCAGAACATCCACTAAAAAACAGAATTTTTAGGGACAGATTCACTAAAAGACGTTCACTTGTGGGGATTAATTAACATATGACCAGTGCAATATAAAATACCGCTTGGCTCACATGCGTTTGGGTGTTTTACTAAACGGATGGGTTAAAAGTGGTAGATAAATTCCTCTGTGTGCAAGCACAACTGGCAAATGGTTCTAAATTGTAATTCTAATGAATTTTTGTATGAAGCGCCAGTAAGGCCAGTACAGTACTGTAATATAGTTTTAGTGCTAATATATCAATACAGTGCACCAAAATGTGGTTGGAGGAGGATGACTACAGTGGCAAATGAACAAGAGGAACAAAGAATGACAGCAGCGCAGGAATGATTTAAGAGGTTGATCAAAATATATTCTAGCGCTGAACGACTGATGTAAAATGTCTAATTGTAAATGGACTTACCGATACTGTAATTGCAATTTAAATGTGATTAGTCCAGCACGTCTTCTTTTCAAGCCTCAGGCTTAAATACGTTTACAAGCTCTGAGCTGCTAGGTTAAACTTCCCTACTTAAAACTTGTTAAATGTGAATCATGTATGATACAATTAAGATTGCAGGCCTTTGAAAACTGCATGCTTTCTAATTGTGAGTTTGATTAATTTTTCTGTCCTGGTTGATTCCGTTAAACGTTTCTTAAAAGTGCAATCGAGAACATTTTAGTGATAGGACTGCTGATGAAGTTACAACGCTGAAACTGCTGAACAGAAGGTCTTTCATTACATCAGCAGTCAGTAAGTTCAGCAGATGCTGAAGGAGTAGGTGCGGTATAAATTATGCGCAGTGGGTTGTCTTAAAAAGAGCCCACTCAGCATGACAGTAAAAAGCCATCATACTGTGTGGATGCTCCACATTTTTCTCTGCTATGATAGTTCCCTCTTCAGGAGCAACAGTGATTTGATACAGCTGCTTCAGGACTCCTCCAGCTCAGTGACTGACAGGCTGATTCGCTGACTCGGGAAAAGAGCTAATGATGCTCAATGTGATGGAGAGGCACTGGTAACACACACACACACACACAGACACACATTCAGACAAGTGTATACACATTATCAGCCAAGAAGCCAGTCAGCTGACATCAGAGTTTTTAGATTACTCTGAAATGAATTTCAGAGGCAGCAGCTGAAGATTTGGGCCATAAAGTCATCATTTCTCTGGTTCACTCAACCATCTGTTCACTCAGTACACTGTTAGCTCAACTTGATTCATAACAGCCACAGAAAAAATAGCAAGAGAGGAAAACAGAAAGGGGGGAGAAAGGGAGAGATAGGAAAAATGAGAGAAAGAGAGAAAAGGGATGGAAAGCAGCAAAAAATGAGTGGCAACGGGACAGAGAAAGGAATGGAGAAAGAAATAGAATAATAAGAAGAAAAAGAAAGAGACAGAAGGAGACAGAGAAAGAGAGAAAGATGTTAAGAGAAACAGGGAGTGTAAGAGTGAGTGAGAGAAAGAGAGAAGAGAGAGAGAGAAAGAAAGAGGGACACTGAAAGGAAAACAAGATAAAAATAATGAGATGTCTGAAGCTCACCCAAAAGACTCCTTGGCAGCCGATTGTTGGTATTGTTGGCATGGGCACTCTCTTGATCATCATCTATAATCAGAGTTTAACTTGCATATTAATCTATTGCAGTCATCAGTTTCATACAGTCAACATTTATTGTTATGACTTCCAGTGTTTGTCCGTGTGTCACTGAACAAACAGAATTGTTACAGTATTTACAAATCACTCTGTTTGTCTGTGTGTGTGTGTGTGTGTGTGTGTGTCTGTGTGTGTGTGTGTGTGTGTGTGTGTGTGTGTGTGTGTTTAGGTAGCTGAGTAAACAAACTGGCCATAAAGAAACCCAAAGCCACAATATGGACTCTTGCCTGGCAATCTGCCTCTACAACAGTCTTGACCGTCTGCAACTCATGAGGCTCGTAACGCTTTATATGAAGGAGTGTGAGATTTTTAGGAGTTACAGCATGTGAGAATGCACAACTCTGTCTATACTATGCACACAGCAACAGTGCCACAACAGAACTGCATTTAACAGCTTATAAAATATACAGAATAGTATAATACTGGAATACATAGTATATAGTATATAGAATATAGAATAGTATGTGGAATTCCAAATGCATATGCCATAGGCTATGCTTTGCGGTACTGCAGAAAAATAGGATGAAAAAACGTTTCAAACAAGGATTTGTGGTTCCCTTGAGCATGACTGGTTCACCATAACACAACTACAGTGTTTTGCATGACACATGAACAACCAGAGTATGTCGTTTGAAAACAATATTTCTTATCACACTAATCTAACATGCCTACTAGACAGACCTAAATATGTCCTTCATTTGTACATTAGAAACCATCTTCATGGTGTCTGCTAAATGCTTAGGGGTTTATTGACACAGCAGGGTTTTTTTTTGAGGGACAACTCATCTGGGCGGTCATAAAGATTTAGGTTGGACTTAAAACACAGACTGATCACAGCCAACCAGCTACCACTATATTCCACTACAGCATAACATTTCACAGACTCTGGTACTGACATTAAGTACAAGCAAGCAGACTTTTCCGTATGGGCTGTAAACTTTAGCGAGAGTTTTAAGTGGAATCATGTGGGACAGTAAAACAGACTGTTTGGTATAAACAGCCTACTGTTATCTCATGTGTGCTGTGTGAAGTTGGACACCACTTTCATTTAGCGGATCTTGAAACTCAAGGTGTGCCCATTGCACACAACCAATGTAAAAAAAATAGAGAACACTTAGACAAGTAACTTTGAATGTGGCGCCATCATAAGGTGCATACAAGCCTCTGCCGAAAGGCACCATCTGCAAAAGACCATGGGTCTTATTTGTTGAAAAGCAGTGAGGGGGGTGAGGGTGCTTGCTGAAAGCAAGATGTGGGATGTAGAACGTGACTGAGGCATTGTGAGTGTGGATGGAGGCAGATTTACCTACGGAGTCAGAGAGCAGCAGTAGCTGCAGTTCTTCTGTGGAGGAAATAGAGCCGCTCTTCACCAGTTCAGCCAGAGCTGCAGGGAGAGGATCCCTCTAAGATGGAGAGACAGAAGGAGAAAGACAGTGAGCACATATTTTAATTTAGCGTTTGGGGAAATGGTGACCTCTCTGGTGGAAATGCGTAATTTGCATAACTTGAGGAAGAACACTTTTTTTAATATCACTTCTGCTTTAGAACAGTGATGCACAACTCTCTTTTTCTGGACTTGACTACGACTACTGACTCCTGACGGTGGAATAGATGGAAGGGAAAATTCAGCTTGTTTCACATGCATGGTGAGAAAATCATTACTTTAGTCAGAATTCTTGGATTCCTGGATGTGATCTTGTTCCTCTTATTATGAAGCTAAGGTTAGCCTTATATTTGCTAGCTTCCTTTTTTTTTACTTTTCCAGTCCACCTTAAATCATATAGCAGTCACAGGGCATGCCAGCACCAGAATGTAACTGCTGTGCTATTTAAGGTGGAACACTCTAATAAGAAGCTGGGAAATAGAACAAATCTCAACTCATTCCTCTCTTCCACAAACCACAATCCTGTAAAAAAAACATTGCCCATCTTTTGTTTTCACTCCTTGTGCTGTAGTAAAGACTGTTTATAGTGACCCCAATCCTGAAGAAAATTATGAGCTGTCAGCTGCAGTGCAGGACGTATGGAAAATATACAGGAGGAGCGCTGGCACTGCTCGCACTGCTCAAATGCAGACTCTTATTACACTCAAGTCGATTCCAAGCTTTTTGACTCTTAGATTCATTGGCCAAGAGTCAACCTCGACATCAAGATGTCCTGACGCTGGAAGAATTGACTCTTTTGGAATCGACCCCCCATCGACCCCCATCACTACTTTAGACCTCTTACATAGTGCGGCTCTAAACCTTAGACTATAAAATAACATAAGCAGTACTCTCTGCTCTGAAACACTTGTTCACTGAAGGCACGGAAACCAGGTCCGATCACAGGAAAGGTGCGGTCTCTCTAAAGCGTCAAATACCACTATGACCTGAAAAATGGATGCTCCATCTAGCAGCTTTATTGGAATGTACAGCTATACGTGTTTGAGCCCCCAGACCCAGAATCCAATATGGAGCCAGAGGACACTGACCTACACGAGAACCAACCTTGTTCCTCTCAGTCTGCAACAGAATGGTCCTTTGTTCACTCCATTTATGCAAAGCGTAACAATAGCACAAGCTAACAGAGAAGCAGTAGCCTGTAACCCATTAGCCTTTTTCTGTTCTGTCTAATACTTCACCTGGGCAAACAAGGTGCTTATTCTACATGGTCTTCAAGTTGGTTAGGTTTGGCTACTTGATTATTACCATTAGCCTAGCAGACGTTAATGTAAGTAGGTGCCGTAATGGGAGCGAAGGCTCACAGTGTGAAATGTAGCTGCTGGTCACTGACCTAGCTGATGCTAATGTGCCCTAGTTTTTGTAGCATTGTAGGGTTAGCGTCATGCTAAGTATGGCTCCACTGAGTCATTGAGCCATGATTTCAGACCCACCCAGTAAAAATTCAACAAAAAATGATTTTTTGTGCAATTATTTTCTAAAATGTATAATATGTTTAGAAACAAATCACTGACTTGCCTTTTTTTTACAGACTTGAATAATTTATCATTAATACCGATAATATCATTAATCATTAATACAGGTGATCAAATTCTGTGTAGATTCTAAACGTTTAATCAATATCTTATTTCCATTTGTAAACAGACGAAACATTGTACCTTAATTTAAATCTGACAGAAAGTTATTATTGTGTCTTTACACAATAACAAAAACGATAATAATAACATAATAAGACAATGTCTGTACCCAATATCCCTTTACAGCATCCTGTGTTTTCATTCACTGCATCACATCGAAACAAATGGAAAAAGGGAGGTGCGAATTTGTACATAATGATACAGAATGTAAATCAAATGTACATATAATTCACTCTATGTATATTATACACATGTACATGTATATCATATATAAAATTATGTAAATAAATTTAAATAATATAGCAAAATGAAAGTACTAACTACTTCTAAAGGTTCCAAGCGTATTTTTGTTGTTCTCGTGTGTGTGTGTGTCTTTTTGTTGTCCACATAAGCACGTGAGTGGGTTCAGATCAAGAGAGGAAGCTGGTTTGTGTCACAACAGCAGTTATGCTTGTAGTAGCACAAGGGTTCTGTTCATAGGTTGTGTCCAGACAGAGGCCACTGGCTGACCACTGCTCTCTCTCTCTCATATGGCAGCATTTACTGGGGACACGGGACAGGAAAGGGGGCAGGGAGGAAGTGGGGGATGGAGAGATGAAGAAAATATCAGTGAAGGATGGGTATGGAGGGAGAGAGGGAGGGAGAGAGAGAGAGAGAGAGAGAGATGAACAAGACAGCTGGAAGGATGTTTAAGATGTCATGAGATGTCATACAGTGAAATACTATTATTTCAGAAAAGTATAAACAATGTACAAAGCAGAGTAAACAGTCATTTATGACGACTCTTTTATTCCAACACATTTTACGTCTTTATAATGATCTGAATGCTCATCTACTTGTTGCTGTCACTGAAACATTAAAGCCCGTATCAGCCCCTTATGCCTCTTCACACACAAGCTTTTGATGTGGATGCAAGGACTGCGTATCTCCAAAACAGTAAGCTTTTAGGAGAAGGCAAAATCATTCTTAAAGAGATCCCTGACTGTTGAGGCCTTAAAGGAATGTAATATAGTGTCCCAGGCTATGTCCAATACTATTATAATATGACATATAAACCAAATGGCAATGTTTAGTTCATTATTTAAATAGATATAAATATAGAAATGAAAAACATCCATGTACCATGTAGGCCACCACTGTCACATCATGTGGTTCCACTGAAGTCAGCACTACAGAAAATAGAACACTCAAAAACGTTTAGCACTTGAGTGATGTCACATTCTAGCTAATGGTGGGAAAGTTGGATTAAACGTTAGAGTTAAATGAGATATTCATCATTTCATTTATCATTTATACATATTATTTATCAATAATTGTTTCTCTCTCACTGGACAAGAGAGAGAGAGCAACAACAAAAATGACAGTCTACAAGTAAACATATTTTTTCTATTTTTAATAATACAGTATTTTGCTAGCTTTATACAGTATATGGTGTTTGAATGCTATTGGACATGTACACATATGTGGGACCTGTATGTCTTAACAGTCAGGGATCCCATTAACTTTTAATGAAGGTTTATGTAAATAGCATTTCTACTGGTCCACTGATCATGACATTTTCACACGGTGTAAGAGCAGCTTTAAATAAAACCAAAAAACAAGGAGAACATGTTTTGTATAGTGGCGTTCCTGTATCTACTTTTGCATAGGCCATTTATGGACGAGAGAAAAGCTTACACTTTTTAAGAACCATATGTATAGGCACCATCCTGAAGATCTGCAAGCTTCTACATCAACACACAAGCACCATACAATGCCACATATATGTTGTATGTGTGGTGCACTGTTCTGTGCCATATTGTTATATCATGACACTTGTATTGTGATATCATATTGTCATATTGTGATGTTACTACTGATATCCTGTTTCTGAACATGCTGTGAGAGAATGTAACTCAAAATGAGAGATATATATCTTCACTGTCAGAACAAAACATTGTACTTCCAAAATAGTAACTTTTCAGAAGAAGAAAAAAAACTAATTTAACTTTCAATGTAAGTCAATGTAGCAAGGTTTTATGTAATTCAAGTAATTTTAGACCATTTCATCACTAAATGAGGGCAATGTAAACAGAAGCTGGGTAAAAATTAAAACCAGGTCAATACAGACCCGTGTAGCAACTTGGTTTCGAATATTAGCCTTGGAGGTTACAGTTATCTACAGCAATCCCGAAAGCCTGATATAATAAAATATTCATTATCTGAAATTCTGAAAGTGCAGAATCTAAACTTTCAATCTGTGCCACATTTGTTTTTATAGGTTATGTTAGATAAAGAGACATTTTATTATGACTTTAATTTGAAATAAGTTACTGTAGTTCATGTCCTTTTCATATGTCCCATGTTTAGTTATTTCTTAACATTGAAACAAACTTGAACCTGCTGGTACAGAATGAAACTGAATTCACTGTCTAACGAATCATGTTGCTGAATATGTAATTACCCAATTACATCCAATTGTTGCAATGAGGGTAATGACTCGAACTCTAAATGAGGGCAAGCTGAATTAAATTGCCAAACAGATTTCCTGCGTGAATGTGAATCTTGGCACTCATCATGGAGTAGACTTCTTGCTGGTATGATTATTTATGTCTGAGCAGGAAAAAATGACTGAAACACTTTGCTGTTGGGGAACAACACACACGCAGGGCATAAACATTTATGAGACTTTGCATAAGCACATACTCAAGTGAACACTCGCGCTACATAAATACACATACAAAGCAGAATGTTTCATCAGGCACATACACACTCATTCTCTACAGGTGAAGAACACAGAAATTAAAATGTTCACAGCCTGCATTTAATTCTATATAGAATCAGGCTCTCACCTATATGCAGTTGATTCTGATTACATTTCAAATATGATAATAAATGTAATACGCAGCACTCTACAGGATTGGAGAGAAGGAATGGAATGCAGTGTTGAGAGAAGAGGGCTGGAGAAAAATGACAGATGATAATGATACGTAGATCTGCTGACACAAGCATGCACAGGCATGCACACATTAGGGCTGAACAATATTGGATAAAAAAAGGTCTCATTGCAGTGTTTTAAGGTTTTATGATCATGATGAAATACTCTAAGATTTGAAAGACAAAAGTGAGATAAACCATCCCTAAGTGGAGCTACTTATCATTCTAAAGGTGGGTTTAAGAAGGTTTAGAGGGGGGATTAAGGTAAGTTCAAACAGTTTAGTTGAGGCTGCACAATATGAACAAGGTACAGTGTTTTCTGCATATATGCTATACTTCCATGTCCAAGTACCCATCAAAAGTTTATACTTGACTACTTATTTTTAGCTTAAAGCTTTACTTTGGAATAAAAGTGAAGACATCTACCTATAAAATAGCCCTCATGAAAATGATGCAGTCAAATCCAAAATTGAACTTTACAGGAGGATAAAACAGCTTTCTTAACTTGCAATGGAGGTTGATATAACAAAATTTATTTCTAAGTAATTCTGGACCAGTTCTATTGGTCTATCCATCAAAAATATTCACTAAAGTGAAAGGGTAATTAGGGCTTTTAAATTGTGCAAAAAAAGAGATAAAAGGAATGGCAAATATAATATTGTGATACATCAAGAGTATATATGGTATATCAGGATATTTATTTATCCAGGCATCTCATCAGTTGGAACTGTTAAGTGTAAGCTTGTAGAGTATTTAAGATAAGCAAAACATCCATTTTGTTGGGTGTGTCTAAACTTCTGGTACTGTAAATTTCTTCTATGTTTTATCAATATCTAAACTGACCGTTCATGTATTCATCCGTTGGGTAGGTCATCAGTTTGTAATATTGGGATTTTGGGATTAAGATGTTCTGGGTTTACAGGCAAACTGCAAACTAATGTTCAGGGTTGTCAGAAGAAACTTAAGACAAATCGAGGTTACAGTCCATAATATATACATATATATATCCTTTTTAATTGCACTGTTAAAATGTGAAAATATATGGACCATCTCAGCTTGGTTGGGCTACCTGACACCCCGTTGGGCTACCTGACACACCGCACCTCTGTGAGAAAAGCAGCTAGACTGTAAATGTGCTCTTAAGACAGGAGGGGACAACTGCTGAAAACTGCTAAGAAGTGAAAGAAACTGATATATTTGGGGGGGTTAGATATGAGAAATATTCTGAAGTCCCTTACAGTGTCCCCAAAAGGTCCTTCTCCCAGATCTGTTTTAGACCACTCAGAAACACTGAATAGCATATTGCACTTATAGTGGTAGATACTGTCATTGCAATATACTGTCCAATATACTGGAAACACTTAGGTGATATAGGTGTGATATGATGTTACTATAGTATTTTAATCGAAACTGATGATGCTTTAGGAACATGTGAATGGATTAATATATCGAACCGTCCAATAAACATCTACACGCAAAAAGGGTTAGAAGCTCGACTGCATATTGCACACTTATGCAAAAATAGCACCACAAACCCTGATATCATGTTAACAAGGTAATGTGGCATATATACACTTGTGTTCACATATGCTCATGAATACATAAGCACACAAACTGTGGAAATGTAAAAGTGATCCCTACCCACATCTCAATTCCAAAACATTTGGAGCAGCTGTGAAATAAGACATCTGAGAGAACGAAAAACTTCAGCTCTCTAGTGATGATGCATATGATGCAAACTGGGTGTCTCAATACAATGATACCTTCGAAAGTGTTAAGCAGTTCCGCTCTGTTTCTCAGCAGCTCACAGACAATAAAAAGGTTGAATTTTTGGATGGAATTCCCCCCTTTAAGGTATAAACATGCCTCTGCTCAGCACTTAAGATTAAGAATGAATTAAACATGAGCCATGCACATGAGGCTACATGCCTACTTACTGTAGCACACGTTTAATTTCATCCACTGAAATGCCTCATTTTGCTATCCTCTGAATTTTTTCCATCTGAATCACACACCATAAAAAGACGAAAAATTACGTGCTTACTAGGGGGACTTCCTAAACATGCACATGTATCTGTGGAACTGAGGTCTACAAATACTCATACCCTGCAGCCACCAGTCTTGAACAGAGCAAAAAAAGCAACCTACAACCTACAAAAAAGATCTATAACCACAACATCAACTCCTTCAGCTGGAAAGTACATATTCCCTCAGGAGGCAGGCCACATTAGATGTTAACACTCCACTGTCCATAATTGTAGATGCTACCTGCATTTCATTGGCTCTGTACCAATGACAAAAAAGTTGAATCTAATCTAATCTAATCTAATCTAATAAAAAAAAAAACACTGAATCCAGAAACAATAAAACTAATGAGTTTAAAAAAGAGTAGACAGAATAGACATGATGTTTGCGTTTTTCAGTTGAACATTAGCATTTTGCCTGCTAATGTAATCACTTTCATTCCAACGTCCACCTGTTGGGCAAGTATGGGCTGTTCTTTCAGAGCTGGATGAGTACTCGTTTACTGAACTGCTGTAAAACAATTAAACATCTAAGAGGATACTCCAAATAAACGGACTTTTCCTTCTGGACAATTAGGCTGAGACAATGGCCATCCTTATATTGTCAACGTAGAAGGAAATGGCTGTCTGAGTAACATCAATGTATGAAATTACTCCCAACCCCCCGACGCCCACACTCGCAAACACACACCCACACAGATGTTGTATTCGTGTCTATGTGGATTATCTAATCCAGCACTATCCTTAAAGCAGGAATTCCACAGATTTTTCCAGAGATTTTTCAATTTTAGCCTAGTTCAGTGATTGCAGAGTAAACAAAGTCATTCACTGGTCTGAAAATAGTGTCTTTACAGTGGTGGTGATAGGAACCTGGGCCACACTGTCTATAATTTAAATGTTTTGTTTACTATACAAAACAATAATTTAAGGCCTAATCCCTATGCAGAACTATCGCAAAACAATGAATAGGTCTACATTCACTTAATACTACGATAATCATTTCGATTAAAGTCGATTAAGTGACTCATTGCTTTAAAAAAAATCACGACATGGAAGTTTGATTTTTACATTATATTACCGTAACATCGTCTGCTGTGAGTTTACTAGCCAGGTATTAGCAAAGCAGAAATCCAATTACTGCCTGACTCATGTAGACCCGGACTTTTCCATTATTTGACTACTTGAGTGCATGTAAACACAGTAAACGGGGTACTGAAGAAAAATCTGTTTTTCTGCAGTTATGCATCTATTAAGTGCATGTAAACACAGTCAATGCCTTTCTGTTGGAGAGCTTTACAGGCATTATATACTTAGTCAGACTCCTGGTTCCTATAACCAACACTGTGAACAACTCCTCTGAATTACTTTGTTGACCTTTTAATGCTGCAATTATGCAGAGATTTCAAAGGATCAGTGGAATTATGCTTTAGCCTCAACATCTTTTACTCTTTCATTTTTTTGGTTTGTGGGAGTAAAGAAAAAAAACTTCAGTCAATCAAACACATTTCCCCACACTGTCAAAATGCTCTTGTTTCCCTCTGGGACGTTTGATCTCCATGCTCATGCATGAACACACACACACACACACACACACACACACACACACAAACGAGAGTTGCAGGCTTTTATGTGGCACCATACAGATGAATGAGGAGTTCTGACCACACAGCAGTTGCAATGATTACCAGCTGCTGTTAATTTGAGGATACAGTAGGACTTGAGTGAATGAAGCTAGTTTTTCTTTAGCATTTAATGCGTTCGTGTGTCTTTATAATATCTCGCTGAAGCTCAGTGCATTATCCTGAATTGTACTTACTTTACGTCATGGCTTTTTGCCTTGTGCTAAAGGTTCTTCATTTAGACCCTACAACTGCCTGTAGGCCTACTTGATTGGGGCAATACATGTTATTGCTATTATGTTATTGTGATAAATTCCATCACTATATGCTTTTTTATTGTGGGAACTTAAAGAGCACTGACAAACTGCATGTTTCATTACAAAGAGGACATCATTAACCCTTTTCAAGTTTATATTATCGTGACCTATGATCATGACAGTGTTTTAAAGTATCGCGATATTACATTGTTGCCATATCGCCCACCCCCTGTTCTCCACTCGTCCTTAAGTTACCTGCATATTCGTATCCTACGTGCCTCGGCTGGAAGAGACGAGTTTGACAAATGAATGCACGCAGAAATATACAGTAAGTGTAGTGCTGTACATGCTCGTAGTATAGGTCACCTAAACAGGCGCTGAAAACACGGGCACGTGCCAACTATTGCCCCCTCGCTCCGCCCGTGAGATTGTCAAACGCTGATACTGAAGTTTAACAAGCTCGTTGAACCTTCTGCTTACCTCCGTTGTACCGCAGAGCGCGCACGCCGCCAGCGCCGCGAGCAGCCAGACCCTCGCGCTCATGGTGCCGCTCCGCCGCGAGCCTCCGCGAGACAGCGCGCATTTAAAGAGGCGCGCGAGGCGAGCCGCTCTCTCCTGAACGCGTGAGGCAACACAAAGCCAAACACACCGAAAGTCACTTTTACCGGCTCCCGTGCGGAAATCAGCGGCGCAGGCTGGAGATCCCGTTCAGTGAGTAAACGTGCAGATTACCTTCCACAGCCGAGTGAGTCTCTTTTCTGTGGAGAAAGTGGTCCATCTGAGCTCGGAGTCTGAGCGCTGTTCGCTTCTGGAATCGGTGGCTGTGCTACACGCTAAAAGCCAGCTTGTAAATCCCCTCAGAAACTGGGTTTAGGTCGCGCGCTTCCCGCCGAACAGCGCGGCATTAAAGCTCACAAAAGTTCTGTAGACTTAAAAGCTCGTCAGGAGAAATCTGTAGCCTTGAGTTACACGGTGGAAAAGAAGGTCGACTGTGTGTTAGCATCATTTGAAATGGCAAAATAAGCGCCACGTGTAGTTGAGGATTCCAGAGTGGAGGTTTTTGAGGGATGATGTGGAGGTGAAATCCTCAGCTTCAGCTCCTCAACTCGCGCAACTCGTTCACCAGCGGTTTCCAAACCTTCTCTCTCCACAGATGTCAGACCAGCCCAGGCGTGATGGGTCAGTATCCAGTGCTCTGTTGTTCCTTCCTCGCTGGTCTTGTGTGGAGCGACATAAGCTGGTGAGTTTTGACGTTTTCGCTTCTTTTCCGTGGAGGCTTATCGGTGTGCGCGCGCGGACCGAGCGGCCTGATTACGCTCAGCTCGAGCGCCTCTGCTGAACTGCGCGAGTTTGAGGGCTCTTATCTTTCCCGCCCCTTCAGGGCAGGGCCACTTCATCCATATTTGGGGAGTGTGTGTGTGTGTGTGTGTGTGTGTGTGTGTGTGTGTGCAGCTTATGTGTGTGTGTGCCGTGTATTTTGTTCATTGTGAGGTCAAAATGTCCCCAAATGTCCCCAAGTTGACGTAAACCATGAACACTGAGATAGTAGGAGGTAAAATGATTTCTTTATTTGTTTGTTTGCTTGTCTGTTTACACTGTAGCGTTCAATAGTAAGGAATCTCATATAGTATTTGCCATTTATATAACCCTAAATATCATACAATACATCGTCAAAAGAATAGTTCCATCCAGGAGGAAGTGTCAGATTGCAATGCTATTAGGAAGGAAGATAAAGGTTACCAGGTACAATAAATTATGATAAATTTAGACTGATATGGACAATATTTATTGAGCTACACAAAACTGGAAGACTGAAAAATGTATGTCTTAAAATATACACAAAAAGGCTATTTTGTAATACTATTTTGTATCGTAAAAAATGTTAAAAAAAAAAAAAATCTCTTCACAGAGAAATTATGTTTAGGCTTCATCATTGCCCAAGCACTTATCAAGAAGAAAAACAAATTCAAAGAAATGCCAGCTTATCCACCACTTCATTTCATAAACCATTTCCCATTTCTTTTCCAGTGGCTGGCTAAGCTCTTAGTTCTAGAAGATGAATAAACAGGGAATAAAATGTGAATAAAATATTGTGCACCATTTACATAAATCTGAATGAAAAAAAAGCAGCTTGCTTAATTAATGATCTGTAGTCACTGAACTGAGAAAGGTTAATGCAGCATTGCCTCAAGCAGGGGAAGTAAAAGTTGTACTTGAATAGCTTGAAGTATTTCAGTGCTATTTTTAAGCATTATAACCTTTTATACTTGCACAATAAACGTCTGAACTATGCAAACGGCTGGGTCAGTTGCCGGAAACAAAACGCCCAAGAATAGTGCTGTTTCATAATACGCATTTATGCACAAATCATGACAGATGCAAAATTGTTCAGAGGGCTTGTTTATGAATATGCATAAGTGAGCACATAGGATGCAGTGAGGCTGCTTGACTCGGATCTGCATCAGTGGCCGTTTTAGCTTTTATACCTGTCTTATAAGTGTGTTCTGAAGGTGTACAGTTACTGACTGTAGCCTATGTGTTTTAGTAGGTGTATTAGTCCCCTGTACCAAAAAGGCACCACATTAGAAACACCACTGACCAGATCTTTACTGGGTGGTGGACCATTTTCAGCACAGCAGTTATTTCACTAGAATCCCAGCTCTATTTCATGTTCTGTCAGAAGATAAGAAAGTTCACTGGCATTTAGGGTGTGTGAGTATGAACACACAGGTGCTGAGTATGAAATCATTTCTGATTTCACAAAAAATGCACAATGCATATGGTATCATGTCAGTGACAGGGTCAGTCAGGGTCAGTAACAGTAAAGTTTGAATTAGCTGAGCCAAGCTGCAAAAAGCTGAACAGGCAGATATACAGCCAGGTGAAATGACATGTTTTGTTGTTTTTGAATAAAAGTAAAAAATAAAGTAAAAGTATTTAAAATGTTAATATTTGTATTTAATTTGTGTGTATGTTTGTATTTAATTTGTATTTAAAATGTGTGTATATTACAGTTAGTCCTGACATCACGCTCATGCTTGTTTATTATGTTATAATGACAAGTGTGACAGCAGGGCTACATTAGGTTCTGAACCTGTCATTGAAACTAATCAGGTTTTTCTAAACTAAACAGACTGGAATGAGCCAGAAACAAACAAAATACGACTCAGCAAACAAGAGGAACTGTGAAGCGCTTTACTGACTGGCTGGAACACAAATGACATCCAGGTTAATCTGGCACATATTAAAAGCGGATATTGCTACCGTTTTGTGGCTTTATCCATGATGCGAAAGGCTGCTCATTTTTAGCAGCAGGAATTATCCACATTAAAGTACATTTGATTCAGTCTTCAAGGCATCTTTGCTTTAGCCTTTTCTTTATTTACCCTAATTGTGCTTATTACTTTTTATATTTTTGCTTTACAATGGCTTCAAATGTGTCAGCCAATCAGATTTTAGAACCAAAACTCTCTAGTTAACAGTAGGAAGTTAAATTGAATGAAAGGAAAACACAGGAAATGCAAAGACACAGTTGAATCACTGTTCATGATTTAAAAACCAACACATTCATAAAGCAGTTCAAAGCTTTAGAGACCGCAGGCTGTCTCATCCCATCATAAAGGCGTTAGTCCATTAGGAAAATGTGTGGGTAGCTGCAAACAGCCATGGACAAAAGAGCACTGTGATCAGATAGCACGACAGCCACTGTCTGTGGCACTGTGTGTGTATGTATGTGTGTGTGTGTGTGTGTATAGAGATGATCCGAGCAATTGAGAAAAAGGACAGAGGTCAAGTGTGAATAAGGCCATCAAGATCCCTCACAACTCATGTAATTCCTCATCC
The DNA here is from genome assembly GCA_034552555.1 of Semaprochilodus insignis. Taxonomy (NCBI): domain Eukaryota; kingdom Metazoa; phylum Chordata; class Actinopteri; order Characiformes; family Prochilodontidae; genus Semaprochilodus; species Semaprochilodus insignis. Next base: position 11,588,614 of record CM067477.1, on the reverse strand, counting down.
TTCTTTCTCACTTACACACTGTCCCCCTCTCTCTTTTCCTCACTCTATCATTCAGTTCTTTTTGCAAATCATAAAGATGTAGAATTCTCTCATCTTTTCAAACTTTCCCCAATTCACTTGCCCTTTCATTCCTTTTCTTTTTACTTCTCTGGCCCTCATTTAGTTTCTCTCCTCCTCCCTGCTTTCTTCTTAACTGCCCTTTCTTCACTCTTTTATCCTACTGTCATGTCTCTGTCCCATTCAACTGTACAGTATAGTCACTTGTTCATGATTACAACTCTCTCTCTCTCTCTCTCTCTCTCTCTCTCTGTCTCTCTCTGTCTCTGCCTCTGTCTGTCTGTCTGTCTCTCTCGCTCTTTTGCTCCATAAGCAGAGAAGGTTGAATATTTATATAGCTGATAACAATTTTGGAACAATTCTATTGGTCTGTCCATCATGAATATTCACAAAATTGAGAGGGTAACTAGAGCATTTAAATTGTGCAAAATAAGATTTTTTTGTACAACTAAATATATATTAGAGGTGGTGATACAGCAAAAATATAGTACTGTGATACAGCAAGAGTCTATGTGGTATATCAGGATATTTATTATCAAACATCTCAGTTAGAACAGTTAAGTGTAAACCTGTAGAGTCTTTAAGATAAACAAAAACATCCATTTAGTTGGGTATGTCTAAACTTCTGACTGGTATGTATAGATATATAGATAGATAGATAGACAGACTGTCAGACTGTGTTGTACTGACACAGGTTGGAAAAGCATACAAGACATACAAGGCTAAAGTCGGCTTCCTATTCACCAGCTTCTTGTTCAGATTTTCTCATTCCGCCTTGAATGGTGTAACAGTTAGAAGCAGTTGCCTGAAATGGCAGAATGTAACTGCCACACTGTTTAAGGTGAAACAAGCTGGCCAATAGGAAGCTGACTTCAGCTTCGTGTCAGACACAAAGTGGTTAGCACACATGTACAGGTTTTTGCTGATAGGTTTTTAGCCGTTGGGGACATTGCCATCAACAATAAACTTCGTGTATCCAACAACAGAGCAGTTCCAGTGCTTAGATCTTAACTTCCACAATGCTAGCAGTTCTGGCGCATGCAAGAAAAATATGACAAACCTTTGCAGAGGAGGTTCTTAAAACATGGGTGGAGATGGGGGTGGTATTATTCTAATGAGCCCCCACTTGACAGAGGAAGGGGGGCCAAATCTGAATGGCTTATTGAATCCCATGTTTTCTGACCATGGCAGCCTATAAACAAATGACTGGGTTGTCTTATTTCACAGCATGTGGGTTGCATTACAGATACCCAAATGTATGAACACAAGCACTAAAAAATGAGTTTTTCATAATATCCCCCCCTTAATACTGGCAAGATGAAAGCAAGACTATATCTTCAAGTGCCTGCTGACTGCATAATACTAAATTGTTGGTGGCCATAACAATCACTGCTGGTTGAAACCAAGACACACTTGCTAAGATAATGATTAAACACTAGAGTTAACCCACTTAACCCATGTTTTTGTCTCTGTTTCAGTGTCACCCCCTACTGTCACTGTCAAATCAACCAAATGCACACCTTGGTAGAGACCGTTATATGTTGTGTTAAATCCCACATTTCATGCTTCACGTTTTGGAAGGCAACAGGTTAGAATTAGAGTTAAGGTTATGATTAAAATCAGGGTTATTTTCAGCTGAACACATCTGTACAAACCCCCCACTCCCCTAATGATATTACCAGCCCAGCTACCACTGAGGAAGTTATACAGTGGTAACAGAGCGAGTGAGGTAACAGGATGATGAATAGAGAAGACCGCTATTGTTTGATGCTGTGGAGTCACCGGTTAAGGAAGCTGAGCCAGGGGCCTGCTTATACATCCATAATTTACAGCAAGGCCAGTGACACAATGCCAATTTAGGTATAGATTCAAGCAGCATAATCAGTTATACCACAGTATACTGACTTATACACTACACAGTTTACAGCAGAACTGCAGCTGGTTTCCAGAAACGCGGACATAAAACTACATTAGTATTGTATGACCCAAAAACACTTGACCAACAATTACAGCCTCAATGGAAAATCAATCAGTGGAAAATTCATATGAAGCAGAAGCCCTAGTTTTTGCGTGTAATTCTTCTGACTCTAGCTACATTAGTTTGTTCATGTTGCGTGTCTCAACTATACGGTATAGTCATGATTACATCTCTCTCTCTCCCTCTCCCTCTCTTATATATATATATATATATATATATATATATATATATATATATATATATATATACGCACATATATAGCATGTTCATTTACATCATAAAACCAGTTATGACGCTATAATGTGTTAGCAAAATAAAAATGTGGAATCCCATTAGAACCTCTAATTTCTCAAAACCATCTAAATCTTCAAAAACTTGTTGTCATGATCATCATAAACATAATCTTAATGAACATAATCATCATAAACGTTTGTCCAAATACAGAAATATAAGTATATGTTTATTAACATTTACTTGTAAAAATGTAATTTGTAAAACAAACCAGTCTTCAAACGTTTGGCTTTATCAGATTATCTTGTTAAATATTCTAACAAAGGGGATGACATCCCTGAGACATCACAGTCTTAAAGGTGCCATAGAATGTATTTATTCAGCATTTTAAACTCTCTGATATCTACATAGAAAGTATGTGACTCAAGATGAAAAATGCCCAGATGTTGGTTTACATGCCTATTTACACCATATGATTTGACTCTACAATGGAACAAGCTGTTTTCCCTTTTCATGAATAACAGCTCTGCTGTGATTGGCTGGTTTACAGTGAGACACTGTGATGAAGCAACGGGTAATAGACACGAAATAGACGTGGGCAGGGGAAAAATAAAGCATCATAAAAATTCTTGACGGATTGCAATATTGTATTTTTGCCATATCTCCCTCCTCTACTTCAGCCTTGATTAAAGATGAACATTAACCATGTTCATTGACAGTTTAAATTCTTGGAAAAGGGTATGAAAAAGTGCCAATATCTCCTTCAAGCCTGGAATGGTAGACTTCGACTCATAGTCTGCCGTTTGCTTTAGGCATAAATTTTAATAAATAAAAACTTTTATGTAACTGTTTAGGATTTCAGATTTTCACAACCATGTTTGAGATTCACAGAATGTCAGTTCTATGTACTGAAACCTCCATATTAAACTATACTAATGTAAATACAGTTTTCCATTCTTTGGCACCTAAAGGAGCAAAACAGATTATAGATCATTTACCCTTATTAATCATTCCCTTAAATTGTAACTCAGAAATCGAGCACTGAAATGAAGTATACTATTATCCTCATCTGAATGGTAAACAACTGCTTTCTCTCTCTCTGTCTCTCTGTCTCTCTCTCTCTGTATGTGAGAATGAGAGCGAGAGAAATATAGACTCACAGCACACAGAGTGCAGCATTGATAGATTCAGAGCGTTCATGCCAAGTTAAGGGGCTGAAAAAGAGCCTGATAAATTCCTGAATTATGACCGCTGGTCATTCATCTGGCCACCATATCTTTGTCGTCAAAGGTCTTTTGGACTGCTTGGCTCTGCAAGCTTTCACTAGCCTAAAATGTTCAGTCATCACTTCCATAATGTGATTAAGAGGCTCCTTTGTATTAATCACTGCGAGGTCGTCTTGACTATAGCATTGTTTGTGCATCCATTTGGATTCAGCGACTTAGGAGTTTTCCACAGCATGAGCTGAACAGCGGACTTCCTCATCAGACACAATGAAGTGGTGTCATTTAGGTATTTATGTGTGTAAGTCTTTCCACATTCAAACACTGGTAGCCTCCCTGAAAAGTACCCCACTGCAAGAATGTCCAAAAGAGAAGGAATGATTCACTATACAGAAAGATCAGATTAGTTTGCTGTTTGAAGGAATCCTACAGTGGTTTCCATGCTAATCTGTAGTTTGTGGATTATACTGTCGATTACCATGGATGATGCCTTTTTGCTATACTCAGAAAACGATGCACTGATTTGAAACTCACTTATAATAGAAGCCGTTAGGCAGTTGCTGAATTGTGACTTTATAACACAGATTTGAAACCACAACCAAGGGACAGTAAGTGATTCTGGAGAACAGTTGTTGATATTTGAATTGAACAGCAAAACAAATACACTCCTCCCCAGTGCTTCATTAGAAGGTTTGCCCCGTGAAATTAATGGGCGTGTAACAAACTCGTTTCTTTCAGATTTTTGTGGCCATAAAACTAAAGTTAGCTAGGTTGTGGGTTAGCAAACTGTTGCTATAGTTGCTGCACAAGCATTAGCAAACAGGATAAGCAGTACTCAGTGGTTCTCTGTAACAGCAAAAATCAGTTTGTGTTATGCACCTGTCAAGCCGAACTTTAAATGGTGCAGCAGATCCTCTTGACTGAGCATGAAGTTCACCACGTAGCCCCTCCCCTTCCCCGTTCTGTGCACAAGTACGAACGCCCTCTGTTGCAGACTGAGTACCTAGTTTTTTATTATGTTACTATGAAGCTGTTTCCAATAGGTCTGCTATTACTGAGGGGGCCCCATGTCTCGGCATGGAGTTGTACAGGTTCCTAATGGTGTCCTGTGATATTCCATCCCATGCAACTTGAATATTCTAACACAGTTCCTGCAGATATTGCGGTAGGGGTGGAGCTGGAGTGACACTGTGACAACAAACCGTGACAACAAAGCGTTCTTCTTGGTCGTCTTCACCAAGACAAAAGTGGGACTCATCACTGAAGATGACCTGTTGCCATTCTGAGTCACTCCATCACAGTCTGGCACGACACCATTGCAGTCTTTGGCAATGTTGATATGGTGTTAAGGGCAGTCGCTGAAACGGTCTGCATGCATGTAGTCCTGCGCTGTTCAGCCATCTGTGGTCGCGCATGAAACTTGAATCATTCGCATGTATCGTGATGTCAAACCTAAGTTTCAGTCTTGTCAGCTGATCCCTTCTGGGTTCAGCTTTTTCTCGATGATGAGCGTTTTAGAGGTGAAATTAAAGTTATGTTATGTTATGTTTTGTATGCCTGCTTGACTGTTTCAGAAATGTGATGTTGACTGTGAATCATCTGAACAAACAGCTTATTTAGATAGCAGTGAGAGAAGCTACGGTAAGCTGACAGGGAATATTGATTTCTATCTCTCTCTCTCTCTCTCTCTCTCTCTCGCTCTCTCTCTCCCTCCCTCTCTCTTTCTCGCTCGCTCTCTCCTCCAGGCTATTTACTTCACAATCTGGTGTCCAGCTGACCTCCTTTCCAAGCTGACACTGGTGGGAATAAACCATAAACAAACCAAACATGGCTCGGAGGCCTGATGTTCCTGTTTAAAAACACCACCACAAAGGAATAATCATTTCATAAATTTGCTTCTGTTATCATTTTTTATATCTTAATTTTGTTTGTGGCTGCTTGCCTTAAAGCTGTACTTGGATTTAGCTGGGAAAAGCGTATGAAATCTGACTCACTTGTGCCACAGCAAGTTAGAGCCAAGAACCTTTTGACCCTAATCTCTTAAAAGATTCCAACTATTTTAGTGTGCACTGCTTCAACAGTGAATAGAGCTGTCTCAAGGGTATGGTTAAGTGGGTAAGACTGTCATATGAAGGAATTGCATGATATACATATTGCATGGTATATTGCATATATGTATATATATATATATATATATATATGCACACAGTACCAGTCGAAAGTTGGGACTCATTCAACTTTTTTTTTCTATATTGTATTATTTTCTACCTTGTACATTAATTTTGAAGACATCAACACTGTGAAGGAACACATTTAATATTCTTTAAACAAACAAAAGCTGCCACCTTTTGCTTTGATGACAGATTTGCTATATGTGTGTATGCGTGTGTATCTATGTATATATATATCATGGCAAAGCAACATGAATTATTGGAGTCCACAGTGTCACATCTGTACCAAAATACGAATACGATTTAATGATCTTGACCTCTTGACCGGCGACATCTAGCTAGAACAGACAAGCAACTCTGGCAGAAATCACATCCACATGCAAGGCAGGAGGCCCCACACATTTATCCCTCAGGTCACTGCAGCGTTCTTTAGCTTCCATGGGATATGGTAGCAGAAGACCCAACAGAGTGCTTCTGTTAACACCACAACACTGGACTGGACTTGCTAACTGAAGCCTAGAGAATTGGCAACATATTTTGTGGTCTGATGAATCATGGTGCTAGCTGTGTCAGGCTGATGGTAGGGTTAATGTGTGGTGCAGACTCCATAAAGCCATTGACCTCAGTTGGCAACTAGGCACTATACAGGCTGGTGGTGGTTCCATACTGGTGCGGGGTGTGTCCGCTTGAAAACACGTCACTGACTGGTGCCCATTACGTTTTACTGCTTGGTGACCATAGACTTTATGTAACTTCACAATGATGGGATATTACAGCAAGACAATGCATCGTGACGTCGGGCCCAAGTTATCCATAATTGTTTCAGGGAGCTTTCTGGAGAGTTCCAACAGATGGTGTGGCCTGCACATTTGCCCAACAGGAGCCTACCTGAGGCATTCTACTATTATCCTTTCAAACTCTGATTATTCATGTCACCTTGCTATGAGCACGTTAGTCAATGTTCAGCCTCAATTACAAGATAACACCTCACAACTTATACAGGTGTTGCCATTCCCAAGCCATCTTCTGAGGTAACACCACTTCATAATCGATTTATACCCATTGGAACGAATTATTACTATTTATTTTAGTGTTTAATCTGATGTGTATTTCAGTTCAACTCCTGAAGTCCTAACAATATGGACAGTCTGCTTGGGTGTTTCCACCTAGATATAACGAAGACACAAATTCAGAAGGCTTAGAAGACTTTAAAGGATCCATACTGTGTGGGACAATGACATTAACCAAAAAACTTAAGGCATTATGCACTTTCTATGCACAGTACAAGTTTCCTCAGTGTGTGAGCTTTCACTTATACATAGAAGAAGTGTAGACTGAACGCAAAATACAGAGAAACACAGTGTTTTGATCTGTATCTGTTTGTAGTGCACAAGTCGTCTGCAGTCTTTGTGTGTGTGGCTATTAAGCTGTTCAGCTGTCAGATACATGGTGTTGTGATTAATGACAGCAGGAATTGATGTATTCGTAACAGTCGCAGGTGTCCCAGCGGAACAGCAGTAAGAGTGGAATCTGCCGTTTGATCTCCCAACTGTGTGTGTGTGTGTTTCACTGGGAAAGTCCCCTCACAACAAAACGCCTCCCTCATAGTTCCTCCCACCCTGCTGGCCAAATACACTTGTGTGTGTGTATACACACACACACTCTCAAGCACATGCTGACAGAAGCTCAGTGATTTTCAAATGACTGGGTGCATTTTTCACTTTTTTTTGAAAACCCGCATAATGCAATAAATATTTGATTTGCGTTGCTCTTCAGTTTGCTTTGTGTTAACTTGCAGTATGCTGAATTATCACAGGAACATGCAATACATGTCACATGGAAATCCACCTTGCATGGAAACCACTTTAAATTGTCAAAACTAGGCTTTATTTTGATAGGTGCATCCTATCAAAGTAAAGTGGGAGGGGAGCGAAGTGGAGGGGGCATGGCTTATGCTGTGCATACACACACTGAAGTCACTTTAAAAAGACATTTAAGACATTTATTTTGTCAAAAAACAGATAAACCAATCTGTGAATCAAAAACTGTATCGAACCTGATGCGTATAGCATTGTATATCTAGTAGATTCCTAATAGGGATCGAGTTTTATTACCTCAGTTGGCAGCTAGGCACTATGCAGGCTGGTGGTGGTTCCATACTGGTACAGGGTGTGTCCACCTATACACACATCATTGGCCGGTGCCCATTGCGTTTAATTGCTTGGTGACCATGGACTAAACCTACAATGATGGGATATTCCAGTAGGACAGTGCATCATGACATTGGACCCAAGTTGTCCATAATTTTTTCAAGGAGTATTTTGGAGAGTTCCAACAAATGGGAGGGGAGCAGAGGGGGCGTATGCAATACACTCACCCTGAAATTCATAGGTGCTTACTGTTGTTGCGTTTTTTGGATATTGTGTGTGATAAATTCATCCTAGTCTAATCTATATGAGAAGACCGTTATAGTTGATTCCTACCATAGAATTTAAAAAATGTGTTTTCACTGGTTTTTGCATGCCACTGTATCTGTCTGCCTTGCATTAGTTGTGGGTATAGGTTTCCAGCAGCACGTGCTCATGGCATTAAGTGAAGTGAGTGAGTACACAGACAAATGTCTCGCTTGCCTGTCTCACCCATCACCGCTGCTAATGCTGAAGCAGCTCAGGTTGCTTTACTTGAAAGAATGCAGCTTTATCTCGATGTAAAATGAAAAATGATTTCAGTGCCTCTCTGACTCATATTTCTAAATGCCCCAAATGCCAGCTTCCAAAGGTATCTTACTTTTCCAGTCCTCTTCTGCTTGTGTAATAATTGCAAAGCTTTTTTATATTTTACACAATATTCTGAAGCTGGTCACCAGTCAAATGTATTTTGCAGGCGACTGAAAAAAAACATTGCAATACATTATATCAGCTTGTCATTTTTGACAGGCTTGATACCGAGAAGTATGTTATTGTTGAGGCTGAGTGCCAAACTATTTGCCAGTGATCAGGAGAGATCTAAAGTGCAGCTACGTGCTTGTAGGCTCAGGAGAGAAAAAAGTACAGAATTATTGTTGGCAGGATGCTCAGAGCATCTGTCACACGCTTTCATTGAGGGTTAAAGATGTGGAGTTGGAGCCAAATACTAAATAGACAGCGATGTTAAGAGTGTCTGGAAAAAGGGTGTGTGTGTGTGCGTGTGTGTGTATAGAGGGTTAATTGGGTCATAAGAGTGCTTGACCATCTCCGAGGTCAGATTTCAGCAGGGGCCTTGTCAACAAATTCCCATAGAAAAACTGTGAGAGAAGAGAGAAAAACAGAGAGAGAGAGAGAGAGAGATTTCTGGAATGTGCTGCGTTCAGTAGAGAGAAGAACAGAAAGAAACTGTCTTGAGGACTATTATGTTTCATAAGAGACTTTTATTAGACTTTTACTTAATCAAAGCAACAGCAGATTTTAAAGTTTACCGCTAAAGACTTAGAATAAAGCTCAAAGTCTAAGTGTACGAGACTTTATTCCAATATACACTCATCCTCAAATAAATAGTTAATAATAATAATAATAATAATAATAATAGGTTCATGATATATATATATATATATATATATATTTAACTGGACTTTAAAGATGGAAAGAGCAAATAGTTGACTTTAAGTAGTTCCAGAGTGTGGGGGCAGCAACACTAAAGGACCTGCCACCAATAGAGGAAAGCCTGGACCTAGGAACAGCTAGAAGACAAGAGTCAGAGGACCTTAGCTTGTGAGATGGAGCATAAGGATGTAAGAGGGCTGACAGATAGGTGGGTGCTAGTCCGTGCAAGGCTTTAAAGGTCAGTAGCAGGATTTTATAGCGGATGCGTTCTGCAATTGGTAGCCAATGTAGCTGATGAAGGATGGGGGTGATATGCGCGGACTTCTTGGTGCATACTAAGACTCTGGCTGCGGAGTTTTGAATGTACTGCAGAGGGCGAAGGGTTTTGGAGGGTACACCTGGAACAGAGAATTGCAATAATCTAATCTAGATGTAAGGAATGCATGAACCAAAATCTCAGTATCTTTACAAGTAATCAGAGGGCGGAGTCTAGCAATACTGCAAAGATTAAAAAATGCGGACTTTGTCAGAGATTTAATATGGGAAGCAAAGCTGAGGCATGGGTCAAACAGGACACCAAGGTTTCGCACCGAAGTGGACGGGGTGACTGGGGTATCATTAACAAGAAGCACAAACTCTGAGTAAGCAGAGATAGCTGACTTGGTACCAGCAATCATAAATTCAGTTTTTTTAGCATTAGTTTGTTTGTTAGCATTGTTTTAGTTTGTTAACTCCTGAATACAGAGCAACAGAGGATGGTGGCAAAGATGGGTTTGAGGCTAAGATAAATCTGAATATCGTCAGCATGACAATGAAAATTGAGGCAGTTGTACTAATAGCCACATCCAGAAAGACTCAACTGTCAGGAATGAAACTTGGTGGGTGGGGTTGACATCGTGAGACATGTGAATAGTTCAAGATTCACACTCGGTCGTGCCTGACGTAAGCAGGGAGCGAGCAGTGATGTCCTCCATGAGTCATCCTGTTAGTGTCAGAACTGTTGGCAGACAGCTGCACGACACAGGACTTACGAAGACCGTTACGAAGACTGCCCTTAACACCACAGCAATGCCTCCAAAGACTGCAATGGTGTTGCGTCAGACTGTCATGGAGTGACTCAGAATGGCAGTGGGTCATCTTCAGTGACGAGTTCCGCTTTTGTCTTGGTGGAGACGGCCAACAAATCTGTGTGTGGAGGCACCATGGTCAGCACCAAGATGAGCAGTTTGTTGTCATGTGTCACTTGTCCAAAAGACCTGGTGTCACTCCACCTCCACCCCTACCACAAAATCTGCAGGAACTGTGTGAGAATATTCAAGCTGCATGGGATGGATTATCACAGGACACCATTAGGAACCTCTACAACTCCATGCTGAGACGTCTGGCGTGTTGTGTTAGTAAACATGGTGGCCCAACACTATACTGAGAGATGCTACTTCTGCATGTGTAGCTCAATAAATATTGCCCATATGAGTCTATATTTTTCATAATTTATTGTTCCTGGTAACCTTTATCTTCCTTCCAAATAGCATTGCAATCTGACACTTCCTTCTGGATGCAACAGTTTTTTGATGCTGAGTGTATGTTTTGAAACAACTGCACTGGAAAAAGCAAAGCCGTGCATTTTTTTTATTCAAACACATTCATCATTTCTACATTTACACTGTCATTCTTTTACACTCCTTTCACTACAGACATCGGCTTCAAAGTAAAAATCTGTCCTGTTTGCACCAAAAGCTCATACTCCCCTTATGGGAGGTGTGCTCTGGAATATGCTTGATGAGGAGTCTGTAGCACATAACAATACCTGGTACATAAACCAAACACTCATAAAACCCAGCACTTACTTGATTTGAGTACACAGATGCTGTAGCCTTTTCTTCATCATCAGCACCATTATACCTGGGTTAGACTTTCCAGAGGATGTTCTATAATGTAGTTTGTAAGGCATTTCACTTGTCAAACGTAGTAAGTATCTGTCATTGCCTGGATTTGAACCTTGTAGCCCAGATATCAGTATTACACAACAGGCAAAATGCTCAATAACAGTAACAACATGGTTCACAGCCATGTCTGTTAGCAGGTAGTTGTTGAGCTTCAGAGGTAATTTATTCCAAAAATAATACTTGTCAGGCCGCAGATCTGTCAGAATCACAGATATAGAAGGTATGCTTAAAGGTATGTAAGATAATTTAATCAATATGTCACATTTTAGTTCAAAACATTCCAAAATGAACTTAAACTATTTATAGAATCCAAAAAATACTGTATGTCTGTACTGTTGACTGTATGTCAAAGACATCCATGTATCGTGTTGCAGAGATATCAACAGAAGTTAACATGCTAATAACATTGTAAAACATTGTTATATCTGAAGAGGCGATAGTGAGTCAGTGTTGCATTAGTCCCCAAATGAGAGGATATAGAAGAAGAAGCCTAGCCATTTTTAATATTTTAAGTATAATATCATATTATAGTATTACAATTAATATATGTTTTTATGCTAGCTTGTTCGCTAACTGAACAGCTACTGTAATTTCTATATTAGACTCTAGCTAATGTTCCATACTGTAGCTAGCATGGCGGCAGCATGGTTACCTGATGGCAGTGGAATATTATGAATTGGTTAAATTGGATTTAGATTTCACATTTAAGGTACAGTTTGTGTTGCTGTGATAAAAGTAAACATACGGTGAGTTTAGCAGTCATGAACTGGGCATCACAGTAGGCTCACAGTAGGCAATCTTATTAGGGTTTGCTCTTTTGTCACATTTCACATTTGGATCCAGATGATGCCATAGCCCAAAAAAGTATTGCTATATTATCAACAATTTTTTGCTGGTATTGCTATACCTGTGGTTTTTAAAAATTGGCTGATATCAGCCAACCAGTTTATAGGTTGCGTTCTAGTGGAAAATGCAAAGGATTTTTCTTTTTTGAGTTGAAGGAAATGTATATGATTTTTTTATGGATAAAACTATAAATGTCTGGAATATTCAGTATAAGAAATGACCAGATTGTCCAGTATATACACTGTTTATGTACTGTAATTTAACTGTCGATGAATGATTTAATGATTTATTGTTGGTTAAAGACTGACAGAATTATCTTTTAATATTTTGGAAAATGTACAGGTAATGTTCAGTTTGAATAGTTAACTAAACATTTTAACATTCTAATTTTTTGCCTTAAAAGGCCTCCATTTCCAGTCATATCTAGCATGTATTTCGATGTAATTCTTGTATATTGTTGTTAGTTTCCCATAATTGTGAAGTGGGTAAAATCTTGACCATCAGCTGCCACAATAGAAGCCATTTTTAGGTTTTTCTTTAACCCATTGTATTTTCGTTAGACAGCTGTCTGGACTATATCATGATTGCATGGTTCAGCTGTTAAGGACTATATCAGAATGAGAGCCATAGTTCTTTATTGTTGCTCATTGCTCTGAATATGCTATTTGTTCATTCTCTGTATCTCTCTGGATAAAATTAGTCTGTTTTGTGCACACAAAGGCACCGTTTTAGGCCTACTGACAGCTAAAGTTGCCACAGTTTATGCCACTAATTACTTTCACATCACATAAACATTGAGCAAAGTTTTAGACGAGTTTTTAAAGATTTACACGTGAAGGACTATTTATGTTTTAATGGGTCACTGGTTTAAACATGTGAATGAAATCTCAATTATGCCACAAATGAGTTAAAAGTCCAGTCTGTTTTTCGTACATTTAAAATAGAATGACAATATGGTGGCCCTGTCGCTTCCTTTGCTGTGAAGACGAAGGAAACACTTGGAATTATGCCCTTCAAATTCTACAAGGAATTGTCTTCAAGAACAAATTTGTCTTCCAAATCAGTGTGGCTTTATTTCAGTCAACCGCTAACTGCCAGTGTTACTGTAAGCTTCTTGGTGATCTACATCCTCTGTGTATTGTGTTGTGTTGTGTGTGATTGTGTGTGAGGGAGGGGGACTTCCACACCGTGTGATATTAATATCTTCACGAGTCGATGCCTGCGCACTTACTCCTCTGCCAGGAAACACATGACCTCAGCACACCTTCTTAAGTGGTCCCCACCTTTAACCAAGAAATGCACAGTGCACACACACATAAATACACACTTTGGGGCACACAGGCACATGCATAATGCACACTTAACCAGCACTCACCACATTCAGCACTGAGATATGACCTTAATCATCTACATGCATCCTTAAAATGATTGTTCGGTGAAAAAAATCAGTTTTACACAAGTAAGTCTCACCTTTTTGTTCCACATTGTAGTCGATCTGTTGCTGCACAGGTTGTGTTGGTCGTCCTCTTCTCTTTCATCAGTGGTCACAGGATACTGTGGATAGTATCTTTCAATAAACCTCTAAGAATTATGGGAAGTTCTGACTTCTACACAAAATAAAGAGACTTGGAGGGAAGCCTTTGATGACTTGGGTATGCGATTTTCATGATGTTGGTATACATGGGCTTCCATAATTTCCTAGAAGGAATGTGATATTCACTGAATTCAAGATATTCCATGACTTTAGGCTTACCTTTATTGATGACAACACTGGTATTGCACTATAAAATAGCAGCAAGCAAAAGATTACATTTGAAAATGTTTCATTAGTCAACATAAAGTCTGTATGTTTGTGTGTTCAACTAGTAAAGGAGGCTGCTTCAGGTGAGCTGATGACCTAACACAATTAACAGGACACAAAAACTGAAATAGTGCTTTATACAAACTGAAATAGTGCTTTTCACAGACTGAAATAGTGCTTTATACAAACTGAAATAGTGCTT
>CM067477.1:11483225-11574282 GCA_034552555.1 Semaprochilodus insignis | reverse complement strand
ACTGAAATAGTGCTTTATACAGGCTGAAATAGTGCTTTATACAGACTGAAATAGTGCTTTATACAGGCTGAAATAATGCTTTAGCATACAAAATGGTTCAGGAGACTGACGATGACTGAGAGAGAGGCTGATCTCTCCAGTGGACTGTAAAAGACACAGGTGTGTTCATTATGGATTCCTCTTTCCTCTTCCTGGCACGTCATGTCCTACTGCTTGTGTTACTCTTCCTGTTTACATCGTGACCCGTGACCTATCCCAATTTGCAATTGGCTAGTGCTGTTCATTCACTTCCAGTTCTGTTCAAATTATCCTGAACAAAGATTACCAGTGCAGCACAGATACTTCAGCCTTTTCTCAGACAAGAAAAAGGCATTCCCCAACAATACACGCAGCTGCACATCACGTGTGTGTAAGTCTTGCACTGGGTTTACATATGTACATAATCCCCACATGAATAAATACATCAACATGTATAGAAGTTCAATTATTGTCTAATGTAAGTAAACTCTGTCACTAAATTATGTTGTTATTAATGTGAAAATTACATTTCAGTACAGATGTTTGACATATAAAGCTCAAGATTTTTTTACCCATGGTCTTTTATATGGGGCTCTGTAGACATATTATGTTGTTAACTTTCATATTCTGTGCATTGACATTCTATGTTTGTGATCATGGGACTGGTCCATAGTATGCATCACAAATTTACATTACCATGTCAGTCTGATGGATATACTGTGCTCTGTGTTACTGTTTGATTAATACAAATACATTCACCAACATACAGTACATACATACACATGCATACTGACATTCCAACTGTAACACAATTGAAGTTGAGAGCCTGTAAAAGGAAGAAAGGGGTAAAGAAGTTAAAAGGGAACGTTTCTCATAAAATGCATAGAAAGCCAGAGGAAATCTATATATTTCCTTGTGTGAGGTGTTGCGGCATAAGGGACCCCCGGCCCCGTAGTAAATGAGGTTTCTTTTGAGTTTTTGCCCTGTTGTGTCTCCGGCCACTGCTCTGCTGTTTTCTTGAGACACAAACACAAAGCAGATTGTGTGTGGGAACAATGTGAGCTGTCTGTTATTCTCAGGGTAGGCAGAAAGGCCTTGACTGGCCTAGTTTAGCCCACCGACACCATTGGAAGAGAGGACAAAAGACCTGTGCTTTAGAGACCACTCTAGACCAGTAATGCTGTAAGACGCTTCCCTATGCTGCAGTGGTGCCTTGTACTTTATTGCTTTCTCTGAATGAAGTGAACAAAATGACTGTGAACTAAACAGCATTTGGAAACAGTATTATTGCAAAATTACCATTGTCGTTACTTGGCCACCGGTAGTCAGCAGAATGATACCAGCTTTGTGAATCAAATTGTTTCTATGTTCAAATTGCATGAAGACCCACCCAAACACAACAGAAATGAAAATCATAATACTAGAAGTACAGCATTAAAAACAACATGACACCTATGATGAACTGCTTGATACCTTAACCACCAATACTTGCCTTTGATAATTTGCAGATACACATGTGATAGGACCCATGATCATATGGAATCAGATATATATAATTAAATAACAGTAATATTGCATGCAGCAATAGAAGCATAACTATTTCTCATACCCAAACTTGCTTACCTTTATAGGCAATGCTAAACAAATCACAGGTCATTTCAGTTTCAACTCCAGCAAAACTACACACAGTACTGACCAGTGATGTGGATAAGTCTTGCCATGTCTTGCTTCTGAGATTTCAAATGGTGCTGATGGGCATGGTAACACCAAAATCCACCCAGACTGGCAACATTCTACACACAACACAGGCAGAGCACTTCCAACAGATTTGTAAGTGTTGTATACGGTTATTTGCATTTAGGTGTAGGACAATTACTGTTAACTATAAAAGCTCCACTTGTGTGTGTGCAAGTGTGTAGTGTATATATTTAATGTGTCAAAAATATTATACAAGAACTATGTTTGGTTTTGCCAAAGAATCTTTCTACTGGCAAAAGATTTTTTTTAAGATCAAAAGGTTCTTTATGGACCCGAAATAGAGTAAACCAATATCTAAAGCTAAACCCCACAGAACCCTTTTGACATGTTTAAGAGTGTAGATGCCCAGGCTGGAGTTGATTTAGAGAGTTCTGTAATTCTGAATCTCTAACTTAGAGAATACACCCCACTCCATTTCTTACCCACCTACACACACACTCCTGCTTTTCCCATCATTTCCTCCCTCCTCCTCTGCTGCTTCCTGCTCTCCATGCTTCTGCGCCTCCAGCCTCCAGGTGCCTTCCTGTGCCATGCCGCCCTGCGCTCCACTCCACTAATGTTAGCAACGTAGGTACCAAGGACTTTCATTAGGGGCACTGCATTGTGCTGCATAACAACAGCTGATTTCTCACCACACAACAAGTTATCTCTATGCACACAGTCATAAATCATAAATACCTACAACCATACAAATCCAGATTCCTCTCCCTTTCTTCCTGTTTCTCCTTTATTTCTATTACTGTGCTTTCCGTCTGTCTCTCTTTCTCTTTTCCTCCCCTCAGTCTCTCTCCTCATCATCCAACAATAACAGATCACGCTGATTTCCTCCATGATAGGGAACAATAGGAGGATAGCTTTGATGGCGTGTCATAGGTACATGCTATTTCTCCATGCTATCCCACCGTACGGCTTTCATTAAGCTCTAAACGTCCGTAGAATCATGCTACAAAATCACGTTTAAGTTGGTTTATAGTGCATCTTTGGGGTGCAGTATTTCCAGGGTCTGTGTGCTTAGTCGTTACAGTACTGGTAAAGATAAAACAGTGCAACACAGCGTAAGGAGCGTCGACATACAAATAATCTATGTACTTTCACATATGCACTTTTACTAAGAGGTTCTTAAAGGTAAGTACTCAGGAAGGGGTTGAGTCTTGAAGGACTGACATGACACACTCTTGGAAAAAAAGTTAGGGAATATAATAGGGAACTTAGGGAATATAGTTGCAACATATTCCATTGGAGCTATATGTATTAAGGTTGCTTTGACTAGAAACACATTTCTTGACTCTTTGCCTTTTATTTTATTATGGTATTTTATTATATTTTGCTTCTGACAGTGCAATCAGCTAGGACAAGTAAAATTCCCATAAAATTATCAGAAGGGTTCACGTGTGAAGCCAACACATGAATGGGAACCAGGATGACATCTTAATTATATATTTGCCGTACAATGCGCTGACACCTTTTGAAGCGGGTGATTTAACATGTTAGCACAGGGAAGCTACAAGAAAAAGAACGTCTAAAATCAAAGAAGAAGGATAGAACAGGATAGATGTCTGGAAATGAAGGTTGCTGTTGGACATTAAAGCTGGAGTAGGTGATTTTGTAGAAAGCAGGAAGTGTAAGCTATTTTTTGAAGAAATCAGGCTGAAACTAAATCACACCCCCTATTTTCAGCCCTCCTTCTAAAGGCACTCCCCCAAAAACACATCAACGATCTGGCTTGTCTTGCCAGAGAGCATTGGAGAGAGATACACAATGTGTTCTGAAAGTTGAAGAATCCTTCTCATAACTACAAATAAACTCATCACCTCATTTTAAAAATGTCCCATTCAAAGCCACTATAGACTAACAGAGGATAAATACTGTGATGTGGCCTGTTCACAGGTCTGATCCATGATCCAAGAACAGACGCACTCACTGCTGGCCTCCCCTTGCTAGAAACTACACGACAATGCCGCCCATATTCAGGTTCTTCAATATAAAAGTCCTAGTAAAAGTGAACCGAATACAGTCCAACATTCTTTTTTCTTTACATGAAACTACTTACAGTATGCTGACGACACAGTACTATTTGATAGTACACAGTACTATCAAACAACATTTGTTTATACTGGCCCTATCAGGGCCCTTATCTTATTTTATCGTATGTCTTGCGTTCGTCTATTTTATGTTTAGTGTTTAATACATTTAATATACTCATGTTCTTGTTTCAGTAATCTATTTATCGTTAAATGTTTATGTGCTGCAACTTGGGTCAGAGAGTAACGCAATTTCAGTCCTCTGTATGTCTTGTACATATTGAAGTATTGACAATAAAACGACTTGACTTGACTCAAAACTACAGTGCAGACAGATTACATACACTATCAACATAACTACCTTGCTTACACCTACAGCTTAGCCGTATGACAGACTCCACACAAGCACAACTAAGAGTATGCCTGCAGGTAGGTTGTGAGGTAGGTATATAGACAGGAAGATATAACAGTGTTTTTTTTTTTTTTTTTTACAGTCCTAACGTTTTTATTGTCAGTCTTTGGATGGGCGGAGGAAACCAGAGCACTTGGAGTAAACCCACGCAGACATGGGAAGAACATTCAAACTCCACACAGAAAGGGCTCTGAATCAAACCCAGGCCCGTCTTGCTGTGAGGCGACAGTGCACTCACCGCACTGCCAGCCCTCTTGCCAAATCATTACCATCAAAATAGCTGACTTGACAATAAGTGGAAACCACTGGGTTATTATCATACAGCTTTACAGCCAAATGTGGCTGACAATAAAATATAATTAGATAACAATTATGCCATATTATACCATAAAAAACTGATTTAGAAAGTTCAGAGACATGTAGATGGAGGTATTTGGTTGTTATTAATTTGAGGAAGATGTGATGTTCTGTCACACAAGTTATCAAGTTCCACAACAGGCAGACAAGTTCATTATTTACTGGGATATAGCATCATGAGTGGCCTCAGTAGCAAACCTGCAGAGCTGACTAACCAACAGAGCGGACTGACCAATCACACTTGTTACTTATATATTGGTGCACTGACTCTGCAAAATGCAAACAACAACAACAATTACTGTAATTTACTGTTTAAATAATTATTTTTAGTATATTTTACAGCAGGGGTGTTGTGGCTCACACTGTCCCCAACTTTTATGAGACTTACATTAAAGTAAATTAGGTTTTTGCTCTCTCCTGTAAAATTGCCATTTTGTAGATACTTGTTTTTCTTTAGGCAGCGACGTTGTGATATAAACATATACAATTCTTCATTACCTTGGTGACCAGAGTGGCCAGTGCAAACATTTGTATCTATCTATCCCCGGTGGCTTTATAAGTGTAACTAATACATAAACATACATGCCTAATTTTATGCTGCCCTAGGGCCTCAAGCTGAGTCTACAGTTATGATGGCTGTGTGCTGTATTCAGCTCGGCTTTGTCGTCTGTGTACAGGGCCCAAAGCTGCACACACATAGACATCAGAACAGTCCAGTGCGATTTCACTCAAACAGGGCTTCTTACATACCGTGGCCTCCAGTTCCTCTGATGTGCTAGTCATAAACATGACTTTCTCTCTCTTTCTCTCTGTTTCTTTCTCTTTTTCTCTCTCAATGCTTCCATTTATTCTAGTAGACAGAAAGGCCTCTCCAGGTCATCACTGTGTTGGTATCCAGGTTGCCAATGGCAACAGCCCCATCGCCCCACCCACACACAGTCTCTGTCTCTTTTGTCCATACATCCTTCCAAGAGAGAAAACAGGGAGACGAGGGATAGAGGAAAAGCGATAGAGCGTGTGGGTGGGGGGAAAGAAAGGAGGAGATTAGTCACGCAAATGCCAATGGGCACAAGTGCTCCCCCTATTGATGGGGCAGGGAGTACAGCTGGTGGGTGTATTGTGTGAGAGACATGAGCTCAGTCTGGGAAAAGGGGAATTCTCAGGTGGAGACAGAACCCCTCTGTGTCTAATTCACTCTTCATTTCTTACGGTCTTTTTCCTTCTCTCTACCTCATAGCCTGTTTGTCTCTTCATAAGATCTCCCCCAGTCCAATCAGAGTTTAAAGGAAAACTTCAGGGGTTTTCATTCTAATGTACTACAGTTCTAATACACTAGAGCACTGGGGTTCAGTCTAATGCACCTATATTGTATCACTGATTACCACAAGCACTTTATTTCTGACAGCGACTGTAATAGAAGTGCTGAGCTCTGTCAATTAATACACTCATCATCAAAGGAATAGTTGCACCCAGAAGGAATCACCTGACAGGAATGAAACTTGGTGGGTAGGTTTGACACTGTAAGACATGCAAATGATTCAAGTTTCATTGACATAAGCAAAGACGGGTTTTATCGCTGTACCTGACTCACCCAACAGCCAGGATTGCGGACATTCAGCAAACACTGATGCCCTCCACAAGTCATCCTGTTAGTGCCAGCACCACTGGCTGATGCCTGCACAACGCAGGACTACATGCACAATGCAGGATGAGACACTGCTACTGTATGTGTAGCTCAATAAATATTGCCCATATCAGTCTAAATTTATCATCATTTATTGTTCCAGGTAACATTTATCTTCTTTCCCAATAGCATTGCAATCTGTCACTTCCTTCTCGGTGCAACTATTCATTTGATGATGAGTGTATTTGTACATTTTGTGTTTTTTTTCTGTGATGTTCACAACACAAATGTGAAACTATAGAAACGAATAGAAGAATCAAATATGTGTAATGTCATAGGTTTTTAGACAAAATCAGTAAATTTGTATGCAGTCCACTTTAATTTATTGTGAATTATTATTTAGTGTAAATAAATGTAGTTCCAAATTCGAAGTCAAACATCAAATGGCCTAAAAAGGACTAAAGGGCAGTTTTTGTTTTCTTTACTTTCTCTGATTTGTGCTCACTAAAAGTTGTTTCCTCTTCAGATCAAGTCAATGAACTTACAAGAGCAAGAATAAAGTAAATACAGCTGCTGATGTGACAGGATGTAAGGTTGTGCTTAGGTCTGAACTTTTCATTTGTTTGTAAGGTCCAGACATCTTCAGGTAGATCAGCCTCCTCCAGTGGGTTGCCTTCCCCTTTAGCCAAACCTTCTTCCAGATGAGGGGGGACAGCTTAAAGTGTTCACTAGAAATAATTTAGAGCAGTATGTCAATAAATATGTATGGAATATACCATTTTGTCATATGCACAGTAAGTGCTGTCCCTTCCACAAGCATAGTATTTTCATATTACTTTAAAAATTCACTGTGATCTATATAATTCAATATTTGTTCAGAAAATGCTTAATATTGTATCAGTACAACAGTATTTGCTTTATGTGACTGTAGCTTAGTAAAAATAACTGTGACAGTTCTGCAGAACTGAAAGGTGATATGTTCTGCATCTATGTTTTTAAACACAATTAATCAGAATTATTAATAATTCTGTGAGATTTCAGTATTGTAATAACAATATAAAAATATTAAAATATATTCTGTCTACTGTACAGTTTAATGTGAGAACAGCCATCAGAAAACATCAGCAACCTTACTGTATTCCTCTGGAAGCTAACCAACATGACTATGTTTAATAACTTGTTTGAGAAACAAGTTCACTAACATAAATGTTTACCATGCAAAACTGTAAACATCAATCATACTGATTAACATGGTCGGCATACATAACCCTGCAGCAGGCCACACAGTTCACTGACTAATCTAGGTAGTGTATAGAAACTACGACTACCAGTTTCAATTTTACAATATTCACTTCCAAAGACATTTAAGACAGTATAAGAAATGGCAATAAAACTAAGCAGTGATTATTATACAGTAATAACTTAATTTTAATAGAGACAGTGCCAAAGAAAGATATTTAATCATTCATTTTGTTGGTGTCATTGTTATGTTTTTGTAAATATATACTAATTTAGGCAAATTAAGACTAGGGATGGTGTGAAATGTTTTTAAATAGGTGGTGCAGTCACGCACTGGATATTAAAGAAGGCTTCAGGAAAGGCCTATATGCACAACAATGGATCATGGCTCACTGCTTTGCCAAAACAGTGCATCATCAAATAATTAAACAGTTTAAAAACAACATTCCTCAACAAAACAATATCCAAAATAGTCATTCTTTTCCAGAAGACAACAAAACCATTTGGTCTTTTAACATAATTTAAAAAACATTTTATTTCAAGTAAAGGTAGTTTTAGGTGCATTTCTAATGTAATAATAAAGGGGAGGCCCTATGCTCAAATGATGTAGGGAAATAGGAATGAAAGTTATGGTATGACAAGTCTACTTTTTAGAAGTAATGTGGAAGTAATGTAGACTATGGTCTCTGAGCATAAAATTAACAAACAGGGTCTGTCATGGTCTGGGGTGTATTAGTGCCTATGGTATGGCAAATTGCATCAGTGAAGACATTAATGCAGAAAGATAAACTTATTGTCAAAAGAATAGTTGCACGCAGAAGGAAATGTCAGAGTGAAATGATATTCGGAAGGAAAATAAAGGTTACCATAAACAATAAATGATGAAAAACTTAGACTGATATGGGCTGTAATATACTGACTGTAATATACACCGATTTATTGAGCTACTCATACAGAAGTAGAGTCTCTCATATCTGCATACGTCTGGAGTATTTGTAGAGGTTTCTAATGGTGTCCTGTGATAATCCATCTCATGCAGGTTGAATATTCTCACACAGTTATTGCACATATTGCGGTATGGGTGGAGGTGGAGTGACACCAGGCCTTCTAGACGTGTGACGCATGACAACAATTTCGTTCATCTCGGTGCTGACCATGGTGCCTCCACACATGGATTCGTTGGTCGTCTCTACCAAGACAAAAGTGGGACTTGTCACTCAAGATGACCTGCTGCCATTCTGAGTCACTCCATGACAGTGTGACACGACACCTTTGCAGTCTTTGGTAACATTGATGTGGTGTTAAGGGTAGTTGTCGTAACGCTCTGTGTGCATGTAGTCCTGCATTGTGCAGCCGTCTGCCAATGGTGCTGGCTCTAACAGGATGATGGAGGGCATCACTGCTCACTGAATGTCCGCAATCGTGGCTATTGGGTCAGTCAGGTACACTGATAAGGCCCATCTTTGCTTCTGTCACATGCATGGCTGAGCGTGAAATTCAAATCATCCCATGTCTCACAATGTCAAACCTACCCTCCGGCTTCTAGTGTTGGTTGATTCCTTCTGGGTGCAGCTGATGTTGCATATTTTTTGGATGATGAGGGTACATTACATGTATATACACTTATATGTAATACGTGTTTTCTGTCGTTCTATTCTGTGAATACAGTATGAGCTTTCACACATGCATGCAGACACACACACACTAACAGAGGAAACTGCAATACAATGATAACAGTTCTGAATACAATGGCCCCCAGCGAAACACTCATACTGACCGGCCCAGTTTAGCTCTGAGAGGTCACACACACAGACACACACATTACTAACGCACAGCCCAGCGGAAATACCAGCAATGCATGAGAATGAATCTGAGGAGTGGAGAGATTTCTCTGTCTTTCTTCTTGGACGGAGGAGAGGAGCGTGTGAGTGACGTCAGCACTGTCTCAGTCCAGGAGATGTCAGGTCCGGTCGTGTGAGACAGAGACAGCTGGAAAAGGTCCAGTTCCTAAGGGCTTTGGTTTGTCATAAGAATAAAACTCATGATATGAAACAGACGTTCGTTCTGGGGAATGCTTCCAGGAACGTGACTTAGTTGCTCATTCTGTACATTCTTGATTCTGGACAATCAATACTGTTACTTTACTGTATGTTAACCTATAATTCATGTCAATTTACCAACCACTTAGTTAACATTACATAACTTTCAATATGTAATTATAGTATTAATTGATGAATCAAATTCTGTTTTGCAAAATGTGGCGTCAGTTGAAAGTTTAGAATCTGTACTTCTGACGGATCCATTCTAGTTGTTTTAATTAGGCTATACAACACACCCTTGCCTCATACTCATGCATGAACCACTTGTACCTAATGGCCGTTTTGACTAGAATTGGAATAAACGATGGGTGGTTTCTGACTTTTGCACAATAATGTACAATAATCGACAACATAAAAGTGCTAGGTTTTAGCCAATCAGACTGTGTGGTCAAAACGAACCTTAACTGTTAAATACACTTGTCAAAAGAATACTTGCACAAATAGTTAAATCAACCGACAGGAATGAAACTTGGTGGGTAGGTTTGACATTGTGAGACATACAAGCAATTCAAGTTTCACAGTCGGCCGTGCATGTGACGTAAACAAGGGCGGGCCTTATCACTGTACGTGACTGACCCAACAGCCACGATTGCGGACATTCACTGAGCAGTGATGCCCTCCATGAGTCATCCTGTTAGTATCAGCACCATTGGCAGATGGCTGCATGACGCAGGACTACATAACTCCATGTCAACTTTGCCAAAGAAGTGGTTTGTTGTCACAAGCCACATATCCAAAAAGTTTGGTGTCATTCCACCTCCACCCCTACTGCAAAATCTTACTAAGAGACACCACTTCTGTATGTGTAGCTCAATAATTTTTGCCCATATCAGTCTAAATTTATCATCATTTATTGTTCCTGGTAACCTTTATCTTCCTTCCCAATAGCATTGCAATCCCACACTTCCTTCTTGGTGCAACAATTCTTTTGACAATGGGTGAATAAGAATAATTTAGCAGTTATTATTATTATTTGTCATAATTGGAGCAACTTTTGCTGTGGTGGCAGCAAATGCAGGAAATTAATCAATTAAAGTTAATTAATTAATTAAATTAAAGTGCATCTTTACAACTACGTTATGTGAATTTATGATGAAGTCATTTCTCCTTAGCACATCCATAGAACAAGAACATTCAGCCTGACCACAGAGGTATGGCACATATGTTCTGCTTTTGGCACGTCCAGACACAGGCTTCTCGAAATTTGTGCAGTTTTAAAATGTCACCATGGTTACATAATGGAATAGGACATTCTGCCCCACCGTCCGTCCTCGGTCAGTGTTCCTAAAGGGCTCTGGACGGAGGAAAGGTCAGTGCATTCAAAGAAAAAGGTCTCCACACCGACACTGGCGTCATGCAAAGGTTAGCACACTAAATAGACCACCTTTTCTAAAGACATTTGCTCCAAATGCTACAGTCTTCTATGACTATGGTGGTAGTGAATATTCAGTTCACAGGGGGAAAAAAAAACGAATTCCGGATGAATTTCTCCAAAATCTTCAGCAAGAAGTTTAAATGATAACAGAATCAAATAAGCTCAAAACTGATGAGATGTGTGCAGACCAAAAATACAAACATGTTTTTTGTTTTTTTTTTCATATTAAGTTTTTTTCAAATTAAGTTCATATTAATTTGTGGAACTTACAACTCATTGAAACAAGTGAAGGAATTCTGTTGTGCTGATTTTAAATTCAGATTTATAATGTTTATGTTATCCTTTGACACTGAAACAAACAAAACAGCACAGATTCAGTTAATAAAGAACAAATAAAGGGAATTCAATTAAAGTGCAGCTCACTTTAAATATGTACTTATGTTTAAATTGTATAGCAAAATTACAGTAATAACTCCAGGCTTTAAGAGTTTTTTGTGCATGAGAGAGAGAGAAAGAGAGAGAGAGAAAAAGAAAGACAGAGAGAGCGGTGCTGAGAGAGGTGCTAAAAATGAACAACTTGCCAATTTTGCACCATAAGTCATAGGCCCATTCAGGAGAGTTGCAGTACTTCAATATTAGTCTTAAACCAACACTTCTGACATAAAGCAAACTAATCATTTTTTGTGCAAAAGAAAGAGAGAGAGAGAGAGAGAGAGAGAGAGGGAGGGAGAGAGAAAGAGAGAGAGAGAGAGAAAGGGAGGGAGAGAGAAAGAGAGAGAGAGAGAGGTATAAAAAAGAACGACTTGCCAATTTTACACTGTAGGTTATAGGTCCATTCAAGATAGTTGCAGTACTTCAACATTAGTCCTACTTTTACATCAGCATGAAGTTGATATGGACTCAACCAGTCCAACAATTGAGGCTGATTCATTAAATGGACTCAGCATCCCTTTATGGCCGTACCACCATATTAATGAATAAAAGAAATAAAAGGAGCTAATGTTTCCTTGGAAGGCATCATGTCCCATGTGAAACATCTGAACGCATCAAGCTATAAATAGTAAACATTTCGGAGTTGGGGAATCATAAAGTGCAGATATACCCTGTACTTATCACTAAACACGACTGAGTTTAGGAAAGAAGGCTTTAATCGGCCGCAGTACTACTGCAGCCTGAGCCTGAGAAAACCATCAACTTCAGATCTTCAAACGAGAGGAAAAATCTGCATGATACACCCATATGGCTTTAGTGGATAATTACTGTTTACTCGTATCTAGACAACAGCAGTAATGCCAGAGAGAAAGAGAGAGGGGGGAGAGAGAGAGAGACAGAGAAAGAGAGAGAAGCTTTGCTTATTATTACTAAATGTATCTCAGGTTAGATCAAAAGAAAGCATGCAATGATACATCATATGTGCAGTTCTAGAGAGGAAAAACTATTTAAAGCAGTGCTGATAGAGGCTGTTCTCACACGATGCAAGAAGTTCTGTCAGAGGAACATGTATCCTATCAGGATGGCTTAACACCTCCCAACAGTTCCCACAGCCTGTTTTCTAAGTGTATTTAACCACAATACTGCGTTAACATGTTCACAATTAAAAAAGGGATGCAAAGC
Source organism: Semaprochilodus insignis (assembly GCA_034552555.1). Classification (NCBI taxonomy): domain Eukaryota; kingdom Metazoa; phylum Chordata; class Actinopteri; order Characiformes; family Prochilodontidae; genus Semaprochilodus; species Semaprochilodus insignis. The sequence goes on along the minus strand of CM067477.1, from coordinate 11,561,765 downwards.
AAATGTTAATTATTGGCAAAAAGGAGTACTTGCATTTGGGTGTGCCAAAGACCACAGTGTGAAGGAAATAGCTGAATTTGCAGGTGTGTGGAAGCGTACAGTCATACGGGTCTACCAGCAGTGGCTACACTCACAGGCTACATGAAATTCTCCTCAGAATTGTGCCAGGGAAGACATCCACCATATCTGCCCTAACTATGCAATTGTTTGGTGCAAGAGTGGCTGAACATTGATGTTATCTGCAGAAACTTGTCTAGCCCATGCCAAATCAAATCGCTGTTGCTTGTGCTTGTGGAGGTATTACATGCTACTAGGTATGTTTCAGTCACAGGTCAGTCATTTTTGTATGGTGAGCTATATATATATATATATATATATATATATGTGTGTGTGTGTGTGTGTGTGTGGGTGCCACAACCTGACCCATAGTTCTCCGGCTAGCACTGTCCAAAGGGATCTGCTGAAGTACTGATTTTGGTAGCATCAGTGGTGTGTCTTGCTTGTAGATGGTACTTAATGTTCTTCAGTTATAAACATATTCACATTACAGTAGCTGGAGGAGAGCCATCAAATGTACATGCTATTTGAATAAAAGGGCTACAGCGATGCAGTCATAGCAACAACCTGCAAGCAGCTGGGCTTCAGGTTTGACCCACAGATGGATCAAAGGGTCAAATAATGTACTAACAGCGTTAGTTGACAATGCTGTTAATCTTTTGTTACATGGACATAATGCACACACTTTAAAACCACTTATGATTACATTGAAATAATACAGCAATAACAACAATAACTTTGTCTAGGAATTAACTTCAGTGTAGTCTTTATATGTGCGTTTGTGTCCGTGAGTGTGTGTTTGTTACGTCATTGCTTGAGCATAAAACTACACCCCTTCCCTTTTTTTCTCTGTAGTCTTCAGTCATTAACAATAGCCTATTCTCCACTGTCCCAAATCACAGGCAAAAAGGGACACACCCAGGCATCCTGGGTGAGCTGGGTACTACCGAGTGTGTGTGTTTGATCTGCATATATAATTTCAGGGCCTCTATCGGCATCATCATGACATGTGTGTGTGTGTGTGTGTGTGTGCGTGTGTATATGATCTGCATACGTCCTTTCAATGTCCATCTTCATTTTCGGCGCACAATATGTGTATGCGCGTGTGTGGGCTTTGAGTGGGTCTTTGTGAGTGCACATGCATGTGAAGGACGTGTGCGATGTATGTGGGTGTAGCAGTGTGTCACTGTTTGTATGTAATTGTAGCTAAATTCCGATAAGCATCTCTATAAGTGCCCTGCAGATAAGAATCTGAATCTGTGCATGTCAATGGATCCTCTGTCTGTGCCCAGTTTCAGTCAGTCTCTGTCTCTCTCTCTCTTCTACCTACACTGTCTTTCATTCTTCAACTGCCCTCTTGCATGCTGCTGCTGTCTGGGCATTTGACCCAAAAAAAGTCCCCACCTCTCCATCATAAAGAATACCCCCCTCTCTCTCACTCTCTCTCTAATATCTTTAGAGGCAGACTCGCCCTGCTGTCACTAACATAATCAACAGCATGCCTCTGTGTGTGTGTGTGTATGTGTGTGTTTGGGCGCAGGCCACTATAATTATAGAATTAGGCCTTGTCTGATTGTTCTTCAGGAACGGCCACGTGTGGCCTTTTCTGCACTCGCGCGTTTGTGTGCGTGAGTCTGCGTGTGTGTGTTGAGGAATGTGGTGAACTTGGCATTTCTGAGCTAAAGGGCAGCTTTCTGCAGATGTGTGCCAGCGCTGGAGGATGAGATCACGGCTGGAGATGCCTACTCACTGCAGCCGCTGGCATGACTTTCACACCCTCACTGTCTCTCTCTGTCCGTCTGTCTCCCTCTCTCTCTCTCTCAACACAGGATTGACAATTGGGAAAAAAAATGTTCAAAGCTTTTTTATGGCATGTCATATATCATCTTTCATGGAAGAAGTAGTCAGTTACTGCACACAACGTACATACTCAAAATATAGGAGGTATGTTTTTTAAAAATCTTCTGCATACAGTGTAAATACTTAAAACTAGTGTGCATACTTTTAAATGATATGTATACTAAAGAATGTAGTTTGCATATTGCATGTATGCTTGTTTTACATTAGACAGGAGTACACATGCTTAAAAAAGTCATATGCATACTATATGCATACGGCATGACTGTGGACATTCAGCGAGCAGTGATGCCCTCCATGAGTCACCCTGTTAGTGCCTGGTCCATTAGCAGACGGCTGCATGACGCAGGACTGCACTGTTACAATAACTGCCCTTAACACCACGCCAACGTCGCTAAAGACTGCAATGGTGTCGTGCCAGATTGTCATGGAGTGACTCAGAATGGCAGCGGGTCATCTTCAGTGACGAGTCCCACTTTTGTCTTGGTGGAGTGTGTCTCCAAGTTATTGTTTTTTTTTTTTTTTTGTCTCCAAGTGTGGGGGCACCGTGGTCAGCACCAAGATGAACAGTTTGTTGTCACGCGTCACACAGCATGGTTGCATTTACAAACATGGCAGCCTGACGCTATACTGAGAGACACTACTTCTGTATGTGTAGCTCAATAAATATTCCCCATATCAGTCTAAATTTATCATCATTTATTGTTCCTGTATATCTGTCTATCTATCTATCTATCTATCTATCTATCTATCTATCTATCTATCTATATATATATATATATATATATATATAGACTGAAAAGTACACTTTATTTAATATTTTAAAAGTACATTTTCACACCTTTCTAGCATACTTAGAAAATTACTTAAAAAATGTTTAATTAATACAATCACATTAGTTTTTGTTAAGTTTTAATTTGTTAAATACAGCATTTTGAAGATTAATATGTTCCAAGGCAAAAACCACATTTGACCTACACTCAATACCTCAAGACATGTGCCAGAAAGCTTAAATGGTTCTTTGCATGGTGAAATGGTTCTTCAGACTGATAGGCAAAGCGAAGTATATGCTTCTATTATACAGCCTTTTTAAAAATGGTTATATACATCAAAAAGGGTTTTTCTACTGTTACAATTTTAACACCATAACAATAGCAGAACCCTTTTGGTTCATAAAGTAAACATAATTTAATTATTACACATCAAAACATTTTGCTTTCACATGTTTAGTGTGATATCCTTGCCTGAATGTTTGTCCACCAGCTGGAATAAACCTCTCTCTCTCTCTCCCTCCTCTAAGTGCAGCGCGGCACTCAGGATTTTGGTCGTGTGCAGATAAGCATTGAAGGCGTTTGGTTTGGAGATAGCACGACCGGCCTATTGTTGACCTGCAGGAGCCATGCAGGGGGATAAGAATAATCTGGACTAGAGCAGGCCACAAAGCTGAGATTAAAGTTTGGGTTAAAGCTACAAAAGGCGTGAGACCTGCTGTCCTTTTAAAACAAAGAGAAGACAAATAGTTGAAACCATGGTTCTTATATAAGACACGGTTGACCTCTCTGGCCAGCTGCCAGTCATAGCAGTTAAGAGCTGTAGAAGCCAGTATCAAAGAGTGCTGCCCTTTGGTCACTCCTGTCGCCACAGTCTGCCATCTGCACTGCCCATCAAAAGTTCGGGAAAAATAGGCATTCTTTAGAACTGTTCCAGGGAACGTTTGCTTTTCACTGTTCTTAGTGTAAGTTATGTAAGAAAGGTTGATTTGTTCATTTGCAATGATTTACTCAACATAATATTGTGGTATATTTTTAAGTCACCAGCTTCGTCAAATTGTCTTGTGTGATAACCTTTTTCTGTTCTGAACTATGGTTAATTGCACGTTAAAAATTGGTATATCCAAAAGTGGTGTCAAAATCATAGGGTATGCAATATTCATAAGGCAGCTCTTCTGTTGGTTGTTCCATCTGCTTCTAGGTTTTTATTAAGGAATGTGTTCCCGCATGAAGGCTAAACACATTCAAACTCAGTTTTTTAGAACTCCAACCCCAGAGTTACTTTTTATAACAAACAAGAGAGAGTGGAGATTTATTTCAGCTTTAATTTACTATACCAGATACCCAGTGGGTCGAATTAACAGACCAAGCTGACAGTCTAAAAGATTCCATAATTTGATATACTGTAATGACTTTTAGAAGCTTCTCAATGGACAGTTGTCATAATTAGGGCTGTATTTTGCATGTTTGCCACTGACACCATAGAAAAATTCAAGCAAAATTGTGGCCGTTAACAAGTCTTTTTCCTCCGTTAAGAAACATGTCCAAACAACTGAATGCACCACAAGCTTCTGTACAAACAATCTGTACAAACAAAAAAATAAAAAGATACATACAAAAACTATGATCAGTGCTATGTATGGTCGCTTGTCTGTTCACAGACAATTCTAGCCAGATGCTGCCAGTCCCAATCATTAAATGCCCGCACAACTTCAGAAATGCCCCATCCATCTGGCACCCACTACCATGCCTCGTTTGAACTCTGATAATTCACATGACCTTGCCATGAGCACATTGAGTCAGTGTTCAACCTTACTCACAGCTTATACAGGTGTGGGCAATCCCAAGCTGTCCCTGAGGTAACGCCACTTCATATTCAGTTTACATACTGCTATCCCATGACTTTTGGCATGTCGGTGTATAGCAAATCAAATTGCTCTCTGGCAAACTAAGCCTCATTTTTTTTCAGCCCAATAACTGCTTAACAACCATTGTCATTCACCATTGCCTTAGGCTTTTAGCTCATTATTAGCACCTGTTATGTCCATAACTAGCATGATGATACAGGGGTCCTCTGAAGTTTCGGAAGGGTCTTATGAGATTCAGAGTGGAAACGGCACCAAGACTACCCAGTCAGTAGGGACTATTCCTAGGCTAACCTCAGAACAGCTGTGGTAACGTTGAGAGAATACTTCTTCAGATGCTCAGGTATGCAGCACACATATTAAAGACACATATTATGGGCTAATATTGTAAACTTATGAGAGAAATTAACACACTATGCTTGTGCAAACCCCAGTATTGGTTTTTGTTGAGATATCTTTATATTTCTCAGTATATCTTAGTTAGTGGAGGGAAGTGTTGGTTAGGTTTATGGGAATTCAGCATTCCAGCACTCTTACTATTGGAGTTGAAAAAGGTGTAATGATGACTGCACTGCTGTCAGCAATAGACTTTAGACTGAGTTGATGCCTACCCACTTTTAACAGGCCTATCTAAAAAAAGCATTTCTGCCTACACCACTTACCCAAGTTACAAAACGATGCTGTGTACCCAAACTTTTGATGGACGGTGTATTGTTCCCTATTTGAGGGATGTGCATAAGGAAAGCACTCTAACCAAGATGGTAACACCCTAAAGAGCCCAGTTCCACCACTGAATCAGAAACCTGCAGAGGTGCCAGCAGTCTTCCCCCTTCATTTAACACTGGCTCCACCATAGCTTTCCCAGTGACGGCCTTGGTTATGTGTTTTGACTCAATCCATGTCGTTGCATTGATTCTGGCACAGTCTGAATTTGGCCCATATTGAAACGTCCACTCAGCTTTTCCTACCATCTAAAAATAAATAAACAGAGCACACTGAAATTCAAAGGCGAGTGTCCAGCAGGCAGAATAACAGAGATCATAAAAGGGCATTTAAATAGCAGTAGATGATTCCCATGGCATTCCAGCACGCCTGTCTTTCGCTCTGTCTCTCTGTCTCTCTCTCTTAGCTCCCTCTGTCTCACTCGTCCTCACCCTCTCCCTTTTTCTTTCTTCCTCAAACCGTTTGTATATTTTATCTCTTTGAGTTTTTCTTTCCACTCTTGTGTCTCTTTGTTCATCAATAACCAAGAGCGTTTACTGAACAGGTATCTTTCTAGTTATGCTCTTCTTTAAATTCAGTCCAGTTAGGTCTAAAGCAGCATTATCTGACCTGTTGTGTTTCAATCTGCTTTCCTCTGTTAGCTGCCCCCTTTCTCCCCTCATTGCCCCCTGCTGAGAGCCACAGTATATGTGAAAGAATGCCTGGAGAACACTCGTACACTTTCCCATAAGAAAAGGCCGTATGGCTCTTTCATGTCCATACCAGTGTCCATAAATGTCATGAAAGAATAAAATGACTAGTGCACTTCCTCACAGTGTTTATTTAGTGTCTTGCTTGCTTATGTTGTTGTTTACATGACTGTAGCTATTACGTATTACAAAGTTCTTTCAGCACATAGATGCAAATGAAACTCTGTATCAGGAATAGACTGTGTGCTTACTAGGAAATTCTGTTGAAAGTGCAAATAAAGTTTCAGTCAATTCAATGTTTTTTGCCAGTTTTGCCACATTTTTCCCATCTGGCATCAAATCAAATGGAATCATTAAAAAGACAGACTTAAACCTGTCATAATTCAAATATTACACAAGTAACACATTTGCTGTGTAGCTAAGTACATGCATGCTTCAACATAGTGGCTGTTCTTCACATTGTGTGAACATTTCATGATGAATGGACCAAGATTAAAAATGTTTTAGATTTACCTGGAATTGTTAAACAACAATTCTACTGTAATGTTACAGGTAACTTGTTTTTTTTTTTTGGATTGCAACAATATTTAATTACGTAACTATACAGTTATACGTGCCAATATAAAAATGTGGTTTAAATTTAAATAGGTAAATACTTAGGCAGTCATGGGCCGGAGGTTAGGGAACCAGCCTTGTGACCAGAGGGTTGCCGGTTTGATTCCCTGAACTGACAGTAACGACTGAGGTGCCCCNTTTTTTTTTTTTGGATTGCAACAATATTTAATTACGTAACTATACAGTTATACGTGCCAATATAAAAATGTGGTTTAAATTTAAATAGGCAAATACTTAGGCAGTCATGGGCTGGAGGTTAGGGAACCAGCCTTGTGATCAGAGGGTTGCCGGTTTGATTCCCTGAACTGACAGTAACGACTGAGGTGCCCTTGAGCAAGGCCCCTAACCCCCAACTGCTCCCTGGGTGCTGTGGATAGGGCTGCCCACTGCTCTGGGTAAGTGTGCTCACTGCCCCCTAGTGTGTGTGTGTGTGTTCACTAGTTAGTGTGTATGTGGGTGTTTCACTTCACAGATGGGTTAAATGCAGAAGACAAATTTCCCCACTGTGGGATCAATAAGGGATTAAATCTTTGATTGGATAATTGCTGCAGCGATTAATATGTTTCAGCTGCAACAATTCTTGTAACTCTACCCAATGCAGTGAGACGCTTTCAGAAGGGTTATATTATTGGCCTGCATTCAGCAAAGAAAGAGCTATAAAAATGAATGGCGGTGATTGGAGGTCATTTAAACGCTTAGTGGAATGGTAAAATATCCACAATATAACTTATAGCTTTATTTAGAAGTGAAAGAAAGAGCATTTTCACACACTGTAAAAAGTGCTTTGTGGGTCCAACTTAAAAAAATACTTTATGTGGTTACAAGCAAATTAACAATGTTTATTCAACTTTTAAAAAAGTGTGTGTAACAACATGAAATCATTTTTTTAGGACCAACAAAGCATAGTACATGTACAATGGACAAAAAACTCACAGCACTGGGACTAAGCAGCTGTGTGACCATTGGAAAACCACTTTGGTTTCCTAGTGAGCATAAAGATTGGACTCTGGAGCAATGGAAAAAGGTCATGTGGCCTGATAAGTCCAAATTTACCTGATTCCAGAGCAAGTAATAATAAGCAAAGTGCATGAAGTGATGCATGCATTATACATAGTGTCCACTGTACAAGCACTGTACACGTGACATTTGACAACAAACTGTTCATCTGACCACGGTGCTTCCACACATGGATTTGTTGGTCGTCTCCACCAAGACAAAAGCGGGACTCGTCACTGAAGATGGCCGCTGCCATTCTGAGTCACTCCGTGACAGTCTGGCTTGACACTATTGTCGTGATCTTTGGCAACACTGACGCGGTTTTAAGGGTATTTGTCGTAACGGTCTAAATGCATGTAGTCCTGCGTCGTGCAACAGGATGACTAATGGAAGGCACCACTACTCACTGAATGTCACAAATCATGGCTGTTGGGTCAGTAAGGTACAGCGATAAGGCCCACACATTGTTTTGCCACATTTTAGAAATAGAACTTCTGTGGGTCAAAAAGCATTTATAGTTGATTGCATGGGCTGCAAGCTGCAAACAGTTAGGAACAAGCTGTATAGCGAAACAAACATAATTTCAATTTCTAACTATTAACATGGTGCACAACATGGTGAGGGCTCACTGAGGTAACTCACTGAAACCTTCACAAGGCTCATAACACTGTGTGCTCATGTGTGCTTTTCACATTTATTCATGGAGGCGACATTTGCAAGGAAGGCCTTACCCAAAGGCTAAAATAGGGAGTTACCATGTATGTAACTTATAGCCATCTTAATCAAGCCTGTTTACATCAGTTCTGTCACTCTCCTCATCTCTCTCATTCGTGCAAGGAAGCAGTTCAAAGGAGTTTTTCTGCTTTCTTAACAATTTAAGCCCGATTTTTAGTGTGCATAGGTAAAAGCCATCTTTTGAGCGGTAGATGAGAACATATTAGAGTTGTGTCGCAAAGTCAAGGCTGCCGAGACCTTGCTAGAACTGTTATCCGAAGGCTCCTTTTCAGCACTGAAATGGATGCAAATGGATAGAAAGGAGACAGCTTTAATGATGTCACATCTTACCTACAAAAGCTATTTGACACATTTTAATCTTGCATTTAAAATGATTAGATTCAAATATACATGTCATTACAAACTCTGATCCCAGTGTATCTGAGTCCCCCAAATTTCAGAAACTAAGGCTGCATGCATTTCATGATCACATTATAACTATCCTGTGAAATGGAGCATCTTTCAGAGACCTAACAGCCAAGCAATGACAGCTTTAGCTTTGAGGCATCTTACGTTTATCAGAGGGAAGCATAAAAAAGTGTCAATCACACTGCCAGCACCTGTCCTTTACAATCCCCACCAATCCCCCCCCCCCCCCCCCCCATCAGGGGTGTCCAGCCCTGCAGGGTTTAGTTCTAACACACCTGACTCTTATATTCAGATGCCACTGAAAACCTTAAGCCACAACAGGTGTGATAAAGCAATACCTTGTCTGATGTGGACTCATACCCAAACTCTGGTTCGGTTGGCTGCGGGTAAGACTGCTCATCATCACTTAAAGAACATCAGCTGCGCTTGCTACGATGCGCTTCAGCCATTGCAGTCCGAAACCCAACAAACCAAACCTGGGCTCTGGTGCGGACTTTGGCAAAGAACTAGCTGTAAAAACAACCTTGGTTTAAGACAGGAACTAAAGTCTGCTGGGCAGCCATGGGATCCATCAGTGGCTTTAAACACAGACTGGACAACCATAAAGCTTCTGGAGTGGTTTTGTGTGCTTAGGACCTGCTGACCACCTTTGTAATGCTGCTTTGTGTGACTAGGCTTACAAACTGATACATGGAAAACAACTGAACTGTCTTTTGGCACACAGTTCATGTGGTGTTAAGGGCTCAGAAGCACACTGAGACAAGACAGACTGACAGAGCTGTGAGCTCGGGCAGGCTTATCCTGGGTAAATCACATTTCTGGCTTATGGCGCCCCCATATGTCCACTTTCTGTATGTTTAATTAGTAAGTCACATTAACATTTAATTATTGATTTTTTTACATTTAATTGTTCTATTACAAGAAAGAATAAACAACATGAAAAAAACAGACTTATATCTAGATTTATTTAGTATTCAGTTTAGCAGTTGGCTGTAAAAAATGAATACGTTAAATTAAGCGACATTTTATTTATTTATTTTATTTTTTGATTTATTATTTATTTTATTCTATTAGAATAAGGAACAAATAGCATGAAAAACTAGACTTATATCCAGATTAGTATTTAATGTAGCAGTTAGCAGTAAAAATGAACACATTTAAATTTTATTTTTAACCAAATATAGTCAAAAGATTTGATTTGTGATTTGACTCTTTTTGAGATTGACTGCTGACCCAAGCAGTGCAATTAGTATTAGTGTTCTGGTTAGGTGTTTGGTTTTCCTTGCACTGTTTTACTCATATCATTAAAGAAGAGTGTCCGTATCCAGTTCCGATCCTTCCAGTGAAATGGTTGCACATAGCTTAGCCAGTGTTAAATTCATTGCTGGATGAATGACTCTGAATGAGCACCAACAGTGATGGATCAACACCAGCGCTATGCTTACTTACATGAATGTAAAGAGAAGAAAAAATAAAGAATGCTTCTTAATTTTATCTGTGAAAACATTCACATTGTACTTTTGTATACCTGAGTATGTCTAAACACCCTCTGTCTCAATAGCAGTAGGCAGCCATTGCTATATAACACTGTAACACAGTAACCTGACATGTACACTTCTTGCCCTCCAGCAGTGATGTCACGTCGTAGCAGTAGGTTGTTGTTGAGTGGATACTACAGCGATGATAAAGAAGATGACTCCAACAGGAACATCTCCTACCGTGAGTCACCTGTTGGCAGGTGCGTGCATGAGTATTTGTGTGGATTAAGACTGAGTTTGTGAATGATGGATACAGTCCATAACCTGGCTGGAGGAACTGAACTGTCTTTGTGTTTGTGTGTATTTGTAAAGGATCTTCAAGAAAAAGATGGGATCAAAGCGAACTGGTAACTCTTTTTCTCGTATATCGGCTTCCAGAAGCTCCTATTACACTGTGGAGCCTCTTACAGTGAAGGGGTACTCAGGTGAGTATTATATTATAAATAAAAAATAAATTCCAAATGATTTCTCACCACACCATTCACAAATATGGCTGTACCTGTAACCCTAAAATGGGACTCACTAGCGACATGTGACTTTATCCCTTTCTATCATATAACATCTAGATATGTGCACTATATGTACAAAATTAAAGAGACAAAAAGTGTTAATCATTAAATTCAGGTGATTCATTTGGTCCCATCGCAACATGTGTATAAAATCAAGCACCTAGCCATGCAGTCTGCCTTTACAAACATTTGTGAAAGAATGGGTCACTCTAAACAGCTCAATGAATTTGAGCATGGTACTGTAATAGGATGCCACTGTTTTGAGTTTTTGAAATTTCGTTCCTCCTAAATTTCTTTCCACAATTATCTGAAAAAGTTGTGGCATTATTGAAAAGTGTAAGCTTGTAGGAACCCAATCACAAAGTGACCCACCACATAAAATTACTGAGCATTCCAGGCCTCCTCTGGCATTAACATCAACACAACAACTGTGTACTGGGACCTTCATGGCATGGGTTTTCATGAACAAGCATGGGTTTCCATGAACTGCATGCAAGCCTTGCAACACCAAGCACAATGCCAAGTGTTGGATGGAGTGGTGTAAACCATACAGCTACTGGACTCTGGAGCAGGGTAAACACTTTCTGTGAAGTGACAAATCATGCTTCTCTATTTGGGAGTCTGATGTAAGAGTTAGGCAAATGCCAGGAGAACATTACCTGCCTGACTACACTGAGCCAACTGAAAAGCTTGGTGGAGGAGGGATAACACTATGAGGTTGTTTTTCAGAGATTGGCCTAGGCCCTCTAGTTCCAGTGAAGGGAAAGATGTTGATATATACTGATGGGCCAGGACATTATGAAGCATATGTAGTAGGGTAGTGGGAATGGGCAAGCATGAAGACTGGAGTGACTTTGACAAGAACCAAATCGATATGGCCAGATAACTGGTTTGGAGCATCTCTGAAATGCCAAGACTTGTAGGGTTGGGAACACAGCAGTGGTGAGTACCTACCAATATTGGTCCAAGGAGGGACAAACCAAAAACCAGCAACAGGGTGTTGGGCACCCAAGGCTCAGTGGACCTCTGTCCGCTGCTTACAGTGGGTATCAAGAATCAGAACTGGACTTTGGTGTAATGGAAGAAAGTTGTTTGGTCCAATGAGTCCTGTTTTCTTTTACATCACGTGGATCGCCAGGTGCATGTATCCCGTTTACCTGGAGACATTATGGCACCAGGATGCACTGTGGGAAAAAGACAAGCTAGTGGAGGGAGCATGATGCTTTGTTGTGCTGTGGGCCAGGTACACTCACTCATGGCAGTGGTATTCCCTAAGGCAGTGGCATCTTTAGGAATTGGTTCAGAAATGGTTTGAGTAACTTGCCAAAGAGTTTTGGCGCATTGCCCTAGCCTCCAAATTCCCTAGATCTTAATCTGATCAAGCAGTAATGAGATACACTGGAACAAGAAGGTTGATTCACCTTGCAGCTTACACTACTTTAAGGATCTGCTGTGAACATCTTGGTGCCAGATATCACAGGGCACCTTCAGAGGTCTTGCAGAGTTCATGTTTCAGGGGGGTCGGAGTCATTTTGGCTCATCAGTGTATGTTGATATAATACAGACATTTTCTTTCTCTCTCTGACAGTTTTGAGATGCTAGTGAGTCCAAGGTATTAGTTGATAATCCATGTATTTACCCGTGTTCACTGTTTGAGTTGGATCTCTCTATAAATGTCTCACAGAAGTAAAATGTCATATTAAACATTATTCCTAAACAATCTGGCATGTAGGCATGGCCCCCACACCGTGTACCCAGGGGAGGGAGCTTACATAGACAGATAGGATCATAACTATAAAGCCTTTAAAGTTGTTAAAAAAACTGCATTGGCTATTTGAGTATCACGTTACATGCGATATAAGGAATCCAAAGCTCTAATAATCTGGACCTTCTTGGCTCAGTGTTACGTCTGTTGGAGGTAGAGTCTTGCTGTGATTGATTGTCCTTATGTTATTATTATTTCACGTTCTGCATTCCTGCAGTGGTGCCTTCCTGCTCCCACTTCCGCACCCACGCACCTGCCATGAGAAGCGTCCCTGCCCAAAGCCCTGCCTCCCTCTCCACTGGCTACTTTTCAAAGGAGGAGAATATCCTACTTGCCACCAGGAAGACGAACAAGCTACGTTCCCACAATAGGAGCTCATGCTTCAGTGAGTGTATGTGTGTGTGAGAGAGAGATAGTATTTAATAGTATATACCAGACATCATCAAATCTGAACCTTGAATCCAGATTCCAGTTCCGGATTTTGTAAACACTGATCATTAACTCATGTCTTGAACAAGTCAGTAATTACAAAACCCAGGACTGAAAATTGGATTCGGGGTCTGAATCCTTTGTATCCTTTGGTATACACACTTTAATGTAAAGGTGCCAACATGTCTTTATTTGAGTAGTTTCCCTGAGGAACCACTTTTGCTTTCCTGAAGAGCCTTTTACTGGATGGTTTAGTTAAGAGATGTGTAAATGTGAGTTTAAAGAACCCTCAACAGTAATGAAACTTTCCTCAGTGGAATTATACGTCCAAACTCATTCATGTGTGTGTGTGCATGTGTTGGTAGTTGGAATGCCGGCAGGTGTTATATGGTTTCTGATGGATGTTCTAAAGCTCGGCAGGTACAGCAGCATTGTCTCTTAATCTCATTAATTTATTTCCACATTAAAGCAGTAAAAATCACTGGTCATTTAATACAAATCGAACTCTTCTGTAACACTCCTCACCCCAGGAAGCCTGTTCTGATGGCAGTTGGAGTGACTTTTGGATTGATTCTGGCTTTTGGTGAGTTGCATTCACAACTCACAACCTCTAAATGTTTCAGTTTTGCTGATTCAGGACTTCTGATCAGGTTCTATCAGGTTCATCATGAGCATATTGTATCACACTGTAAGAGAATAAGAGAAATTAAGCTTTTCTGTTTCTCTTACACAAATGTCATATATTGTAGTGTTTTGTGCAGGTGACTTGACGAGCATCACATGTCCCTGTAGTATGTAATAGGACCATTCTACTAATTTGGTTCAAATTCAGAGTTCAATAAACATTTCCTTTTTTATTAATACAAATGTGTTACTACCAGTACAATAATGTTACGACTGAAACTTCACCAAATGTTTCCTAGTGACTAATGCTAGCCAGTACATCACCAACAAACACAGCTTTGAACACACAAAACAGATAAAATGTTTTTTGAGTTGTAGAAAATATGTGTCTGGCTTATGATAATTCTTAATGACTTTGGGACACTTTGACTTCAAAACAATAGGGTCTAGCTGTTCACCATATGGCCATAAGAGACAGGAGTGTGGCTTAATTTCCTGCTCTATAATGCAGGGTTGTCTAAAATAAGGCTCTGTCTATGAACTAAAACTCTTTGTGTATCAAATTGTCATGAAAATATGGAACATCATTTCTTGAATTTTAATTATAGACTCATAAATCAAAACTTTTCAACTTCAAAATTTGAAATTGAGATGATAATGTTTGAGATAGCCACCTCACAATAGAAAGCAGATTATAAATGATAATTTTATATATATTTAGGTCTCAATAATATTCCATATATATATTAACATAATCCTTGTAAATATGTAATATCTGTGTAGCTCTTTGTACTTGTTATTTATTTATTCAATATTTTGTAGTAAAAAAGTTATCAATAATCTCCTGCTAATAGCGCTTCCAGCTAAAGAAACTTCTCAAACATGAACAACAATTTCCCAATGTCTTTAATTAGCTGTTCAATGTTAAATTAGTGCACTCTAATTATTTTATTCATCAGGATACTTATCCATCATCAACCATGTCCTATTATATTACCCCTATTGGCCAGGTCTAGGTGAAACGGAATTCATTTGAATTAATTCAGTAGAATGGAGCTACATTCATTGTGAGAGGTACTGACAGTCATCTGTCTGTAGGTCTCTGGTTTTATTCTTCAAGTTGCTCGGATGTGTCAACAGTGTGCAGCCTCAAGGAGCCCACCCAGGCACCCCCCTTTACCACCACACAGGTACTGAGATTAGTAAATTTATCCACCCACTTAATACATTTGCCCAGTACCATAAGTAGATGGTAAGTAGGCAATATGGTGCATGTAACATATGGCCCTCGTCATGTATGTCATTGAAAGGTTTCATACTCATGCTTTAGGACACTTTGCATTCTTAAGTGTAGTGATCTTAACCTCCAGTCGATGATGATAGGTTAGATTTAGCCCTTAAGCAAACTAAAATGAACCAACATTTCTTTGTAACATCAAAACATGATGTTAGATAAATCTAGTATAGGATTTATAACATTATAGGGTATTAAAAACAGCATCAGTCCAGAATAGGAGGAGGCTGAAGTTTTGGCCATGGTGAACATCCTCATGCGAACAACTGCAGTAGGGAATCATGGAACAATGTGTGTTTTCTCTGATAGTTTGATGGACAGAGTGCTGGAACTGCAGAGATAAAGATGTTACGTGATGAAATCTTCAGTTATATGGTTCAGAGAGAGAACAAGTGGAAGGACAGCTGGGCGAGAGAGTGGGAGAGTGCACAGGTGAGGGAGTGTGAGATTTCAGGGAGGTCAGTGTGTGTGTGTGTATATGTGATCAGATACATGCTCTGCTTTGTGTTCTCCAGAGAGAAATTGCTTTTCTGAAAGAGGACAGACTGAAACAGAAGCACATGACGGAGGTAAGTACATCATGAACAAGCATCAGCTTTGTGTACTGTTATGCCATCTGCAGGATTCTGTTACTTAACAACGTCACTTTAATCTGACAGACGTTAAAGAGAGAAATCAGTGACCTCAAGTCTTCCATGACCAGGTGAGTTTGGGTGTTCCTATGGAGAGTCTGACCATATGTTATGTGTTCATGTAATGCATGTTACTTGATCATGACAGCTATTTATTTCTGTGTGTGGGGGTGTGTTAGTGGGGACCGTCTCTGGGTTGAGCAGCAAATTGCTGAAGCTGACAGACAGATTTCAGAGGTAAAGACTGTTGTTTCTTCTCTTCACCTGTCTATCTTAACTAAAAACCTTGAAATAGGATAATTAGCATAATGTAGCTAATGCCATGTCTGCTTTTAGTGTTTAATACTACAGGCTGTCCCAAAATCAGAAGCTCTTCGACTCTTCGTTAAAGGAAAATTCCAGCTTTTTGGAACCTGATCTCTTATCATGTACATTTATCATCTAAGGAATAGCTGCACCCAGAAGGAAGTGTGATATTGCAATGCTACTGGGAAAGAAGATAAAGGTTATCAGGAACAATAAATGATGATAAATTTAGACTGATATGGGCAATATTTATTGAACTACACCAACAGAGATGGTGTCTCTCAGTATGGCGTTGGGCCGCCATGTTTGCTAACGCAACATGCATATGGCGCTGACCACGGTGCCTCCACACACGGATTCTTTGGCCATCTCCACCAAGACAAAAGCGGGACTCGTCACTGATGATGACCCGCTGCCATTCTGAGTCACTCTATGACAGTCTAGCATGACACCATTGCAGTCTTTGGCGATGCTGATGTGGTGTTAAGGGCAGTTGTCGTAATGGTCTGTGTGCATGTAGTCCTGCATTGTGCACTCGTCTGGCAACAATGCTGGCACTAACAGGATGACTCATGGAGGGCATCACCTCCTCACTGAATGTCTGCAATTGTTGCTGTTGGGTCAGTCAGGTACAGCGATAAGGCCCGTCCTTGCTTACACACATGTGCAGCTGAGCATGAAACTTGAATCAATCGCATGTCTTACAATGCTAAACCCACCCACCAAGTTTCAGTCCTGTGGTTGATTCTTTCTGGGTGTAACTGTTCTTTTGAAAATAAGTGTGTGTGCTACTTATCTCCTTCACAACTGCCTAATGGCTTCTATTGTAAGTGCTTTTAGAGTCAGCTAGTAAACAATTATGTGGTACAGGTGCAGCAGGCTATATTACATCAAAGATGCTGGAGCTGCCTTGATAATCTGTTATATCTTTGTGTTAGATATTTAATACTTAGACGTTTATAACCCAGGGGGTCCTAATTCCTGTCCTGGGGACCCTATTCTCTGAACATTTTTGGGGTTTCCCTACTGTAACACACCTGACCTAGCACATGATGGGTTATGGAATACAGAACATAGAGTCCCCAAGACTCTAACTGCAAACCCCTGCTAAAATCAGAAACAATTAATTGAGGGGAAAAAAAAACATTCACACAACGTTCTTTGCAGTCTCTCCCAGCAGATCAATATTGATAACCTTTTAAAGTTGCTTAATGTCATAATAGCTTATTTATAACACCTGAAGTGTGTGTCAATAACTTGTTTATAACCACATCCAGCTAAAGGTTGTCTCAAAAAAAAGTTCTTGGCAGCTTCTCTCAACTGAAGGATATGTTAATAGCTCCTAGCTAATAGATGTGCTTATACCTTCATATAGTTGAAGACTACCTTAATAACTTCTTTATAACCTCTGAAGGGTGCAGTAGTAACGTGTTTATATTTTCTCTCAGTTGAAAGCAGAGCTGTCTCTGTGGCTGAAGCAGCATCTGGCATTACTCACTGGCTCTCAGGGCACTGTGCACAATGCAGAGCTGCAGCGGACACTAAAGGACCTGACGAAACACCTAAAGGAACGCTCCAGAGAGGAAACAGCCAAGCAGCGTGAAGAACTGTGGAAGACGGTGAGAGTGAGAACAGGTGCCCTAACTGTACAGGTACGTCTGAGTCAAGCTATAGTGCAGAGAGGACAGAAAAGAATGAATGAGGGACAATAAACAAGCCCATTAAGCAAATGTGTGTATGTGTGTGTGTGTGTGTATCAGGATGTTGCTGACATTGTTCAGAGAGCACTGCGTTTATTCAGAGCTGATGGTGTTGGAATGGCAGACTTTGCGCTGGAGTCCTTAGGTACACAGTTTCTTCTGTCTGTGTGTGTTTGTTGAAACAAAGACTTTCTAGAATGTTTGATGTATGTGTATGTGTGTGTTTGTATATGTGTAGGTTCACGGGTAATCAGATCTCGTTGCTCAGACCCGTATCAGACCAAGTCAAAGTATCTCAGTCTGTTTGGAGTTCCCCTCTTCTATCACTCAGAAAGCCCTCGCACTATCATACAGGTAACACACAACACGGATATTTGCTTTTAGAGGTCTAGAGATAGTATTGTTTTGAGATACTTTTTAAATTGTAATTACAATGTAGTTACTTATGTAATGAACCGCATTTACGGTTGATTTACATCCTACGTTGACAAGTTCAAGCACTAGCAGTGCCAGAATTGCCGTTTTAGGTGGACACAACAAATTTGTGGGTGGAAATTTCACTCTGTGGGCACAGTCGCAAAAAACAAACCATAATTAAGATGTTTGCTATGCACTGTTCAGCTAGTACAGTAGGAGGAAACTGCATCACCTTGCTAATCAACCAGAACACATAATACTCCAAGATCATAATAAAACACACTCATATATCTTGCTTTGCATAAAGTAGCAATAATGACCAGAATAACTTTAAAGGGGAACTTTCTCCCACAGAAACCATTTTTTGCCATGTAAAATGGCTTGTTGGAATTCCAGCCCTGTTCACTGTTACAAGGTGACATCATAACACAATCATCGTTATTGCTTACCTACCAACAAGCTTAGCATGTGCTCACACAATCCACAGAGAGCTAAAAAGTAAAAACTTATCACTCTGAAACGTCCTTCTCCAGTCTAGCTTGCAAAGAAAGATTGGGTCTACCAACTGGTTCTACCTGACCTTCAGGATCGGACTCTGGCTCAAACTGATACAGAGGAACTGATGCCATAGATACAGCGGTGTAGGTAGGAATTTGAAGAAGGATTCTGCTCTGGCAGTTGAGATCCAATCAGAACAGAGTGGATGAGTTGACCAATCAGAGCACATTGGGCACATCAGAAGGCGGGGCTATAGTGCTATAAGTGCTATAAGAGGGTTAGAGGGAACATTTAAGCTTGTAAATCTGTTCTAGTAGAACTCAAATACATAAAATTATTAACAATAAACACGAGCACATAAGGTCTCTTTTAATATAGTAGTTATTTCTGGAATTTATGTCATTTATGCTGCGATGGACTGGCAGCCTGTCCAGGGCCTATCCTGCCTTCCTCCCATTGAACAGTGGGATAGGCTCCAGCTCCCTCAGTGGCCCAGAAGGGTTAAGCGGGTTAGAAGATGAGTGAGTGAGTAAGTTTCATTTATATTTGGGTGGCCCAGTGATAAAAATGGGTGGGCCTAGACCTGCTGGGTGCAATACTAGTGCTAGCACTGGGTTCGAGAGTACATTGCAACATGTTACCATTTGCTTCAGTTTCAGGAAATAACACAAGGCAAGAAATGAGATATAAATGTAAAAACAAAGACTACAAGCACCACAATATCTCCTCCTCAGTTATGAAAACAAATGGAGTATTGATTGAAGGGTTAGAATCCAGACTACTGACAATAATTTCCCCTCATGGTATAATAAACCACATGTAAGAAATAATCAGAAGTTTAGATGCTTAATGTTGGTTGAAGGCGACTGCAACCTTCATTACTCTGTCAAGATGTCACTGAATCTAGTTTTATAGAAAAAAAAGTATACATTTGACCTTAAAGCCTATTTTCTTCCTCGCCGTCCCTCCCTCTCCTCAGCCAGAGGTATATGCAGGAAAGTGTTGGGCATTTAGAGGTGATAAGGGTTTTGCTACCATCTCCTTGGCATATCCTGTACTCATCAAGCATGTGACCCTTGAGCACCTGCCCAAAGAGCTGTCACCCACTGGACACATCTACAACGCCCCCAAAGAGTTCAGTGTCCATGTAAGTTACACGCTTCTGAATAGACAGAGTAATGGATGTGGTCACTGCAGGGTACTGAAAAAGTGCATGTTATCTCTGCAGGGAATGAGGCATTCTGAGGAAGAGGGAAAGCTGTTAGGAACGTTCCTGTATGACTATGACGGAGAACCCATTCAGACATTTGAAATTCCAGTAAGCAGCTCACTTTCAGATCCTTTTAGTTTGTTGAATCTTGTGCATTTAATATAGTCCACACACCACAATCTCTCTCTCTGTCTCTTAGAAGTCTGCGAGGGATGTGTACAGCATGGTTCAGTTGAGAGTTAAGAGCAACTGGGGTCATCCGGAGTACACCTGCATATATCGCTTCCGGGTGCATGGCCAACTCTGGCCTGCTTAAAACCATCCACTCTACACCACCACTGAGCTCCACTATGGGCTCATACAAGCATATGCTATTACATATAGGTGCTTTTAAGCTGATTACTATTATGATGTGATTTGTTTATGGCAGTGATCTTCAAACCCTCCTCCTGGAGAGCTGAGCTACTTTCCTGCAGAGTTTGACTCCAATCTAATGCATCTGATCCAGCCAATTGGAGACTTGGGAAAAGGCTGATTAGCTGGAGCAGGTGTGGTGAATTGTGGTTGGAACTAGGCTCTGCTATAAAGTAGCTCTCCAGGAGGGGGGTTGGAGACCACTGGTTTGTGGCAGTGTCTCCCATCCCTGATCCTGAACATGCACATTTTAAAGCTGGCCCTGCTTGCTTCTGAATACTTCTGTAGTTTCTCCCAGACAACAACTACTATAAATCAGTCTAGAAATAGGAGAGTTTTTAACGAGTCATTCCTGAGCTGAAGCGATTGTGTTAGAGCAGGAAGACTCTAAAATATGCAGTACCCCATGTTTGAGAACATATGGTGTACAGAAATGTAAAACTAGATATTGACTTATTCACACACATACAAAGCCTGTGCTGTTTTTATGTGTTATGATACTATGCTAAGGCATATTGAATATGACTTATAATTTGACCTATATCTAGTATTTATTCTGAGTTTCAGTTTGTACATTGTTTTATTGTGGTGTGTAGTTGTATTTATTCAGTACATATTCAGAATTCTTGTGTGCCAAACAAAAATATCCAGAGCAAAAAGTTTAAATAAGTAAGAACATATTTTTTTTATTTAATATTTTAATGCATGCACAAATGCATTAGTATGTTTTACAGCCATTAATATTTCAGCACTCTTGTCAGCATGTTTTGTAAGAATGATGCATTAATACTCACAGGCTGGAACTACACTCTGGAGGAAAATAGTTCTAGGATCTAGATCTAGATCCAGGAGAAGGGGTGGTCCCCCTGCTTCACAGTTAAACAGACTGTCCCTTGTATGTATATGACCTCTAAAAAATGAAATATAAAATGTGGCCTGTACAAACGTTATGACACATTTTATGTTTTATATTTTTCCAAATAAATATAAATTATGCACTAAAATTGGCAGAAGAAATGTTAAAATTAGCAGAAAATATGAATTTTAAACTTAACAAAACATAGTTTGACCAGGGTTGTTCAAACTTTAGCATATATAGAACATAAATTAGTGTAAAAGGGTATTTACGTCTATATACATAGACTTAAATAACGGGTGTTTTTTTAAGTTTGGTATATACAAAAACACAAAAACAAAGAGCTTAAGGATTTATGGTTCTTAGGTATTTAGTAATGCACTTTTGGTTTGTAAGTGATGCTCTCACTTGACCTTCAGCATTTGTGCGTGATGGTTAGGAGTCCTGGCAAGCATCCCCGAGCTCTCTAATGAATCTGTTCTATTGAAAAATCACTCCTGCTTTTGCAGAATCCCTCAGACTGCACATGGAGTTCGTGGAGGTCGATGTGCCGGAACTCAGCGGTGAAAACTGCAAACAGAGCAAAGAAGCCCATGACCGCAGCCCACTCACAAATGGCAGCTGCTGAGCGGTAGCCAGTGTTATGTAGTACAGTCACTGAGACACAGAGGTTAAGGTTCAAAAAGGGATGTATGTGTATGTATTAGCATTCATTTAATACAGAACTGCTAACGCAGCACCTTCCATTCTGGATACAGTGCCACTACAAAGACTGATACAGTGAATATGCATCATTTCAATGTATTATACGGAATCAGTCTCTCAGGCACAGACTACACCTTGGCCTGAATCAGAATGTACAACCCCAATTCAAAGAAAGTTGGGATGCTGTCTAAAATGTAAATAGATGTAAATTAAAAACAGAATGCAATGATATGCAAATCTCATAGACCCATATTTTATTCACAATAGAACAGAGAACACATATCAGATGTTGAAAGTGAGGCATTTTACCATTTCATGAAAATGATTAACTTATTTTGAACTTGATGGCAACACCGCATCAGAAAAGTTGGGACAGGGCCGGGTCTACCATTGTGTAGCATCCCATCGACATTTAACAACAGTTTGTAAACATCTGGAAATTGAGGAGAAAACTCTGTTTTGGGTGAGGAATGATGTCCTATTCTTATCTAATGTAGGATTCTAGCTGCACAACAGTCATGGCCGGATTTTTTGTTTCATGCTGCGCCAAATGTTTTCCACTGGTGAAAGGTCTGGACTGCAGGCAGGCCAGTTCAGCCCCCGGACTCTTCTTCTGTGAAGCCATGCTGTTGTGATGGATGGAGTATGTGGTTTAGCCTTGTCTTGCTGAAATATACAAGGCCTTCCCTGAAAGAGGGGTTGTTTGGATGGGAGCATATGTTGTTCTAAAACCTACTAATGGAACCCCATACCATCAGAGACGCAGGATTTTGAACTCTGCACTGATAACAAGCTGGATGGTCCATCTCCTCTTGTCCCTCTCCAGATTTTCTGAATCTTCTGATGATATTATGTACTGTAGATGGTGCGATATCCAAAGTCTTCACAATTTTACAATAAGGAACATACAGTTTTTTGCAGACTGGTGAACCTCTGCCCATCTTAGATTCAGGAGGGATTCTGCCTCTCTAAAATTTTCTTTTTATACCCAGTCATGTGGCTTAGTTGCAAATTGTTCCTCCATTTGTTTTTTTATTAGTTCCACTTACTTTTCCAGTCTTTTGTTTCCCCTGTCCTGACGTTTTGAGATGAATTGCTGCCATCAAGTTCTAAATGAGTTACTAATGTCTATGAAATGGTAAAATGACTCATTTTCAACATCTGATATGTTCTATTGTGAATAACATATTGGTCTATGAGATTTGCTAATCATTCATTCTGTTTTTATTTGCATTTATTACATTTTACACAGCATGCCATTCTTTTTTGGAATTGGGATTGTACTTTGGATTGAGTTTTTTTTACTGTGTTCCATAAAAAAGCAATATTTGAACTGAATACAATTTTAAATAATATCAATCAATAAAGGATACTGGCAAAAATCAGGCAGGTACAAACACTGCAGAAGACAATCCTTGCCGGTCCTGCCCACTTCCTGTCATGTGATGGCTCGGCATTATAGGTGAGCCACAGCTGAATCCAGAAATACACCAACCCTACAACAAATGCCACGAATGCCCCAAACAGATGCACTCCCAACTCCACTGATTGCTGAGGAAGAAAGAAACAAAAAAAATCCATCGCACTTATTCATATACTGACATTACTGACATCTAAAACAACAACGCCAAAAAGTATGGAAGGCCAAAATTACAGAAGCAGGCAGGGGTTGTATTTCTTACATTGTCAGTATTACAATGGAGCCAAGTTCACAGTAACTAACTCAACATGTTACCTGACACCACCAATCAAATATGTTTTTTTTTTCCCTTCAGCTGAATTTAGATACCTGATAAAAAGCCAATGCTGGTGAAATAATTATCAGGCTATCAAATTAACATTAATGTAACGTTTCCGAATCACGTTACTGCACATTGTTTCTCCTAAATAAAAGGTTAACTACCATGTTAACTACTTTGCTAGCTAACACATGCTAGGTTGTCCAATTTGGCCAGTCTAGCAGCCACTGATCATGCAGCTGTGCTGTTTTAAAGGTGAGTTACAGTCAGTTACAGTCAGGTACATAAGTATTTGAACAGTGACACAGTTTTTATCTTTGTCTATGCCTTTATGGCTTCAATTTTGTGGTGACTGGCCATTTAGAACATAAGAACATTCGATTACCTTGCCTTATAAAGCTCTTGGGCTGCTTTTACTGTATTCTAGTAGTTTTTTGGCCCAAGCAACACAATATTCAGATTTTCCATAAACAATACAAAAGGTTAACTCGTCAGACCACAAAACACATTTCCACTATATATCAAACCTTTTCAGATGAACCTGAACTCAGAGAGGTCAAAGCATTTCTGAATGTTGTTGACATATGTCTCCCTCTCGACGTAATACAGTCTCAGCTGAACACAACATTCACATCGCTCCTAGTCCTTGATTGCACCTGTCCCAACATTTCTGGAAGGTGTTGCAGGCTTCAGAAACTTCAGAAAGAGTACATTTACGTTTTTTTGTAGAACTGAGGATCGCACAACGTCAGTGTTGTTGCTAGGCATTTGGACTGTAGTGTACATAAACTACACATACAGTGGCGTACCTGGAAGTTTCCCAGCACAGAGATTCCTATTGAGGAGATGAATCCGAAAACAAGACTGCATGTGTTCACACGGGATGCGTAGCCCAGATCCCTCACCTGCTGGAACCTTATAGTCACAATCCATAGAGCTACCACAAGAAAGTCAGAGTGAAAGAAAGAGAGAGTGAGTAGCAAGAAAGGAAGAAAGAGAAAGGATGAGTGAAGTCAAAGTACTACGTACGTATTACTAAGTATTCACTGATAGGCCTTGAGATAACAATGATGCAAACATGGACTAAAATGGAAATGGAACTTACCTAGCACTGAACAGATGTTACAGATCTGGGAGAAGAGGCAGCTCTGAGGGTTATACGAGCCACATGTGCTGATGAAAACAATAACAGTAGTTTTATGGGTAAATCTCTTAACTTTGTGGCATTTTGAAGAAAAATGTGTAAAATTTCTTAAAATTAAATTTTTACGATATTGTCCAGTATTGTCTGTTAACACTGGTAACCAAAACCAGAACTTAAAGTGCAAAATATTTGTATTATTACAGATTATACAATTATTAATATGATTAATATTTATTTTAGTGAAAATATTAATTAAACTGTGAAATAGATGAATACATTGATTATTGATTATTTCCAAACTTATATTTGTGAAACATTTATGGGAAAAATGGTGTTATTTATGGGAACCAATGTGTTATTGGTCTCAAAAAATAGCTGCATTTGAAAATAAGCAAATACATAGAAATGTTCCAGTAGTTCCAACAGTGTTTCAGTAATACCAGTGACAACAATTCTGGACAAAAAAAAATACATATTTAAAAATGTTATAGGTGTCATTATGAAACCTATGTTAAACACATTAAAAATATTACTATTCCTTATAATATCATGGATTTGGCCCAGAAAAAAACATTATTCTGTATAAAATGTACTAAAAACTGAAAATTGGTTGCAACATCACAAACTAATGGAACAAATATAAAAAAACCCAGATAATTTCTGTGAAGAATCTGCATACTACTAAACCTTTTTTATGAATATTGACAAAAAATTAAAGACATATTTTGTGTATGAAGCATGTTTTTGACCTCAGGAACACTGAGGTCTAAAAGCCCTGTCACCATATCCAGAGAACAGCCCATATGCATTTTACAGAAATATTACTTATATCATGGTTAGTAATAACATGTTAATGTGCGCACCTGATGTACGGGAACCCCACAGTCAGATTAACTGTTTCATTAGATACAGCAATACCAAACCTGCCATGTAAACACACACAAATACACATACACACACTGTCAGTAGTGAAGAACGCCCCAGAATACTGGAGAGAAAAAGAAGAAGAATGAGAAACAGACACTTACACGGTCCACATGCCCACAGTGCCAAATACAGCCAGGACAACAGGAAGCAGCGCCCATGCCCACATGATGGACCAAAAT
The DNA here is from genome assembly GCA_034552555.1 of Semaprochilodus insignis. Taxonomy (NCBI): domain Eukaryota; kingdom Metazoa; phylum Chordata; class Actinopteri; order Characiformes; family Prochilodontidae; genus Semaprochilodus; species Semaprochilodus insignis. The sequence goes on along the minus strand of CM067477.1, from coordinate 11,536,164 downwards.
TTCCAGTCAATATCCAAATCTCCTGTCAACACATTATATAGCACACTAAGCCAGTGGTAACCAGGTAACCAACCCTCCTCCTAGAGATCCACATTCCTCAGTAGGCTAGCACCTCAACACTAACACTAACGCATCTGACCCAGTCAATAAGAACCTGTGATTTAGTTCATTAGCTAAGGCAGGTGTGACTGTGGTTGGAACTAGACTGTGCAGGAAGGTAGATCTCCAGGACGAGGGTTAGTCACCACGTCGCTATTGCATAACAGCAGCAGTCTCTTAGCTCATGTCATAGTTATCCTACTATCATACTTTATCATGAATATGCCAAATGCTGATGACTGTCATACATCGTTTGAGGCAGTTATACATCATCTATTTTTCTCAGCTATGAGTCATCAGTCAGAAAAGGAAGTGCATATATACACTGTGGAGGAAAAGACTAAAACAAGAAGAGAAATAAGAATGATGAACAGTCCGTTGAATAGGTTAGTGTGCTGTACCTGGATGGAATATGGAAACTTCTATTATATTAATCTAAATGTGATGGAAATAAATATTCGTCATTCTTAACACTATTGATCTAAGCTAAACTAAGTTAACTAACTAATGCAATAAATTAAAGGTATTATTGAAAAAAAAAAAACGAAAATAAACAGAAATATGCAAAAGATTTTGGCAAAAATGACTGAGACCAAAAATGTTCTTCAACAGACAGTAGTTCAGTAGATTGCTCGAGTGCTAAAATGGAACAATTGAACTTCTAAAGAAACTAAAGAAATAAGAAAAACAAACCCTGACATTTGCTACTCTCTGATCCAGATACCACTAATCCTGAGAATCATTCTCAATAAAAATGAAACTGTCCAATCTCAAATCACACGTAATAAGGAATAGTCAATACATTGAGCCCAAACTTCCAAGCATGAACTGTTTGAACTCTTATAGGTTTGCCATGTACGCAATTATACTGCAGTAAAACTCAGAGTTAACATGCCACCAGTTTTCAAACATTTCTGCATAATTTTATAGTAAAGATGTTAATAGTTTAGAGTGTTTAGAGCGGTTTGATGCAAAACACACAATTCTAGGAACCAGACATCTGAAGCTTTTAATGCCTGCTTATAAATGTGCTGTCTGATGTCTAACATTGTTTTACTTATATATTGTTTTAAGGTAAGTTTGTAACTGACATAGTTTTAAAAATCTACTCATGGTGAAGAGATACAGTACAGGCAGAGCATTGTGCAGCAAAATACTTCCCAAAAAAGAACATCATTAACATTACTTAACATTACCTTAAAAACTGTGTAGATTCAGTAGCTATATAGACATCACAACCCCTGTATCCTATCATCACCACTTACACTCAATCTGAGTAGTCAAGTTTCTCTACAATAAACCACATCTAACCATTCTGAATGACCCTGAAATTTAACCCATTTTCCACTCAATAGAACAATATTCTGGTTACAAAGAGTAATAAAGTAATTAATAGAGCAATAAAGTACATGCACAATCCCATTTACCCATGCGGCATTAATAATTTGGCTTGTGAACGTATTTATGGAACGGTAATACTTTCAACCACATTCTCATCTTCGTTACCGGTGCCCTGATCATATACCTTAGGCTTACAGACCCTTCTAGACCCAGGGATACAAGTAGAACTTGTTGTTGAGAGAGAGAGAGCGAGAGAAAGAGAGGTCTAGAACAAAGTCTAAAAGTTAGAACAAGAGGAATAAAGTTGTAGCAGAAGAAAGTACAGAAAATCAAAGAGAGAAAAGAGAACAAACTTGATTTAGAACTCACGTGGCTTTGGGTCCTTGTGTATTTGCCCGTACGTCCACTTGGGTTTGAAAGACCCCTTCTCTTCTCTGAGCTGGGAACGCAAGGCCTGTATTATACCACTGTAGTGTTGTCAGGGAGGGCTGCACTTTGCCCTGCCTTGCAGTTTTATTACACAAGAGATATGAATAATAACTGCAGGATCATCATGTTACTGCAATGAACATATACAGACTTTTTGCATGTGCCTAAAAAGTGTGAAGGATGATGATGATGATGATGATGGTGGTGGTGGTGATGAACACATGGGTTCAAATTAGGGATAATGTCATGATTTGGGGTGTGTCTCTAGGAATACAGAGCAGTTTCAGTGGACACTGAAATAGACCAGTGTGCATAAATGAAAGAAGTGGTGAAATGCTTTATCCAAAGAAGGAAAGAGAGGGTGTTGTAAATGGCATGAGCTATACAATAATACTTTACCTATGACAACATTTTGGTTTTTTGGAGGCACTGATTCAATGGCAACGTGTTGAATCAGCTGAGGTATATGACTATTATTCCCATGTAGAATGTTGGAAGGTCTATTTTAGCCCACTGATTGATATAAACTGAAGAGGTAGCATTACATACACAAGACACACATTGGTACGGAAATGTCTGATTGTACTGATTAAGAACGCAAATGAGAAGTTGTGACTGAATGTGACTGTTTTTAGACTAATTCAAAAAGAACATAATAATATGGAAATGTATCTGGAGAAGATTTGTGGTTATTCTGTGGTATATTGCCGTAATTATGACCCCTCTCTGCTACTGTGGACCTTGAGCCACTATCATTAATTTACAACTTTGTAGCTTGAGTTTCCTTTGGTATAGCCTACATGGGCAAATGTTCAACTGTACAGACACACACCCTCCCTCTTAATCAAAGGGAGCTCTAGGATATAAAAAGACCCAGTGTTTATAAACTAAATTGTATCTTTAGTGTTAGGACAGGATTCAATATTTAACAAGACAAAAATTCCCCACTGGAACATTTTAACAGCCAATCGAAGATTCAACAGGCCAATCAGAGTGTGGCATTTAAACGACCAATCAGATTAGACAAGGCAACCCGCTTGCAGGACGCAATTAACCAATTGTAGTGCAAGACTCCGGCAGCTAATTAAATAGTAGGACTCCAGAGCACAGTGTAGGACTAGCCAATCAGATACCAGGATTTCACTAACCAACCTGCTATGATTGACTAGTTGATTGGCTAATTGAGTCCTGGGCTGCGATCAGCCCCAACAAAATGCAGCAAAAAAACTTAAAATAAATAAAATAAAATACAACCATGTCTTCTAACGTTTTCAGTTGTTACATACACCAAGCTTCAGCTGCGCGTTTGTGAAGGACTTTAATAGAGTTCGGTGTGCACACTGCCTCTTTAACAGGGCAGGGTTTATAGTGTACACACACACACTGTTGATTGGGTAACACACTGACACATCCATCAAATAAGAGAAAAAGTCTGTTGCACCCCGTAATTCTGGTACAGTAGAATTTTAATAGATGACCTGTCTGGGGGAGCCACTAAAAGGCAGACACTTGTCAACTGGTACATTTCTACTGGTATGTGTTTCTACGGTCATTGAATTAAACACTTCACTGCTTGAGATCCCAGCTGAAACCACAGGAAACCATTTCAACAGGGTACTTCAACCTACTCACCTCTTAACACAAAAAGCTTAACGCTCCATTGTTGGAAATTATGGGTCGACATGCTGTCATGTACAAGGCGGGGTTCTTAGCACTGATTAACCACCACTGTTTACTGATCTCAACATTCTCCACATATTCACTGTTCTGTACACACCCGTACACACACACACACACACACACACACACACACACACACACACACACACACTTCTGTTCAATGTTTATGAAAATAAGACACTGACATGACAGATATACAACACTATATGGTTTAATGTGTACATGTCTGCACTCATTACAATTTCATTGTCTTTCAGCTTTGATGTTACAAACGCCTGACTGCGTCTTAGAGCTCCAGTTCAATCTTAACGTCCATTTTGCTTTTATAAGGCTCGAGGACAGGCCTGACTTCCTCTACAAGAAACCTGGCCACCTGCGAGAGAGAAAGACAGATGGACAAAGAGAGAGTGTTAGTGTTGTGATGTTTGCTCAGATGTTCAAGAAGTTGCCATCACTTGTGCTATTAATAACTCATGACTGTCACCGTAGGACAAATTGTATTCTGACTTGCTTTGATTTGAAGAAATGTGCTGTCATTTTTAGCACTTTATTCTTCTGTTTCATAGCACTCACTCTGTCCGTGCAGTTGTTTACAACCAGGGGTTCTCAGCCTTTTCCACTTCAGTGCCCAGCTGTTTATAACTAGAACGCTTAGTGGTCCACACGATACCAAAATCTTTTGGAATAAAATGTTATTTCTTTCATGAAGTGCTGATGCCTGATAAAAAAACGAAAACCCTGAGAATTACAGCCTGAAACACATCAGATGGTCCACTTCAGTTAAATCCCAGAAATCTTGTAGGGAAGCCTTGGGAATAAAAATAAATCATAAAGATGTTAAAAATAAATTAATGAAATTAAATTCCTGGCTACAAAGTGTCACATCTGGACTGTGCCACTGCAGATCAATTGTCTACTTTAGAACCTGTGGCCCATCACGTTATCGGTATCAACACCCGTCGCTTTGATATCTGCTTTTTTTTGGCTGGTTTATCAATTTGAATTTACCCAGTCAATTCCCACTCTTGCTCGGCCAAAAATAGATATGGGGAACCATAAGCCAAGCCAAAATGCAAAAATGCATTATTGGCAGCGGCTTGTGCTATAAGAACAATACGAGCGTCTGAAGAGTCAAGGCGTTCAAATCTCCAGACAGTACAACACTGACAGACTGTTTGAACAAGAGGAAAGCATGCTCTGATAGTGAATACCCTCGTAAAACATCGTTCCCATCAGCAGTGAACTCAAGCAGGGTTAACTCAGAAGCACAATGAGACCTGGGAATTTCACTGGAGAAAGTTTGAGCTCTTTGGTGTGGACCCAAATATAAGTGTTCACACAACTGTCAAAACAAAGGAAATCCACGCCGAACAAAGTAAAAGTGCCCGAAGGATCTGTACCTCTGGCTGACTAACTGTCTTACTAACAGTAACTGGTGAAACCTGCAATTTTCTTATTTTCATGTCTGTATTAATATTTATACATTCTTTTGTGTTAAGTTATTCATATTTTCAGTTATGTTTTTCTGAGTTAAAGTGCCATTATTAACACTTTAAACACTGTCTCCACTGGGTACAAGCCTGCGGGGGTTCTACAGGGTTCTTTATAACAGTGTCTTTAGGCAAGACAGGGTATTTAATGCTTTCAGCATCATGTGATAGTCTGTTACTGCATGCAAAGAGTAGACTGACTGGTTAAACTCAAACTGCACCAGAATTAAACTAACCAATCATAAAGAAGCCAAGGTTGAGCATGTTTGCTGCAGTGACTGAGCTACAGGTAGACCCAGGTACACTTTAAAAAAAAAAAAAAAATAAAATAAAATAAAATAAAAAATATTTCAAGTGTCTATTTTCATGTAATAGAACGGAGAGCATAAATTCATAGGAATATAAGTATGGTGGATTTTACAGTTATTGGCAGACCTTTGGAGTCCTTGAAAGAGAGAGTGGCAGATGGATGGAGACCTGGTGGGTACCTGTTGTGGGGCTCGGCCTATAAAAGTTTTGGGTTCCAGTAGAGCATCTAGTTGGTTGAGTATAGGGGTGAAGTAGGGGTCAGCCTGCACTCGAGCCAGAAGGTCATTATCCCCTCCTTCCTGCTTTACCACAGCTGCTGCCTGCTGAGACAACACCCGAATCTTCTCATGGCAGTCCTATGGTATGGAGACAGGAGAGAGGTGTAAAAAATACACTGATATAACACATACAGTGACAGAACATTACACTTATGGCAAGATTTAACAAAAAAGCAGCAAACCTGGCTGACACAGGTTTCAGAAAGCTTTACTGGTCATTGTAAACATTTCTAATGATGGATGTTATGTAATATTCTGTAAGGCAGCATTACATCCCTCGGTGGTTTCATAGAGAACACAATTACATATTGTTTGCATAGAGTTCCTTCATCAATGTTCTCTCACTACAATACCCAGCATGCATCACTCAAATATGTCATACAACCATTTGGAATGGGTGTCTAGTTTTATACCTCAGGTTTAAAACATTACTTACATCATTTCTTTGCTTGACCAACCAACATGCATAAAGCGGCATGAGCCTGTGCTCTGGTAAAAAGCTTCGACAGACACTCTTATTTTGGGCCTTTATGTATTCGGTCAGCAGCGCAACCAATTTATGAAAGTCAAAGGGCTTAAAAAACCTTAAAACAGTGTGATTTTTAGAACAGTAGAGAACTGCTAGACTTTGAAGAAAATCAGGATTTCAGCACAGACACATATTTATATCATTGGACCAACGCACACATTTTTCCTACCTGTCTGTTCCCTCCTGCCTTCACCATGGCCATGATGATGTTCTCAGTGGCCATGAAGGGCAGCTCATGACGAATATGCCTCTCGATCACCTGCAGAGAAAACCAAACAGAAGAAACAGAGAGTGAAAAGAAGAGGAGTAGATGAAGAAACAAGGGAAGACAGAGGTTGATAATCAGGAAACAATTTTACCCTTTCTGGAGTGCAAACAAGCTCAAATCCCTACCTTGGGGTAGACCACTAGACCCTCAGTAATGTTCTGCAGAGTGCTGAGGATGATGTCGGCTGTGAGGAAGGACTCAGGCAGAGAGATTCTCCTATTCACACAAACACAAAACACACATCCACGAAAGCAATCACACATATGAATTCAAATGAGTCCAAGTTCCTCAACACACAGCAAAACATATTATTCTAGAAAATGCCCAACTTCCTGCTTCCCTTCTTGATCTTGCATTTCAGTTTTGACAGTTTTTCAGACTTGAAAATGTGTGAAATATGTAAGAGACATTTTTTTAAAGACAGCATATTAACTGCATTTAAATAGCTGATAGTCACACTGCCAAAATCTTTGGAAACCCATGAGAGTAACTGGATAATCAAAGGCTTAACCACAAACCCTTTGGGCAAGAGGGCAGTGTCCATATTGTCTGAAGCTATTTACAGAAATGTCAGCCTTTATTCGGGCGGTGGGAGGATCAACTGGGATGGGAAATCCCTGAAACATCTTGGCAAGCAACAGTGAGACTGGCACATTTGTCATCAGTATGCATCAGACATGGGTTGTTGCAGTTGAGAGTGCTCCACAGGCTACACTGATCCAACAATAAAGTGATAAGGCCACATCCAAATTTAGAACTTCTTTCTGATACAAATGTGATTCAGGCAACCTCAACCATGCATGCAGGAATGCCTCAAAACTCACTGGCTTGTGGAGGGGAATTTTTGTCATTTTAGACACAAACGTGTAGTTTAACATCTTTGCTGGAGTACTCAGGGCTGTACCAGAGGATACATGATGAGGCTGAAGATGTAGGTTGGCAAGATGAATAACCCTACTTAGCTGAACAAAGGCAGGCAACCATCTCATAAAACTGGGTTAAAGACACACCTACAAGCATTTCTGTCATATTTTTAATGTAAACTTTCCTCACTGAGCACAGACCTCTGTTTTCAAGTATACACTTGTATGTAAATTTGGGTACAGATATATTAAACATTAGTTGGATTGAATTAATGGCTTATATTGCTTACTGAAACATATATGAAAAATCAACTTCATCTATGTCCTCAGAATTAATTTTCCTTTGCATTTAACCATACCATATCCCATCGTTATCCATATTGTTATTGTGATAAATTATGTCACAATACAGTATAATAATATTTCCTGAACACACTGTGGATATTGTCAGTACTTGTAGGACACTAAACACCTGCATGTTTCATATAAGAGCTAAATTAGTCCCATTTAACTGGATTGAGTGCAACACTTCACATAAAATACTGAATAAAGGTCACTGTCTTTACAGCTTTTGATAGCATTGTTAAAAAGGCAGCACAACTGGTTAATCTTTATTCTGTTCCACCTGATCAGCAGTCTGAATACCATGACATAACAGAACAATTTTTTATATATAATATTGTGATATTAGATTTTTTTTTCCATATCACCCATCTCTACATAATACAATATTAATATTATGAAAAATGCATAGTCAGTGAGGACCGTCCATGCCATTGGTCGACCAGCATAAAGGTTTGAGTTTACCTGTTAGCACTGTCGTCTAGAGTTCTTTCCAGCCACTGCACTGAGGCAGTCTGGAGAGGATCAGACACCAGTGCCACCAGGTGGCGAGCTAGGCTGCAACAGCGCTCAGCACGCATTGGGTTCCTCTTATAGGGCATAGCGCTGGAACCTAAACACGCAATACACATCAAAATGGTCACAAAACATCTGAACTTTTCAGGTTTTTTCCTTTTCTGAAACCAAATAATCACATTGAGCATTTCACCATGTCACTCAAATTAGGAAATCATATTTGTCTATGCACTGATGGCTCCAGCTTTCCTTAAAATTGGGTAGACACAGAAGAGTTCCACTTCTAAACTTTCATTCACACCTTGAATAAGCAACTAAAGTAAGGGATTTTATGGCATTTAATCTGACTTGGTTTTGTTTTTATGTTTAATTTATTGCACTTAATGTGCACATCTTTTCACTACTATTTTTCATTTTAATAATAGATTTATTTAATTATAATAATTACTCTGGTGGCAACATGTTAGTTTGTCAAAAAGAGAAATCTCTTCGGTTTTCTGACCTAATTAACATCAGACAGAGTAGTTCTGAATACAGTTTTCAAATATCTGTACCTCGAATGGTTAACTAAGTACTAGAGCACCCATACACATCCATCCAACACAACAAGGACGGAAAGCACTGATTATTCATTCATTCACTCACACACAAACCAGTGACCGATACATGCACACATGTAGCATACTTGCCTATTTGCTCTTTTTCAAATGGTTCTTCGATCTCTTTCAGATTAGCCAGGAGACGAATATCAGTACAGATCTACAACAAAGGACAGATGAGAGATTAGATTAACAGAGGACAGAGACAACACAGGCTGCATAGGCTCTTCAGAGGCAAGCAAACTGCCTGATATTTATAGTATGCCAAGGTGGGCAAAACGTTCACAACTTAATGATGTTCAGTTATGTGTACATTGGTTGTCCAACCTGCCATGTACTCGCATCAGTCCAAAATGCACACCATAACTACAGTTAATAACAAAACTACATAATTTTGATATTGCATCATTTTAATTGTTCAGCATAATAAACTGGTGTGTTTGGACATTTTGTAGGCATGCGAGACTTTCGAGTAATAGCCAGAAGTTTAGCTTCCAAGACTAATGACAGTACTGCATTATTACAGAGTGCTATGACAGCACAGTTGCGTTGTTGTTCTGAAACTGTAAAGTGTATTTTAACAGTGCTAATTTGAGTGAGACTAACCTTGTGTACAGTGGCTCCTAAGCTGGCCAGCACAGACAGAGAGTCAATGTCCACTTTACGGCTGTATGTTTGTCCTGTGACCAAGTATGACCTGAGAGAGAGCAATAAAGACAACACACGTTCTCAAAATTGAGCCTTGAGGGGGAAGAAGATTTAAACTTACTAGTAAGTCACTGATGTTTCATACACTGATCAGCCATAACATTAAAACCACCTCCTTGTTTCTACACTCATTCTCCATTTATATCTGCCCCAATTACCATATAGATGCACCACATGTACCAGTGCAACACACACCAACACACCACCACCATGTCAGTGTCACTGCAGTGCTGAGAATGATCCACCACACAAATAATCAAATCAAAATCAAATCAAATCACTTTTATTGTCACGTCACATTTTCACAGGTGTGAAGGTGCGAAGTCCCTTACAGTACTTAGATACAAAAAATATACATAGACAATAAATATATACAATACTAAGCACAAAATCTCTGTTAATCTAATATACATTATAAATTATATATATTTATGAACAGTAATATAAAGTTATGAATAAAACCTATGATATATCCAGATGTACACATATAGCACTATGGTAAGGCTGAGGTAGATGAGAGATGCAGGGTATATACAGGGCATAGAATATATATACATATATACATACAGTACAGGTATACAATATAGATGAATATTACAGTATGTCAGTCTATATGTGCAAGTATAAATATGCTAAATGTAAAGTGCAGAGTGATAATACCTGCTCTGTGGTGGTCCTGTGGGGGTACTGACCACTGAAGACCAGAGTGAAAGGGGGATAACAAATTATACAGAGAATCAGATGGACTACAGTCTGTGCAGAACTACAAAGTGCACCTATATGGTATATGGAGCTAATGGAGAATGACTGCAGAAACAAGGAGGTGGTTTTAATGTTATGGCTGATCAGCGTATGTTAGAGCTTGATTTCCAGGTGGACTCTCATACATTCATCTTCACTAGGGCTGCCCTCTAGAAGTTGACGAGTCGAATCGTCAGTCGGAGACCCTTTAAGTCGACTGAGAACCTTCAAGTTGACTGACAACAGTGACTTTTTTTTTTTCCGTAAAACAGACTAAAGCTTACAAAAATGCACAAGAACTTTAAGAATTTAAAAAGACATTTTAATAATTATTAAAAGGGGAATAATAAATATATATTTAAGTTCTAACTGGGCTATGACGCATGCTTGCTAAAAAATTAAATCCACGTGACAACGTGTGCTGGCGGTTCACCGTTGAAGGAAGTTAAAAGCTGTGAAGCTGAGAAACACAGGTGGAACGATGTCTCCGAAAAAGTCTGGAGGAGCTTTTGAAGAAGAGAATCTGAACAAATTAAAGCTAATTCTGCTCGTCATTTAGTCAGACATTGAACACTGCTTCAAACGAGTGAGTTGACTTTCGTTTTAGACATAATGGCTGTTCGCGGTGAAGGAAAAACGGACCAAAGATGTTTGTTTTATTATAATTCCATTATTTTAGAACCTAAATTACAGATATTTTTATTTATTCGTCTACAGCTAAGATTATTTTTATTTAAAGATAAGTACAGTCACTTAATATGCATGCCGATAAACGAGAAATCATTATTTCAGCGCAGGAAATATAATAATTAAACGGTTCAGGTCTACTGTTCCCCTTTTCATCTAAAAATAATTTAAATATTGACTAATTTGGTTTTATTTAGGAGTTCATTATTTATGAGAGATGAAAGACGAAAGGTCATCCTACTGAAGAAGCTGTTAAAAGTGAAATTAAAAAGACAGGCTATAAGCGCTAATTTTTAGCATAAATACGTGCTTTCTGCCCGATGCTATATTCTGTAATTAAATCAGGCTCCAGATCGTTCATCATACGCCACGTCTCTTTTAGTTCAAAACTATGTTCCTGTGACTCTGCTGACTTTCTAAATGAGGAGGACATCAGATCTGAAACATATGCAAATCGATTTACTGATTACTAGATAATGTTTATGGAGAAAAAACATGAACGAATAGTCGAATCATCGGCCAGATGATTCAATTCTGAGTCGGGTACAGCCCTAATCTTCACACTTACTTTTTAAAACCGGCCATCTCAGTGACCATCCTGTCCAGTTCCTCCACCTATGAGGCAAAGGAGAGGATCAAACTGAGCAATCAAATAATAAAGACAGGCATAAATGTAAAGCATCCTATTTTGTGTTTACCTTATCATGGTCTCCCTGGAAGAGCTGCAGGAAGCTGGCCTGAGTGCCGGTGGTGCCTTTGACTCCTCGGAAACGCAGATCATCTCGAGCTCTCTCCAGGTTTCGCATGTCCATCACTAAATCCTGAAGCCACAGGCATGCACGCTTCCCTACTGTAGTCAACTGGGCAGGCCTGAGAGAGAGAGAGGGAGAGAAAGAGAGAGAAAATGTCATGTTAAAAAGAAAACAAAATATCAAATACGTCCTGACAGTAATTACTGTGCAAACAAGTGTCACAACAGTGTTAGGAAGAGCAGAAAACGTACTGATAGTGGGTGAAGCCCAGAGTTGGCAGGTCAGCATATTTTTCTGCAAAGTTAGCTAATCTGTCGATAACACGGGCCAGCTAATGGACAGAAGAGAGAGGAAGAGAATGTTGCTTAAACGAGTTATAAGGCTGTTGCATACAAATTAAACCACAAAAAGTACACTTACATCAACTACCACCAAAAACTGCAGCATTAGCATTTTTAAAGCAACACTATGTAAGCTTATAGGGATTTGGAGCCCTCTCTGGTTGGAATGTGTAACTGCAAGCAAAATGAGCAAAATGAGCAACAATATTTTGTAAGGTCCGTTGTGCTTTGAACCCACCTTCTGAGAGGATGAATCTGATGAGATGTGTCCAGAAACCCTGAAAGTTACTGCTATTGTTAGACTGATTTTCCTACTCTTGTCCATTACCTGGAAACTGCTTTTGTGATGCCATCTTGCAATCTGTCTGAATACTGCAGAGGGCTTGAAACACCCACCAATGCGCCTTCAAGCACATGATACACCAATTTACGCTACCCCAGAAAGTCTTTCATAGACTTTAGAGCAACATCACTGCAGATATGACCAGAGAGGAAGGACAAACACAAAACAATCCAACTACAATAACTTGTGTTATTAAAGGTGTTGTGCATTTTGTACTTGGTATACAAAAAAAAAAAACATGCAGCAGAACTGACCTTGGGCAACAGGATGTCGAAGCCATCTCGTAACATGATCAGGTCCTAATGAGAAGAGAGGTCAGCTTTGTAATCTCTGTTCATCAGTGTGAATACTTCTTCTCATGGAAATGATTACTTCACATAAGAACGAATACCAGCTTGCAGTGGGAATATGGATAAGCATTTGCATTTCTCTGAAGCTGCCCCTCACCGTGTTGTCTCCCACATAACAGGAAGTGGCACCCAAGTGGATAATGGGAGCAGCAGTTGGGCAGCAGTAAGCAAAGGTGTGCACGTGGGCCATGACATCATGCCGAAGCTTTCGCTCCTCCTCAGCCGCCATGACAAAGTTGATATCTTCCACATTAGCCTCCATTTCTCTTACTTGAACATCAGTGATGGGCAGCCCCAACTCCTGAAGGGAGGGAGAGAGAGACAGAGGGAGAGACAGAGGGAGAGAGAGAGAGAGACAGTTAAAGTACAGAAATAAATTCAGGCTTCCAAATTGCAAGACCTGCAAGAATGAAGTATAATACAGATTGCTAGAAGAAAGCCTACAGTGCTGTGACATAGTATTTGCCCCCTATTAATTCCTTCTAATTTTGCATATTTATCACATATTTAATGTTTCGGGTCATGAAACTGCTTTTAATATGAGGCGAAGATAAACCAAGTAAGCACAATTTGCTAAATGCTATTTTTAAATGATGTATTGAAGGAAAAAAAAAATGGTGTTCAGCTCAACCTGCCCTTATGTGAAAATGAAATGCTCCCCTAGCTACTAAATTAACCTGTTCAAACGACTATTGAGTCATTCAGATTCATTAGTCACAACCACGCATGATTACTGCCAGACCTGCTGAATCTAAACATCACTTAAACAGAACCTGTCTGGCAAGGTTAGGCAGCTAGAATGTCTTAAAAATCAGCACATGATGACATGTTCTAAAGAGATTCAAACAGATATGTTAAAAAAACTAAGTGAAATCTACCAGCTTGAAAAGAATTACAAAGCCATTGCTAAGGCTCTGGGACTCCAGCAAACCACAGCGAGAGCCATTATCCACAAATGGAGAAATCAAAATCATGAATCAAATCATGCTGAATCTGCCTGCAACACAATGGGGTGAATCATCTCATATAGCATTACTAATTGCTTCTGTATCTTTCAATCTATTGTATCACTGGCGATGCAATAAGATGCACATCGCTTTGGCCTAACTGATGATGATGCACATCCCTACTGCATACACTTTGCCTGTCACAATCATAAACTTTAAGCTGATGAATAAATGCTATGTGATTAACAATATTTCTTTTTTGTTTATTGTAGGGAACAAATAAAGTATAAGCCTCAGTTAGCCAAATTGGTCACCGCTGCCCTCTAAAGGCTCATGACGTTTCTCAGTAAACATGATCTCTGCTTTCTTTTTTGTACTTGCCTCAACCAAAAAGATGAAAACACAGTTTAGTAGTTTGGTGCAAAATAAAACATCCATTTGTGAAAGTTAATCAGCTCAAATAAATAACTGTCATAACTGTGACAGGCCTAGCACATACGTCAGAGTCTAGTACTTTACCTACTATATAAAAAGCTGCTGCTACTGAGACACTCTGCTGCCACATACTAGTGAAAGGGTATGCCACTGCATGCGCGGGAATATTTGTGGCACTGGCAGTAAAGGGCAAATCTCCATGGGCACTCTTCTTACCCTCACATTTACATGTAGCTGCTATGCTTCATTTTAAACCAACCCTCACTTGCATCGTCTATATAACATACATTTCTGTCCCTCTGTGTGTCTTGTGAACCGGACTAAAAATAACTCTGCCCTTTACCACCAGAAGCATGCAGAACTGAGTCTCACACGGAGCAACTTTAGATCCTTATCTACACAGTCTGATCCTCCTTGTCCATTGAGAACTAAACTAAGGTAGCTTGAAAGCCTATACAAGTGCATCAGACCTCCTCCAAAATTAGCAGACTGGCTAACAGAACCCTGTCTCTGTTCAGCAGTTTCACTAACAGATAAGTGGGGGTCAGGCATGTGACGGAGGTCATTCAACATTTCGTGCTTTGTTAATGAAGTGCAGTGTGGCCTTCATTTTGGAGCTCACTGAAACCAGCATCGACCTACATAGGAAACATTGACCGACAAGCTTCATCACAAAACTAAAAAAAGGCCTTGAGAAGAGGGAGAGTGCTGTTCTTTCATTAAAACAGCATTACAACAAAAGACAAATCAATGTTAAAGATCTACTAGGGGTATAACAAACACTTCCATTGCCAATGCTGTTGTTCCACAGCTTACTATTGGCACTTGAGCTGGGAGACAGTAGGAGTGATGGAGCGAGTTGTTGAATGGTGCTAATCGTTTACAAAGGCTGGTGTTTAAATAACACAGATGCGACTGATAGTCACACCTCCACTATGCACACTGTCATGGCTTTCCAATATCTTGTTTTCATGATACATTGTTTCACCTGCAGTGTTTAGTTTACATATCACAGAGTGTTTAAACAGTGCTCACTTTCTTTACTATCTTGCTTGTTTTACCTCCAAACCAAAGTTCTCACACTTGATTCAGATGAGATCAGACATCAGATGGATCATGTGTGGTGACAGAGCTGAACTCTAGATAGATAGACAGATACTTTATTGATCCCGAAGGAAATTTAGCAGCCAGTAGCAGTTTCACAACACAGCACAGTAAAAAAAAAAACCAAAAAGGGTTGTACAGTATGAACCTAAGTGGGTAGGTACCGGCTCAGCAATATTATTAACTATTAAACTATAAACTTCAAATAGTATAATTCGCTATTGATAAATATATCTCACTTACTACAATGAGGCAATAAATATATACAAGAAAGTCTATCTACAAAAAATACAAATAACTGTAGACCTGTAGAAACTATGTAAAACTCGCGGCGATAAAAAAAAAAACTTTGCAGGAAGGTAGATCTCCAGGACCAGTGTTGTGTTAGAACAACAGTGTTTATGGACACACTAATGTTGATTCTAGTCCCCTGTCAGTATTGTGCCATCTTGAATGCTTAGAAGCATGCTGTCGGTTCATTAGAAACAGTTTTGGATTTGCTGGAAAACCACTAACGTGCTAAGCTTGTGGTACGATAAGCACAATTAGCGGTTAACTAGCAACCATGCAGGTCTGATTCCTAATGGATGCTGCACTGGAAACCTTAATTTCTCCGTTCCCCTGCAAGTGTGTTCCTGCTGAACTTTATCAAGCCCTTGGCCAAAGTAAGCTACTTCGTTAGTTTATCTTTGGAAAGTACAATATGGTTTGAACATGCCAGTTTAGATGAGATTATACTGCTACACCCCATCAGCAGATTTCTTCGGTGGTCATGAGGGTTCACTGATGACACTATCAGCGGGGTCTAAGGTTAGGAATCTGCACTCTGAACTCTGGCCAGCCCAATTCACTGTGGTCAGCTCGAACAATACAAATAAGATACGTGCAAATAAACGAATATGTAATGGAAATATTTAGCAGATTAAGCCAACATATAGCCTAGCTCACTATTTCGAAATGCTCTGATCACACGAAGTGCTGGACCTCCTTAAAAACTATTTATAGTAGTGGGCAACTTGAGATGAACGACTCCCCTGAAGGTCGTGTACGTCAACAAAAGTTTGTATCTAGAACCCAGGACACCAACAACGAACACTTCTAACAACAGTTAGTGTTTAGTCAACACGTCTATAGGTCTATAAAGCAATATTATGAAGCAAATCTTTCGAACCTTCTCTGCCTTGGCGAGGTAGATCCATAATTTCCTCCAAGTAGTAAATTTTTTCCTGTCACTGAAGTTAAAAGCCATCTCCTTGCTGGCGTACCGAGATACCAGTGGTGAGCGATATTTCAGGAATTCTGAGTCTTCTGATCCCTCCATTTCTTCAGCGGCTGGACAAATGAAAGGATGAGTACACCACGTTTCTGCCTAATAAGCAGTGCTGTCAGGGATGGGAGCTCGGCCTTCTTCTCTTCGCTTATTGTACAGACTTAGTGCCCAAGATCGCATTACTGCCACCTACAGCAGACAGAGCAGCGTATACATACAGATTTGACACATCTGGAAACTTTGGCTTGAAACGTACACCGATGCACAGCATTATGAGCACCTCAATGTATCTACACTCTTTATCCATTTTATCAGCTCCACTTACCACATAGGTGCACCTTGTAGTTCTACAATTACAGACTGTAGTCCATCCGTTTCTCTGCATACTTTATTAACCCCCATCACCTTTTTCCCTTCCTTTGATCTGTGTGCACCCTCCATAGACTGCAAGGTAGAATAATAGTACAAAACAAAATCAGCAGAGAACCACTAGAATTCAATAAGTGTATTTGATTATTCCACACTGCCTGCCACAGACCATGAACGATATATCCTCTCCAATTATCTAGATAGCATTAGCTCCGCCTTAGCCAGATAACTATGCTATATAGCTATGTTCATTAATACTTGTCTGACCGACAATCCTGCCAACCCGAAACACAAAGATGTGGCTTCGTAGCAAGACACACCCTATAAAAGTCATAACCTTTACTAAAGGTCTCCAAAGAGCCAGTTTGGCTTTTGTCAGTGGGTACTAATGTTAGCTAGCTCAGTGGCAACTGTTTAATTTCCTCTGTCTTATCACAAGAAAAACACCAGAATAATAACTGATTGATTGAAAATTGATTGATTGACAGAGAGGTTGACTGATTAATTAATTGATTGATTGATGCGCGAACAAACATTCGGACAGGCGGCAGCGCTATAAACTTAAGTTAAGCAAAAATGATTTTTCTGTATTTTATATTTGACTTAAAAGTAGTGGTTTTATTTTTAATGGATAATGTGTTGAATGTGGATACAGATCACTTTTGAGAGTATGCTGATTCAGTGTTTTAATGGCTGGAAAGATGCAAATATCTGCATTCCTTAAAACAAAAAATCAAATGTTGTGGACTGAAATGCTCTTGTGAAGAACTATTGTGAAAATAGGACCAAGGTGCAGCTAGGATGCAAAAATAAATTGATTAAATAATTACACACCCCACACCTCACCATCGCCCACTCCTCCATCCTTTCTCTAAAACCAAAGTTACATCTGTATGCTCTCAACAAAAACTGTTCTCAAAAGGAATGTAAAATGTGACACCATTACTGAGAAATAGACAAACTAGTAGAAAATCTGGACAGCAAAACTGGACGTTCAAGATGTGGAGAAAGGTTTTATGCACTGATGAGTCTAAATTTGTAATTGGAATCACCTGAATTTGCAACTGACTGGGGGCCAGTCCAGGGTGTTTCCTGCCTTATACCCAATGAGTGCCGGGACAGGCTCCAGCACCCCACTGTGACCCAGAAGGACAAACGGTTTAGATGATGAATAAATGAATGAATGAATAAATATGCAATCAATTTCTGGACTTTGAAGCTGATAAGAAGCATGGAAAAATGTCCCTGCAGATTTCTTTGACAAAATGAAAGCAGGGATCCACGAAAAACAAATCTACTAAAATTGAAAGTTGAAAGGCAAATGACACTCACAGAGCTAAAAGTCAAATGGCTTTTATTAGATAAATTGGTAATCAGGGTCAACAGCAAGAATCGGGCAAACATTACAAAAGGATGAGGCTGAGGCATGAACAGAGAGACAACTAGAGAGTCAATATACCAGGCAAACAAAACCAAAGGGGAATCCAAGAGAGTAAAACAGAGAAAACAATGGAGGTCAAAACCAGAGAGTGAAAATAGAAAGGCGAACAAAATTAAAGGGAGAGAAAACTGAATAAACAAAGGTAAGTCACAAACCAGAGAAAACAGGAGATAAACGCTCAGTATGCAAACTAGGTCGGCAATACTTCACAAGGTGTATCTGTGGCTGAGGGGTTTAAATGCTAGCGGTGAAATGAGGTGTGTTAACAGTACTCAGGCGATGAGGAGCGAAAAAATGAGGTGTGATTGGAGAGTTTGGGACATGTGGCAGTGACGTCATCCGGAAGAGATCTCTGGGAAATGGGCTGCATCCGAAATGGCATACTTAAGCAGTACGTACTGAATGCGATCTAGTACGTCCTGCTCAGCCGTTAAAGAAGTACGTACTGTTAGTATGTGCGCGGTATGCACACGTCCTCGGACGCACTACATCCACTATCTTACCTGTGTCCTTTGACCTGGATCTCCGCTGACATCACATAACGGCGGCAAACCCCATTCTTTAAAAGCCAAAAGTCAACAAACTCTTTACCATCTGTTAACCAAAGTAGCGTTCGTTGTGGTTAGTTTTCACGACGAACACCTCCACATGGAGGCAGCGTCGAGCAGGAAGTCGCATGCTGAGGAATTAATTCACTCGTAGACAGCTGGCTCCCCGCTTTCTGACATTTTTTTCACCGCTTCGAATGGCTCTGTAGCTCCCGTGGAATCATGGGATAGGACAGTGTGCTGTGGTCGCATACTCCAAAATCTCTCCCGATGTAGTACGTCATCTGAGGACTTTTCGCGTACTGTTTTATGAACACTACATATTCAGACATACTGGCTGCGTCCGAAAGCGCCTACTACCATACTACTCAGTAGGCGAAAGCAGTAGGCGAGAATGTGTAGTGTGTCCGAATCCGCATGTAATAGTGCGTGGCCCACAGCCCCTGCAGGGTGCAGGAGTGGTGTGTCACACCCTATGGGTAGTGTCGGGCGAGGGGCCTAAGGGCCTGGAAAAAGTTGGTCGGCACGATAACTAAGATGTTTTCCCTTCACCTTTTTATTTACACGATACAGACAGCTATTTACATATTTATAAGCACGTGCACTGAACAAAAAAACAAAACGACATTTAACAAAACTCTATATACAGAGATAAGCAGATCAATGACTGCAAAGTCATAAAGATCTCTCATTCAGCACTCTTAGCCTCTCGTCTAGGCAAAAAGTGACCCCCTTTATCCCTGTTGCACTATGTTATATTCCATTAGCCCCTCCCCCAGAATATTCCATTCTTGCTTCGGGTAAAACAAGGACAATGAATATAAAAACATTTCTGGTGCAACAAGTGATTAGCCAGTTCACAGTTAATTACTTACATTTTGCAGGTCCTGACCTCGTTGTTCTTGCACTCATTTTACAATGTGCTCATATCTATATAGAATTAATCATAGCACAATTTCTGTGCCTCCCTCTCCTTCTGCAGGGTTAGACTGGCCCGAGTAAGTAAAAGGCTGAGTTTCACTCTCAATACTCTTTTACACCCTACGGGTAAAGACTAGACACAGGTGAGTATCGGTAAGTATACACATATTAAAATATACACTGGTGATGTGTGGCTCTACATCATCACACCACAGTAGTCATAAAGCAGTAGGCGAAAGTTCCCCGGATGACGTACTGCTTCCGGTGAGATTTTCAAGTATGCGAGCACAGCACACTGTGCTATCCCATGATTCCACTGGAGCTGTGGAGGCGTTCCGAGCTGAGGAACAAAAAATTGCGGAAAGCGGGACGCTGGCTCTGTACAGTAAAGTGTAAAGTAATCTACAACTAAAAACATCTTAAAATATTAAAATTTTGTGCAACATCAAGTAACGTTATGAACTGCTTTGCGGCGAATATAAACCCCATTTTACATGTTCATATGTTTTTTAAGTGTTATTAACATAACTTGTGAATTTTTAAGGCTAGCAGTGAATGCAAGCTAAGGCAATATAACTTCATGCAATATTAGCTAGCTAGCTAGTTAGCCAGCCAAGTTTCCTGTCGTACTGATAGTGAATAAATTTATCTCAGTTTCCCAACAACCCAAAATACATGTGTGCTAGTAGGACTTTGAATGAATGCCGGGACTTCTACAGTGGTGGCGTGATGTCTTACGTGAAATGACGTTGGCAAGATGGCGGATGTAGTACGTTCAAGGTTTCGTGGATACTACGTACTCGCGTACTGAAAGAGCCTACTGCTTCACCGGTCGAGCAGTGTGCACTGGGTTCAATCTAGTATGTACTGACTAAGTAGGCGATTTCGGACGCAGCCACTGACTATTCTCGCGTGCTGTATAGTAGGGAAGTACGCCATTTCAGGGACAGCCATGGAGTTCGGGAGCTCGGAAGCGGAGGGGAAACCCGGAAGCATGACAGAATATTTTTAGGTTTATTATATAGGTATATTTATTTATTAAGAATTCGTATTTTTCTGGCAACGTAAAAAATAAAAAATTTCTGTGGTCATTTAGACAATTCATTGCATAAATGTTCTGCACAGCAGATTGTATAACAGCATAAATAAGTACATAAATAAGCGAACAATCAAATAAATAAATAAATATATACATAACGAAGAAATAAGTAAATATGTATGTAAGAAATATGGATCTTTTTAAAAATGTATTTGCAGTGTTATGTGCAAGTAATCGGTACATCTGCTTACTTTGAAGAAACTTGACTTGACTTGACTAGGAGGCTACTTCTACACTCAGCCTTTGCCAGTAACATTGATGAGGTGTATGAACACAGATAATTCCTCCAGACCTTAAATTACTCAGACTTGATGGACTCGGTTCACAGATTTTCATGTGCAGTGAGGTTTAGGTCAAGGCCCTGGGATGCCTGTGGTCAGTACACCACTTTCATGGAAAAACGGAAAAACCTTTTGAGGCATTACACTGCTGGAAGATCTAATGATAGTCCAGTTTTAGCTCATTTAAAGGAGAACCAGCTTTCGCTTAAAGTGTCCTGGAACTCTTACAGTGAATGTCTGTAATGCCATGCGCATTAACAAAGTTCCTGTGACCTTTAGAAACAAGTGCAATGTACGGCCATCACTTTCCTTGACGGTGAAGATATGCTTTTCTGCTAAACTACAGCTTGTTTACACACCAAACTATATATTTTGGACTCAACTGATTATAAAATCTGGCTCCAATCAAAGTTCCACTGACATTTATAAAAGGTTACCTACTTGCATTTGAGGTTTGATGAGAGTGGAAGGTTGTTTCTGGAAAACCTTCCAAATAGTTTCAATCAGCATGTGCAGTTATGCAGGTCTTTAACATTCCAAACCACTTTCTTTTATTTCTTCAGGGCAAAATCAGTCAGCTATGGAGGTAAGGGACATTTTTTCCCTTTTCCTTTCATATATTCTCTAGGGTTCTGGCATCAATTATGGGTATATTCATGGATTAAATATTATGAGTGTTGTAAAATGTTCTAGAGCTCATTACATTCAAAGAATGGATATGTATCTGTACTTGAAAAACAAAGTGTATATCAACATGTTATATGGCTAAAACCAACCATAGCTTAGCCAAGGCCTTATCAGTAATGGATAAAAGTGAGTGCACATATACACTTGACTCAATAACACACATTTATAGAGAAAATGTCTTTTTTTGACATTTCAAATTCATGCGAATGATTCAAGTTTTACGCTCTGCCGTGCATATGATATAAGCAAAGATGAGTCTTATCCCTGAACCTGACTGACCCAACAGCCATTATTTTGGACATTTAGCGAGCAGTGATGCCCTCCATGAGTCTTCCTGTTAGTGCATGCAGACCTTTACGATAACTACCCTGAACACTACGTCAACGTCGCCAAAGACAGACTGTCATGGAGTGATACAGAATGGCAGCGAGTCATCTTCAGTGATGAGTTCAGCTTTTGTCTTGGTGGAGACGACCAATGAATCCCTTTGTAGAGGCACCGTGGTCAGCACCAAGATGAACAGTTTGTTGTCATGCATCACACGTCCAGAAGGCTTGGTGTCACTCCACCTCCACCCCTACCGCACAATCTGCAGGAGCTGTGTGAGAATATTGAAGCTGCGGTGGGTGGATTATCACAGGACACCATTAGGAACCTCTACAACTCCATGCGGAGACGTCTGGCATGTTGTGTTAGCAAACATGGCAGCCTGACGCCATACTGAGAGACACTACTTCTGTATGTGTAGCTCAATAAATATTGTCCATATCAGTCTAAATGTATCAGCATTTATTGTTCCTGGTAACCTTTATCTTCCTTCCCAATAGCATTGCAATCCGACATTTCCTTCTGGGTGCAACTATTCTTTTGATGATGAGTGTAATTAAAAAATAATTGACAATCCCTGATTTGCAATTGCATTTACTCATTGAAGCACTACCTCACCGCCAAAATTAAAATGCGGCACTCCTGTGAATAAAACCTTGTTTGCTGGTTTGACATTGGGCATGTTACTGTCTCATATCGCAACAAAAATCACTATATTTGTAGGAATACAAAACTCATTAATTACAATGATGAACAAGTCAAACGACTCTGCTTTTTAGCCAGATTAATCTGCTACCTTATGTATGTGCACTATAGTAAAGGGTTTAGACACAAATGAGCACTGAATATATGCTTTTCATATATCTTAGACATTTTGATGTAAAGGCATGTGCTTAAATGTGGGGCCATTATTTTCTTTTTGGAATGCCGCCAAAATAGTTCTCAGCAGGCAACAACTGCTTAACATATGTGGAACGTCTTCAGTCCTCCCTGGTTCATCCTCATGAAGCTGACATTAAGTTAAAAGTGTGTTCCTTTTTATAATCTAAAATATATAATTTTGTTCAGTGGCCAGTGTATAATTCCATATGTGATATTGCATAGTTTGATGTTTTCACTTTTATGCCATAATGAACGAAACAGTCGGTTCAACAGAAAACCCTACCATGGGTAGATGTGATTACATTTGAGTGTAGGTAGATAAAATGTAGGTTCTTTTACACGTGTAGCTGATGTTTTAGCTTTTATATTCTTACTTGAATAATAACAGAACTTCCAGCAAAATGTTGGCATTAGAATTATTTGTTTTTCCATGTCAAATGTATTTTTTTTTAATTATCAGGATTTTTACTTATTCAAGTAAGAATATAAAATCCTGATAATTAAAAAAAATACATTTGACATGGAAAAACAAATAATTCTAATGCCAACATTTTGCTGGAAGTTCTGTTTTAGCATCTAGAAATGAATTATTTTAATGGTATCAATGAATAATGAATAATTTCTGCAAGTAAAAATACTTTTTGACATATTGTAATTAAAATGATCTCAATTTTTTTTACTAGTGGAAAGTGAATTGTTACATGTGCAAATCTGATTCCACATCCAGCTCCCTCAGATTTGTGAAATGGAGGATGCTCTGCATATTTGTGGCATGAATGGGGAGCCCTGCCCTGCGCCCTCAGGTCAGTTTCACTCCACTGATTTATTTCATTACTTTATTTTTTGGCTGCAGCATGTGATTTCCTGCACTTCCTGAAACCTACAGAGTGGGCGGAGGGCATGCTGCTTCTACTTCTTCTGCTGCGCCGTGCAAACAGGAAGAGCAGAAGAGAAGAGAAGGAGAAGAGGAGGGGGAGAGGCAGAGGCAGAAGGATAGAAACAGAAACAACAGAAAAAGAGGAGCAGGAGGGGGAAGACCGAGAGAAACTGCAGCCCGACACAAGATGGCTACGGTTTCCTCCAGCTCGAGCACTGGTAAGTGGCTACATAAACATTACCTTGCTTCGCTGCATCCTTGGAGAGTGGGTGCCTGTCTGACTGACACACGCTTACGGAGGGCACTCAATACATTTCTCTGTCTCATCTTTGCACATCATGTCTCGGAGAAGGCATGCTGCTATCATTTGGGCTCTTTTACCACATGGTGTCTGAGATCTATATGAACGTCCTAAATCGGAATAAAACAATGATATTGCATCACTGTCCACTGCAGGACTGCAAGGTTCTGCCTTCAACCTTAATGTAGGGGTGAGAACTGAATGCTGAATACCTAGTTGTTGTGCAGAGTAACACAAACTTTGAGAGTGGCCAACCAGACCATTTCTATTGGTACTGTAATGAGTTTAACTCCTTAAAGTGCAGGCTTTTTATGTAGTTATTAACCCTAAAGTGGAACCCGTTATGTAAAGTTTCTGCATAATTCAGCCAAACTGATAATAGTGGACATGGCTACAAAGTAATAAGTTTAACATTGCTGTTGTGCTGGACTCTTTAAGTGTAGCATGGAAAACTGTATTTACATCACCATACTTCCATCATATGAACCCCGAACACTGTTGTCTCCTCCTTCAAATACAAATCTCGTGCTTGTAAAAGAAGACAGAAAAAATCCTAGACTGTTATGTAACAGTCATGATTCCACCCTAAATGACTCCTCCAAAATTTACATAGATCAGGTCCCAGCATAAATCGACCCAGCTCAGCAGACGCAACCGCAACAGATAAACAGCAATGGCGGACTGTACATGCAGAAATCTACCAGTTCGGGCTGAGAAAGTGATTAGCACTTTTCATACCCTTTCCAATGAACTGTCAGGAGGCATTGATGATATTCATCTTCAGACAAGTCTGAAATTGGCTGCCTATTCGGCAGCTTCTTAAGATAATGTTCAATTCCATCTTAAATGCTCCGGCTTGTACCGGTGCCAGCAGACAGTGTAGAAACGTACTTTTTTAGGCTGTGAAGGGGATGTCAGCACCTTTCATGGCCTTTTCAAGGAACTGTCTATAGGTATGGTTAAAGTTGGCTTACTGTTTGCTTCTTAATCAAGCGTCCCATTCCACCTTTAATGCTATAGTTTGCTCAGGCACTAGCTGTGCCTGTGCTAAATAGTGCCATGTAAGGTAGAACATAAAACTTGGAAATAGCTGGCAAACAGGCAGCCAGCTTCAGCTCCCACATCTTTAAGAAGATCCCAGACAACTTTAATTCCACAATGGTAATTTGCTATGCGCTTTTCACTCCAGACACTTTTTAAAAACTGTAAGTAGCAGCCATGCTGTGTGATTCCACTTTTTGCTGTTTGAAGCAAATCATCTTAAACTGAAAGTGTCACTTTGATTTACGTTGTGTTGTTGTTGAGGGTTCTGTCTGAGTTTACAATTTACACTTCTGACTTTCTCCCTTTGTTGAAATGAGTCTCTCTTGTAAGTTTAACAGGGACTTTTTAGTATTACCTGTTTTGAATACACGCTCGTCTTGGATTCTGCTGGACTCTGCCCTCCGCATGTCTATTAATCAAGTCCCCTAAAAGTCTATCAAGCTATTCAACTTCTGCTCCTGTCGCCCACTCCTTTCTTTCTCACACTCAGGAGAGTCACCCTGTTTGCTGAAGAGGCATGTCCTACTGCTGGGTTACCGAGGCTCTGGCAAGACCTCATCATGCATCACTATCTTTGGCCAAGAGGAGGTTGCTGCCAGGCAGCCCACAAAAGAAGCCTTTCTTTGTACAAAGACACTTGACGGCATGCAGCTTCTGCTGGTGGACACTCCGGGATGGAGCTTGGAGACTGAGGACTTAGTAGCAGAGAGGCTAGACGGACAAAGCTCCACATCTGCTCACATCAGACACCTGTGCTATCCAGGTGTCCATGCTTTGCTGCTGGTGGTGCCCATCGGCGTGCCCTTCACTGAACAGCACAGACGAGGCATGCTGGAGCGACTCGAAAGCGCCGGGATGCACGTATGGAGGTACTCTATTGTACTGTTTACCGGGGCAGATCGGCTGTGGGGCGATGGCGTGGAAGAGTTCATTGCAGAAGGAGGAACAGCCCTTCAGAGGCTGGTGGAAAGGTGTGGAAACAGGTACCATGCTCTGGATAATACCTGCTCTGAGAACAACATGCAGGTTAGTAGGGGTGGGAAGTGAACTGGTATAAATGTCAATGCTGGTATGTGGATGTTCAATGATATAGATGTTAATATACAAGTGAGATTTGCACATAAGAGTTAGCTTTTGCACAATAAAGGGAAATGTGAATTGGGGGTGTTTTCATTCACTGGGTAGAGGGAAATGCATGTAAATAAGCAGGAAATGCTTTTATTTATTTTATGTCATGAGTCTATGACTTGGTGCTAAAGCATAATACCTTTAGAGAGCAGCAGTGAATAACATTTGAGGTTTGTTAATAACACCTTTAGAGGGTGGGAGTGAGTAACGTTTGTTTATTTGAGGTTTGTTAATAACACATTTAGAGGGCAGCAGTGAGTAACGTTAGTTTATTTGAGGTTTGTTAATAACATCTTTAGAGGGTGGCAGTGAGTAACGTTTACTTATTTGAGGTTTGTTAATAACACATTTAGAGGGCGGGAGTGAGTAACGTTGGTTTATTTGAGGTTTGTTAACACATTCAGAGGACAGCAGTGAGTAACGTTTATTTATTTGAGGTTTGTTAATAACACATTTAGAGGGCGGGAGTGAGTAACGTTGGTTTATTTGAGGTTTGTTAATAACACATTCAGAGGACAGCAGTGAGTAACGTTTGTTTATTTGAGGTTTGTTAATGACACCTTTAGAGGGTGGCAGTGAGTAACGTTTGTTTATTTTAGGTTTGTTAATAACACATTTAGAGGGCGGGAGTGAGTAACGTTGGTTTATTTGAGGTTTGTTAATAACACATTCAGAGGACAGCAGTCAGTAATGTTTGTTTATTTGAGGTTTGTTAATGACACCTTTAGAGGGTGGCAGTGAGTAACGTTTGTTTATTTTAGGTTTGTTAATATCGTTAGAGGACGGCAGTAACGTTGATTTATTTGAGGTTTGTTAATGACACTTTTAGAGGGCAGCAGCGAGTAACATTTGTTTATTTGAGGTTTGTTAATAACACATTTAGAGGGCAGCAGTGAGTAATGTTTGTCGAGATGGAAGAAACATATTTGATTTGATCGGTTCATATCATCCTTTCAGGTTAGGGAACTCCTGCAAAAGCTGGAAGAGATGGTACAGGAGAACGAGGGCTCATTCTTTGTGATAAATGACAGCATTCAAGCTCCCTCTCCTGTACAAATCCGACGAGGAGATGCGCTAGATGGGATGATGGGTGATGCAGAGGTTTCGCCATTATTTAGATCACCACCACGAGGTAAGTTCTTCTCACAGTTCTCTCCAGGACAGGTTTAGTGGGGGTATTTGTGTTTGGAGTTGTATAAATCCACTAGTCAGCACTGTGGGCAACAGTAAACAAGTTGAAAACAGACCCTGAAACACAGCAGTGATAAGAAGTGTGGTGAACAAGCTGGAGGAGGAAACAGAAATCAGTTTTTGTGCCAAAGTAAGTTATTACTATGGAAATACTACTCAAAATGAAATGAGTATTTTTCAAGAACTGGCATCTCTGTTAGGGAAATGACCTTTGATGGACAAAATGACCAGTCACAGAGTGTTTAACACTACATGGCCATAACAAAAACCAACTGGTGTTAGGTAATTTACAATAAATACAATCCATATGCAATAAATCCAAATGCAATAAAGGTACAATTCTATTGTTGTAAAGGCACAACAGCATGTTGTGTGCATTGGATTTAACTGTTTTCATTGCATTTCAGTAAGGCAAATACATTTAAACACAAAAAAGCGGCAAGGAATATGAAAACTGTGTAATAGCCATTTTTCTTTTCATTGTGGCACCTATTAAAAAGTAATATCATTTGTGCAATGTATTTCACTCTTCACTATTATGATGGCATGTCAGTTAAGAAAATCCATTTGAAGTACTGCATAGTGGAAAGTAAAATAGCCATGACTTTATTACATTTCAAAGAAGACTGTATATAATTCTGACAAGCATGTATTGGATTTTCAATAAAGAGGTCCAATGACATGAAAACATGTATGTATATGTACTAGAGGGTTTGTTTTTCATTCTGGCACATATTCTGCATGTCACCATGGAAAGTCATGTAATGTCTGCATTGCACACCATGTTTTCCCACTGTAGTGACTGCTTTTTAATTTTGGACAAATTCCTCTACATTGCGGTTTCAAACAAAACTCAGGAACTACCTCTTAAAACAGAATTGCATAAACGTTTTCTGGTTCAGCGACTGTCTTGCTCTGAAAGGCTTATCTGTAGGGCTGTAACTGCTTGCTACTACCATTTAGTGGGATAAACAGTCATTTGAGACTGGAAGTGCTCCTAGCCAGAGACAGTTTTAAATTCAGAGTGCATATCCGGAATTGTCATTAAAACCAGTGACCATCTAAACACAAGTATGTTTGTAACAAACGCTAAAGAAACAAGTATCGATTCATCAGGAGATTATCATCAGACATTCCAGTTTGTTCTGTGGTACTAGCCTCTCACTGTAGACACAGATTTAGAAACTGGTCTGGGTATCAAAATTGAATACCTTCATGGTACCGACCAAATACCTTTCAAAAAGTCTGTAGCATTTATACTAACGCTTAAGTAGTGAGTCTTTGCATCTGTGAGCCAATAGACATGCCCGTTCTGAAAATAGGTGTGGGTGATTGGTGATCTAACTACATGATGTAAGCATTGGTATTAATATCAGGACCTCTTCATAAGCCTGAAGTCTGATACTGTCAGTGAATATACCCACTTCCAGCACCTCACAGTCATTTCTGGTTTAAGTCACACATACTGTTTGTAATTTACCTCTTTCTGCAGCCCCCCTAGTGGCAATTCCATTGGCTGAATAGAAATTGAACTCTGCAAATGTGAATAGATATAGTCAAACCAAACCTTTTTTCTCTGTAACTCTTTTATCAGATTAACTAGAACACAGTTGTCTGTATATATAAATGCTGTGACTCTTTTAAACGCCTAACAAGCAATGCAAGGTGAAAGTGGAGGGGTGAGAACCCTCTGCCTTGAACTCTCACTGAGATCAAAAAGATAAATAGCAACTTCAGCTTTCTTGATATTAAATATGTGTGTACAAATGCAAAAAACACTTAAACACTTTTACAGATGTTGACATGCTTGCTCTCCTATGCAGGCGGAAATCTGCAAAGCGGATTCAGAAAACTGGAATCATAAACATTTCCATAAAAGATTGATTTCATCCACATTTATAAACTCATACAAAATGTTTGAACACCCCAGGTCAAATGGCATTATCTAAAAATCTGTTAACACGTCCTCCTCACAGTATCCCTTTATATATGGCATTTTTCTGCACAATATCTGTTTATCTATCAAGTTTAACATATCAGGAAAAAACATAAAATATAAATGTGTCATAACATTTACACAGGTCACATTTAATGTTTTTTTTTCCTCCAAGAAGTTCAAATTAGCAAGTAAAGTGTAGCTGTGTGTTGTGTGTTCCCTGTAGAGGATGTGGTTGCATACTTTTTTAGGAACAAAATTTTACTATGTAATTTAATATATTACATATTACATACCTTATACTAATCTATACTAATATTATATATTACCTATTATGTATTAACTAATATTACTAATAGTACAAATCTAGTTCAACTGAAGAACCTCAAAAACAGGTGGAAAACGGATTCATTTGATCACTACTGTGACAAAGGCTTAGATGAAGGTATCATAAAAAGAATGATCGGAACATGTTAGGACAGACTCATGGAATAAAAAGGATCTTTTTTTGTTCATTACTCGTTTGGGAACTGAGAACACCAGTTGTAACTGTGAAAGTGGACTTTATAATGTGCTTCATAAGGCACCACATTTCAGTGGGAGACAGGTCTGGACTGTAGGCAGGCTAGTCTAGGCCTGAACTGTCTTACTATGTAGCCACTCTGCTGCAGCTGTTTAACCTGTTCAAAGTGCAGATTACGCTCTCTACAGCCAAGCTGAGCTGATTAAGTAAAAGTCTTGTTACAGAACAGATAATAGGAAATTAGAGCCATAATAAATCGTGCTACTGTTAGTTTCTATACTTAAGTACATTTGAAGGCAAATGTTTTAGTACTTTTACTCAAGTGGAGGCCTAAAGGGGGTAAGATTTGACCTAGGATAATACTGGATTTAAGTACATTTTCACAACTGAATATTCACTTTAATTTTAGTGGTTTATGACTGAATATCATATGTGTTTTTGTTGGTTAGGTGTTTTAAAGGTGGGTTACATGGTGTTTTCATGTATGGCATCTACAAAAAAGTGTGTGAATGAATTTGAACAGGGAACTCACCAACCTGTCCTGAACTCTAGCCCTCCAGGACTGCATTTGGATATCCCTGACCTTGGCTACATTAGATCCAATCTGCATTCCTTATTTACAGTCTATCTTTGATGAGCTTATTTTTGTATTTCTTAGCTCCGTGATGAACATTCTGTCTCTTACATCTCTCTTCTTTGTTTCCCTCCTGATCTTTTTCTGGTGTCTGTTTTTTTGGACCCTCTCCAGAGTTGCGGATGTTATTAGTGGGTTGGCAAGGTGCTGGTAAGAGTTCCGCAGGAAACGTGATCTTGGGTGGGCGCAAGTTTGAGTCAGGCCGAAGAACCGAAGTCTCCCTCCGCCGCCAGGCTCACGTCAGCGGACGCCGTGTCACGATCGTGGACACACCAGGCTGGGACTGGTTTTCCGTCGCCCGAACACCCGCTCACATTAGAAAGGAAATCAAACGAGGGGCGGGGCTACTTCACCCAGGGCCTCACGCCCTCCTATTGGTTATTCCTGTCATCTCCACCCTCACCTCCAGAAAGAGACGGGCTCTGGAGAACCACCTGGAGATGTTTGGCAAGGAGGTGTCTTTTCATACAATGGTGCTGTTCTCCTGCGGTGACTGGCTTGGTGCAACACCAATCGAGGAGCAGATCCAAAGGAACGGTGGGCAGCTGCTAAGACTGATGGCCTACTGCTTCAACTACTATCATGTGCTAGACAGCACGACGGCTGCCAGAAGCCAAGATCAGGTCTCTGATCTTCTGCTTAAAGTGGAGGAAATGGTGGCACAGAATGAAGGAAGACCATTTCTACCTGTGAAGTGTGAGTATCATTGTCACATTTCGTCTTTATATGTATATGTTCAAATTTGAGCATCCCTGGCCAAATGCCTTATTTTGCTGATTGTGGCACATGCAAACGTTTAGACACCTTTCAGGTTGTAAAGTCTCATCAACTAATTGACTAAATTAGCCTTAACTGACTTGTTAGCACTGGTTAGGCAGGTCAGGTATTGTCATCAGGAATTGTCAGCTGATAATTATTCTGGAACATAATAAATTCTTTGACTTTCATTCAAACCTTGTGCCAACACACAACAATCATGATTTTTTGAATGCTTCCAGCTTGCAATTTTCACTGTCAACAATGTGGAAGTCAAGGCAAGATCTGGAAAACCAAGAAAAGTCTCAGATGGAACTGCTTGTATGCTGTCCAAAAAATATGCTGTATGCTGAGAAAAACCCGCATATGACAGCAAAAGATGATTTCACTGATACAGGAGAGGTGGTTCACTGTTCCTTACACAGAAAATTTGCCATACCTGCAACAAAATCATTAATGTCCTAAGTAGGCAAACCAACATATTGCAGATAAGCCAGAAGCATCCACGGCCACTAATTAACCTCTTGAAACCCATTAATGTTTTAAAATCAATATTCCAGGGAGTTCTTCTTCACCCACAATTGGTGGGCTTCAGTCTTTCTTAACTATCTAGAGACTGGCATTGCTGCAAATTAGTTCACACTGTTGATCCTTTGTAGCTATACCCAGGATACCTCTGAAAACTTGCCCAATTTTCCAAGAGATTGATGGACAATCATTTCTCAAACTGAAGACAGACAACCAACCATTAGTTGCCATTCAAGTTGAGCAAGCAGCCAGCCATTGCTGAATTAGTGATTCAACATGGGACCCCTCCCAAATACCCAGTGGTTTTTCATACACTGGCCAGAAGCTTTAAAAATGGGAAATTTTAACTCTTTGCCCTCAATCACCAATGATATGACTTGAATAAAGAGAATAAAAACAAACAAACAAAGCCTACAGCTTTTATAGTATGAGTTAGCTTTATTAACTGCATGTTCCTGCTTTAGTGGTAAATAATCCACTGGTGCATTAAAGGGCCCATATCATAAAGAAAAGCCATTTTGCTTTGCCCATTTTTATTGAAATAGTTTGATGTAATGTGTAAATACTGTTCAAGTTTGGAAAAAAGTATCGCTCTCCACCCAGTACAGGTGGTTCATATATGGAAGCTAAGCTGCAAAAACAGCCTGTTCTGAAGTTTTGCCATGTCACAAAACTTGCTCAATTCATGTACAGTAACAGTCAAAAGTTTAGACTTAAACACATGTACAGGCTTATGCTTAACAGTTCCACAGGACTACAGCCATTTAGTCCACTCATTCACAATGCCAGGCAGCCAGTCACAACAGAGGCTATCTACATATGTCTACCCTAAAACACAGAGACAAAAACAACCTGTTTAATTCTAGGTGATAGACAAAGGTTGGAAAATGGTCAAGCAAAAATGAATGATGGGTTTTTGCTTTTGGTGCATAAATGGTAAGTAAACGGTAACAATGGTAAGTGGGTCTCAAGGGGAAATGAAATACAAGAAAATCTGAGGATATCAAATCAAATCAAATCACTTTTATTGTCACGTCACATTTTCACAGGTGTGAAGGTGAGTGAAAAACTTAGGTGCGAAGTCCTTTACAGTACTTAAATACAAAAAATATACATTAGACAATAAATATATACAATACTGAGCACAAAATCTCTCTTATCCTAATATACATTATAAATTATATATATATATAACAGTACTATAAAGTTATGAATAAAAACTGATATATCCAGATGTAGACATTTCCATATAGCACTATGGTAAGTTTGAGGTAGATGAGAGATGCAGGGTATATACAGGGCATAGAATATTGATATATATATATATATATATGCATACAATCACTACAGATATACAATATGGGTGAAGATAACAGTATGTCAGTCTATATGTGCAAGTATAAATATGCTAGATATAAAGTGCAGAGTGATGATTGTCCATGGAGATCATCATATAGATGATTTTGGTGAGATGTGCTGAACCAGGTCCATTTACCAATGCATCAGCACTACTGGCTGTTCATGAGTGCTTTGAGAAAATATGGCAAAAAGCCATTTTTTTTTTTTTTTTAATAAAGTAACAAAGTAAGATCTATGCCTTTGCAGTTTTAGGAACTACAACAAAATTCAATTTGTTGCCTGATTTTTATTAACCCTGAATGAACTCTATATACTGCACAGCTACATACTGACCTCGTAGCTGTATGAGTAATATGGTCTGTCTTTTTCTTTCTATATTTTGCAGTAAATGAAGAACAGGAGGATGAGGCAACATGTGGGAAATGCACTGTCCAGTGAGAAAACAAATGAGCGTCCCCCTCAGAACTCAATTACACATGCTCAGCAAAGCTGAGGAACTGAGTGTCATTTGTAGAATTATTTAACATGGTTTTGCATGGATATGTAATATTGCTGCAGCCATACATTTACTGCAAATAAGCTGAAGAGGAAAAGCTTAAAAATAAGAACTTACAAACTGTGCAGAGAAGTTACCCGAACCACTCTTTGAAGTGCTTATTGAGACACTTGAACTTTGTATAAGGGTAATAACAGTGTTTTGTAACCTTTTAGTTATAATCTCATCTAAATGACTTTATATTTCCGCATTGCATACAGATACATAGAGTCTTATTAAGATGCATGTTTATGGCAGTTTACAAGTAGTGTCTTACATTATTGCCACTGTGTCATACAGTATTAATAGAAGAGTTTGAAAGTGCATTTTTGTGAAGTCTTTATAACAGTTTTACACACTTTATATGTTCTGTCTGAAATGCCATTGTAATCCCTAAAATCGTGTAACGGCGCATCCCAGTAAGGACTGCCCCACTGTGTTAGCTGAGCTCAACATTTAAATGTCCTTCAGAACACTTTTTTGATCTGTATTTAGATGTATTGATCACTCAGCGAGTAGCACTTTTGGTAACCTGCTAGTGCCCCACAGATATACAGCTTAGCCAGCTCAAAGGGAAACGCAGGTATCTACAGCACTTAAAATGTGATATTTGTTGCTGCATACTTTGCACTTGATATTTTCAAAGGAATAAAATTGGAATTGTAAAGGCGGGTGTGTGATGGAGTTTGAGGCCTTGTCTACAACACAGCTCAGGTTTTGCAGGTATGTTTAGTCAACAGGTCTAACTTACTCTTCAGTCTGAAGTCTTTGTATGAATTAGCTTTATTAACTGTAGCCCTGCATGTTCCTGCTTTGGTGGTAAATAATCCACTGGTGCATTAAAGGGCCCATATCATAAAGAAAAGCCATTTTGCTTTGCCCATTTTTATTTTAAATAGTTTGATGTAATGTGTAAATACTGTTCAAGTTCTCTACCCAGTACAGGTGGTTCACATATGGAAGGTAAGCAGCAAAAACAGCCTGTTCTGAAGTTTTGCCATGTCACAACTTGCTAAATTTATGTACAGTAACAGTCAAAAGTTTAGACTCTTATCGTAAACACATCTACAGGCTTATGCTTAACAGTTCCGTAGGGATGCCTGAAAAAGCTCTAGTTAGCCTTTCAATTTTGTCAGTATTCATGATGGACAGACCAATAGAACTGGTTATATCAACCTCCATTGCAAGTTAAGAAAGCTGTTTCATCCTCCTGTAAAGTTCCATTTTTTAAGGCGACTGCATAATTCCACAAGTGCTATTTTATAGTTTGACAACTTTCTCTTTTATTCTAAAGCAAAGCATTAAGCTCTATTACAGTACTCCAATTAGAACTGTGTTTCCTGTAAGCATCGTTGATGAGCAACCACTGTCGTAACCCTGGAAAAAGAGTGTTCAAAATGAAAGTCTCTCTATAATTGAACTATGGTAGTTGTTGAACAACACTGTCGGGAAATGCACTCCAAAACAGAGGTCATTTACGGTCATATGCGAAGGTTTGGGTGTCCCTGGTGTAATTACAGATTTTGCTGATTTTACAGGTAAATATAAGTTTCTTATTCTTTGTAGGAAACTAACAGTTACTGTTTATTTGATGAAAATAATAATAATAAAAATAAACAAATACTTAAAAATGAAAAAAGGTTTTATTCAAAACGTTATGGCACATTTTGTGTTAAACACACACAGAAAATGGTCCTAAAATTATTTATTTACCATTGTTTTTGGTACATACAACTACATATATGTCTTATAAAAATGGTCCTGGGGTTGCATCTGGGAGAGAAAGAGTACAAGTGTTTGCACATGAAACCTGTTCATGGCCATCATTTTGTATGACATCACTGCATGTGGACTGAATTTAGTACAGCCTAATGTAAAATCCTCTCTCATTTCTGTGTGTGTCTTAAGAGTAGAACAGCCCCAAAACATGATTTCAACAAGAAAACCATGGAAAAATGCAAAATGGTGTCAATTCCTACCTATAAATGGAATAAATATTGGGAATAAATATGGGAAGATCCACCAAGTTGATTGCATAAATAAAGGAAAAATAAGTTATATTAACAGTGTCATGCAATGTTTACAGTTTGCCTTTTCTCTGCAAGTATGCATAGAACCTGTACCACTGAGCAAGTTGTGTGTGTAATTATGAGCTGAAGGAAATGTACTCTTCCAGACCTTTCATTATGTGAGCAATGGTGTGGCAGGAAAACTGAATTGAGTTACCCCAACCTCCACTGTTTTGGAACCGATTCCTATACATGATTCCAGAAAAGGTCCAAACTCAAATCTAGGCCAGGTCCTATTACTCAAATATAAACACACAGTAAACAATTGTGCTTTGGGTAATGAAATCTCCACAGGCCTTGTGTTATTTTTAGGATGACATATCCTCGAAAAAATATGCACTGCCAAACTTGCCAGGAGATCCTCTAAAATAATACAGGACTTTTTGTCCACTCAAGTGTATAAAGCTCATTTAATTTGATGGTAAATGTGAAAATCTTGCAGTTAGGTAAGTAAAGACAACTGGTAAATAATCATCGCATTACAGAAGGAGGCACTCAGCACTAGATTAAGGGTGTACTCTAGCAGATAATATCCAGGATGCAATGAAGACAAGCTAGGACTTGGTAGCAGAATGAAACATGTAGGCAGGAAAAGCCTTACACTGAAAAAAGTAGCCGGCTGGCATGGACTGTATACAGGAACACCTGCAAGAAATATGGGTCATAACACAAGCTGGAAAAGTGGCTCCAACAGTGTCAGAGTAAAATATATAACCTGAGGGTAAAAAAAGACAGTGGCATCAATCAAAAGTGCAGAACATATACTGACCAAAAAGCACATTAAACAAATCAAAACTCAGATCGAAAAAAGCAGATTCTTTACTTCCATTTGCCTTACAGCAGCTTTCAACACCTCCTGCATTTTCAAGCACAGAAACATCCCATACAGGTCAGAAGATACACTTAAAACTTCCCAACTTTTTGAAACTGCAAAAAACTGCTTGTAGAAGGAGGGCGGGTGGAAGCAATTAAGGCAAGATCGAAATCAGTCATTTATCTGCTCCGAACAATCTATGATTTGTATATGGATGTTTCAGCAAAGCATTTTTATTCATGTTATTTCAATTGGCAACTCATTTTTATTTACAGATTCCCACTTCCCAAATCAAATATTTTTGTGATTTTGAATAATATTAAGTGCTGCAAATGTCTAAGTGTATTTCACATGTTTACTTGATCCACATGATGAAATATAAAATAAAATCTAATTTGGCCATTGGCAAATTTGGCTGAAAATGACCTCACCTCATAATCAACACACTGATATACACCCAACCAAAAAGCAAATACAACGTCTACTGTTATAAAGGCTTACTAGTATTTTTACTAGTAAATCATTCATTATTCATTCATCAATCATTATGTAGTACAGGGAAAAAAAAAAAATAAAAATTAAGTTAGATTCATTGAACAGCCTTAACAGATAGCAATACATAATTGCTATCACCTATATTTGTCTTAAAGACATAAGAATTTTGATTAAAATGTCATTAGGTGTGTCTGCTACTATTTTGCAGCAGTTTGATCTAAATATCCAGATTTTTTTCTAGAAATGCTTCACACCTTGTTTATTACAGACAAATGTGGTCACACCAGAAATAATTTCTGTTCCATACGCGAGATGGTTCTTCTTCTGTGTGGTTTTAGTTCATATTTTCAGTAAAAAGAAAAACTGCCATTTTTGTTCACTGTAGTTCAGAAATATGTTAGTAATTCTGTGACCACCTTGACAAAACATGAATGTAGACAAGGGTCCATAAATTCTTGGAATGCGTGTATTTGGCATTTCACAAAAAAAAAGTGTTCACAAAGATCAACAGACAAAAACCAAGACATTATAATCCATCCATAATGCACACTTCAAACAATGCTAATCATTCACACCTCATTAAACTTATCTCTGGTCCATTCTTTAAGTCTGTCAGGGTCATATGCCTCACAATCCTGGGCTCTCCGGCTTGATGAACCTCGTTCATCAAGATCTTCTGATACTGTATCTTTTGCGTGCTTGGGCCAGTTTTTTCACCCTTCTTTCTCCGTTTCACCTCTGTGCCTTCTGCTTCTTCTTCCTGCACCATGTAGCAGTTGTCTGATTTTCCTTAGCTTGTTTTTTTTTTTTAAGGAACAGGAGAAAACCGGAATGGCTAGAGATGCAGACAGCTGGCATGCTGCCAGGAACAAGGTTTTATATGGGAGAGGCAATGAGTTCCTTAAGCACACTGGGAGAATCACTGGGGCCAATGAGTGAATGATGAATTCACTCTGATCAAAGCATTCTGCCATTTGGTCCAAACCTCTACAGGCATCCTGCAAAGGAGAAGAGGAATAAAATCATTACTGTCGCTTATACATAGCACTCTTTGCAGGAGATGGTCACATAATCAATGCATTCCAATTATGCAAATTCACAGATTTAATGTAGGAGACTATAAATTTAACTACTGCATATCACAAGGCTTAATATCTTACCTTTCAAATCACTGGTGCAGTTTTCCATGTGCCAGCGGACTCCTGAAGAAAGGCTTCCGTCAGCCTGGCCAAAGCATGAACTCAAAGGGGTACAAAGTACAGTACCAGTCAAAAGTACACTTGCTGAAAACCAGGTAGGTTTCTTTTTTGGCAAATGTGATGTGAAAACATCTTCAATATCCACTTTAAAAGAGGTATCAAAATAGTGTTCAAAACACCGAAAGCTGTCACTAACTTGTAGATTCCCTTCCCTTAATAACAGCTTCACTTACGAGGCACTCTATTAACAGGTGCTACAGTATTGAGATATGGAGACCAGGCAGGTCAGGCCATTCCTTTGAGTTGTTCTTCACATTCTTTCTTTGCTAGATAGTTATTGCTTAATTTTGAGGTGTGTTTCAGGCTGTTATTATACTGAAGAATAAGGAATTACCCACAGTTCTGCAAGCCACAATAACCCATTCTGATGAAACGTCAGAACCGTGAGGTATATGAATATTCTTTCTGTAAACTAAAACTCCATAGTGCTAAACTCTTGCTCACCTGCACACTCTGTATGTCTTATAAACACAGTATGTCAATGCCAAACGTTTGGACACATCTACTCTTGAACACTTTGTGATATTTCTACTAGAAAGCATCAAAACCAGGAAATAATCTTCATGGAATTACACAGTAACCAAAAACAAATCAAATTCTTATGTTAGATTCTTCTAACATCCCTATACACTACTGGCAACATTGATATCTGTCTTAAAGACATATTTCAAGAAATTAAACATAATTTTTAAATGCCTTTAATATCCTATATTAAAAAAACCAAAACGTGTGTCCAAATGTTTGATGGTCCAGCATACGGTAAACCCAAAGCTTTCCTATGACTTGGGATTTTCACTCCTCTGCTTTCTAGCTTCTGTGCCTGTGTTTTGGCCTGAAGAAGTCTTTCTCGGTTTCTGTCCTCTAGATAAGCCAGCTTCTCGCAATCGTCTTTGAATGGTTGATATTGAAACTTCTCTTTTTCTAGTCGCGTTTAGCTGTGCTTGTATTTGAGGGGCAGTTAAATCACTGTTTTGTTCACAAGTGAGTCGAATAAACGTGTTCTCCGATTCTGAGGTCACTTTTGGCCTCCCTGACCTTGCACGGTCCTCATGAGTACCAGTTTCTTCAACTCGTTTGATGGTCTTAGAAACAGCATTCACAGACACTTGCAGCGTTTTTGCTATTTTTCTTAGAGACTGACCTTCCTTTCTTAGCTTAACTATAGACTCTCTCTTTTCACGGCTTAACTGAGCGTGTTTGGCCATTGTTGCTTCCTTTACATTAAGGGCTGTCAGTGGTGGTGTGCCTGTACAGTGTATATAGCAATGAAGCCTCAACTGTTAGAATAGCGGATCGATAACAGGCCAGATCACTTGGAAAAGATTTTAAAAAGGCAACTGTCACTGTTTTAGGTCAGGCTTATAAACTTTGGGATTCAGGGGCATATCCCCTTCCTTTTGATGCCCATGTTAAGGAAATTAACAACATTTCACTTTAAGCAACTTATTAATGATTTGCTTATTTAAACATACACTAACATTCAGTGATTATACACAGGTTTGTAGTTTAAAATGAAATAAGTATGAAAAACCCGGTTTCAATAAAGGTACGAACACTTTTGACTGGTATTGTATCTTCCAGAATGATGCTGTCGAATGATACAATGATGGCAGCAAAGATAAAACTTGCAGCAAAGGACCTGAGGGGGGGGGAAGAATACAAGAGGTGACATGTCTTAAATCTTCACTGCTAGTGATACATTTCAAATTCATAACTTTACTGACATCATTTTGGTCCTGTCTGTATGTCATGTGCACATCACCATATCGCCTATTTAAAGGAATCTGCTAAAACACGTTTGGTATCTGAAGTTTTCTCTATTTGTTTTACACTGGAGCTATAAGACTAAACTAGATAACAAGCGTGTGGCCACCAATTAGCATCTTCCAAACTGCATGCCTCAAACTGTGGTGAGTTGTAAAAGGGGAATTACACCGTTAAAAAAAATCTGCTTAATTAAATGACTTAGATTAAGCTAATCAAAGTGGTTTAATGTGAAATGCGTGTTTCTAAAAAACGTACGGATTCAGAATAGTTTAGAGCAGTGGTGATAGGAACCAGATATCTGAATAGTTTAATGTCTCTCAAATTAAATTGATCTGCTTGATGCCAGAGACACTGCCTGATAAATGTAGCTGCAGGGTGTCAGCAGAACAAAAGGAGGACATGCCGTTTTACAAAATCACAGTCCTGTCCTACCTAATGTGCAGCCCTCGTATGTGCACCAGCAAGGACCATGAGCTCGTCATGGCATATGCCCTTAGACGGAAACTGCTCGTATGAGACATTCGGGAAAGGGTGCGCTAGTGTAATGCCTTTGCACATTTGAAAATTGGGTCACACATGAATACTCAACATTTGGACAAGCACACAACGTCATAACTCTGGCTGCGTATGGAACAGGCAAAACCTGCACACCGCTCAAGTTCACTCTACACCAAGCTGCTATCATACCAACGCTTGCGTAACACAACAAGGTGTTCAACGCACCACAATTTTCTTTTAAATAAACGTTTTGCTATGTTTTGTCAGCGCTGAATACAGCCCAGCTGTCCTATAGAGAGTGTGCACATGATGTCACAATTGGTAGGAGTCACTGCGGTTCAGTGTGAATGCCATGAAAACACAAACACTTAAAATTGGAAGGAGTTTCTGTATGATTGACTGTATAAACAGATTCAGCGTCAATTCAGAACAGACTGCCGAATGATAAAGAAAGAAACGCAAATGGATTGCACAAGGCTGAAGCAAGCTTCCTATTCGCCAACTTCTTGTTCAAATGTCCCCATTCCACCAGCAGTACGCGCCCCAGGACAGACTGTAACTGCTGCACGAGAAGTCAGCAAATAGAAAGCCGTCTTCAGCTTCATATTCATCGCTACCGACTGCACAAACAACTGGAATTCACACACCAGAATGTGAATTTGCAGTTGTCATTTTGTGTCATATACTGTATTAATCAGTCATCAATTAAATACTTGGCATTTTAGTTTCTGTGTATATGCTACATAAACATGTGACATAATTTATTAGAATAACACCAATAATGAGTGTTGTGTTTTAAAAACAAAGGTCGAGGTGGTTAGACAGTGTTTTCTAGCCTAAACAAATCCAGTTGTGCCTTATAAGGGGGACTCCACAAAGCATGTGTAGATAGTTAGCCATATAACTTCATAGATGTAGAAATCATGCTCGGAACAAAGAAACATTAAAGATCACGATGGCAACAATAATTTATATTTCACTGTCGAGCCCAGCTGCCTTAAATTTATGCACACAAGCACTTGTTTCCATTTCTAGTTTAGCTATTTCATTTTATAAATGCAGCCTTGTTGCAGACGGTTTTGCCACGCAGTCCTACAGCGGCAGCAACGCATACCCTCTATAGACCAGATCAGCCGTTCGTTATACAGAAGCAGGTTCTCATCACCTTGCCTCTTTTTTTAGGAGGAGAACAAGAGAGAGGACAAGAGGAAAACAGAAAGTTGACATGCGTCTCTAAATTTGAACTTTGAACTAATCAGTATAAATTAAAAATGATATGCTGAAGAGTTGCTGTGTGGTTGGCTGTATTAACAACACATTTAAAAGGCTGATCTCAGATTTGTTCCAGGTTTCTAATGCCAGCTAGCATACAGTGTGTAGAGGAGGACTGAAAAGTGAAATATTTCACATATTTGAAACAACCAAATATTAAAATTACAATATATTTCACTGACAATTTGCTGACCTGGAGACTAAACAAGATAAAAACAGACATCTAGATAAGGATCCTCTGGCCATTCAGTGGGGTTATTATATTGGCTTGACGCTTCAGACTCTAGATGAAGCAAAGGTATCTTTTCAGTGTATACTTTGGGAGAAGAGAGAGTAGACCTGACATGGTTTATAAATGACCCAATGGCACCAATTCAGTTATGGTGGTTCTTTAATGGCTTTTAGTACTGCTATTTTACAGTCTATTACTGGCTTCATGTTGTGTTGATATGTCATATTTATAAGATGACATTGCATTTATTAGTGGGAAACTTTTCAGAATTAGTGGGATTTTTTTTGATGAGCCCAGATTTTCCAGGTTGGGGGCATCTCAACAAAAAAAAGAAATATTTGTATTGTAAGCTTGTTGTATTTCGGTTATTTAGCAGCCACACATCAATGCTGCAGGGTAAATTATACACATATAAAAATACTAATATAAGCACACGTTATTTAATGCTTCTAACTGGATAAAAATATTACCCGCCTCACAGGTATCTTCTGCATATCATTCTGTTGTAATAATGCTAAAAGAAACAGCAAACAAAAAAACACCCCATAATTTCCAGCACATCTGTGTTGTTTCCACCCAAATGAACCTGAACACAAATCAAGGTGGACCCCGACCTCCAAGGTAGGAACTTCCCCAGTAGGACCTGAATTCCGCACATGGCGAGTGTCACTTGTCGTCCTCCTAAAAAGGGGCGGGGACGTGTTTCCAGACAAAGTTCCCGGATGTGTCGACCTCTACCTTTGCGTGTATTCACATCATAGAAGGGCGGACTTGGAGGAGGACTTGAGGGTGGGATTTGGGACAAACCATATCTATTGGATTTGGGACAAACCATATCTATTGGAGAAATAATAATAATAATTATTATTATTAGGTGAGGGGGCGGGGATGTTGCTGTGTAGGGCTCGTCTGTCAGCGCGGTTTACAACAGTGAACAGTTAAACTGATTTCACCAAGACTGAATTATTATTACTCACATTTCCATAACCCTGTGGGACCATGCCACCCCATAAACCGAATCTGAGGATACAGGAACTCCACTTCCTCGCTCCGGTGTGAAACGGCCCACTTTATGTATTAACACCTGCTCCTTGTATTTGTTAGCCACATTAGCATTAGTCTCGAAGCTCCAGGGCACAACTAAAGATGCAAACACCTCAGGCAGCGAACTTGTGTAGCTTTATTGATGGTATTTGGGGTAAGAAGAAAACTGAGTACATTCGTTAGATTTTTCGCCAAGCTGTTCCTTTAAATGGCGACACAACATTAAAAAAGGCACATGATAAAGTATACTTACACTTTAACGCAGTGTACACAGTGAGTTAGTGCCAGCACGGAGCGACGGCAGCGGCTGCAAATGTTCATACGAGCGTCGCTCCTACGTGCCGAGAACAAAGCATGTGAATTAATAACGCTACTGTCTCGGGACGACTCCTGCCACGACTGCGGCTTCTTTAGGGGTTTTGAGGCGGACTGAACACCCGTTGGCCCAATACCGCCTCTACAGGCCGGAGGTTTAGACATCAGCCGGTCTGAAAGTGTCCGATACTCTTTCTGATAAATGAATTCGGCTGCTTTAATTAAAGGGCATCAATCGCTGTAGTCCACCTGATTCCGTTATCCCCTTTTATCCTGTTAATAGTCAGGACCACCACAGAGCAGGTGTTATGTGGGTGGTGGATCATTCTCAGCAGTGCAGTGACACTGACGTGGTGCTGGTGTGAGTGGATCAGACACAGGAGTGCTGCTGGAGTGTTTAAACACTGTGTCCACTCACTGTCCACTCTGTTTGACACTCCCATCTTGCTGGTCCACCTTATAGACGTAAAGTCAGAGACGATAGCTCACCTGCTGCTGTAGAGTTTGTGTTGGTTATCCTTTAATCCTTCATCAGTCATCACAGGACGCTGTTGGCTGGATAGTTTTGGTCGGGGGACCATTTTCAGTCCAGCAGTGACACTAAGGTGTCCAGCAGCCCTGCTGTGTCTGATTCACTCACACCAGCACCACGTCAGTGTCAATGCAGTGCTGAGAATGATCCACAACCCACATAATAACTGCTCTGTGGTGGTCCTGTGAG
This sequence comes from Semaprochilodus insignis, assembly GCA_034552555.1. Taxonomy (NCBI): domain Eukaryota; kingdom Metazoa; phylum Chordata; class Actinopteri; order Characiformes; family Prochilodontidae; genus Semaprochilodus; species Semaprochilodus insignis. The sequence continues at coordinate 11,491,890 of CM067477.1, read as the reverse complement.
GGTCCTGACCGTTGAAAAAAGGTGATGGGGGATAAAGTATGCAGAGAAACAGAACATGCACCTATATGGTAAGTGGAGCTGATAAAATGGATAGGGAGTGTGGATCCATTGAGCTGTGGCTGATCTGTGAAGAAGACAACATAGTCTCAAAGAAAAATACTAAAAAATCGCACATCAATTATCACATATTTCTCAGAATACATCATGATGAAAACACACACAAACTTTAATAAGAGTAAAGAGCGAAACAATACAGAACATATGAGGATGAAGTATTTCCAAAAACAGGAAAATCGAGTAGATAAAACAATGACTTAACAGCGACATTGTGGAACTGAATGGAAAAAGATTATACTGACACTTGATTATGAAATAAGAGACAGTATAAGCCCATATGATTCAGATGATCGGACTGTTTTAACAGGTAAACAACAGCAGCAGATTCTGATACAGAAGATTGGCTAAGCTGTAGTAGACACATTAAACAGGACACTTATTCAGCTACACATGCTAACATAGGAAAAAGGTAGCCAGAGAAAGTACATAATTATGTTGGAGATGACGTGTGGAAAAGACACGGCTTCAATCAAGCCTGCTTGTCTAGAGATTGTGGAGAAAGTCTTATGGCTCAAGTGTGTACAAGTTACCAGAGCTACCAGTGGAGATCATGCAGAAAGTCCAGATGAGTCTGAAGTCAGATAATTGAAATTGGAAGGAACAGTGGCTGGAAATTCAATACATGACTCAAAGACAAATCTGAGTTTTTCTGATAGTTAAGGGAGGCGTCCTGTCCCTGAGGCTGCAGATTGGTCAAGTGTCCAAAGAAATGTGGTACAATTCTTCTTCACACCTCTCGGAGAGTATTCCTTGCAGGCAGCATAAGGAAACATCCAGATCATGCAACCACAGTGTTTTGCACCCACAAAATGTCTTCCAAATTTTCAAACATAGCATCATCCAGCATTAATCAGAACACAGCTACACAATTCAGCAATTACATGAGAGCATTCAATTATCACACAAATCATATATTTCATGTCTCGGTATGCTGTTGGTGTTCTGTCAGCTTCCCAGTTCTAAGGGAAAATGTCTGTTTGGATATTCTTCTATTTTACCATTTAGCTTTAGGGTAAAATGCAGTCTGTGTCTTTGAATCCTGCCTAGCTGTGTCCTTACTTGATGTTACCCACTGCTGGAAGTCATCTTCAGGATAAAGGGGTGTTGCCAGGGTGAGAGGTTTTTGAGGGGTTCAGGGTGAACCATGGATTCTCGTGCTCCATGAACCTTGTCCACCAGGTCAGGTTTTCAACTACTAGCGCCATGTTGCTTTGCCCCCATGCATGTGCAGAACAGATCATCTTGTTCTGCTTCTTCTGGCTGGACCACATAGTAGCTGTCTTCTGTAACTTGTTCGTCTACACCAGCTTTGACACAGAGCAAGGGGAAGGTACCAGAGTAGATAGTTCAGACTTGATCTCCATCTCAGGACACACAGAGACTAGTTCAGCCATGGATGATTGTAGGATAAGCAGTTAATGGCGTTGTGGCATCTATTGGGAAGTTAGCAAAGCTGGACGAAGGGGTCGACTAGGAAGCTTCCTACTAGGAAGCTTACTAGGAAGCTACAACAGGGAGTGTGAAAAACTTAAGAAAGTACATGGAACAGCTGGATAGGTATGGAGACAAAACGAGAGAGTATTTTTAGAATGGAATGCTAAGAATCAGGCTTTATACAGGACTCTAGAGAGAGTCCCTCATGGGAGTCGTTATAGGAGCCAATGAGTCCGAACCTCTGAAGGCATTCTCTGAAGAAGAAAGAGAAGAAGAAAACGTTGCAGCACATGCATGACAGCCTTTGAAGGAGATGAGAAAAGCATGTAATGAATGAGCTTAAAGAATGCTAGCTGACAGAGCTTGTACATGAGACTGTAAATTAAAGCGTTAAGTGAGTAGAGGAAGCGAATAATCTCACCTTTGATGTCTGTAGTTTTCAAAGAGACATCTGCCGTGGATCCCAAAGAAAGGCTTCCATCAGCCAAGCCACACAATGACCTCAAAGATGTGGCTGTCTACTTCAAGAAGCATGAAAGTACAGTACCAGTCAAAAGTACACTTGCTAGATATTGTACATTGTAGGTTTTAAGTTTACCTAAAACGTAGTACAGTATAGAAATCATAAGAGGTATTCAAAGTGGTATAAGGGCTCTTTAAAACTCTGCCTAAATCTTGGAAAAGGCAACTTTTGCATTCAGTAAGAAAGTTCCGGATAGTCTGGAAACTAGGCAGGCCAGGTCATTGCTTGTTGTTATTCTTCACTTCCTTTTTTTCGCCGGACTAGTAGGGAGGGTTAGTATTTCACTTTACGATATATTCCGTGTTTATGCTTAGGAATAAAGGACTCCCCAGCAAGGACCAACCCTTATGAAATTGGTTGACTGTGGCTGATGTATGATTATACAACCACGCTCACTGAAAATTGACTAACTAGACTAAAACCACCAACAAAGGTGCTGGGGACAAATCTCGAACCATATGTATGAAAAAGGTTCCAGTCAGCAAAATTCTGTCCCCAGGGAATCTTGAATAATGTTGTCACAAGGTGAAATTGGTGAAATTGGTGAAATTGAAGAGTTGATCTACCATTTTCAAAAGATTGTTTTTTACTTTAGTTTTATAGTAACTTAACATTTTTTCCCCAGAGGTAAAAGAGGTACAAGGTATGTCTTCCGCTGGATGTTCTCATGCATCATTGGATGCTTTTACAGTTAATAGCAATTGTGTAACATAATTCACCTGGTTCTCTATTATTCCAGCTGAGGGTAAAGTTACCAAGCATTGACCACTAAGTGCAACTACAGTACATGGTATGTTAAGGTGTTGGTGGTGTGCTGAATGCCATTTTTAGACTGCTGACTTTGTGAACAGTTCACTAAGGTGATGTTAACTGGCTATGTAGTTAGCAAAACTGTGAATCTGTTTATGGAAAAAACCTGGGAAAATGTCTCTTAAGAAAAGTAAAATTTTCAAAGGAAACCCAAAAAAAAGGGTTAAATGAGGGACCTGTACAACATGCTCTCATTCTGTTTCTATCCGTGCCAGTCAAAAGGTTTTCCTGAATTTGAAATTTGCACTGAAGCTATCAAAACTATAAATGACACACATTAAATTATGCAAAGACAAAAAGTTAAGAACAATCAAAATTAGCATTTGATACATTCTTTAGAGCAGCCCCCTTTTTTGCCTTGATGCAGCTTTGCACACCCTTGGCATTTTCTCAAGTAGCTTCTTGAAGAGCCTCTGTAGATCATGTTCCAGAAATAAAGAATTAGCCTTTAGATAAAAAAAAAATGTCTTAAATTATCAAAGACATGCATTCAATCAGGTGTGCATGCTTAATCTATACGGTGGAGTCAACTGGCATGTTGCAGTTCTCTAATTTCTGTGCTGTTTTGGCCTGAGCACTTCTCTTTCTTGGTTTCTGCCCTCTAGATAAACCTGCTTCACGCAGTCTTCTTTGAATTGTTGATATCGAAACAACTGACGCTCTAGTAGCATTGAGCTGTGCTTGTATTTTAGGAGCGCTTAATTGCCCATCTCGTAAGCTTATGACTCTAATAAACTTGTTCTCTGATTCAGAGGTCACTTTCGGCCTCCCTGACCTCGCCCGGTCCTCATGTGTACCGGTTTCTTCAACTCTTTTAATGGTTTTGGCCACAGCACTTACAGACACTTGCAGTGCTTTAGCTATTTGTCTTAATGTTTGGCCTTCCTTTCTTAAAGTAATTACAGACTCTCTTTTTTCTCTGCTTAACTGAGTGCGTTTTGCCATTTTACACACCCTTTACATTCAGATTGCCACTGAAGAGGTTTGCTGCCTATGTTTCTAGTGTACATGTATTTATAGAAATTAATTTATAGTACTGTCACATATAGTAACAGCTACGAAAAGGTTAATGAGATAACATGATAATTCACTTTTAAGACATGTAACTTATTTCTAAAGTCTTTTCATTCTGTTATACACAGTTCACTTCAAGCATATCTAATGTAATTTCATCAAAATCACTTTGCTTTTAGTATCCAATTCATGGAGATATACAATGTTTAAATCTTAAAACTTTTGACTGGTACTGTATCTTCTAAAAAGAAGCAGTCAAATGATATTCTGATGCCATCACAGTAGAGACAAGCGTTGACACGAAGGACCTGAGGGAAAAGAATACAAGTGATGAAGCTCCTCACCAAGTTCTGACAACTTAAGTACAATTACAACATTCAACTAATTATGACATCTAATACAGCTACATTGTTTGGGCATCAAACTTCTTGAACAACCAGCAACAATAAACATCCCACACCAGCATGTCCATTTGTAAGCTGTGCAACAACGTGGATACATTCAGCATTTTTCTTCATTCAAATACTGTTCAAAATAACATAAGAAGTTTAAAACATGAACCTCAGTACAGCAGGTCAGCATCGTCTAAATGTTTTGCTCTCACAGTATATGATAAATGCAAACTCACATACAGGTTTGCAGTCAATGGAGGAACACAGTGGAGGAATTTCCTGTGTTATCATATAGTGTGCTTCTCCTGCAAAGTACAATTTCATGAAAACACTGTCGGCTGCAGTTAAAGCTGGCTATTAGCTACTGCACTGAAATAAATAATGAAATAAACTGCTTTTAGTAGAATTTTACAGTTGGGAAGCTGCGTCTAGCTATCCTATAAAACTTCATAACACTGTTAACAAATTCAGAAAACCCATCAAATGACCATCTTGCTGGGAGTTTTAGCTGCGACACGGAGCATACGGGAAGGAACGCCAATAGCTGATGTATACATCCTGCTAACTTTGATTGGTGCTTGGCAGAGCTGATGTCACCTATGGCAAATTTAGTCCCACCCAAAAATTCTAAAATTTGACCCACTCTAAAATTTGAAAATGCTAGGAGAAAAAAAAAAAAAAAAAAAAACTCAAAAATTGCTGAACCGAAAACACCAACCATATTCTTTCACTGGCAGTTTTAGCTAATAATTAAAAAAAGAACAGTGTGTGATGTAATGATCACAGATAAACAAATGCAATTATAGAAATGGAAATAGGATTAAGAATATATCTTTAACAGGTCTTCCATGAAGCACGGATGCCCATCTCACATTGCTTTCATAACGTTTCGCCCGATCTAAAGGAACTGTGCTCCATGCATTCTTCACTGTTGTTCGCTAGGTGGGTTTTTCCTCTTTACACTCAGACTTGCTCTTTCAGACCGGACTGTTATCCTCTCTTATAGTGTTCTTTCTCCCAGGAATCTTCTCATCCTTCACTGACCTACTCATTTTAGACTCCCCCCACCTCAGATCCCATTTCATTAGCACCTCTTCTCTTCTATCTCTGCATCATGAACCTAAACTCTAAACATTCACTAACACCAGACATACAACAGATATACATTTCCTACATTTTGGACTTCATAGACCACTACTCCTTCATGGGCACTCACTGAGCATGCCCACAACCATTTTATTGCATCGGTTATCCAATCAAGGGAAGTGTAGCTGGCAGGAGGTTACATTCCAAATACGTAACCTCCATTTGTTAACAGACCTATTCAGGCTCAAAACCAGCATTTAATGTGGTATTTCTTATGTACCGTAAAATTTTGTAGTGCAGCATTGCATACTTCAGCCTCACTGGTCGGACAGAATGTATGATTTTGGGGCCGAAACAGATCACCTTCCAGCATGAACGGCCGATACCCAATACCTATAAAGGGGCGAGACTGGACTGTTACACTGCGTTGACATGTTTATGTTGAAAAAGTATCATTCTGCAGCTCATAGCATTTCAGCGGTGGCATGAAGCCATGCAAACATTGGCACAGTGACACAGTTACCAGTGGAAATGCATGATTATCAGAGGAGATAAAGGGGTTTTAAAGGTGAGTAAGTGCAGGAGGATGTTCTGAACTACTTTTGTTTTATAATACTGTGCTTGCCCTGCGATGGACTGGCAGCCTGTCCAGGGTGCTTCCTGCCTTCCGCCCACTGAACGCTGGGATACGCACTAGCCCCAGATTAAGAGATGAGAGGATAAGTGAATACTGTGCTTGGCAGGAATTCACGAACGAAGGTGTAGTATCTACGGCTACCAAAAAAAGAGAGCAATATCCAGTTTATTCCACGGTTGTGGTTGATGCGAAGTTGGGAAAACCGAACTCCTGATGGAACGATTCGCTCAACGCTGCAAGCTGCGGATTCTGCTTATGGTGGCAGAATTTTCCAACTCCATTGATAACGATGTTATGTCTGGCTTACCGTCATTCATCTGCCACAAACATGTGAACCAAGCATCTGTTATCTTTGCTGGTTCTGCTGTCTTCTGATACTCGCTGTACTGGGCTTTGTGACATACTCTGAAGTGCCATATTTGATTAGCAGTGTCTTTATTTTGCTTCACACTGGTACAAAAACACCAGACTGATGACATGTTTTCTATTAGGCCAGTTTTAGTAATAGTCAAACGCTCTGTATTTCAATTTAGTGCTTGTAAAAGGAACTGCAGGGTCCTGTGACCAAGGAGTCTAGCCAAGTTCTGCACCAATCCTTAACTCGCAAACTATGGATCAAACACTTTATGTCACTTATCGGCTAAATTAGAGAAATATCGGTTGAATGCATATTTTGGCTGAATATCACCCAATACCGATACACAGCCAAAAGATCCTTCCATCTCTACATACAACCAATGGGAATGCCACCATGGCATAGGGGCTACTAAATAAAGATGGATTCGGCTTCCTAACAGGAATGTTAACTATCTGCCTATTCTTCTGCATCAGAAGGCGTACCTTTGTAAGAGGCGAGCAGGCATGTTTATAACAGATGTAACAATGCTCGCTTCTTTCCCATTTTGGCCATAATACCCCTTTACTCAGCTCTTCAGACAGGTATCTCCTGCACTCTGAGACTCTGCAGATGAGACTGGAAATTGAGTATACAGCGCATCTTTCATAGGCAGCCAATGCAAAGCCACCACCAGCCACGCGTTATCAGCCCCATGCATCAAAACCTGCAGATAAGATGCTCTCGTTTGCTGGATATTTTACCTTTATGTGAACACACGGGCTACAACCCGTCCAAAACAGACCTTCATGTGAGAGATTCCAGTCCCGGCAGTCTGAGATCCCCCAAGTGTCCCAAAGCAGACACTCAAATGTGCTAAGTATACATTTAACTGGGCTGTCAGCTCTGCTAACGGACTGAACGCAGTTTAACTGGCCCAGATAAACAAACACTGCAACTAAACCGCCAACTTAACCGCAAGACACGAGCCAGCGCTAAAGGCGTGAGTAATAAAGTAGCCTCTACTTACACTACAGTGCACTACAGAGAGCGGGAGTACCGGCGGGTGGTACACTGAGGTGCCGAGATCAGACAGCACACAACACAGTGTATCTGGAAAAGACACACTGCTAGGGGGCGTTTCCTGCCACGACTTCTACCGCTGCTTCTGTTGGGATTTAGTGGAAGACCCAACACCGCTAGTCGTATTACTGCCACCTACAGAGTGGAGGTTTAGAAATAATAATAATAATAATAATAATAATAATAATAATAATAATAATAATAATAATAATAATAATAATAATAATAGCATTGTTGTGCAAAGCATTGTATGAGGCAAGTATGAAAGTATGAGGCTGTTTTGAGGTCAAAGGGAGGCCCTACCCAATATTACAGAGTGTACACTCATCATCAGAGGGATAGTTGCACCCAGAAGGAAGTGTCATATTGCAATGCTGTTGGGAAGGAAGATAAAGGTTACCAGGAACAATAAATGATGATAAATTTAGACTGATATGGGTAATATTTATTAAGCTATACACACAGAAGTAGTCTCTCAGTTTGGTGTCGGGCTGCCATGTTTGCTTACACAACATGGCAGATGTCTCGGCATGGAGTTGTAGAGGTTCCTAATGGTGTCCTGTCCTGGTGTCCATCTTGAATATTCTCATGCCGCTGCTGCAGATTTTGCGGTACAGGTGGAGGTGGAGTAACACCAGACCTTCTGGACGTATGACGCAATAAGACCCGTCCTTGCTCACGTTACAAGCATGGCCGAGTGTGAAACTTGAATCATTTGCATGTCTCACAATATCAAACCTACCCACCAAGTTTCATTCCTGTCGGTTGATTCTTTCTGGGTGCAACTATTCTTTTGATGAGGAGTGTATATAGCAATGTATTTGAACAGTAGCACACATCATCCCTGGTGTGTGTAACTGAGAAAAGACAGCTTTAATGTTGAGGAACATACACATGTGTATTTTCCACCCAGTTTCTGTTGTGTAGTTGTGCATGTGTGAATGTATGTGAATTTTAAAAACAATTATGTTAAACCCTCCCACACAAACACATTCCAATGAATAATACTGTAAAAGAGATGAACTAGATAAACAATAAATACATAAACTTTAAATGTTTTCCTGTTGTTGATCTAGTGGATAATGATGGTAGGAGTAGCAGTAGAATAATGAACAGAACAACAGAGATGAAAAAGGGCGCCTGAGTCGCCCTCTTCTGGTTAGACACAGGACTACAGGAGAGTTCACTGAAAACTAATAACTCGAGGAAAGTGACAAATGCCTTTGTACACACAC
>CM067477.1:11445284-11483065 GCA_034552555.1 Semaprochilodus insignis | reverse complement strand
GGTATAACTGGAGATTTGCAGCTTTAAAAATCCCCCTTGAAAAATCTGCAGGAGACATTGTATGAGGCAAGTATGAAAGTATGAGGCTGTTTTGAGGTCAAAGGGAGGCCCTACCCAATATTACAGAGTGTACACTCATAATAATAATAATAATAATAATAATAATAATAATAATAATAATAATTAGTCTAATCTATCTATCTATCTATCTATCTATCTGTCTGTCTGTCAGTCTGTCTGTCAGTCTGTCTGTAAATATATATATATATATATACATATGTGTGTGTGTATATATATATATATATATATATATATATATATATATATATATATATATATATAGATAGATAGATAGATAGATAGATAGGTACACATCATCAAAAAATAGTTGCACCCAGTATCAGACTGCAATGCTATTTGGATGATAAATGTTAACGCAATGCAAAGACGTCTCAGCATGGAGTTGTAGAGGTTCCTAAAGGTGTCCTGTGATAATCCATCCAGTGCAGCTTGAATATTCTCACACAGTTCCTGCAGATTTTGCAGTAGAGGTGAAATGTTGATAGCACATCCAATAGCATTCAATACCTTTGGGATGTGGTATAACTGGAGATTTGCAGCTTTAAAAATCCCCCTTGAAAAATCTGCAGGAGGCATTGTATGAGGCAAGTATGAAAGTATGAGGCTGTTTTGAGGTCAAAGGGAGGCCCTACCCAATATTACAGAGTGTACACTCATCATCAGAGGGATAGTTGCACCCAGAAGGAAGTGTCATATTGCAATGCTGTTGGGAAGGAAGATAAAGGTTACCAGGAACAATAAATGATGATAAATTTAGACTGATATGGGTAATATTTATTAAGCTATACACACAGAAGTAGTCTCTCAGTTTGGTGTCGGGCTGCCATGTTTGCTTACACAACATGGCAGATGTCTCGGCATGGAGTTGTAGAGGTTCCTAATGGTGTCCTGTCCTGGTGTCCATCTTGAATATTCTCATGCCGCTGCTGCAGATTTTGCGGTACAGGTGGAGGTGGAGTAACACCAGACCTTCTGGACGTGTGACGCAATAAGACCCGTCCTTGCTCACGTTACAAGCATGGCCGAGTGTGAAACTTGAATCATTTGCATGTCTCACAATATCAAACCTACCCACCAAGTTTCATTCCTGTCGGTTGATTCTTTCTGGGTGCAACTATTCTTTTGATGAGGAGTGTATATAGCAATGTATTTGAACAGTAGCACACATCATCCCTGGTGTGTATAACTGAGAAAGGACAGCTTTAATGTTGAGGAACATACACATGTGTATTTTCCACCCAGTTTCTGTTGTGTAGTTGTGCATGTGTGAATGTATGTGAATTTTAAAAACAATTATGTTAAACCCTCCCACACAAACACATTCCAATGAATAATACTGTAAAAGAGATGAACTAGATAAACAATAAATACATAAACTTTAAATGTTTTCCTGTTGTTGATCTAGTGGATAATGATGGTAGGAGTAGCAGTAGAATAATGAACAGAACAACAGAGATGAAAAAGGGCGCCTGAGTCGCCCTCTTCTGGTTAGACACAGGACTACAGGAGAGTTCAGTGAAAACTAATAACTCGAGGAAAGTGACAAATGCCTTTGTACACACACACACACACACACACACACACACACACACACACACACACACACACACACAATGAAAGGTCCCCTCAACATGAATAGTATATGGACACACACACTTTTCCTTATACCAAGAAACTAGAACATGTTTGAAAAAAGTATTTTTTTAATTAAATATTATATTAAAACTTTTTTCTTTATATAGTATCTTAAACAAATCATGCTGAAATCACTGAAATCCCTATATAATTTAGATTGCTGCAAATTTAATTTGCTCAAGAGCATAGTTATCACAAACATGAATAATTCTACTAACATTCACAGGACAGCTTAAAAACAAAACAAATACAGCTTAAAACAAAGTGAGATTTTCAGCAAACTGACAGCTGATGGACAGTGATGTGAGTAACGGAACGTCACTCTGGTCATAAGGCACTGAGGTTCTTACATCTGGACTTTTTTGAACAATTTTCTGATAAAAAAAAACTGAATACACGTATCATTGGCCCTCCAACTGAAACATCAAACAAAAAGACAGTTATGCTGATAGAAAAGATGACTGTGTCCTTTTACTGTAGACAGTTTATTTGTACTTTTAAGCTTGTCTGTGCAGGCTAAATTGCAAATATTGCAAATTGAATCAACCGTCCTTGAAGATTTCTAACTTCAAATTCAAGGCCCATTGACCTTCGCCCACAAATGCTTCTTTCATAGCTGCTGTTGCTATGTTAGACAAGCTTTACTTTACACGACGCAAAACCCATTCATCATAATAAGTGACTGGAGCATACCGTTTTTATTACTACTATTATTATTATTATTATTATTATCATACAATAATATAGACATTATTTTCTATATAAAGAGACCAAAATCTCAGGACTGACTAGATGTAATAGATTCAATAGATTCAAGAAGGAACTAGCTAACAGTTTGTCCAATCAGGTTGCAACAGACACATTTGTGGGCGAAGCTTGGAGAGGTTGACTGGTAGTGCAGTTAGTCATTCATTTTGGTTGCTATAGTGCTGACTTCCACTCTAATGGAAATTGCATCATATCCACAAGTCATTACAAAACTCGGGACGAATGCAATCAAGCCTTTCTCACTTCATACAAAATCACACTAAAACATGGACGAGTGCTTCGGTTTATTTGTTGATTGTTTTCGTTATTCAAAGACAGCTGGTGGAATTCTGGCGTTGTACATAGGTAGGCCTATGTAAAACTGTTGCACAGATTCCTCAAGCAGACAGATCCCATGACCCCAGGACATTCACTTGCTCGTGCTCTCGTTGCTATTAGAAGTGTTAGGGTTGGGGAACAGCTCAGGGTTTTCTGCTAACGTTGCACGGATCCTTTTTTTCTCCTTGAAGCGGCCTGAGTGAGACACTTTAACATGACGTCCTTTTGTGGCTGTTTTGTCCACGATGCGTTCAAGGCGTGCGTTGAACTGGCTGTCGTCGGGTGATCCAGCAGTTCCGGGTGTGGCCTCGGCACTGTTGTATTCGGGTGATATCTCATACAACACCTTGGGCTCGGATTTCTTCTTGCGGAGGAAGGTTAACTTCCACCAGGCAGGGGCAGGCTCTGCCGTAGCCATGGGGAAAGAGAGGCTAGACCTGCGGGATTGAATAAAAAGAGCTGAGTGGGGTGGATGACTTGAACTCAAATTTCTGTCACAGTGTTTTCCTCTGTCTGGACAATAGTAATATGATATCATGATGTATAAAATACTGCTCGTCTAATACTACTACACATTCTACACATGGTCTCCACTACTGTGTAATGTAACATCATATGTGTTTCATCTAGTATCCAACATGGTAGAGGAATAGAATTATGACTGCACCCATGTTTTTGGACAGCTTGCTAATGAACATGCAGGTGTGGTTTGTTGAATGGAGCTGGTGGTTGTAAAAATTTGGCGCTCAAACAATGCAATTTCTTTGGAAGCCATAATTAGTAGAAGTATCTAGTCTTCACAATGCAGTGTTTCTCATTTTACCTGGATAACTTTAGCCACAAACTGAGGAAAGGTATTGTAAAAGAGACACAGCTTTTGCACAAGTCGTGGTGCTTCATTAACCAGCCGTTCTTGGCCCCAGCAATGTTGTACATAAGTTCAGCTGAACTCTAACAGCTCATCTAAACCTCAGCTATGTCTTCTTCTCTCTGCCATCAGCTCTTGAATGACTCTCAGGTCTTCTTGCTCTACCAGAGATGTTATGAAGAAGAAGACCAATCACTGGTTGATATATGACTAGGTAAGCTCATAATGCTCAAAATGGCTTCCATTTACAGAGAAAGTCCCGCCCTTCCAGACATAGAGTAATTTAGCTTGTTGTTTATGCTGTAAGTGGACAAAGGTCATTGATATTGTTGCACTAGTGGAGAATGTCCCCCCACCTCCCTCCTTTGTTGTTGACATCTGCACAGTAGCCAGAACAACCCCCAAAACACATGTTTTTTCAGATCTTTTGTCAGATTTGAACAGAATTTTAAATCACTTTGTGTTTTTTGAAACGTGTCCTTCCGTTTCGAGTATTGCAATTACAAAGGCAATATAGCTTCTCCAACTCGCCTGACCGCGTGTCTTTGGACCGTGGCAGGAAACCCATATAGACACAGGGAAAACATGTGAAAAGTCCAAGTTGCCCAGGCGAAGAATTGAACCTTGGCCCTTGGCCCTCCTTATGAATTTTATTCCAAGTCATGTGAATAAATAACCTCAAATAATGTGTCAAAACATTTCTTGGTACATGCTACTATTTTAGGGCTGATTGTGGTAGATACTAAAGTTAACTGACATTTAACTTTTGCATATATACTGTTTTGTAACTACAATAGAATTGAATGTACTTATTGTACTTGTGCATGTATATGTGGTGTTTGGGAGGTTACAGGACTCTTATAAAGTTTGGGCTGGAAGGCAGAGGAGCTGAACTCTGTGAGCACTATGTGGCTAAGGCAGAGTTTCTTCCCAGACCACCAGTGGGCCATGAAGCACCGTCTAGTGGTCTGTACTCAGGTGGAGACAGTAGTCTGTAATGAGCCAGAAATGTAATATATATCCACACTAGTGTATCTACATTAAGTGGTAACCAAGAGTAACCTCTGATGTTAGAATTTTGACAAATTTTTCTTTAACCAAATTTCTTGGAGAAGTTCATAAATGTTGATGTCACTTTTCTGGTGGGCTGTAGCTGTTATCAGGTGGCCATGGGGCAGAAAAGGTTGAGAACCCGTGTTCCAGGGTACAGATGGCATCTAAACAATGATCCATCACCAAGATTTTCTCTTTTTATGAAAGGGAAGAAAGGAGTGGCAGAAATGGATGAAAAGGGTGGAAAGAAAAGAAAAAGGAAGGAGGAAAAAAAAAGCTTTGCATAAATAGGCAGCCATAACTCAAGAGACACCAAAGTAGTAGAATTATCTGGCTAACCAGGAAAAGTTTGGGAGATGTTTCATAAAAGCAGTCATTCTCAATTAGCTTAAGCTGAAATTTAAACTGTCCAGTTACAGAAGACATGATGGACAAACCGCAGTCTGTGGCTTAGGTTGTATAGCTATCAGAGAAGCCCGCCTTTGTTATATTGCTCCCTGCTTTGTCAGGTAGAATAAAAGAGATGGATTTAGAGTGACTCCTGTGTATAGATTGTACTCATTCAGGACAGTGAGGATAGAGTGAAACTCATGGGAGCTTCAATGGTTGGGTTTTCATAAAAGAGACACAACAATTCATATGAACTTTGTTGGTACACTTGTTCGTGTATGCAACAGAGGCACCATGTTGCAGCACCTCTGGAGCAGCCTTGTTAAAAAAGAACAACATTATTCCCCAGTGAAAGAGCAGGGCCATTAGAACCTGCAGTCCTCGGATACCGCATTACTTTTCCTTCAGTGCGTCCTTCGGGAATTTAACAAGAAACCTTCCATGCTCAGCAGCGAGTTCACAGTCACAACCAGCTAATGCTCATGGACATTAGCAATAAGAAAAGTGTGTAAGCTGAGATCCCTGAAGGTGTGGGCAGAAGCTAGGCTAATGTTAAGATCTGGGTCTATGGGGTGACAGCACTGCTGAATTTTTTATTGCAACTCAATAGGTGCCATATGGCTGAGCTATGCTAAGGTGGAATCTGTGGAGCTCCTATTACAGGCCTCAAATTTCATAGCTACATACAAAAGCCAGGAGGCTACATGCTAACATGATGCTAATGCTCATCTGACCTGATATAAGATAAGGTTATGGCCTAAACTGGCCGTAGATAGTAGCGCATGCTGTTGCCTATATTACTTGTATAGCTCACAGTCATAGCCAGTGTTCATTCTTTGGCCTAATAAAAGAAGAGTCAGTCAGATAGGATACTGAGTGTCGTTGCAATGTTGTCTTGCGCTACGTGACTCATGCTCTCCTTTGCAGTAGTTCGTTCGTTCATGTTACCGTCTGAAAGAGGCTGTTGCTGGGGAGTTTGTTAGCGCCATAATGCAAGCATAGAAAAGAGCAAACACACCTTCAATCTCTCTCCCTCTCTCTCTTTCTCTCCCTCACTCTCTCATACACACAGAGATAAAGCTGCAGCATTGTGCCTGGCTCTATTCAAAGGAAAGGAGTAAACTGGTGTGTTGCTCAGCAACTGAGTGGTCATTTCCATACTGTATGCTAATATCTAAGCCCTGTGTGTTGGCTTTGACTTTTGCCCTCTTTGATGTTTGTATGAGAACAGAGAGAAGCCGGGGCGGCACTCTTTCAGCTTTCAGGCCAAGAGGAAGTTACATTTGTTCTCCTATTAAAGCAATTTCTCATTGTCTGTTCTACAGCAGAATGCGGACAGAGGTTCTACAAGCACCCTTGTAAAGTTCTACAAGGGTTCGGTGTCTTGTTTGAGGAAATTCACTGCTGGATAGTCCCTTCATTTGTTTGCGAAAGATAAACAGGCAGTTCATTTCGGTATCGTGGCAAGGTCAACTGGGATTGGTGAATAATTTCATCAACCATCGCTTTGTAGGGTATCACTATTATTTGAAATGCAAAAGACTTCACAGGGCATCAGGTACAGATTCTCTAGCTAGCAAATTATTGGCTGGGAATAATCAATCAATCTGATTATGTATTGATGGTCTAGTTGCTAAAAACTTTCTGAGTGAGTAAGTAAATAAGTCTTTATTTATATAGCCCTTTTCTAGACCAAGTCTCAAGTAAGTGCTTTACAACGGAATACAATACAATAAAATACAATGATAATAGTATGATAAATCACTGTTAAATCAATATAACACTCACAAAGATGCCAAAACATCACCAAGCCAAGTTCACAAACTGCTAAAGGCAAGATAATAAAAATAAGTCTTTAAATGTTCTTTAAAAACATATACCAAGGCTGAAGCTCTGATGTCAATAGGAAGATCATTCCACAGTTTTGTGGCATAAGCTGCAAAAGCAGCTCCTGTCTCATTTTGATTTGACTTTGGTTTGGGGGACAACTAGCAGCCCCTGGTTTGAAGACCTTAAAGTTCTCTGCTCTTAAGTAGACATAAAAGCTCAGTGAGGTATGCTGGGGCATCGTTGTGTAATGTCTGATAGGTCAGCACTAGTATTTAGCTCACAGGCAGCCAATAAAGAGAGGCCAGCATTGGTGTAATACACGCCCTGTGTTTGTCACTGATGTATATGACTTCATAGGAAATAATATAAACTTTCAGTTCAGTTTAGGTCAGAATAATGCAGTCTAGCATGAAAGAGAGTATAAAGAGACCGCCTTTATTATAAACACTGTGATAATTTAATAGTGCTGGTAACCTTGATACCTAACTTCATTTACTGTGGTATCAATTTACTGACATACATTCTGACCTCAGCATGGACACGCCTTTAACCTTGAGCAGTCATTGCCCTGCCTCATTCTTAACAAGCATCCATGCATGTTTACTGAGCATGAACTTTACACTTGATCTATTTCCAGTGTTTCATTTTGTGGGTTAAAGAGGTTGGAGTAAAGTGCAGGCCACATCCTCACGCTATGTCTGATGTGCCCTCAGGGTATGAATGACTGGCAGGGAGAAAAACGTGTAAGGATCAAACCCAGCCTTTAATATTTGAATTAACATGATTACAATGACCGAGGAGAAGCCGTGCTGAATCAGCATTCGGGCTTTGAGATGATTGATAGTTTGATGGGCCTTAATGGTAAAAATAAAGGTGTGAGGATTTTGCTATTGCTAAAAGTTGCATTTTAAAGTCTTCATGGGCTAAAGCTAAGAATTTGGGCCTGGGAACCTGGTCTGAGATCAGTGCAAAGTGCCAGTGTCTACAGTGCGTGACATTGACCCATAGGGAAATTGTGATTCCACTTGAGTGGTCTGATAAGTGTGACAGGTTTTGATAAGGCACAATTGCTTCTGTGCCCCAGTTTCGATGGCATTCTACCTCTCAATCACATCCTCTGATCTGACTGATCATGCAAATCCAATAAAAACAGGTCCGGTCAGGCCACGCAGCCATTTTGCACCACTCTCTGAACTTTACAGCATAACTGAGCATAATATATACATAAATCTTTCAGAGCGCTGTCTCTGTAGACTACTATAAAGACGTTTGCGAATCTCTGACGTTCGGGGTTTTAGCTTTATTGTTGCCGTTATTTCTCCTGAATAATGAAATTATTCCTGTAGTTTTCTAGAAGCTGAGATAAGTAGATTCTAATAGCTGAGAAAGTCAGGGATGAGTTCATCCTAGATTCAGGCAAAATTTGAATCAGTGGTACACTAACAGTATCCAAACTATGAGAAAGGCGTTGTTTTACAAGCTCTATAAATGTCCAGCCTTCTGTTCTGCTCTGGACCTCTTATCTCCAGCGAGATATATCCACTGTAAATATTTACCAAATGTGGGGCAGCAGTAAGAGATGGAGTGAAAAGCGTCTGTTCAGAAGAGATTGCGTGGAAAGCAAGTCCCATTGACTTGCATAATGGCATGGAGAAGATTTACCTCTTATTTGAATATCTATTCGGGCAACTTTTTCTAGACACAGGTAAAAACAAGCCCCTTGCTAAAGTAGTTTTAGAGAAGACTCATGAAACAGAGTGTGATTTAGTTTAAGACTGAAAGTGTATTGAAGACCACCTCCCAAAGTAATAATCTGTTATTCAGGTTTTCAGTCATCCAGGTCACTGAACTGCTTCACTAAGAAACACATAAAGAGACACACACACACACACACACACACACACACATATATATATATGTATATATATGTGTGTGTGTTCTTCTTTGGACAGCGAAGATACACAATGATGGATGGGACGGATGAATGGGGGAGGCAAAACATAATATTAATAGTTAATATTATTTTCCCCACCCACTGGTGCACAGTGATGTCATCAAAACTTTTACTTTTAGAGGTGAAAAAAAACCCACCACATTTTGTGTCATGAAGATTATGATGAAACAAAAATGTTGCCTTGTAAATGATACGATGAATCAGGCTTAAAATGACCCGGGACATGAGCTAACCAAGTTGATTTTTAACAAGGTTACATTTTATGTCAGCTATTCAGCTCTTTCCAGAATTATTGCCCAGCACTTCATGACTCTATCACACCCATCAGAGCTGAATGCCATTGGAAATAAAAATTAACCAACCCTCAGTTACTTGTTGTGGCAAAGTTTTCAAAGGCTGGCGAAATAGCTTCAGCTATTTTCAGTTACAGTTTTAGCTATTCGGAACTTCACTGAAATATTTTTTTGTTCTGACAAACTTCTACTATTACAGTTACACTTAAACAGACGTGTACATTTTGCAATACTTATGTAGAGTCTCATGCAAAAGTTTGGGCACCCCAGTCAAATAGCATTATTTAGTGACTTTTTTAAAGTAAAAATAAGTTAATTTTACAGAGAATAGAACACACATTTTAATGCATGTTACTGTTCAGTTGTTATATTTAACAATGGAAAGGACCTTTTGTCCGATGCCCTTGTCCAGACAATAATTTTTGATTGTTCCATTCGTTGAACATGCTGTAAAATGCTGTTGTTTGGGCGCTACTGGTGAAATAATATGTTGATTGAAATAGGTTATCACATTCTCTACATGAAACACACAAAGCACAGGTACAATTCATTTGTTGAATTAAAAAAATATTGGGGGGAAACACAAAATGTGCCCTGTGCAAATTTATGGCACAATTCATATTATATACACTTATTTTTCTTTAATGTTAATGTTGGCAAATGAATAGAAAGTTTGTTCCCTGTTCCCTGTAGAGGATGTACATAATTTTACTTCCATAAAATGTCATTTGACCAGGGGTGGCTAAATGTTTGCTTATGACTGTACTGCATTAAACACTACTTCCATACAAGTCTATGCATAAGTATTTTATATTTATATTTGAAAAAAGTACAAAAGTGTTTTTTTTGTTAATGTACTTCTGTATCAAAAGTATTATTTATTACTTATACAGTACTTATTATTATACTGTCTTATTTTGTATATCATACATGATTATTTTGTTCCATTAAGGAGAGCTGTGTAACTGTAGACAAAAATAACTAACATAGTTTTTCATGTCTGCCATCATACAGGTCTTCTTGTTCTATAATCAGCTCTATAGTCAATTAAAATATTTTTTCTTCTTAAGTACACTTAAGTACATTCTACTGTAAAAGCAATATTGTTGTACTTTTGTTGAAGTAGATAGACATTTATTAATACACATTTTACTAACCTTATGTCCACTTTTGCTTAAGTATATAAGTACTCTAATATGTACAGGTCAACATTTAAGTGCAAACCAGGATTAACAAAGCAATAATCATTTACCTATTGCAAAAAGTTATGAATTTAATTAAACCATTTTAGTTAGCTACTAATTCCACGTTGAGGACATTATTGTTCTAGCTTATTCAGGGTACCAGAAAGACCAACTCTGCTTGGTATTCATGTCAGGACAAGTAGGCCACGAGAGACAGGTGACACTTTATGGTTAGTTAAGTTAAAGACTTACTTTAGACCATTAATGTGTGAGCAAGATGATCAAAGGTCACATCAAAACAGCTCTTCTCTCAGCTTTATATGCATTGTAACATAAAACTCCTATACAAAATATTCTAATCTAGAATTATATTTATATAGAACTAACAACATGTTTAGCAATTTATTACCCTATTATTATTTAATTGTAATTTTTCTCTGTGTTTAATTTGACTGTATTTTGTGCTATAATGTCTCTGTTGGGTGGGTGCTTTCAGTAGGGTCTTCTCACCTGTCTGAGCGTAAGTGCGTCACGGAGACTGTGGCTGCGATCGTCCCTCCAGAGGTTACTGGCCTTTGGTTCAGTCCACTCAGTGCTGTTTACAGTCGGGTCCGGTGAGTGCAGTCATCGCCCCGTGTTGATGGCTTGAGACCGCTTTTTCCACCTTTTCATTTGTTCTCCCTCTCTGCCTCTCTTACTCTCTCTCTCTCTCTGGTTTCGTTTATACTCTTCTTTCTGACAACCAGGTGCAGCTGAGCAGGTGCATGCTCCTCCTACTGTATCACATACACACACCTTCGCACACAAATGTACTCATGCCCACACATACACACACACACACACACACACACACACAGTCTGAATGAGGTTCCACCTCCCACTCGTGCTTGAGTAAACAGGGCTGCGGTGACATGGTGACAGCAAATGAAGACACAAACACAGACCTACACTTACTAGATCTCATCTGCAGCACACTAATTGGATCTGTAACACCTGTACACATGAACCTGCCAGCCACTTATCTAACCTAGAACTACAATGACAAGTTCAGTCTGACCTCTATATAGAGCTCCACATAAAATCAGTGCAGAGTATATCAAGTGTACTTTACATAAAGTGACCTTCTCTTTCTGAGGAAAACATGTTTCTGCCAAATGACGTTCACTTCTCTATTTGATTGTTTTATTATGCTTATCTTTTCTGGAGTGAACACTTGTATTAAGCTGCATCTTAAACCTTAAAACTTTATTGGTTTTTGTCCTTTAAGTTTGGCTTTTACATCAACATGGCTTAGCATCTGTCGCAATCTTCAAAATGTCTGCCGGCTTAAATGATTACAGTGTTATTCAGAGAGTTTTGTAATGAAAAGCTTCATTCTAGAGAAACTAATGGCTCAGATTTTTCCTTACAGTGGTGATGATAGGAACCAGACATCCGAAACATTTAATAACTTTACAAGCTACATCACAGAAAGCCAATACCTAAAATGGTTATGAATATACAGCTTGGTATATAGGGCATTGTTTTATGATAGGTTTGAGATAAAGTCTATTGCCTCGACCTTTGAGGTACATGGAGGGTATTTTCCAATGGAATTCACAGCAGTTACCACTACATATATAAACTTAAAAGACATGTATACGCTCAGAAAATGGATTTTGAGTGTCTGTTCGTTTTTCATAAAGAAATACCGATATTCTGGTATGACAGATACCAATTCTGTTTTGCATCTAAACATGAATGCTACTTTGATTGCGTTTAAAGTTCCACATGCAAGGTGTGTTCTGCCATGGCCATGTCCTCAACTGATTTCATTGGCTACTGCTGGTTTGGGGCTTGAGATTGCCTTTCTGAGACTTGTTGATGAATTAACTGGCCTTATGTCTGGCCAGTGAAAGCTTGATGAGTAAAACTCATATCTTTCCCATTGGCTCCTGACACCATCTGTTTGATTACTGGGTGTGTATACTCACCCCCTCACTCACCCTCAGTGAGTAATCAATCCTCCCAGGCTACCTTTGCCTGTGTGTTCGATTGTACTTATACTGTATTCTATTTGCAAGGCTTTTGACAATTTCATCAGTGGTGCTGGCTTTTGAACTGAGCACTGATGACAAGTCGGGTGGTCCCTCTCTTTTTTTTGCAAGTTTGCATTTTGATTCAGGACACTTTTCCGTCTTAAATGAGCTTGGATTCGGAGAAACAGCAGCATTTCTGGATCATGCTTGTGTATGGTTTCGTGTTGTATATGGTAGAGTTTAAACTTGGAGCAACTAACTGTGTTCACAGACGGTGGGTTTCGGAAAGTATTCCTGAACCCATACAGTGATTTACACTACAGAATCTTAAAGTTTTTTAATTCCAGTGCGCCCTGAGGGCCAGAAAATCATAGCCATCCAGTACTGGTTTTTGGCCTTGTCCCTTGCATACAGAGATATCTCTGGATTCTCAGAATTGGTTTTAGATTTCATCATCTACAGTAAATGATTTAATATGCTGTAGATGATGACATTCCTAAACCATTTGACTTTGACAAACGTTTATCTTGAATTATTGTAGTAGTAGCCAACACTGCCCTTACTTCTGCAAGACCTAGACTCTCTGGGATGCTCATTTTATGCCCCTCTTTTTACTGACCTGTTGCTAGTAAACATAATTAGCTGTGAGAGGCTCGACCAGTTGCTTATTTACAATTACAAAGCTTTATCAGTCTTTTGTTGCTTCTAACTTTTTTAAAAGCCTGTATTTAGAAAAAATATTCATTTAATAATCATTTAATTTGAATCTTTGTCCTGTTTCCCATTAAATATATGGTTTCAGTGATTTGCACATTACTGG
Source organism: Semaprochilodus insignis (assembly GCA_034552555.1). NCBI lineage: Eukaryota > Metazoa > Chordata > Actinopteri > Characiformes > Prochilodontidae > Semaprochilodus > Semaprochilodus insignis. Next base: position 11,469,853 of record CM067477.1, on the reverse strand, counting down.
CTTCTGTTTTTGTTTACATTTTGCACAGCGTCCCAACTATTTTGGAAACAAATTTGCAGTGTAGACATTGCAACTCCTGGTTCCCACCACCACTTTAAAAAAATGAACCATAGCATATAAAAACACCCTGCATGACTTTGTTTATGTCTCACAGACTGATGTATGCTGAAATCTAGAAAATAATTTAGTAATTTCTCTGCATTTCTACCCAGGTTAGTCATGTGCAAATTTAACATGTATGTTATTGGCTCCAATTTTGGTGCCAAAAGAAAGTCTCTGCGAAGCAAACTTGGCAGCGTCCAAGACACATACTTTCTGTGGGGGCACATGCAACACTGTGCAAATTGCAGTCTGCGCTAATGCTTATGACTTTGAGGTCAAATATTTTCTCCATAGTTTAAACATAGAACCTCATTCACTGACTAAGCCATACCGGCACTGTTAGACAACAGTTCTGGAATATATCACATTTGAAATTGGGTCAGTCCATGTCAACTAACCCAGGAACTGCAACAATTAGAGCAAAATCTTAATTCAACTAACATGCAAATTTCAAAGCTGTGATCCCACTGGGGTTTTTTTAGCTATGAAGTTCTGAAGTTTGAACTATGCTTATGATCATACGCTTCCAAGATCAGTACCATTTATACAAAGAGTGAACCAATCAATCTAACATAAAACTACATTCATTAGATCTTAGATCTTACCTGTGCGTAAAGCTACAGTCATTAGAGCTACTAACCATTAAATACAGAAGCAACTGAATCAGATTTGATAAAGCTTAATACTGCTGCTGGCTGCTGCTAATATCTCACCTCTGTCCAGCAGAGGGCACTCACTCACACCATCACAAGCAGTTTTACAGCAGTCTCAGGGCTGGCACAGGGCCCTGGCATGGGTATATATGTGGAATGGTGGTTAGTGACCAGTGTGCAGATTGGTGCCAGGGGTCAGTTTCAGGCCATTAGCCACAGTGTCCGCCCTGTTGGGGACCAATGAAGCCGGCCTGGTTCTCTGGCTAAAGGGCCCCTGAGTGTAGGCATGCACGCTCAAGCCAAGCAGGCCAGTCAAGACTTCACAGTGAAAGGAAAGCAAAATGGATATGTTCAAGCCAAAAGGTATCTTTTTGCAAACGGCAGTAAGTATGAGATGAGGCTGCTAGAGCTTTCTGCTAAGATTTATGTTTCGCTGTATTTGACTTTACCGGATCTGACATTCATCTGTATGGATTTAAGAGTTATGATTATTTATGCTATATGTCTTTGTCTCATCTCTTTGCATGGTATTTTTAAAGCTTAGTCTTCTTTTATGACATTATTTATGACAACTACAAAAAAGGTTTATGACAATCAGGTCTATAACAATACAACGCTACACCCTGACGCATCAGTCTGAAGGTGGTAATTAAACTGCATTACAGATTTTGTAATGTTATAAACAAATAGAACTGAGTATGCACTTTGTTCCACTACTGTGTATATACTACCTCCAGTTATGTAATCAGGCTGAAATCTGAGATTTTACCATGTACTAGCTCCCATTGTACATTCACAACAGTGGTCCAGTGGTCTCACTGGGTGAAAAACTGCACTTTTAGAGATAATGGCTTTTCTCTTCACAGCAATAACATAGGTCCCAGCCAAGACTGACCACCTCTCTTGCCAGCAAGGCCCTGCTGGACTGCCTGCAGGAGGTTTTCTTACAGATCTGCATGCTGCTAATGATGTCTCTCATGAGACAATGCAGCATTTAGTTTTGAGCAGCTTTTTAGTTTTATAGGATAGTTTAGTAGAGGAATTTGAACCATACCCCAAATGCAGGCATGTTTGGTGCCTGAGGTTTGCTTCTTTAGTTCTGTATTGGAACTATGAGGCCAACTAAAAAGTAAAGTTTATCCCAGACCCCCTGGCAAACTGCACACCTATATCATCACTCTCTTGTCTCAAACTGCATTTGGTAGGCAAGTAAACTGGAAATACACTCATCATCAAATGAATAGTCGCACATAGTAGCACTCAGAAGGAATCAACCGGTGGGAATGAAACTTGGTGGGTTGGTTTGACATCCCAATGTCATACTGAGAGACACTACTTCTGTATGTGTAGCTGAATAAATATTGCCCATATCAGTCTAAATGCATCATCATTTATTGTTCTTGGTAACCTTTATCTTCCTTCCCCATAGCATTGCAATTCCACACTTCCTTCTGGGTGCAACTATTCTTTGATGATGAGTGTAATAGTAAGAATACATCTAGTTAATTCTGATTGGTGCAATTACTTGCTAGCTACACTACTCTCATAACTACAGTGCTAAATAAGGGAAAAGAACATTGGACACTAAACATGTTGTGGCTAACTGCATTTGGATTGTGTTCTAAATGTATTTATTTATTGGCAAAACCCGTCTTAGTTGGCCACCTAACCACATTATAATGTCTTATATAAGGCTGAATGATAATGTTTAATGAACACTTCTCAGTTTTGTCCAGGACTGACAGTTTGGAATGATGGACTCAGCTATCAGTGCTGTGAAAAGATCACCAAAGGGAATGATGCTCTTATTGGTTTTGCCTGCCACCTGGTGGGCGAACCATAATGTTCCCTCCTCTCTTTTTAGTGCAGGACAAGTGAATCTCCTCCTAGGAGGTTTCCTTTTGGCCACAAGGTGGCATGAAGGAATAAGCATGTCTGTCAACAGACAAAAACAATAGATTTTAAACACAGGACACAGCCCCAGTTGTGAGGTAGAACCAGACGTAGATAGAGGTGGCTTACGAGAGGAAAACAGAGACTAATGCTTTTGACTAATAGATTCAGGTCTAACGGATCTTATGAATTTCTCATCCTGCACATTCCCTTTATCCTCCTTTTCCTTTTTCCATTTTTCAGTACCTCTTTCCTTCTCCAGCCATTTAATTTCTTTGTTTTTAAGACTAACACAGTCCCACACACACACTTAGATGGACACACACCCATTATCTATGATCTGTGGTCACTGTAGCTACTCGTTATCGAGGGTGGCGGAGGAGGGACAGACAGTGATGGTGTCCATCAATCAACACTTCTCTTTCTCAACTGCCCCATTTCTCTTTCTCTCTCTCTCTCTCTCTTGCTCTTTCTCTGTCACTCTCTCTCACGCTCTCTCTCTTTCTTTCACTGCCTGTCGGTCAGCTTCCCCTTTAGTTTACTATTGTGGCCAAATCATAAAAAGTGGGACTTGGCCACCTACACTCTTAATATGTCTTAGTAGGTTCAGTAGTGGAACCTATCCTGGTGTTTTATAGGACCATTTATAGGACCTTTTGAAGAACTCTGTACTCGGTACACACCATCGATGTTCATGGACATATTCAGTTTATACTGTATATCGAATTAACTCTTACAGTGTCCATTTATGTCCAGCTGGACTTCTGTAAATACTCTATGATCATGTTTCTCAGACATTCATTAAGACTAAGACTAGACTTCAGGGTAAACATACAATTCCAGTACTGTTTTACAAGTTCATCATCCTACATCCAAAACTAGCCCTTCATTCAACACTGTAAATGTCCATCCAGCACTGGATATTTTGCTGTGTAGGAAGCTGGCTAATTGGCTGAACTTCCTCCTTCATATTAATGTTAGATGAAAGTCCAGTGTAGTGGTAAGACGGGAAATGTTTTAGACTCATCTAAACCAGATGAATCATTAATGCTGCACAGCAAAGTCACCAGTTATAAATTAACTGTTTCCCAGCCATGGATTATACATACAGTCTTGGACTAAAATGATATCCCAGTGGTGCTTCACTATTAGCCCTTTAATGTCCTCATAATGTCCTTGGGTAACATTTTAAAAAATATATTTTACCCTTATTAGACTTCTTTGTTTTGTATAAAGTTACATAAATCTGTTCATCAAAACCTCTGTAACTATAATATGCAGATAAAATAAGCTTACGTTAAGTTCAACACCTTGTTTATTTAAATATAGAGACTCAAAATGTGTTCTACCAAAAAGTTGAGGAGAAAGTTATTGGGTTAAAAATATGAATTTGAGAGAATGGCCCTAACACTGCAGATGTTCAGTCAGCCTTGTTCATTCAATACAATACATGTGTGAATTTGCCACTGTAAATGTTGAGTCTCGTTGCAGGCAAGAGAATACATCAGAGTCATCTAGACTAGATAAATCATTAATGCTGCACAGTCACCAGTTACTAATTAATACCATGGACTACTTTCTCAGACACTCCTGCAAATTAAGTGTACTGAATGGAAACTTTCAGGCAACAGTGCCAATGCTCGGTTTAGTAAAGACACTGTACTATATATTTTTTTCCTGTACTGGATCTTTACACTGAGTCTCTTGGTTCTTCTACTTCTGAAAGACGTGTATACATACACACATTCACCTTTGCCCGGGGAAAGATGGTGTGGTGCACCTTTAAAGATCACTAAAGGCACATCATTGGGCCTCATTCATAAGAACAATGGGCCTCATTCATATACGTTTCTTCTGAAGCTGTTCTTGAGGAAGCTCCTGAGGAGGTTTAAGATGAAGAAGAGGAAGATGAAGAAAGGAAAGAGAGTGAGGGAGTAAGAGAGATAGAGGAAGAAAGGAAAGAGAGAGAGAGAGAGAGAGAAGTGAGAAAGGAAGAGGAAGAAAGGAAAGAGAGAGAAAAGAAAGAGAGGAAGAGAAGAAAGAGAGAGAGAGAGAGAGAGAGAGAGAGAGAGAGGGGGGGGGGGGGAGGAAACCGCCCGGTGAAGTTTGTTGTTGGCCCAGAAATGGCTGCTCTCTCCTCGGCCACACCTCAGGCTGCTCTGGGAGAGGAGGGTTAAAGCGACGGGCGGCCATCACTTTAATCATAATCAGCGCGGCTAAAGAGGAGGAATGGAGCGCGCGCCGCTGTTCCGCCTCAGATTAGCCCGTCATTTGCATAGCGCTGTTCTTCATCCCCGTCGCCACGGCGACGCGCCGTCCTCCTCGGACACGGTGAAGCGTGGCCCGCGGGCCGCTCTGACAAATGACCAGGCGAGACGAGCGACAGTGATTGATAGCCTGACGGGCTAAATAGTGCAGAACTTCTTTTCCCCCCTAATAGGAGTACAAGAGGTGTTTAAAAATCGGCGTAATGGAGAAATATGAAGCCGTAAAGGAACGGCAGAGGGAGGAGAGGGCGAGCAGGAGACTGGGGGGGGAACGGGTGGGTGGTCAGCGTGTGTATACGTGTGTGTGGAGAGAGAGAGGGTGTATTGTGTGTTGCCTGGGCTCGTGATGCCATGCTTAACTCTCCCCTGAATGTAAACTTTCTCAGCAATCCATATACATTCATCATCATCATCATCATCATCATCGTCATCATCATCCCCATTCCCACCACGGTGACTACAGGCCTGATGTGCATTAATGGATCCACCTGAGCTGTTCTGCATTCTGCTCAGGTCTCTATGCTGTACACAGCTGCAGTTTGTGCTAAAACACAGGTGAGCAATATGACGATCTACACTCATCATCAAAAGAATACCTGCACCCAGAAAGAAGTGTGGAATTGCAACGCTATTGGGAAGGAAGGTAAAGGTTACCAGGAACAATAAATAATGATAAATTTAGACTAATTTGGATAATATACATACAGAAGTAGTGTCTCTCAGTATGGCGATGGACCCCATGTTTGCTAACGCAACATGCAAGACGTCTCAGCGTGGAGTTGTAGAGGTTCCTAATGGTGTCTTTTCCCATGCAGCTTGGATATTCCCACACAGTTCCTGCAGATCTTGCGGTAGGGGTGGAGATGGAGTGACACCAGGCCTTCTAGACATTTGTTGTCACTCATCAAATGTGTGGTTTAGCTTCCCTCTCTGCTTTTTTCCCCTTCAGAAGAATGTTCTTTTTTCAGACAGCAGGCAGAGAGAGGAGATATGCTAAAGGTAGTGCTGAACCACCAGTGGAAAGTCTCCAAAATCCAAATACAACATGCAGATGTTGAACATTAAACTGTAACTAAATAACAGCTGTGGCATTCTGATAGTCCTGTATGTAATCCTCTCCACTCTCTCAATAGGCCCAAAGTCCTCTAGGATCCCCTCAAGGGTCAGTTGTCCCAGTGACTCGCACTGAACCACTGCAGCAGGAATGATGGTCTGTCCTCCACTCCCAGCCAGCACAAGCACCACAGGGTGCCTGCTTTTCAGCAGAGGGCACCCCTAGTCCTCTCTCATGGCTGCTTCCCTGACTTCCTCCTGGTCTCTCCTTTGCTGTACTGGTCACAGAAATTAACATACAGCTCAAAATCCGTTCAGCAACCCAGGAAGCACAAGCTTTTTCTGCACCAATGCTACAATATGCTTACCTGAGCATAAAGCGTATATTGTCAGTATTTACAGAACACTGACTTACTGCAAGTTTCATTACACAGAGACCACAATAAGCCCCATTTCATTACATTTACAGCAGTGCAGTGTGTGAAAAACCATAGCATCTTTAGTTCAACATTTTGTGATGTGGTACCACTGATTTCTTATGTTCCAACTTCCAGCAAACCTCAAAACTAAATATCATGACCCAGATTTTCCCATGGGCTTTGTGGACATGTGAGCCACTAGGGGCACCTTATGAACAGTTCTGACAGGATTTTGATCAGGAATATTGTACTATGCCCAGTTAAAAACCTGATGATCTCCACATCTTTCCTGAACAGCTACTCCATTTTCTCTTCCGATCGCTGCATAGCAACCATTTCACCATCTACCATTAAGCTGCGTTCAGATGGCGCTAAATTTTGTGATGCGTATTGTGCATCAAGACAAAGCAAGTCCAGATTGTCCATGGGTTTTATGGACATGTGCCCAGGGGTCTGAACCGCTAGGGGCACCTTGTGAACAGTTCTGACCAGATCTAAACATCTGTCTTCACCTGATGACTGAGAACGTTCTAGCCTTGTGTTATGCCCAATCAAAATTCTAATGGTCTCCATGTCTTTCCTGAACATCCACTTCATTTTCATCCTCCAATTATTGCTAAGCAGCCATTTCACTATATGCCATTAGGCTGCGTTCAGACTGCGTAGCGTTCTCTGTGCATAAAAACACAAGGAAGTTTTACAAAGAGAGTAAGGAACAGAGTATGTTTTACAAGCAGCAGTTTGACGCTGCATCACACATCTCTGGATAGATCAGAGAAAGTAGTACTTATTTCACTTCTTTTTGGAGGAGAAAAGCCACTAAATTACACCCATCATTAAAAGAATAATTGCAAAAATACCCAGAAAGAATGAAATTACAGGAATGAAACTTGGAGGGTAGGTTTGACATTGTAAGACATGCAAGTGATTCAAGTTTCACATTCAATATCTGCAGGAACTGTGTGAGAATATTCAAGCTGCGTGGGATGGATTATCACAGGACACCATTAGGAATCTCTATGACTCCATGTTGAGACGTCTGGCATGTTGCATTAGCAAACATGGCAACCCGAAGCCATACTGAGAGACACTACCTCTGTATATGTAGCTCAGTAAATTTTGCCCATATCAGTCTAAATCAGTATAAATCATCATTTGATGATGATGAACAGAGCTTTTCCACTTAAGTAGAACTTACCTTTAGTTGTTTAAGTTGATGTGCAGCTTAAAAAACATTCTGCAGTGGAACGAATATAGCCCACGGAATCTACATCTCTCTGTAGGACGTAAGGGCATTTTGGGTGGAATACGCTCTACCAGCTGAATACGCCCAACCTCAGTAGGATTTAACAGTTTTTAGCAGCAAAAATTTATTTTAATTGTAGTTTGAAGTAGAAGTGCCAGATTTCCCAAAAGTGTACCAAGGGGATCTGCAAAACCGAGACTCAAGTAGAAGATGCCCACTCAGAAAGTCAAACACAAAAAACCCCACACATAACATATGAGCCAGATTTAAATAAACTGATTACTTCCACACATGAAGTCAATGCATGAACATTTTCCTCGCCTGCTGTGACAGCATGTTTAAGCCATCCTCAGCTTTGTTATTACATCTCAGCTGTTTGGAAACAGTTTGCACCTTGCTGTTGTCTTTCATACCAGGGCAGATCAACACAGTCCCATCTGGATGAAATAAATCAGGAAGTAATAGCAGCGCTGGTGTAACCTGTTTAGATTGTATTATCTATAATTAATGGGTAGTACAGTTTAACATAGATTAAATGACAACAGACAAAGAAATGACTAATGATCGAATTTTAGATTAGCCAACTTTAAAAATGTTCCGTTCAAGAGCCCTGTTTCTAGAACTGTTTATGTGAGTAGGCTAAATTAATTAGAAGATAATATATATTTAGATTAGGTGTGAGGTGTGTGAGACGATACATTCTGATAAACTGAACCAGAAAAAAAATTGTCACCTTGTGTGTTTAAGGTGGTAGTAACTTCAGGCTCCTGCAGATGGCACAGGGATGATCAGGCTATAAATACCTGCAGGGTATGAGTCATGGGATTCATAGATTGAGAAGAGGTGGTACAGTGCAGTGAATGTCTTCGTTCATGTGGAAAACGGTTAGCAAAGCAGATGTTAATGATTGGCTAAAAGGAGTGATTGCATTTGGACCCAAGGCCATACCCTGAAGGAAGTAGCTGCATATGCAGGTGTATGGAAGCGTACGGTCATATGGGTCTACCAGCAGTGGCGAAAATCCCAGACTAAAGGAAATTCTCCTCAGAATTGTGCCAGGGAAGGCATCCACCAAATGTGGCCTAACTGCGCAATTCTTTGCTGCAAGAGTGGCTGAACATTAATGTTGCCTACATTTAGAAACCGGTTCAGTCCATGCCAAATCCAGTCACAGCTGTTACTCGTGCTTGTGGAGGCATTATGTGCTATTAGGTACATTCTGGCCACAGATGACTAATTTTTTGTCCAGTGAGCTTATATACCATGTTGGAAATGAGATGCGCAAATGTGAAAGGAAAAAAAAAAAAAAATTTGCTCTACTTACATTCAGGTCATCAATTACCATTTCAGTTCTCTGGGGTCTATAAAGAAGGAGGGGATGGTGCTACTGAAGGAGCAACAGTACATACAGGCCCAAAAATTTGCCCTGTACATCACAGAATAGGTGTTTTCCTGTGTAGCCTTTATCAGTGAAGCCCAGACTTTCACTTCTGATAGATGGACACACTGCTGGTGCTCTGTAAAGCTAACCAATTTACACTTACACATGCATCAGTGATAGTCATTTTACTGGGCTGTTTGTAAAGTATTAATTAACTGATCAGTAAGTTACATGAATTGAGGCTAATTAATAACTTTAACATTAAATTTATATTTAAAATTTAAATTTATTGATAAGTTTGACTCTACAGTTCCAGTTCACACAATACAAATATGTAAAGCATGTTTTTTTCTTTTGGCAAAACAAAAGTATGCAGAATAAATAACATTATATTTTTCTTGTGTTTTATGTTTTCTCCCAGGTCTGTTTATGATGTTATATTGCAATTAAACTGGCAGTTTGGCATGACATGGCATGAATGGGTGGAGCTAAACTGATGTAGACTGAATAGGCAATTATATGAAACTGCTAAGAAAAATAACTATGAAAAATATTCAAAATTAGCTGTTTTGCAAATTAGATGGAACCAAAAGTCAAATTTATGCCAAATGTATTTGGTTTGCCGAGACGATGTACGGCATCTGAAGGAGATATTGTTCTATGGTTTTGTAAAGGAGTTTTGAGGCTATTGTATGAGGCTATTACGGCCAATAAGGGTATATGGGGTTTTCGTGTCATGGAGGCTTACAGCCTTGAATTAGCATCAGGCAAACTGAATGTCACTTAAAACTGAAATTATTATTATTACTGTTATTATTCTTAAATAAAATAAAACAGACATGCTAGCGTAGCATTGGACAAAATTCACCATCATCACTAGTTTTAGAAATTACTTTTACAACTACATTTACATGTACCGTACATGTATGTTGTACTGTATGTTACCCCTGCATGCATGCGTCAAACAGACTGTGGACCATCACATATGTGCCACACACGCATTGTTCACGTTACTGTACGTCCCATGAGCATGCCTGTGTGTTTGTATGCAGATGAGTGTGTAATAAGGCGGGATAATGAATTCATTACATGCTATGTGACACCATTACCATAATAATGCCAAACACATACATCAGCGTGCCTTCAACTACACGCCCCACTTCACTCAGCTGGACACATGGATCATGTGACAGAGCGGGCGAGAATGAAACCAAACTGACTGGATGGAGCTTATTTGGCAGTTTCTGAAAACATGGTAAGAATTTTTGCTTGTATCTTTGTATCACACTGTTAGTCTTCTTCTCAGAACATTCTGAATGCAGCCAAGTCAAAATTCTATAGTTAATTATTAGATCTATTTGTTTTATTCTTATAATGATTGGTTATGACAAAATAAACCTCCTAGGCCTGTGGTCTCCAACCCTAGTTCTGAAAAGCTACCTTGCTACAGTGTCTAGTTCCAACCAAACCTGCTTCCACCTTCCTTAGAAGTTTTTGATTGGCTGGATCAGAAGCCATGCATACTGGGGAGCTAGCTCTCCAGCATTTTAATTCTGCTAGGTATTATAGTAATAGTTTTACTTCACGTGATGATATTACACATTAGAATAACTATCAGTGTAATTAGAAGGTGGCAGTGGTATCAACGGATCATGTTTTATATTACAGTGGGTGGGGCACTTTTGGTGAGCCTTTCTAGACTTTCCAGCAGGCTATGCCAGCATTCTTTACTGAAGTAATCACTGTATAATTGCTTCATGTACGTTAAAATAGTTTAATATGTCTGATACGAGCTTAAAATAAATCATGGAATGTCTTTTATTGGCCAAAAATGTAAATGGGAATTGCTGTTAGCTTAATGCTATCATATAATGAACATTGTCATGCAGATGTTTTGATATTTATAGCCTGAACTGAAGGCCTAGCTATAGTAGTTATGGTTCCCAGCAAGAAATCATAAATATAAAACATAAAATGTTTTTTATGAAGTATCACTACACCCTGGTTCTGTTTCAATCCTTATTTTTAACTTGCCCTATTTGTCTCATTTCATTAGTCAGATGTACATCAAGTTGCACAAGTGGTCACCCATGGCAGAAGCTGTGGTACAGTGCCTTTCTTATTGCTGTTGTTAGCCAGTAAACCTGAAGCAAACATCTTACTAGATTTATACTTGATGCATGAAGTGTAAGTGGCATAAGACTGTGCTAATCAAAAATTGATGTGCGTGGCCATGCACCTTTGAACTGCATGTCCACCAATAGAAACATGGATGGATGGGAACAGGCAGAAGACAGATGAAAATCCAAGATGAAGAGTGGAGAGGCTAAGTAGTAGCAACACTGTATTCTATATGACTTCTTTGCATTGATTAGGCTTGTATGTGCTGCTTGGCTGTGTATGTGGCCATTGCCAACATTTTGCACAATCTCTGCTCCTGCTCCAGCTGTGCATATGTGTATACTACTTCACCTTCACCATAGTTGATTACAGTACAACAGTTAACATGGTAAAAATACAGGAAATTGTATCTGTCCCCCATTTTTTTATTTCCTAGATAAAAAAACTGGATATGGTGGATACGTTAATGATATATGCTAATATTGGTATTACCATGCAAAGCAGTAGATTGCAAATTAAAGCTCAGCAATTTGATTGTTATGGTTTTAACAATGTTAAGCATTTTTAAGTATTTTATTACCTTGTCCACAGTAATTTTCAACATTTTACATTTCACAAACCTCATTTCTGGGTACGTCTGCTCACTCGTACTCTTGCCCCTCCTTGTCTTTATCAAAAGACCCCAGTATCAGCATCAACATTCTGATATCATGACAACCCTTTATATGTGGTTGTGGTTCTGAGTGTGTTTAGTGCATGCTGTTGTTTGTATGTAGTGTGATTAAGACCCTTATAAGAAATGATTTAACCCATTCAGCATTCACAAAAAACATTCACTGGATTACAACATAGGTGACCACACATATATACACACACAACACACATAAACACACACCTCCAACAAGAGACGAACTGCATAGGCCTCAGTGGGAACACTCGTGCACAGAGATAGATAGGAGGCATTAGGAGGAAGAATGGTGTAGATTTTTCCTGGCCGCTCATCTTTCGTCAGCGCCATTTAATAATTTGCTCACAGAGTGACAGGGTTAACATCCTATCTGAGTTATCTGCCGTAAGTGGCCGAGATCTATTACGGCTATGAAAACACAGCATCACTCATTTATATTAAAACCCAGTGTCATCGGCTCCTGGACCATCCGTAGGCTAATGTCCAACTGCCTGGCGAGACTGGTGTACTTGCAAGGGAAGAGAGGAAAAAAGGATTGTAATGTACTGTATTTTTAAAATAGCATTGACATTTAAACTCAATTTCAGTTTCAAATACAGTTTCATCAAGAGACATTCCAGCTGAATAAATTCAAATAAATGGCAATGGCAGAAAATCTGTTTTTTTCTGCTCTAGCTAGGAGAACTTGGTATGGAAAAGATATGCTTTTTTATCTCAGCAAGGCTAGTGTTGACAAGATGTCAGAACTGATGTTTACAATGTAATTTTAATGAATAAAATATTATAATATTTTACCATTTATCTAAGAAAGCAATGAACACTGAAGAAAGAACCACTGCAGGGTTTTTCCTTAGCGACTGGAGACAAGTAAGAGTTTGAGTATGGCTGGGAAGTCAAGTGAAGCGCTACACTAACAGCTGTATTCATTAATATGACTAATTAAAATGCAACATCCCTTATGGCTCTCTTATAAGACGTGATTGAATATGACAGTAATCGAGCTGTCAAAAAGTTTGCACTTTAAGTTGGATTCACTCATACTTATAATCACACACACAGGTTTGTTTTTATACCATGTCAGGACATATGTGTCACATATATAGATTATATATTTATCCTGTAGGTAAGATGTATGTAAAAATGTATGTGTAAGGACTAATATATAATAATAATCATTATAATAATATGGCTCATATGTTTTATTTATGTACCTTCATTTATTTAATTTCCAGGTATAATGGACATGCCAGAAGTCTCGGCATGGAGTTGTAGAGGTTCCTAATGGTGTCCTACGATAATCCATCCCATGCAGCTTGAATATTCTCACACAGTTCCTGCAGATTTTTGACAAAAGCACTCACTGAAGATGACCCGCTGCCATTCTGAGTCACTCCATGACGGTCTGGCACGACACCATTGCAGTCTTTGGCGACGCTGACGTGATGTTAAGGGCAGTAGTTGTAACATAGTCCTGAATCGTGCAGCCATTTGCCAATGGTGCTAGCACTAACAAGATGACTCATGGAGGCCATCACTGCTCACTGAATGCCCATAATCGTGACTGTTGGGTCAGTCAGGTACAGAGATAAGGCCCATCCTTGCTTACGTCACATGCATGGTTGAGCCTGAAACTAGAATCATTTGCATATCTTACGATGTCAAACCTACCCACCAAGTTTCATTCCTGTTGATTTCTTCTGGGTGCAACTGTTTGTGCAACTATTTTTTGATGATGAGTGTATAATTTTTTAATCTTCTTTTTGTGCTTCTTTACTTAGTACTTGGTGTTTATATTTATTGCAGAGTAAGAACATCTTTGTACAATGCAACTGCTTATTTCTCTGTTCCTATGACAATAAATTCTTGAATCTTCTTACATCTTCTAATACAGCAACTTAAATGTGCCACAGAACAGAAAACAGTACTTACACTGGCATAGCTAAATAAGTAGAGTTCAGTACGTAGATCTGACTTACCCTCAGAAACTTGTTTCCCCCTTTGAACACAAATCCCTGGTTAGAAAAAAGGATAGAAAAACGTTACATAACAGTCTTCACTCATTAATATTCACACCCCCAAACTTAACATACAGCAACACACAGTATAGCCCAGTGAAACTATAATAACAGAGCAACAGGAATGAAGACAGCAGACTGTGTGGAAGTGTACCTTTCCAGGCTGTGAAGGAACTCAAGGAACTGTCAGTGGGCATGGTTGAGGATTGAACAAGGCTGAAATTGCCTTCCTATTCGCTAGCTTCTTAATCATATGTTCCTGTCCACCTCAAATGCAACAGCTTGCACAGGCACCAGGATGAAGAGCACCAGAATGTAACTGTGGCACCATTTAAGGTGGAACGGAAAATTTGCAATACAAACTGGTGAATATGAAGCCCAGCCAAAGTGACAGATATTCTAGGCATTAGAAACATTAGAAAACAATGTAAAATGCTAAAATGTATTCTGTGGGACTTTTAATACATGTTTTCAGTATGTAGTGCACCCAGTCTTAGCCTGTGTAACAGCTTTCATTCTTTTCAAGAAACTGGCTCTGGGGGTATTTTTTCACACCTCCAAAGTTCATTCTCAGAAGCTGGTTGCACTTCTCAAAGTTCAGTTAATCTCAAACACTGTAAATGATGTTCAGGTCTGGGTTTTGGGGTGATCAGTCCATTGCTCTGAGGACACAAGTAGGTTTGTTGTTTGATTTGTTCATGCTGTTTTTCTTCTTTACTTGGCAACTATTTCTTGACGCCTACACATCCTTTCAGGCATAGTTCTTCTAACAGTGGAAGGATGGACAGGAACACCTGTGTTTTTTTCTCTTTGATGTTCTCCTCTCTTACAAAGATGAGAGCTTTAAGTACTGTTATTCTGATGGTGGTTGCTCTGAAGAGTCTACCAGATCTTGCACGCTTGTTGGGACTCCCCTTTTCTCTGTATTTCACATTGTCAAAAAAAACAGTTGCGCAAATAGTTGCACCCAGAAGGAATAAGCCGACAGGAATGAAACTTGTTGGGTAGGTTTGACATTGTGACATGTGAATGATTCAAGTTTCACGCTCTGCCGTGCATGTGATGTAAGCAAGGATGGGCCTTATTGCTGTATCTGACTGACCCAACATCCATGATTGCAGACATTCAGTCAGCAGTGATGCCCTCTGTGAGTCATCCTGTTAGTGCCAGCACCACTGGCAGATGACTGCTTGGGTGAAGAGTCTGTTGTTGTCTTGGTTGAGACGATCAACGAATCTGTGTGTGGAGGCACCGTGGTCAACGCCAAGATGAACAGTTTGTTATCAGGCGTCACATGGCCAGCAGGCCTGGTGTCACTCCACCTCCACCTCTACCACAAAATCTGCAGGAACTGTGTGAGAATATTCAAGCTGCATGGGATGGATTATCACAGGACACCACTAGGAACCTCTACAACTCCATGCCGAGACATCTGACATGTTGCATTAGCAAATGTGGTGACCCGACACCATATTGAGAGACACTACTTCTGTATGTGTAGCTCAATAAATATTGTCCATATCAGTGTAAATTTATCATAATTTATTGTTCCTGGTAACCTTTATCTTCTTTCCCAATAGCCCTGCAATCCAGCACTTCCTTCTGGGTGCAATTATTCTTTTGATGATGAGTGGAATAATATTTAGAGCTCCAGTTTTGGAAACTGGGACCAAAAGGTTTTATTTTCCCTTTTCCTCTTTGTGCTTATT
The DNA here is from genome assembly GCA_034552555.1 of Semaprochilodus insignis. Taxonomy (NCBI): domain Eukaryota; kingdom Metazoa; phylum Chordata; class Actinopteri; order Characiformes; family Prochilodontidae; genus Semaprochilodus; species Semaprochilodus insignis. The sequence continues at coordinate 11,454,306 of CM067477.1, read as the reverse complement.
GTAAGAAATGAACAAGTTGTACGAAATGGCTGCTTTGTCTGGAAATTATTTAATGAAATGAATGGTGATCTATGGCTTTTGCGCAGAACACACAGGAGCTTGGTCTGTAATAAGTTTAAATGCTCGTGTACACACACACACACAGCCTAGTGCAGTCCACACATACATCCTGTCTCCAATCAGCCCCTTAGGTGTCAAGTTTCTTCTCTCAGTTACCAGAAACCTGCCAATCAATGATGCTCAGTTCCCTGTGTGTGTGGTTGTGGGTGTTTTTAAGGGAAAAACAGACACAGCACACATGGCCTGCTGACCTGGCACTTCCATTTATTACAAAAGTGAAGGTAAATTGAGCGTCGTAAAGACTGTGTGAACATGCAGGCCATAAACCAGACAACGTCTGAGACTACACAGAGCTGAACGGCGTGCGTGCGTGGGTTTTATTCATATATATCGCACATAAACTTTTGACAGCTCATGTTTGTCAGCCACCGCTGGGCCTGGACTTTCTCTCCGAGTGAGGATATCGTTTTTTTATTGACTTTTTCCTGTTCAGACCAAAAGTATTGTACAAATATTGTACTGGTTAATCATACTGATTTTTTATAGTTATTAGTTGAAATTACATCCGACTATGTGCAGTTGTGTTTAACGATGGAGAGATTCTACACGCAATAGAAATGTGGAGGCACATACACACACACACACACACACACACACATACACACACACTACAACCAGATGTCTTTTCCAGTCTCTTGTCGCCAGCAGGACTTTCTGTACAAACAGCAGGGGTCACTCAGCGACCCTCTAAAAGGTCATAGGTCAGGTTCCCAGCCTGGGGTAGCCATAGAGACGGCATCTGGAGAGTGGCAGCTAGGGTGGAATTCTAATGCCCTTTCAATCTGTCCCCAAAACCTCACACACACAAAGATGCATGGATTTCATGTTGCTAGCTTTGTACAGCGCCCTCTGGCGGTTCTCTTAGAGACTGCTGCCTAAACAAAGTTTCTGTTGGCTGCAGCACAGATACATGCAACACTCTTTCGGGTTAAAAACAACGTACATGTCATACATTGATATTTCGCAACCAGAGGGCCTGTTCCTTCTGTTTTTTAATAGATTAGATGCCATAATGTTGGCCAAGCATTCCACATATGGCCAGCACCAGATTTAAATGTTGCTGGTAAATATGTGGAGAATATATGGAGAATAAAACCACAGTGGCAGCATATGATGCATAGGAGTCAGCTCATGTCATTACAAATAGCAACTTATGTGATGCAAAGAATGCAAATGTAATTTAACTACAAGAATAAAGAACTTACTAAGAAACACCTGGAATTTGCTAAACTGCTGTTGGCTCCAGCTACAAGCATTATAAAGCAGAGTAGGAAGCTCTCAAGTACTCGTAGATCCTGTTGATATCTTGGTATATTAAACAAGTAACAAAAACCTAAAACTGGACTCAGGGTCAATCAGTCTGGAGTCTGTGACCTGTGGTGGTTTGTCCATTGTTCTGAGAATGCCAGCTGGTTTTTAATTTTAAAATTAGAAATGGACACATCAACACACCATGCTAGCTTACATTCTGGTCCTCTTTTTAATTATATAGTGCTTGGTGACTTTAATTTGTACAATTTGCTAAACTGTCATTGGCTTCACCTGCGAGTATTAATACAGCAGAGGAGAACTCCCTTGAGCGACATTAGATCCTATTAGTACCTTGGCATATTGAACAGGTACCAAAAAACTGGGACGGTTCATTGGTAAGGGACTGAGGCCAGTGGAAAAAAAAACAGCTTGAGTTTTCTGGTACCAAAGTTTCTGGCACATAGTGCAGAGTGCAGTTTTAATTTAAATGTATTGCTGTGAGAAATCAGCAAATAAGCTGTTAGTGATCTGTGATGTTTGCATGCACACAATGAGTTTAAGTGCCTCTATGGACATTTTTTCCACTGCACATTCAAAAACATGTACTGACCCAAATCAGAAACAGCAGAACTTATGGTTCTAGTTCATTATTCAACCAGCTTGAGAGTCAGCTGGAACAGACATAGTGACCCTGATGAACAGTTTTATTTTGGTCATTTTATGCACTAACACTAAAAAGTCTTTTGTTACCTTGCTTGCCAGATAGCTTAACTTGGTGACTGACATTCTACTCTGCTATGGACACACTCACAAAAGAATATCTGTAATCACACAGATGTATGTTTAGAGCCAAGCAAAACTGTTTTTCTGTCAACTGTAAAAAATATGACCAAAAGCATGTCTGTGGAGGTTAGCATAATGCTAATAAGTTTAGCATCCTGACTAGCATATGTCATCTTAGTGAATTTTAACAAAGTAATTATGATAAAATTACAATAAATCTACACACCAATTTACAGTCTATATTCTGGTGTATGTCTTAGCAATGGGATACTGTTTGGTGACTTCACCTTTACCTGGAAGACTTTGGTAACTTGAATTTGGTAACTTGCTGTTGGCTTCAGCTGCAAATGTTATAGCTCTCAAATAACATTAGATCCTATTGGTTGGTATATTAAGCAGGTATCAAAAACTAAACTGGACTGTAGGACAATAAAAAAGCCTAGTTATTTCAAAGTTTAACGACTTCTGAACTTCTCTAAACTTGGTTGCTCTTCTCATGATCCAGTCTATCCCAAACACAATGAATGATATTGAGGTCAGCAACCTGGGACGGTCAATCCGTTGTACTGAGACCACCAACATGTTTGTTGTTTGTCTGTAAATACCAAGTGACACACATACATATGGTGCCAGCTTATGTTCTGGTCCATATATTGGTCATGCTGCGCTGGAATAAAGAATTTACTTGTTGTGAATGGCTTTAGCGACAAGTGTTAACACAGCAGAGGAGAACAAGCTGGAGTAATATTAGATGTTGTTGATACCTTGGTATATTAAGCAAGTACCAAAAGCTACAAGACTGGAGCCTTCGGTTCAGGGCTGATGGCCAGTGGCTGATTGATGTGGTGTGCAGGCCAAAATATATTGCTGGTACCTTTTGGTAAGTAACTCCTAAATAGGGTCACTACATTTTCTGTACTTTTCTTTTATGGATCACACACAGACACATGCCATACCAGATGCTCTCACGTCATCCTTACCCAGGTGGCACTCCTCCAGGCCTGGCAGTAGAACACTGCAGACCACAACCAGTGCCTGTGGCCTTTCCTTTGGTGGGCGTGTGGAGAACATTCATTTTCACAGTAGCCCAGAAGAGTGGAATAGAGCAGCCTTATGCTTTTTGCTGAGCAGTGTCCATTTCGCAGTGCCTGGAGGGGGACATTACAACAGGGTCAAAGGTTGATGGCTGCCGAGAGTTTGCGGTATGGAGTTGGAACCGCTCATTGGGTGGCCTATCCCTCAAAGAACATTACTGTCCAATGCTAAAAACAAGATTACAATCTTAGCACATTCATTAGCATTAGCCGGTAATGGAATTACATGCTATATTTGTATGATGGAATACATGCTTTCACAGACTCAGCATGGACTTCGGAGAGAATGGAGAGGGCTTGGGCATTATGCCCCCAGCTATGATTAAATGCTTATTTGTCTATACACCACAGTTCTGCAAAGATGTCTGTACTGTTAGAGTCCAACAATGGCACAACTAGAGTTAGTCTTTATGAAACTCAGTCTGATATTCATTTTGTATGAGAATAACATAAAAAAGTTGAGTGAAAGTTATTAAAAGTTTCTCAGTTAACACTTTTTATGTGTTTTATATAAAAAAAAAGATGCCTATAAAAAACATACATTAAAAAAGTCCTTAAGGAACTACATGTGTCTCTTATAATGCTTAAAAACTGGCATCTCTTTTATTAAAGGTGTATTATTTTCTAGATAGGAAATTAATTGATGTTTGATGCCCTTTTTACAGGTTTATTAATATTTAACAATTAATCTTAAGAAGATTTTTGCAATAATTATTATAAATTGTTCGGTACCCTTCTGTGACACTAATATGAGTTATGTTGTTATGAAAAAATAATACCTATATGTATATATAAGCATTTATAACACGTAAGTAAAAAGAGCAAAAGTAACTGTTTTTAGAGTATAATGATAAAAGATACAAATGTTAAACCATTAATAAACCTTTTATTAGGGTAGTCTTATTATAAAGCAATATTATATGACATATGTAATATGAAGGCAATGACAGTTTTACAATTTTTTTCTTTATTCTTTAGTCTTCCAGGTGAGGATAAAGTCACCCAACATTGCCAAGACATCCACCAGAATGTAAACTAAATAGTTGTGTAGATCTGTTTATTGTTAACATAATTACTTTAACTCACATTAAAATTCACTAAGATGGCAGAAGCTTGTTAGAATGCTAAACTTATTAGCATACACCCACACACACACACACACACACACACACACACACACACACACACACACACATATATATATATATATATGAGGCACCACTCTTTTTGTAAGACTACCCTAATACGTATTTAGAACACATAAATTAAAACAAAAGTAACTGTTTTTAAAGTATAACCACTAATATACATAATAAACCATTAATAAACCCTTTATAAGGGTAGCGTTATTATAAAGCAGCATTGTACGACATATGACATGCAATATACTGTAAGATATAGAATGTGTGTTTATACACTGTACAAAATGGAATTAAAACTCAAATACTCAGTGATTATTATGTTGTGTTAAATTATCTCCCAGTAATTCAAATAATACATGTTTTGTATGCAATTAACCCATTAAATAACCAGAACCCACTATCAGTTCCTAACATCTTTGACACACTTCTCTAAGTTTATAACTCACATGGTACACTTTAATGTTCATTTAGTTACTGAACAATAAGCCTTAATATGTAATAAAGCCAGGGTTATTAAAGATTACTTTATTAAATGAACACTGCAAATACTGACTTTTACATTAGCAATTAAAACCACACTGTATTGGACTGTCTGACCTTCTGTTCTGCAGCTTTTAGCACTAGGTAGTTTTTGCAGCGCATGATTAACACTGCACTGTTTGAGTGCTGTTTAAAAGTAACATCAGTGAGTATTAGACTATGACTGATGTAGAATTAGAGCTTTATTTGTGAGTGTTCAGTGAAATACAGGTTTCATTGAGGGCTTGTCTCGGTGCTGTATCAGGTGTCAGGTAGGGTGAGGGTAGCAGACGGCTATACGGGGGGCATTTGATGTTACTTTGTAAATTCAGGAGCACGGCTGACAGTGATGTACGTGACAGCTCTGTGTATGTACGTGTGTGTATGCGGGCATGTGTGTGTGACCGTGCTGTAATTGCTGTAACCTAAGTGTTAGACAAACAGCACTTTTGCCCTGGTGCTATCAGATAGCAAATTCCCCCTTTACACACACACACACACACACACACACACACACACACACACACAAGAACACACACACACACACACACGTATGTATACAATGTCAGGGAGTGGGATAATACCAGTACCACAAATGTATTATAGTTGCCAATATGTAATAAAAGGTGTAATATGTATTACTTATGTGTTTAAACCTATATGTTATAATAATATGCCATAATATAATAATATGTGTATGTGTTTAAGAACCCATATGTAATACCGTGATATTCAATATGTAAAAACAAAGCCTTGTACCTCCAAAAAGGAACCTTTATAGGAGAAGCAACAACATTCCTAACTTGTAATGGAAGTTTAACACAATGTAAAGAGTAACTGGAATTTTCAAATTATGTAAATGATGATAAATGACAATAACTGAGAAAGAAGTTATTGTTCCAACAGCAATGGTATGTAAGTATCTATAACACTAGGCAGAAAAGTATCTCCAAAAAGTGTAACTTTTATTGTTCTTAACTTTTAAATAAACTTTAGTAAATATTAAATAGTATACCTAAGTATAACTAAGTTATAACTACTAAAACTAAGTAAATAGTTATACATTTGGATCATTTCCATTCATCCATTCATCATGATATTTTCACCCAACGTTGACAATAGCCAACATGTTCAAATGGTGGTGTAAAAATGTATTACATAACATGTCCTATGCCAGTATCTATAGGTAATACATCCCGTATGCATTATATATCTATTGGCCGCTTTCCTGTACCAGGATTAAGCCTAGTCCTGGACTAGATTTTATTTTCAAAGAAGAATCTCTTTTCAGAATGTTGTGTAGTCCATGTTTATTGTCACTGCTACAACAAAACCTTGTATCTGCAAATTGGTAAAGGAAAAAAGTACAAGGTCTTGTTTTGACATTGACAATATGTGCATACCTATTACTAAGCTTAACCCAAAATCTCTACACACACACGAACACACGCATGCACACACACACACACACACACACACACACACACACAGCCTTGTTCTCATCTTTCCCTTGTCACACAGGCTGGCTGTCCAGATCAGACAATAGTCAGACACTCTCACATTCCAACATGTAATTTCCATTGACATCTTCAGCACGCCTTTCAGCTTTCTATCTCCACTGTCAATCACACGTCTGAATTATGGCCTTTCTGAGACGCCGTAGGCCTGACGGCTGGGGTATCACAAGCCTGCTCAATTCAGCCTTTGTGAGCTCTCCCTCTCTCTCTCTCTCTGAGTGATCTGTATTTGAGGCACTCTTTTTTCCCTGCTCCTCTGAAGGGCTTGACCCCGTCCCCATAAAACATCAGCTACACTCCCCCTGAATCACACAAGCATGAGGACACACACACACACACACACACACATATATATATCCACGAACACCAATGTAAAACATGCACAAGCACGTTGTACACCATATGAATAAGAATATGCATATGAATATATGAATATGAATATCCACTTTTTGCTACCCAACAAACTGAATTATGGAATGGTTCAAAGGTCTACATTTTTGCCAGCTGACTCTATGGCAGAAGCAGCATCCATTGGCCAGCAGACAGCAAATGGCCTACACAAATCATGGAATTAAAATATATGTTGCATACTAAGACATAGTCTTTGTTCTCCTGGTGCAGAAGGCAAGAAAGAAGAAAAGGAAGAAGAAAGTCACTGCAATCTTAGAAATAAAGGAGTCTGACAAAATGAGTTTGTGGAGTGATGCCATAGAGGAGCCATGCTTGTTTCCCTGAAGAATCTTTTTAATTTGATGGTTCTTTAAACATATCTTGGTTCCTGAGTGGCACAACTGTGTAAGTGTTGGCTCTATTGATTTCGAGAGATTACAAGTTTGACCAACAGCAATGCCACAGCCATTCATGGCTTAGAGTCCAAGACAGCATGATTGGCCTTGCCTCTGCATGTGGTAGTTGGTCCTCAGTCTAGTCACTAGCTAACCAATGCAGGTGTCTGTTAACTGATGCTGCCAGTTAGTGTTGTCTTCCAAGCATGTTAAAACTTTTCATTTTAGCCAGTAGACATTTGAAGCTGTGAGACGTTCTGTAGTCTGTAACTGCGTTAGCAACTTACATAGTTGGAATGATACACCTGCGATACAAGTGTTTCCCAAAAACATGGTTGAAACTATGGAGGTATAACGTTGGTAACTTACATAGTCCAAACCATCGTTAAGCGACACAGGTGTTTCCCAAAACTGTGGTTCCACCGAACGTTCGCAAACACTGTGGTTAAGTTGTGTAGTTGGAACTACAGCTGTAGACCTGTAGTTAGAAGCTTAGTTACTGGTGACTATGTCATCGATGACGCAGGACGCAGTAGAAGCAGACCTGTCACTGAGCTAAAATAATTTACATCTTCTGGTACGAACAATTAGAACATCAAATGCTGTACACATGTAGTTCTTAATGTATGTCCTAAAATATATCTGTGTTTATAAGTACAACTGAATTTATCAAATCGCTATAACTCATGTGGGTCAGCTGTGTAACGTTAGCCTAAGCCTATGAAAAAAAAAAGTCATCAAGTTAGTCTTTATTACAAACATATATCATAAAAGACAAAGTGGAAAACTTTACAGTGCTTTAATAAATCAGTTCTTAATCACTGAGGGCTTTCCTTACCATTACAGAACAAAAAAAAACCCCAAAAAGGTCACCTGGGTTTCAAACCCACATCTGACACTCTAACTTCACCACTGTGTCCCGATATATTCACACATTTATCCAATCATACCACTGTGACATGATGCTTATGGGGCTTTTTTTAATTGCTAATAGTTCTCCTATTTTGTTTTCGAAGAAGTCTATTTATAAGTGTTCTCTGTTAATATTATATTTATAATGAATATCAACTTTATTATTGTTATTATTTTAATTGTTGATATTATTATATTTTAAAAAAATATTTTTATTATTATATTATTTCTATTACTATGACTGGCAGTGGTGGTAGAAAATTATATGTTTACAATATGAATACATATGAGTACCCTAATTAATACTTTAATTATGTATACCGATTCTCATATTTCGGCCTTATATTACAAGGTTTGTGATTTTTTGCACATTTCCCATTGTGAAAGTCGGACCAAACACATTTGGAACCATGGTGCTTTGAACTTTGGTGGTTCAAAGGAACGTGGTTCAAACTACTGTGGTACCAACAAGGTACGACAATTTCAGGAAACGGTCGTACTTCAGATGTTACTTAGTTTAACGATGCATCGTACCACGTTAGTTCAGTGCTAACCTCCGTCATTGTACGGAAAACGCACCTCTGTTCCATCCTGTGTACACATTGCTACTTATATAGTAAATGCAAACTAGCACTGTTCATTGAAATGACATTGCATGAAAGTAAGTAAATATAATAAAGCCAGCTTACTCCTTATCTACTCTACTATAGCCAAAGCAACTCAGCTACCACATCTGACAAAGCTTGCTGGTTTATTTGGGGTATTTTTGTGTACCTGCCTGTCCAACAATGTCAATTCAGTGTGTTAGCTTGCATGTAGAAAAACCCATATTTCAGCTCTTTAGCAACTTTGTAACTCAGAGGATCCAGTGACAGGATTAAACGTGTCCAGCCACAGGG
>CM067477.1:11425284-11442784 GCA_034552555.1 Semaprochilodus insignis | reverse complement strand
TAGCGTGTACTGTATATAGTTACATTAAAAAGTCCCATTGTTTTCCAGATATTTAGTATTTTTTTATTTACATCTGTGCTTTCACACTATATAATACAATATTATGCTCTGGAAGTTCTACTGTAAGTACAAAATGAAACTTTGTGGTTCAGTGTGAACCATATTTTGGGTGAACGCATAAAGAACATTTCAGTATTTTGTTTTTTGATCAGATGTGAGTGTACAGAACCTTTTGAAAGTTCCAAGAACCTTCACATATACTAAACGTTCTACATCAAGCAAAGTTTTTTTTTCTTTACAACTGTACATCCAAGCCGAGAACCACTGAGGAACATTTATTTTTAAGAGGGTCTAGCAAAATTCTGAAAGATTTTTTGAACATCTGTTGAAATCACATTGTATTTCTTCTAAAACATACGCATATGCACTTGCATGTATGTGTACTTCCAGCTGCTGCAGTGTCCAGTTAAGGTCCAGGCAGGGGTCAGGAGAACAGCTCTGCCAGGCAAGACAGATGTCCCCCATGATTTCATTTCGTCTGGAGATGAACTGCACAACACTGAGAAAGAATGAGGGAGAGAAAGAGTGAAAGAAAGCAGCAGACGGGAGAGAGAAGGCCCCTTTTTATGTCATATAAATGCTGCATTCTCAGCCGTGACACATACAATGACAAATTAGGATTAACTAACGCCTCCCATGTTTCCAGCAGCGAGAGATCATTAGAGAAAGCTGGAAGTTGTCCTGGTCCTCAAGCAGCCGCGGCTTAAAGGCGATGGTAATGAATCGTCCTCCTCTGGCTGATTAAGGTTTGTTTGGAAACACGCGGCATGGTGACGAGAGGAGGAACCGTGGTGTATTTTGACAACGGCGGCGGGCCGCTTTCGGATGGGTTTTCAGCAGCCGTGGAAATTGCGTGTCACAGATTTTCTGACTATGTTTGGAGAATTCCTGGTTTGAATCCGTGCTGCGTTGAGAGAATGATTAAACTTTGGGAAATTTTGACTGAGCATGTTTCTCTTAGGACTTTAATGGCTTCATTCTCTTTACAGGCCCGAAGGCTTACTCTACCAGTGCTTACTCCTCCCACAGTAGTAAAGCTCAACACCAGCATAACATCTACATTAGTTTGGTTTTCACATGAATATGCTTCCATATTCAAAGACGTTGGCTACATAGAGTTGCTGTCACATCAATCTTTTCTCCAATTTTTCATAATTAGAAAACACCAGCTTCGCTCTACCTTGTGAGCCCGTTTCAAAATGAATGCACCAACAGAAAAAGGGTTTCTCCATCTCCTATATAGTCCTCATTTGAGAGATACAAGATGCAACAACGTGCATTTACAGCAAGGGTGCTCTAATGTTTGTTTGTGGTGGGCTGCAGGCTGGAAAGACTGTGGGAAGCTTTCAAACTGTCTTTTAAAAATGCAGTTTATTGTCATTAAACTATATTTTGCTCCTTAAATGCTTAAAAATGCTGAATAAAAGTATACGTGAGTGGGTGGGATTTGGGGAAACGTTTTCACAGGCCAAATGAAACCATCTTGCCACTCACTGTGCAGCCCTGATTTAGAGGAACTTGTAGAAGCACTTTTCGAGGGACCAGGGTGATCCGTCAGCTGGTTTCTTTATTTGTGTAATATTCTGTTTGTCAGTTCAAATCCAAATCTCTCCAAGAAGACATAACATAATCATAAACATAAAAATGACAACTGTCACAACTGCTTATAACAGCGTATGAAGTTCGTCACGCTTGACTTCAGCCCGCCTCTCAACAAGCTCGAAGAGTTTGGATTGGTCACTTGATAAAAGTCATTCATCATCAGTGGACATAAACCAACGCCAGTGCTTATGACAGCTGCCATGTTCTCTCACTGTATTAGAATCACCGAGTGACAGAGTCTGTTGGTGAAAGTGTTACTGACAAACGTTTAATCAAGCCAAATGTAACATCAACAGCCAGAAGGGACTTTCGTAATGAGGAGTAATGAAACTAGCCTTCTGGAGGTTTAGAAACGCATTCCGCTCCACATTAACCCGAACATGCAGTGAACGCAGCTCCTCGGAGCACTGGGGATAATCAAAGCTTTAGATTTATGAACAAAGATGTCAGTTTATGAAGTTACTTTAAATGACTGTAAAGTAAGTTATGCTGAGCTACTCTGAGCTATTGATCACATTTAGCAAATTATGACAAACTGGAAGCCAGGAGGAGAATATGTATGAATCTGTAAAGTGCAGACAATTAGAGACTAAAGAAACATGGAGCTTTGTCCAGAGGTAGAGGGAGGTGGGAATGCTCCACAATGAGGAGGTAAGTGGTGCTTTATGTTCTCCAGAAATACATAACACATCGCATTGCCTCCTCCAGCTGTTTCATTGCATCAGATGCGCTAACGTGCAATAACTGGGCAACTAAATTGGGACATTCTTTTTCAGACTGACCCTACTCTTTTAAACCCCCCTCCACACACTCTTTTTTTCTTTCTCTTACTTCTCTCCTTCTTTCTTTTAACTCCCCACTTGCTTTTTTTACTTTCTTCCGTCATTTGTGCTTTCTGACTTGTTTCTTTATCTCGTTTAACTATCCACTCTTTCCTTCTTTCTGTCTTTCTTTTACTTTCTTTTAATCTTTCTTTGTCTTTTATGACTTTCTTTCTCTTACCCCTTTCTGTCTATTGTGTCATTATTCTTTTCCTGACTTTAAATCTTTTAAACTTTCTTTTACTCGTTCTCTTAATTCTTTTTCCCCTCTTACTTCTTTCTCTCTTTCTTCTTTCTTTCTTTTAAGGAATGCAGAGGATAAAACCCAGTTCAGCTTCATAAACTGCTAGGCCTCAACTTCCAGCTGACATTTTACGACCACGACACAGAGAAAGAGCAGAGAGGCAGGAAAGAAAAGAAAAAGAAAGTGAAGGATGTGAATAGGAATATGCAGGAATAGCAATAGAGGGATGAAGAGAGAGAGGGAGAGATAAAGGCAGAGGGGTGCAGCTGTACTGCCCCTTACACTGGGAGGCTTCTGGAGAGCGAGAGTGTTTGGGGGTGTAAGGCAGTGTTTGCCCCCGGGGGTGTGTGGCAGGGCAGGGGGGGAGGTGGGGGTCCTGACCCTCATCAATCTCACTCACAGCCACAGCAGAGGGGCGCAAAACCCTCAGGCACACACACCCCCATCAAACCCCCATACCAGCTCCACACACACCGGGCAAGGAAGCGCCCGCTATTGTACACAGCAGGAAGACGACACACACAGACACACTGAAACTGACACTGGACAGAGAGAGAGAGATAGAGAGAGAGAAAAAAAGAGGAAGACGGACACAGGAGAAGAAATACAGAGAGAGAGGGAGAGAGAGAAAGAGAGAGAGAAAGAGAGAGAGAGAGAGAGAGAGAGAGAAACAGACACAAGAATAGAGAGATACAAAAAGAGAGACAGACAGAGAGAGACAAGGGGACATAGAGAGAGAGAGAGAGAGAGAGAAAGACGGACACAGGAAGAGAGAGAAACAGAGAGAGGGAGAGCGAGAAAGAGGGAGGGGGAGAGAGAGATAGAAAAGACAGACAGAGGCAGAAAGAGAAAGGGAGATAGAGAAAGGGACAGAGAGAGAAAAAACAGAGAGAGAGAGTAAGAAAGAAAAAGAGACAGAAAGATGAGGAGACTGAGACAGAGAGAGATATTAAAACAAACACATAGAGAAAGAAAGACAGATACAGACAGAAAGGCAGGAGGAATACACGGAGACGCATATAGTACTATATTCAACATCATATGGAATAGTCATATTATTGCATATAGGCACAAGTTTTAGGCACCTAATTTAAAAAGTACATTTAAAAAGCTATGTATCTGAATAAAAAGCATGTTCAGAAAAAAATACAATAACATAAATATGTAAATACATATATAATACACTAGTATTACACACAGAAACATCTGTATCTCCTTTTTTGCATAGTTAGAAGTTCTTTACATACAAAAGTACTTACATATTTAACACATATGGAACAGATGGGACATTTTACATATAGCCATTACATTCCCATATGATATATATATGGGAAATTAATTTATATCACACGTGTGTGTGTTCCGTGTTATAGAGTACATAGTGAGGAAATAACTTAAAATGAGTGAAGAAGTTCTCAGACTGCGGAAAGACATATAAATCACATTTGATCAAATCAGTTTTGACATTTGGCAACTGACAGCTTAGATAATCTTCAATATCCCATGGTACATGTCAAATCTACTTATTATTTATTCTAAATATGACCAAAAACATCATGGTGGAGTGTGTATGAGACACACACACACACACACAAACACACACACACACACATACACAGAGCGAGAGAGAGAGAGAGAGAGGGGGGGAAAGAGAGAAAGAGAGGCTGTGAGTGTAGGAATGTGTGCTTGGATGATAAGGCGGATAATTAATTTGTTTTAATTAATAGAGAAAATGTTGCATTCTATTCTAGGCTGAGCAGAAACACACACCCCACACACAGCCAGACCAGGACTGTCAATATCACTAGCTTTTTCATCCCTAAGCATACAGCCAGCAAGTAATAACTCATAACCAATTACTATAATATACACTCATCCTCAGAAGAATAGTTGCACCCAGAAGGAAGTGTTGGACTGCAATGATATTGGGAAGGAAGATAAAGGTTACCGGGAACAATAAATGATGATAAATTTAAACTGATATGGGCAATATTTATTGAGTTACACTTACAGAAATAGTGCGTCTCAGTATGACATCAGGCTGCCGTGTTTGCTAATGCAAGCTAATCGTGTCCTGTGATAATCCATCCCATGCAGCTTGAATATTCTCACACAGTTCCTGCAGATTTTAATTCCTGGGGTAGGGGTGGAGGTGGAGTGACACCAGGCCTTCTGGACGTGTGACGTGTAACAAACCGTCTACGGTGCCTCCACACACAGATTTGTTGGTCATCTCCATCAAGACAAAAGCAGGACCCGCTGTCATTCTGAGTTAGTCCATAAAAGTCTGTCACGACACCATTGCTGTCTTTGGTGATGCTGGTGTATGCATGTAGTCATGGAGGGCATCACTGGTCGCTGAATGTCCCCAACTGTGGACAGCAATAAGGCTCATCCATCCCTGTCACGTGTGGACGAGCATGAAACTTCAATAATTCACATGTCTCACAATGTCAAACCTACCCACCAAGTTTCATTCCTGTCGGGTGATTCCTCTTTTAAGATGGTGGACGAGAGGGCCTACTTTGCAATCTCCATTCTAGTTCATCACAAAGGTGTTTGATGGGATTGAGGTCAGGGCTCGGTGTGGGCCAGTCAAGTACTTCCACACCAAACTCACTTAATCATGCTTTTATGGACCTTGCTTTGTGCTTCATGCTGGAACAGAAAAGATTTTGGAAATATACAATTGTCCAAAGTGTCTTTGGATGCTGAAGCATTAGTTCCCTTCGCTGGAACTAACGGACCTAGACTACCCCTGAAACAACAACTGCATAGCTTTATCCCTCCTCCACCGTACATTACAGTTGGCACAATGCAGTCAGGCAGGTAACGTTCTCCTGGCATTCGCCAAACCCAGACTGGTATATCAGACTGTCAGATAAATAAGTGTGATTAGTCATTCCACAGAACACGTTCCCACTGTTCCAGAGTCCAGTAGGGGCATTCTTTACAGCACTTCATCTGACACTTGGCATTGTGCTTGGTGATATAAGACTTGCATGCAGCTATTCATGCCGTGAAGCTACCAGCATATCCCAGCATAGTTTTTTTTTTTTTATGTTAATGCCAGAGGAGGTCTGGAACTCTGGCAGTTACTGAGTCAGCGGAGCGTTGGTGACTTTTACACACTGTGCCTCAGCACTGGGCAACCCTGCTCTGTAACTTTACATGCTCTAACATGTTGTGGCAGTGGTTCCCAAACACTTCCACTTTTCAGTAATACCACTCACATTTGAATGTGGAAAGTCTAGGTGGGAAGAAATTTCACCAACTGACTTGTTGCAACGGTGGCATCCTATAATGGTACCATGCTCAAATTCAGTGGGATCTTTAGACTGATCCATTCTTTCACATGTTTGTAAAGGGAGACTGCATGGTTAGAAGCTTGATTTTATATGCCTGTGGCAATGAGGATAAATGATCCACCTGAATTTAATGAGGTTTGTCCCAATACTTTTGTCTGTACATATGTGTGAATGCATGTGTTACTGATGTGCAAAACAGTACAGCTGTGTTGTTTTGAAATGTACAGTGCAAATCAACTCAATTCTTTCCATTGATTGCTGTTAGTCATACACATGCAAGAAAGATAGAGAGAGGGGAGAAACAGAGAAGGAGAAAGGGAAAAAAGAGGGTGAGAGAGAGAGAAGGAAGATGGCAGAGGACAAGGAACCAAAATGCAAAAATCAATTTGCAGACTAAAACAGATGACCCTAAACCCTGTACGGGCCGGTAATGGCGGGGGGCCCTCCCACGGTAAATTCAATTTGCCCAGCCCCACCAACTCAATTTGCGCTTCCATTTGGGGGCAGGAGAGAGGAGCGGCGCCACGGGATCAAACGTCCCCCCGGCCCCCACGGCTTCTCTACATATGTTCCTCTACCCAAACCTAATCAGACTGCTTTCATCTGGAGCAAGGTTTCTCTCTCTCTCTCTCTCTCTCTCTCTCTAAGCGGGACTGAAATGCATAAACCACTTAGTCACCACTCTATGATCAGAACAATGGAAAAATGCATAAACAACTCATTTTGACTTTAAAACAGCATTTCTATATATACATATATATAAGTCTGTTGCCAGACAGCTGCGAATTATGTATGTTTGAATATACATAACATATCGCTGCTGTCGGAGCAAAACCCTGTATCTCCAAAATGAAAAGTTACTCTACTTTTAATGTAAGTCAATGGAACCAGAGTTTTTTTTCCAAGTGATTTTGGCCTCTTTTTTGGTTTATGTATATACTATGTGAAGGACCAGAGGTACTCCAAATTATGTAAAAAACTGAAAAATAACAAAAATGCAGATACAAGTAGGTCCTAGAAATCTTTCAAGAGACTAATTTCATGTTCAAGTTCGGAAAATATAACCAATGTCTCTTCATATATATATATATATATATATATATATATATATATGTATATATACATTGTTTTGCTAGAGTAGACAAATACTGATTCTATAATGTCAAGCAGACCACATACGATGAAAAATGACAAATAAAACATTTTTAATATTCTATTCACTGGTAATAGAGCTGATTCAAGACTGGAGAAGAAATGAATTAACAGTATGACTCATTGGTTCATCTAATAGATTAGTGTTGCACTTCAGTAATTTGTATACAGTTCTAAACAGCTTTCACATGCTGGTGATTAAAGTCAAAGTATATCTACTTAAACTATGAAGAGTTGACTGAGCTGAAAGGGCAAGTTAGATGAACTGACTCAAACAGGCTGTGAATGAATCAAAACGAATAAAAAAATGATTCTGTGAGCCATATTGCCTGTATTGTCACCACATGCTTGAAAATAAAACAAATGCACCGTCTGACAGACTGTTATATTCAAATATACATAACAGAGTCAAATCAGACAGATTTCAACCCAATCTCCGCCTCTTTCCCTCATTCTGTCTCTCTCTATTTTCTCTCCTGTGATTGGGCCGGGCCATCTCTCTCTCTCTCTCTCTCACCCACTCACTCTCTCTCTCCCTCTCTAACACTAGGTCTCTCACTCTTTTTTTCTTTACTGCTCTGGTTGGATGGAGGGAAGCTTTCCTCCATTCTCATTGGATCTCTCTCCCTCTCTCTCTCACTCCCTCTCTCTCTCTCTTTCCCTCCCATGATGCCTGTGCTCGGTGAGCAGGAGCCAGAAGTCCGTCCAATCATTGTCGGAGCTATCAATCAAACCTGACGGGCCCAAGCGACATGAAAAGAACCCTCCGTGGCAGCCATTAACCGAGCGCCCCCCCCCCCCTCTCTCTCCCTCTTCCTCTCCCTCCCTCTCTCTCTCTCTCTCTCTGTCTTTCTCACTCTCTCTCTTAGCCCCCCACGCTTTGTTTTCCTTTCAGCGGACAAAAACAGACTGACAAGATGCAGGGCTGGACATTAATCAAACCGCCCCATGGAACCACCTCTTCCTCCAAGATAATAAATAAATTCCACTCCTCTCATTGGACAGATGCTCGCGTTTGTTGTATACCCCGTTCTCTCTCTCTCTCTCTTTCTCTCTCTCTCATTTTAAGGGTCCTCATCTGCTGTGGGCAGGGTAATTCCCTGCAGATCAGAGCAGGGCAGGTGCTCAGCTTGCCAGCCCAGACCAGGCACCCCCCTTTCCTCTCCAGGGGCCACTGTTGCCCTGACAACTGGCCAGCCCAACCTGTGCCCCCACCTCACTCTTTCCTTCTCTCTCTCTTTTTCACTGTTGAACAGGGATAGCTGTGTTTGCTGATGGCCAACGGTCACCTCCACGTCTCCATGGCTGTCTTCGTCTTTCTTCTATGGACAGATACATCTCTCTCTTCTTTCCTCTTTCTCTATTTTTCTGTTCACATATCTTCTCTCACTTTCTATATTTTTACTCTCCTTCTTCCTCTGATCTCTCTTTTCCTCTCTTTCATCTTTCTCTTCTTCTGTCTTCTTTTTTTTCTTTTCTCTTCTCACTCTCTGTCTTTCTTTCTGAGCTCGGCCTATCTCGCCTATCACATCCCTATTTCAGCCCACTGGTCAAAGTACATGGTGTGTTTAAGTTAACTCATCCTCTAAACTTAAATACTGTAATCATTCACTAAGAGGTGCAGAAGTGCGTTTTGTGTAGATGAGTTGACTTATTTTGACATTCCAAACAAGATATGTGATTGACAAGGGGTGCCCAAACTTTTGCCTACAACTGTTGTCAGTCATACTAAAACCTCATATCTCCAAAACAGACATTTTATAGGAGAAGGAAAACATTTTTTTTTAATTTTGTCATACACTGATGTGACGAGATTTC
This sequence comes from Semaprochilodus insignis, assembly GCA_034552555.1. Classification (NCBI taxonomy): domain Eukaryota; kingdom Metazoa; phylum Chordata; class Actinopteri; order Characiformes; family Prochilodontidae; genus Semaprochilodus; species Semaprochilodus insignis. Next base: position 11,433,779 of record CM067477.1, on the reverse strand, counting down.
ATTCCAAGTAACTTCTATCCGGCTGTTATTCCTAACTCTCAGAAGTCCCAGTCATCACTGGCAATGCTGTAACTTTATATGTATTATTTCTCACTCATAGGCTTAAAAACAACAGCAGGAATCCTGTAGGAGGTGTGGACTCCAAACTAAAAACGTCCTGCTACTGCCTTTAGGAACAGCTGTCTTGCCCACAGGAGTTGCAGTTGCATCACCACTGATAAGAAATGCTTGGTGTAATATGATACTAATGCTAGAAATGATTTGTTCTAAAACAGTCTGATATACAACATGCAATGCAATATTCCATTAATGTTTTCAGCAGGAAGTTGTCTTTGCTTCCCAGAATGTTCTTTCTAAAGGTAGGAGAACGTTCTCTAACAACATTCTGTCATCTCAGGTCTCAGTAACATCCATAAAACATTTTCCGAATGTTGCTCTGAGAATCAATTCTTCTTTTGTTATCATGTAACATAATCTCTGGCCCTGACAACATCCTCAAAACATCCTCTTAACATTGCGGTTAGAAGGTTATGTCATAGTTAACATTCAACCTTACAGGAACATTATCTGAAATTAGAAACATGTTTAAAACGTTCTTTGAACATTAGATTAAAACATGTTCTTTAAAACTTACTACACCTTGTAGGTAATGTTAGTCAAAGTTCGAGGAACATTCCCTGCTAGCTGGGTTAGTTAGTCCTGCAGTTTGTTTAAACAAGCAGGAAAGATTTCAACTCGTGCCACATTTGTGTTAGCAAAAAGTAAAGTACAATTTCATTCTGTGGGAAAGTTTTTGTCATTTCTTGAAACTTAAAAAAGGAAATATTTGGGAGTGCAAATTTGAGACTGTCAATACAGAATGGAAATTGAATGTAAATGTAAAAAACACGTTTTTAACTGTGAATTATAGAATTTGTGTAATTCATTTAAATAGTATAGCAAACGACAGCAATAACTCTTAAGGGTTAAACTGCTGCCTGTATAAAGGAGCAGTGTCATTTAACAGTGTCGACAGATTACACTTCTTTCCGACAAGGATCTTTCCTTCATAATATTTGTCCTGCTCTTGACAGGAAGAAAAAGACAAATGGAAAGTTAACTTGGCATATGGAGGCATGCAAGTGCACCACAACGGGTACCGCGGCACCCCGCCTTGCAGGGCATTGTGGGATATGTCCTTTGCCGGAGCTGCTGCTCGGATGACATATTACAGCTCGGCGGGAATCGTATGGCTCTCCAGAAGGAGGTGTTACACCAGCGTTCTGCAAACGTTTAATTTCTGTTTTCTTTCCCTCTGCTGTTGACCAGGTTCATTTGGAGCCCTGCTGCGGGCCCACGTGTGTTTGTGTTGGCCCCATTAGAGGAGCGTGAGGGGCCTGAAAGGAGGTCCATTTAGCCATGTTTTCAAGCTACGTTAAGAGGGTCTGAGCACAGGAAGAAAAAAATCACAAAGACAAAAACGGTATTTGAGACTTAGGCCTTGTATCATGGAGAAACAAATTTTCCTTTTCCTTTCTTTTTTTTTTTTAAAAAAAAGAGTTTGATGTGGCATATAGGCAAGTTCAAAACATAACTTTCAATCCCCGGTTCAGTAAACAGCCCATATATTTTACTAAGCAGAAACAACACTCAAAAACAAATTCATTGATTTTGTGATGTCACAAAAACCATTGTATTTACATATATCCGCCTATAGCGATTTAGCCTCACCCATTCGCACTGAAGAAGTGATTTGCCCTTGGCTGTTTTTTAAATTAGGCATAATACAGGACAGCCAATTAGAACAGTTGTCGTTTACATACATCTCTTTTAAAGGCCTTAAAACAAAAGCAGACTGTTTAATTCTACACAATAAAGACAAAAGAAAAAAGAATTACAGACATTATTTGGAACATATATGCCCAGAAGTAACAGGAGAGGGCATTAGGGTAGAAAAATGTGGGATGTGGGGTCTTTTAAGGAATAGCTCGGCCATACATGCTAATGCTACTAGCACTGAAAATGAACGGAAGGTAGTAGCCACCAATTAGCATAATGCTGTTTCCTTCATGCTAATTGTTGGCTGTTTTCTTTCCTTCGTTATTAGCAAAATTAGCATTATTGACTAAACTACTCTTTTCTAGTCTTTCTCTACAAAATAATAGGAATTTTGGCCAAGAAACAATCCAAACTGGATCAATAAGCAGTGAAATATATTCAAACCTATTCATGCTCACCACACAGTAGATAAGAACACAGCACAATAAGGATGTCCAAAATTGGTGCTACAAAAGAAGGCCATTGATTTCCTGTTAGCGGATCTCCTGTCTGAAAATGGAGGAGGGGGGCCCGTAAGATGGCTGAATCAGTGAAGATATGGTTCCAGTAGCGAAACCACAGTTTTTCTGAGCTCCGATCTGTTGTATCATTGACACCTAAATGGATTAGGTTCATGTATCACTGATAATGGCCCGGCCCATTGCTCGTATGTCAGTGAGCCGGTGTGTGTGTGTGATAAGGCCTATTGATTATGTACCATATGCGGTTCCCACGCCATCCTTTGTCCCCAGCACAGTCTTCCACTGTTTTTTTTTTTTTTACTTTAGTAGGGGGATGGGGCACAGCTGGTTGGCAGAGGGATGAGTTAACTCTCAAACCAGCTTCAGCAGCCAAGGATCTAAAGGCTAAAGGAATATCTGAAGGTGTGAAGGAACAGCATCTTTTATAAATTGCTGCTGGTGATCTGTATTCTACCTGTACTCAATTTATTAAATTATGTTTTTAATTTTCCCAAACACGAACACCTACACCTAATCCTAGCTTTAACTTTACTCTTAGTTCTAACCCTAATGATGTCTCACTTTCACCAGATAGCTAATTATTTGTTCAAATAATCTAAAGCCTTTGTGTACATCTACAAACATCGCACATACCAGGAGAAATTAATCCTGCGGAAAATCCCCCAAACAGATCACTGTCAGAACAGAACTGCATGTGTATGTGTTGTATCTCCAACTAAACATTTAGTTCTAGTGCTCATGGTAGGTTGTGAACTATGTTCAATATGAATATTCAATATTCCCCATATATATACCCATTCTGGTGTTTATGGCAGCTGCAGTCCATCAGGTAGTTTGAACATAATCTAGCATGATTTCCAGATGCTTAACTACTCTACCTCCAACATCGTATTGCAAACTACCATAAACATCCATCTGTATTGCAACCACCATAAACATCCATTCTGGGGTTAATAATTGCTGCAATCCATCAGATATTTTGAAGACGATCAAACACAAGTTTCAGCTGCACAAGCATTCTCCTTAAGTGCCATCTTCTGGACTGCAATTACCATAAGCATCACTGCTGGTAGCTCATCATATAGTATGAACACAGTAGAACAAATTCAGATGTTTTATTCAAAGGGTCTGAAGATACATCCACGTGGACACAAGTAGAAGCAGAAGTTTAGTCAAAGGCTGTGTGCTTAGACATAAATCAAACAATGACTTATGATGCTAGTCGTTCCAAAGATGTCTTTTGATACAGATGCACTTTCCACTGGACCTGCTTAGTACTACTGTTTTTGGCCTACTGTCTCTTTTTATAATGAATTGATTAAATTAACAATCACATAAATATCTATGTGAAATGGCTCTCCATTCTAAGTATTCTGGGAAGTCAAATTCTGTGTATTGAAATAAACTTCAATAATCAGTTCCCACAATAAACATTAAATTCAGACATTATTCAGGGTCTGTTGTTATCCACAGTTAAACTAACAAATTGTACTACTACACATGTTAGAAATATCTTTTTTTCTGAATTTAGTTAAAATACTTTTATGCTACAACACTTTAAACTTTCTAGTGGCAGTTCTACTTGTTCAAAAAGTTTGCATGCAATACTGACATTAACAGATCAAATAAACATAATTTTTATTGATGTACAAAAAGGCCAAAGGCTTGAAATATATTGAAGGCTTGTCTGTTAACAATTTGTGTACATTCTGATACGGCTGATAACTAGGTAAAGAGAAACTACGAGTTTTCAGTTTCTTTATTTAAAAAATCTATTACTAAGTAATCACAGTCTGAAAAATGAGCTTGACTCACGTGATACACATAGATATAGGCTTCACGGAGAATGCGTTCAAACCTCATAAATCACAAGCCGTACTCTGACTGATTCAACTGAAAGTGTAAAACATTCACGGCTACAAACAGTCATACTATATATATATATATATATATAGTATTTTAGCTCAATGCTTGGTCAATATTTGGTCAATATTAGGTAATAATAACTCCCGCATTAGTGGAAAAACAAAGTATGGCAAGTTTGTAAGAGGAAATATCCATTGGTTCTTTGATCGAAAGGCTAATGGTTTTCTTACTACTTTCCTGTAGCCACCACCTTTAAGTCCCAACCAACAGCTCCTCAGCTGGGTGTGGCCTTTTCTTCAGCCGTTTGGCTTCATTCTGCAGCTTCTGTCGAATATAGCCCTTAATCTCAGAGTCTGTCTTTCCGGGGAAGTAGTGCTGCACTGCTCCTGTTGAAAAACATGGAGAAATGATTGACAAAAAAATCAGCTTCTCCACACAGTGAAGCAGACAAGATTTCTGTAGTCTTTCTGCATGTGACCAAAAAAAAAAAAAAAAAGTAATTACATTTGCACAGCTGAGTGCTTGATTACTCCAGAAAGCAAATATGCAAATGTACAATTAATTAACATGTTAATTAGTCCCACATAAACTTGTTAATTATCAAAATGATCACACTGATTCAGTCACAGAAAATAAACAATCATTCATAAAGGATTGGATGTGACTATGATTCCTTAGCAAATGATTCAAACCTTACATTTTTATTTTTCAATGATTCAGAATAATTTAAAAAATATAGAATAAAAAATAAAATTCTAATAACTGTTTACATAGTAGTAGATTTCAAATCATAAAAAAAATATTTTTACATTTGAAAATAGCATTTTATATTTTAACCACATAATGAGTGCATATTTTATTGTATATTGGCAATATAAAATATAAAACAAAAATATAAAATAAAAAAATAAAAATATAATCTTGAATGCAACATTCCAAGATTCATGCAGTTGAATCGCCACCTTCAAATGAATAAATGCTGATGCATCATGCTGCATCAATGCATCTTTACACCCCTAGAAGGAGCCCTAAGGTGAACATACTCAGGATGGCCTGGATCTCATGGGCAGGCAGTGCAGGCTTGGGCTGTCCTCTCTTACTGTTAATGATGCCGGAGATGGAGTGTGAGGCCAGGCAGTCTCTGTCGTAGAGGCCGCGCAGCAGCTCGTTGGTCAACTTCTGGGCTGTAGTCCCGGTGTTACAGCGTTCCAGCAGCTCTGCTGGGATAACCTAGGAGGCAGAGGTGGAGTGTGAGGTCAGTTCCGCTTTCGATCTGACAGTTCTGAGGGATTCTACATCAACTGAGCTCAGGCATCGATTTCTGAATGCACAAGTCTATGCAGCCTGGATGTCAGATTGATTGTCTGTTGATGACTCATGATCACCTATACACAAAATTAAAAACAGGGTATTAAAATATTTAACATATTCTTCTTACATTCAAAAATGCCTCATTTTTTTGATTATTTTTCATTATAGATTCAAGTTAGTTTTAGTGGGCATGATGTTAACCAACATGTGTGTATATCCATGCATACACCATTCCTCCAAATGTTCTGTAACTAAAAACAAACAGAAAGCTATAAAAATAACATTCATTTACATTTGCAGTGTGAACCTTCAAGGCTGAGTGAACTTTTCTCCGCTACACCTCCTGAACGTCTGCTGAACACTCAGTACTGTGCACACATTTCAGGCAGCTTTTTAAAATTACTTTTAAAAATATATTAACTGCACAAAGCTACTTATGCCTGAATGCTGTATGGGCTAATATCCCAATAAACACAAATAATATTAATTAAATAATTACTAATTTTATGGATGGTAATGTCTTTACAACTTTTAAATCTCTGCTTGCGGCAGCCCAGTATGAGTAGCCCAGTACATAGTAACAACTGGGGGAATCAAGGAAGTTCTATTTCTATTTATTTATAATGTTGTTTTCCCGAAGAGAGAGTGAAAAAAAGGAAAACAACACAAAACACCGTCACTGAGAAGAAGAATGAAAGTACCGAGAAAAGAGGTAGATTTTGAGCTGAGCTTTGATGAAAGGAAGTGAGGGAAAGTCACAGAGTGTGATAATGTGATCCATAGTGCTGACTCCTATAATCTAAAATTTGGGACAGAAACAGGCAGGTTTTCTATCCAACATTTTCTTTTTTGCAAATTCTGAAAGTACTCAAAAAAAACCTGGATTAGAAAAGCCTGAAACAAAAAAAACACCCGGATATCACAATGCTAGGACGCAGTGTTTTTTGAAAAACAGGTGATGTTGTAAGGCATAAAGACACATGGTTCCCCTTCCCATAATGTTATCGCTTCACATTACACAACTGAACTGGTGTCACTACCCTATACTCAGGAAACTCAAATAAGAAGCCATCTTTAGTTACGTCAAGGTGGATGTCTTCAGGGTGGCAAAGAGATTTCAGCTCTCGTTAGGTGGGCTACTGCCCACTGTCTCTGAGCTGCAAACAACACAACTAAAAAGCCATAAAGATAACAGCAGTGGATGGAAACACGGTTTAATTTAGATTTTCTCTGCTGATATTTTGTTAATGCACATAACATTTGCAAAACGTTTTGCAAACCCGGCTAGACAAACAACCTGTATCAGAGGATCACAGTGTCTGGGCAGGGCAGAAGGGATGCAGGAGCTCAGCTAAATAGGCTGGTGCTCGATAGTGTAGAGATTTGTATGTCATCAGGCAGAGCTTAAAGTGGACACGAAGCGGGACGGGTAGCCAATGTAACAGAAACAGAACAGAGGATAAGAGCTGATAAGAGTGAGAAAGTATTCCAACAGCTGAGTTTTGCAAATACTGAAGAGTGCAGGTGGTTTTGTTTGTGATACCAGTGATAAAGGAGTTACAGTAATCTAAGTAGGATGATATGAAAGAATGTGTCACTCTCTTTGATGGAGAGTGAGGGGTGAAGAAGAGCAACATTACGGAGATGGAAAAAAGCTGTTTTGACCAGAGCCTTACGCTTAGGCTCGAAAGAAAGAGCAGACTCAAAAAGTTATGGACTACTGTTGAAGGTTTCATAGTCACACTGTTCAAGTTAAGTGTGAAGTCAGAGGAATTTCAGTCAGTGTTTAGTTTCAGAAGGTTACTCGTCTTACGTTGTATGATGCTTAAATCTATATACCGTATTTGCTATATTGGACCTGATTTGATTTTTCCTCTCAACACTCAAAAAAAAGGCATCCTCTTGATAATGTAGATTATTGGTTAATTACCTTGCTCATACTGCCCATAGGGTCCTTGGCTAATGGTGGGCCCTAGGCGGTTGCCTGCCTTAGCCTAATGCAAAGACTGCCCCTGAACACGAGTGTAAACGTAATGTGTTTTCGTTATCTGTATATAATTAAGTGAGCAGAAATGCCAAGTGCTGACAAGCAGATAAACAACTAAACGAAAAATGGAGGCTACACGAGGCTGGAGTTTTCCCCAACTGAGCGCTTTCATCCACTCCAAGCCAATGAAATGTCCAAGCCAAGCTTGTCCACTCATATTGTAACGAGGATACGAGTAAACAAAAGTAAAATGGAAACAATACACAGTTTTTTTGGGAGAATACATGCATTATTCATGCTGGTCTCCTACAACATTTGTTTAGAATTGCTACATGACATTGTTTTCAGTTTAAAATGCCACACTGCTGTGCTGGACCCTAGCCTGGCCAAATAAAGTCACCACTTGGATTTAAGTAAGCAAATACTTTGAGCCTTTGATTGGATAATTGCTGCAGTGATTAATATGACTCAGCTGGCAACAATTCTTTTAGCCCGTCGCTTCTCATTTCTTAAACAACCATGTTTGACGATATTACTGTGTTTTAGAATGGTCAAATTATTGGCCGGCATTAAGTAAAGAAAAAGGAGAAGCTGGAAAGACTGGATTTGAGTTAAGAACTGTCTGGTGCATTATTAAAACCTGGAAGGACAGTAACAAACTGTCAACTTTGTGGAGAAAATATAAGAAAAATGATCTTGAATGTCTTTGTAGATCGTAGATCACATGAATGCTTGGTGAAGTCAATCAGCAGGACTCACAGCTATGTTTAACAGTAAAAGTACCAGTACTTCCACACGCACCATGTGATGAGAACTCACAGGATTGGTATTAAACATCTGTGTGGCCATAAGAAATCCACTTGTTAGTAAGACTACTCCAAAAAAAGGCTTTGATTTCAAGGGGGCACATGGAAAAAGGTCATGTGGTCTGATAAGTCCAGATTTACCCTCTTCCAGAGTGAGGGGTGCCTCGGAGTAAGAAGAGAAGCGCAAGAAGTGATGTACCCATCATGCATAGGGCCCACTGTACAAACCTCTGGAGGCAGAATTAC
>CM067477.1:11370880-11403753 GCA_034552555.1 Semaprochilodus insignis | reverse complement strand
ATATATATATATATATATATATATGTGTGTGTGTGTGTGTGTGTGTGTGTGTGTGTGTGTGTGTGTGTGCGCTAAATGACAGTATAAAGTCTCTGTTTAGTCAGTAACGTTGGTCTGTTTCCTTCGCGCAGTTCCACCAGGCACTTCCTCCTCCTCGGCTCCCTGTTATGGATGGCTGTGGCATTGCTGTGCCTCCTGGTGTCGGGCTGAACGCGCAGTTGACCCACTAGGTCGGAGAATTCTTTAATATTTACATGCTGACCTTAATCTAAGAAATTACTCATTACAAATCCCCACTGCGGCTGCCCCGAGACTGATAAGCAACAACGGCCTTGTTTTAATATAAAGTGTATTTTAAATGATATACATAAAGTACATTTCTTAGTTCTTAAGCTCGCATTCGTTAGTAGTCATAAACTGTTTCCATTCACTCCATTTTCCTGGACTTTATAACGAAAACAAATACAGAGTAAGCCATTGACAGTGTACGGTATGTTCGCCCTTGAGTTTTAACAGCGGACCTTAGAGACACGTGGCTGTAAAGTACATTTTCCTGTTTTATTATTTGAACAATGTAAATAAAGCACGTGTATTAACATCTTATTAACGGAGTGGGTATGTTTATAACACGCCTGGTAAACAGCTGCCCTTGTATTTGGAAAGCGGTTTAAATCGTAAAGAACCTCCCACGTAAAGTGGAGCCAGTCAAGTTTGGTGAAAGCTGCTATTGGGTCAAAGGTAGGGGCGGAGACCTCCTGACGTCACGCGCACAAACGTCTGTTGTCCAATAGCGGATCATGTCACGCCCCCTGAAAATATTAACATTCATGAGCTACGCAGACGTAAAGAATATGTAGAATGGGTGAGAATGATTGGCCCGTTCCAAACTCGCACGCACCAATAGGATTCCAGGATTCAGCTGGACAGAAGAAAATACCCTCTGCAGACCAGACATCGTACCAAAATAATATTTATTATAACATCCAGTGACAAACATTTCTATTACATCTATGAAGGAGCAAATTCAAACTGCTTAGTGAAGTCTGTTCACACAATGTGTTAATGGGAGCAACCCTAAAATAACACCAACGTAAAAACAGCTTGCGTCGTAACGAAATGCAACTGTTTTAGCTATAGTAAAGCTACTGGTCCAAATAACAGCGAATAGCGAATACTAGGCTTCATTAAATGTGGCCAAGAGGCGTCATGTATTATGAATACATATTTTATATTCCTTCAGTAACACACTTAACATACATGGATCAGTAATATCCAGTCCTGAAACTCTAAATCTGCGGTGGTCCAAATGTTCTCTGAGCAAGCCTAAACACAAATCTAACATTTTACCAATCTACCAAGTGTAGAAAATCAAATGGATAAACTGATGATGAATTTTTAGTTTTTTTTTTACTGGGCAAAGCAGTGAAAATACAGGTTAATTAAGTATATATATACCCAAACCTTGTATATATACAAACAAATGGGTTAGATAGATTAGTTATTTATCAAAGGTATTACTATAGGTAACTATACAAAACTACATCCATTCAAATTACATTACATTACATAAACTACGCAGTTCTCCCTTTCTTACACTCTTTGGTTTCTGAGCATATCTTTATTTTAGTTCAAACAATAGCATTTGGATAAAATAATGAATCATATTGCCACATATTTAACTGCATCTACATTTTAAATAGGTTACACTCAGGACAAACAGATCAAAAAGTTACATCTGTAGCGCATTAAAACAGTTGCATTGCTAAATTGCAAACAGTACGCCAAATGAGTCTAATTACAACAATAGAAAAAATGTCCATAGTTGCAATGACACTTATAATAATAAATATTTAGACAGAATTTGCCACAGAAGCTATACAGATTTAAGTACTAGTTACTAGCTACTGGCTTGGGAGAGATTTATGTTGGAAATATTCAGTGCAAACCAGATCAGCTTTTTACTGACCACAATTCAAAATCCAAGAAAACTTCTTAAATAACTGCCCTTCAGTTTACAACATCTAGTTACTGGGCTTTCTGTTATTTTAGTTTCATAACAGCATAATCTGTTTAACAAAGCTTTGAAGTCTGATGGCTTAATAACAAAAACAGCTACTGTCACAATTCATTAGCCTAGAGAGTTCAATAAAAACAAAGCTGCATAGCTACAATGCTTCCCCATTCCCTTTAGATCATTTACAGGTCTGTTCTCATGGCAAAGCAGATTACTTCAGTATTGACCACTTGATCTGTTCTTTTGCAGACTGTAACACCTGGAAAAAATAAAAGAGCAACAAAGCCATTAACATGCTGTTATTAAAATGGTCCTGCAATTCATAATGAAAAATGATGGAAAGTAACACCATTTAGACTAGGCATTAATATTTTTAGTTCATTCATTCTGTAATTCGGTCAGTAAGAACATCTCCTGTAAGATCTACCTGTAGGTTTTTTTTTTTAGGTTGAGTGAAATAAATATATAAACTCTTGCATATAAACTCTTGCAACACATATGACTGCCTATTATAAAGGTGAAGGGAATATCCATGTTTGAAAATAACTTTTCTTTGTGAAAATGTAATATTTCAGCCACCAGGTGGCGTTTGGAGACCACTATTCAATGTGAGTCCCTGCAAATGGGAGACATCAGCGGAAATCCAACGATTGTTCTAAATACACGCATCATTCAATAGTTTAGATGTAAGCAAAGTCATTCAGGGACCTTTGATGTGAAATTCTACATTCTACAGAAATCAAGCTGGAGTTCACAGTGATAGGAACCGGACATTCAGGGCATTTAAAATCCATTCATACGATAAAGGTACACGCAGGGGGCTGTATTCCAAATATTATGTGGAAATAGCCTCCAAAGAAAACAACTGCTTTCAGATTTGACTCTATCACACATAATCTCAGATGACATGTGGTTCACTGGTCATTTTGAATAGTAAATACAAAGGCTATACAACCCCAGTTCCCATCACCACCATGGTAAAGGAATCACATCTGGTAATGTTCTCTACAATGGCTTGATTCACCTCAAACTACTCGAAATGACTCTATTCTCATTTGAATTATTGTAGTTTTATTAATAATGAATTGTGTTATGTTAATATATTAATCTATATTGATCACAGAGAAAGACTATTTAACCATGCAAAGAACCATCAAGTATTCAAAAGCACTCAATGACTTTATTAAAGAACCCTAAATAAAAAAAATCACTTCTGAAGGGTTTTGTGTAGGATCTGAATCTGTGTACTTGAAATGGATTTGTTGACTTCATTGTTTGTAAAATGAAGGTGTAACAATAATCATACACAAAGAAAATGTCATTTGTAATTAATTTGCCATAAACATTATTTGGGAACTGCATTATTCAGCTGATTATTATCTGAGTAGAATTATCAATAACAAAAACACACTGGTTAGTTTCCTACCAATAATAACAGCTGAAAAGGTTTATATAACAATCTGATCTAGAAAACTGCTGTAACTCTGAGTCATCTTGTGTGTGTGTGTGTGTGTAAAAAAGAGAGAAGACTTACATTAGAGGTGAGAGCCAGTTTCTCAGTGATATGCTATGTAGGGTGAGGGTTATAGAGCAGGGTTAGTGTATAAAGCTCAGATCAGATGCAGAAAAAGGCACAGCTAATACTGCTTTAAATGTTAGAGTGTTAGAGCAGTGACACGCATCAAAACTGAGATGCGTTTCATCTTAGCTCTGTGCTAAGAAGCATTCTTATTTAAGCAGTGTTTTGAACACTTTACTTGGGTGCTGGATAGAGCAGTGCATAATAAAGCAATGTTTGTTTTTAGTAAGAACATGAGTGTCAAATATCATTAGTTGAGCAGTGCTAATGAACAGTTCTTTCTCTCTGGGCATTAAACAATGTGAGAATGGGGGAGAAAGCTTTTGTGTGTACAAGTGCATTTGTATTACCTGAGCCACGCTCTGCTCTGATAGAGGGTTGTCATCAGCCTGAAACAGAAGACAAACTTTAGACAGAGAAACTATACTGCAGCAGGTGGATGCACATACATACAGTCATATGCAAAAGTTTGCTGTGCTGGTTAAATTTCACACAGATTTTCAAAGTGAAAATAAGTAAATACAACCCCTGGCAAAAATTATGGAATCACCACTCTTGAAGGAAGATCTTTCAATTGTTTAATTTTGTAGAAAAAAATAAATCACAGAGACATGCCACAAAACTCTCTTTTTTCAAAATTCCAATCTTCTAGCATTAAGAAACAATAAAAAAAGAAAGAAATATAATTGTTTCAGTCAGTCACAATTGTGTTTTTAGATCAAGTAGAGGAAAAAAATATGGAATCACTAAATTTTGAGGAAAATATTATGGAATCATGAGAAAAACACTGCACCATTAGTACTTTGTTGCACCACCTCTGGCTTTTATAACAGCTTGAATTCTCTGAGGCATGGACTTAACTATGATAAACAGTATTCTTCATCAATCCGTCTCCAACTGTCTCTTATTGCTGTTGCCAGATCAGCTTTGCTGGTTGGGGCCTTGTCATTGACTCATTTTCTTCAATTTCCACCAGAGATTTACAACTGGAATGAGATCTGGACTATTTGCAGGTCATGCCATTGACATTATATGTCTTTCCTGAAGGAAAGTTTTCACCTCCTTTGCCCTATGGCAAGATGCATTATCATCTTGAAAAATTAAGTCATCATCACCAAACACCCTTTCAGCTGAAGAAATAAGAAAAGTGTCCAAAATGACTGCCATCTCCCACGTGCCTTTACCTGACATGCAGCCCCATATCATCAATGACTGTGGAAATTTACATGTTTTCTTCAGGCAGTGATCTTTATACATTTCTTTGGACCAGCACCAAACAAAATTTCCAGCATCATCACCTTGCCCAATGCAGACTTGTGATTCATCACTGAAGATTACTTTCATCCAGTCATCCACAGTCCATGATTGCTTTTCTTTAGCCCACTGTAACCTTGTTCTTTTCTGTTGAGGTGTTAATGATGGCTTTCGTTTGCTTCTCTGTATGTAAATCACATTTCTTTTAGGCGATTTCTTACAGTTCGGTTACAGACACTGACTCCAGTTTCCGCCCACTTTTGTTGTGCATTTTCCTTTTTCTGATTTAATCTTATGCAGGTGTTTGTTTTAGAACTGCAAATTACAGAGCTATTCCATAATATTTTCCTCAGAATTTAGTGATTACATTTTTTTGTCTACTTGATCTAAAAACACACTTGTGACTGACTACAACAATTATATTTCTTTCTTTTTTTATTGTTTTCTTAATGTCAGAAGGTTGGAATTTTGAAAAAAATGTTTTGTGGCATGTCTCTGTGATTAACTTTTTTCTATAAACTTAAACAATTGAAAGATCTTCCTCCAAGAGTGGTGATTCCATAATTTTTGCCAGGGGTTGTATCAATTCCAAAATACTGTACACTTGTTTGTAACTATTTTGGATATAACACAGTTTTAAAATGAAAAACAGCTATTAAGAATACAGATATGTAGAGGAAGCACATTTTAGCATCTTTAATGAAAGGTGTGATTAATATGGCATTGATATTATGTGGTCTATGTCTTGGAATGAAGCCCTTCAAGTGTGTTTCTCTACAGGGCCCATTTTAAAACCCAGAATTACTTTTATTCTTTGAATTTACATACTGAAAAGAATGAAGCATAAAATGTGTCTGCAAAAGTTTTGGCACATTTTAAATTTAATGGTTTTTTTTTTTCTTTCTGATTTGCTAAAACTTAGCGAATAAATAGAAACTGTGCAATAAATAAAAACAAATTCCAATTTTTAAGTTGTTCTGTCTTTCAGCAAAATATTTTTTATGGGGTGCATTGAGGTGTTGCATAGGACTGTTTATACAGCTAAACACACAGTAAGAAGAGCTGAACAAACAATAAAACATACCAAGCACTAAAGCAGATGATATGGTGAGACAATATTCTGATGAAGCAAAGCTGATGACATTTTAGCTATACAGACAAGCAATGCCTACAAATATCAATCAACACTCAAGCAGCACACAAAACTAGGGATGTGCGACCGGAATCGGCCTAGACTGGAACAGACAGGTTTTTGGTAAAATTTATGATTTTTAAAACATCCTTATGATTAAATACTGCATTGTAGTTCATTTATAGTGCACAATATACGTAGATGTATAGGATGTGTTGACATACGCTAACCTAGAAAATATATGTAATTTGGCCAGGGGTGTCTGGTATACAACTTTATACCACAATTTCATAAGATTTGACTTATGTCTGACTCATTGTGTTAAAAAGACATTCAATACAGCACTTTCAATACACTTTCAATTCAATACAACTATTTCACTCATGTTATATAAGTATGCAGTTCAAAATTTTACTTAATACTGTCTTTATAGGAAAGCTAGTCTCAGTCTGAGAATTACCAGGACAAAACTACAGAAAATTGCTAATGGTGTCATTAAAAAGACCATAAAAATGGCTATGCATACATGCTTAAACAGTATATTACACAGAGGATGCTAATCTAGAACAATTTGACAAGAGTGCTTTGGATGCAAGCATGTTCTTCATGATACATATTGACTTTGATCACCACTTTATGCTTTGAGCCTTAGAAGCTGTATCCATTTACATTTACGACATTTAGCTGACACTCTTATCCAGAGCAACTTCCAAGGTTTTTATATTACAGGTAGGCCAATGTAGTGTTAGGAGTCTTGCCCAAGGATTCCTTTTGGCGTAGTACAGCATAGACACCCAGACCAGGAATTGAACCCCAGTCTCCCACATGGGGTAGTAGGTCAGTGGTGGGTAGTGGTTTTATCTGCTGAGCTACACCAACCATAATCCCTAAAACAACTGCACTTGTAACTTGATATTAATTACAGTAAAGTGTAAAAGTCTTATATTTAAATAGCTAATTATAGTTAAATACAATTTAAATAGCTAATTAAATTTAAAAAGCTTTTTAATTTGGCGGGAGTGATCTATTTGCTGAGAAACATTAGAATAAAAACAAATAACCTTAATACAAAAAATATGGTTTTATGTATATCATTTAACCATTTCCAAACACCTCCTTGAAGAAGCCCGGTGTTATTTGTGATAATCACCCAATACCTGGTTTGATGGTATAATTAAAGCTTCATTAAGTTGAATAAGGTATGAAATTGAACAAACCAATGCAATGGCTAGAGGAAGTGAGGAGAAACCTGGAACAAAACAGGCATTCCTCTTACCAGCTCAGAAGACATCAACTGCTTTTCTAGAAACCAGATATTCTTGCTTGAAATTCTTGCTTGCATGTTTGTTTGTATTTACTAACGTTATATGGCAAAAACACACTTACTGTCCAGATAAATGTTTTAAAACAATTTGCGTACAGTTTTGTAGATCTCACTCATAGTTTGATGAAATAGTAGAGAAATTTGAAACTTCCAACCAAAAGTTTCATGTGGTATGTATTGTGTGGTATCTATTGTGCTTCTTGTTTTGCATTCTTTATTTTTGTACATGTGTTTGTAGCCTTTTGTTGTCATTAAAAGAATCCAAAAGGCTAGAAGTGCATATTCAAAACTACATACAGAAGGTAAATGGATGTAAATATGATTTGTTGCTTAACTCATTATGTAATTAAATTCATCTTTTTTTCTACTTAATTTGAGTGCAGCTGCTGCTCTTCACATTCAGTGGCAATTTCATAGCAAATGGACCAAAAGAAATGCTTGATAACTGTTTGGAATAAGGTGTCTTTACATAAACATTAGGTTTTAGCATTCAGCATGTAATTACATGATTCTATTTGAATGGTATAGCAAACAAATACCTTGTCACTTCTACGAGTTAACTATAAGTTAAAATAGCAATATAGTAATATAGTGTTTTAGCATGTGTTAATTTACCCAGTCCAAAAAAAAACAGCAACAAACATGTTAAAATATGTTTTGTGTTTAAATGCTCAAAAGCAAAAGTCAATGTAGGTTCAAGAAGAAGGCCTACGTAAGACTGTCTACATTATGCCCGGTGCAGTGACTTGGTCAGCAAAGTGTTGTTTTAGCTTCAGAGAGCGAGCACACTTGTCCACACCATGCAGTTACCTGACCATATCCTCTCTCCCTCCCCCCAAAGCCCTCTCTCCCTTTCAGTGTAAGGAGGAGGAGGAGGAGAGGAGGAGGGTCTCTGTGAGTTATTCAAGCTGGCTCCTCTGGCCCTGGCCCTCCATGTTACCCGTGATGTAATCAAACAGGACAAAGCCAAAGGCCTGCTCCGACACACACTGACAGGGTAGAGGAGTGAATATTTAGCCATGTGAGACTGTGTGTGCGCCTGAGAATGCAAAGATAACTTGATCGATTTGTATAATTTACGCCTAATGCTTAATAATAATGCATGTTGTACAGTTCTCTCCCCACTGTTAACAGTCTAGACAGAAGCCAACTTAACAGCCCCAACCAAGCACAACCACAAAACCCCAACCCATCTACTCCACCTGCATATGTGGCACAAATTTGAACAAGATTCTCTAAACAGAAAGACCACAAGCTAGTCCGAGCTCAGCAGGAAACTGTCCACTTCTATCATGAGGTCACACACACAGCTTGCTGACTCAGGCTGGTAAAGTTTTCCTTGCTGTGTTCATGCTCTTACCCTGTAGTTGACCTTCTCCACCACCTGCTGAGGGTCGCTCTCCAGAATCACCCTGCCAACCAAGATCAGAGAGGCGTCAGACAGCACTAACAAGCTAAAATGGACAGTAGTGAAGGTAATTCAAATAATTACTGCCCCTATTTTAAGCTACACACATTCATACACTCAAGTTCTCACCCCCCATCAATGATCTCATCCACCACTAGAAAGACTCCATCCAGATTATCCAGCAGACACCGTCTCTCTACGTTTTTCCTGAAACAGAATGCAAACATGTTTAGTCTCGTAATTCGGCAATTTAATCACTCTATGCCGAACAGTAAGTGTGGAGTCACTGCTTTTAATAGCATACAATGCTGTGAAAAAAAAACCACCCAACCATCATTTATTTAATGTTCAGTTAAAACACATTAGCACAGATTATTCATTTTTCAAGGTCAGGAATAAAAGCAAAAACATAATTAACAGAAAATTACACAGAAGCCTCAACAGCTAAATATAAAATCAACATTTTCTGTATTTATATCTCTGTGTGTTTTCCTTTATCCACCCATTTATTGGGCCTTTGGGAGTCCCTTACTGCAGCTTCCATTCTCTTCAGTACACTTGCTTTCAGCATTTTAAAAGAAATTGGCAGTGGTATCCACACCTCCAAAGATCAGTCAAACTGGTTGATGTTTCTGTTTTTTATAATCTAAGTAATCCCATACACATTTAGTGATATTGAGGTCTGGACTCCAGCAGCTTCTTAATTTGATTTCTTTTTCTCAGTAATGGCATCTTGGCAGCTACATTTCCTTTCAGCTCCGTTGCATTGAGTTGTCTTCTCACAGTGGAAACACTTGAGGACTTTTTCAAATCTGAAGCAAGAGTGGATCTCAATTTTCTCCTCTCCTTCAAAGAGGATAGTTGTGAGTACTGATTTTTTTGATGGAGATGGTTTTCTTTGACCTCCCCTTTCCTTGTGCAAAGGGATCATCTTATATATAATATGCTCAAAAATATGTCCAGAAAAATGAATAACTTGTAATTAATGATTTTTTTGACTGGAAATGAGCCCCATGAGACTTATGCATAGTTGTAAGTATGTGCATAAAAGTATTCTAATATGATTTTGTTACTTCTCAAATGTACAGGTCTAAAACAATCACTAAGACGCTACATGAAACTATATGAAACTATATGTTTATAGGTGCCCTTCTAAAATGACAAAAACAGCTGCAACTTTGACAATTAAAAAATCTAGAATATATCATATTTGAAGTGATGATTGCAAATGTGCTTTGACAACAAATTACCATAAATAAACAATTGTAGTATATTACATAAAACATCCTTCTACCTTCTAGTGTTTACTTTAATGTATTATAATTTATCATAAATATAGATTGAAATATGCTTTATGTGTGTATTTAGCTGTATGTATGTAAGTATGTATGTAGGATGTATTTAGCTAAATCTTCTTGAAGTCTGTATGCAATGTGATTCATGTGTTTAATGTGAACACACCTCAAGATCTGACTGAGAGATTCAAACAAGCAGTTCAGCACGGCCATCAACATGAGCTGTAGAAAAGAAGGGCATTGTCAAACTCTTTGTGCTTCTTTATTTAATTTCTTCTTTATTTAATAGTTTCTTTCCTATTTGTTATCGCCTGAAAATGATATTTAAAGTGATTTATCTGGGCAGCAAGCAGTTATTTGTATGCTGGTTTGTGCTAGCTTAGTGTGTTATCTTAACCATTTCCAAAACTCTTCTTGATGTAGCCTACTATTTACAGTTACTATCCAATTTAAGTTAAAAAGCAACTTTTAAAAAAATAATAATTTCTACATAAATGGTTGCGATGGGAACAAAGTAGGTTAAAATTGTTGAATGTGAAACAGAAACTTTCAAACTCAGATTACAGTGGTTCTGATAGGAGGCAGGAGTCACAATGCCTACGGAACAAATATAGCCAAATATAGTCATTCACAATCCAAAAACAAATGAATGAATCTACATGTGTACATGAGTTTTTATGTGTAATGTCCATACTAGTACTACAGTGGTTTAATATAGTAAAATAAAGTTTCATTATGCTGTACACTCTACATTTACTCCTCCACCATGAACTCTAAAACTATTCTAAAACAGCATCTCAGGGCTCAGGCAGTGTATTCCTATCCATTTTAATTTTCCAATATCTTGCTGTGAATGAGCTATTAAAGGCATACATGATTTGGAGGTCTGATTCCCATCACGACCCATGATTCCCATTTCACTTCAAAACCCTCTAAATAACTTTGTTTACATGTTTACCATTAAACTATACAGGAATGTTGAATAATTGGTGGATTTCTCTTGTGTGTAGATATGTAATATTTAAACACTGTTAATGTTCACTCACTGTTCACTCACTGCCCAGTGCATACAGTCAATATATGGTGTAAACGTTTCACTTTTATACAGCAAAAACAGCTCATATTGAATTCACTGTTCCTCTGATGTCACGAGAACCAGTTTATTTACACCTATTCATCGGTTTCATATCTGAGTGCTTTTTGATACAGAACAGCCAATCAGAGCTGAACTCATTTATCTTATTTACCTTCAGTCTGAAAGGTACAGTAAGAAAACAACTCTAACCGTACGTTCACATTTTCAGGTGGCAAAGCAATAGGCAACCAGTAATTTCCTATGGGAGCGACAATTTAGCGACAAGTGTCAAGCAAGTATTTTGTCAACTTTATGCGGTGACACAGCAATTTAACTGATTGAGTCAAACTAAATCCTCAGACAAATCCTCCCCAGTCATTGATCAGTAAGGCACTGTTCAACTAAAACTACTGTAGTCTGTTTAATTTTGACCTTATGAAATTGTATCACATCGGTTAGTGCTGCTTTTAGCAGTTATGCAGTTTCAGCAGTTGTGGTATCAATTACATGCAACATTTTCTTAGATATAACAACGGTCATTATTACGACTTGGCCCACCTGTATATAAAGCATATGCAAAAAGTACAGATTAATTTTATTTTATGTGTTTACAATGATCTGTTTTGTAATAGTAGCTGATTATATGAAATTAAATACAGAATCCTAGTTCCCAAATGCTCTCAGAACACTCAGTTTGACCTAGAAGACTGTTTACTTTTGCTTTCTTACATTGGCAGCGTTGAGCTGTGGCCACCCATTTGGATAAACACTTAATTCAGCAAACATGATAACAAGTAGAGTAAAAAACATATGGCACCTTCTCCATTTGGTTAATGAACGATTCTGCACAGAAATACCCACCTCATTCTCCTGTGCGCTGCCCACCACATAGAAGAACAAGTCTATGCTGCTCTTGTAGACTATGGTCATGCCCTCCAGGAAGGCTATTTCATCTGAAAGAGCATATGGAGGGTACAGCATGTGGGCGTCACTGAACAACATTTACTTCCTAAGGACATTTTAAGGCTCAGACAGGCACGTACATACTTATACACGATTGGCCTGGGGACTAGCATGTAAAAGAATGGTTTTAAACTTGATCAGTAACAACCTGAGGACACAATATAGGACTGTCAAGATTCGATTTCAGTTCTTTTAGTGGGAAAACGAGTTGTATGTGCGTGTGTAGTGCATCTTAGACAAGACACAGCTTAAAAAAGGGTGGGAATGTGAGGGTGGGTTAGCAGTATTAATATCCTGCAGTATCACCCCATGGGGCAAAGGGGAACTTTCTATTGTATGAGCACTGGGCTTCATTCACAGCAGCGACAGAAACAGCTGGGAGTGGATGGACTAGTTCCCTGCCCTCTTGTTAAATTGTAACATGAGATACAAGTGTAAAAGGGACAGCCTACAGTTTCTGATAACAATGGAACTGTCACAGACAGTGGTTGGAGACTTGGTAATAAGCTAGACTCACGAAAACCGAAACGTCTTTGGACATGTTGGATAATCCATGAACTGGCATTATAATGCTAACTAGCATAACTAGCATTATAACATTCCTTTCCTATGCTTTCTCACTGCATGTTCCCAAGGTCTTATCAAAAGATTAAATATTAAAAATGTTGCATGCGCCTGGTCAAATGGCATGTTTTGTTGATGAGCGAAAATAGTTATAAGAAGCAATTTGCTAAATAATGCAACATGTCAAATTTATACTCCAAACAAATAGGGGGCAAGAAATTACTAGAAAATGCACAGTTCCTCCTCCTCCCTCTTCAATTCTTTACCAGTCAGGGAAGAAACATTGTGAGCTCAGCATCAAACTTCATCCCTTTATTTGCCAAGAGTGTCTCCAGCAGTGGAAGCCACACCAATGTAAACTGTTGTCATTTGCCAGAAGGTTCAAGCATCATTGTGTTATCGTGCCTTTCATTGGCTACATGCCCTTATATGAGCTAACCAGGGGTAGAACCCTTATTGGCAAGATGTTACAATACACCATCTGGGCAAAGCTACTTTTTCAATGTTGGACTGATGGAAAACAGCCCTACAGTGACTCACTATTGCCTCTTGAGGTACAAAGTGGTATTACAAGACAATGCAGGCACGCTAACTTCAGTAGATGTCTTTGACATACCGCCAAAATGGTTTCTTCACATTCTGCTAATAATTTAAGTTCATTTCTGAATGTTTCAAACTATACATTTTACATATTGCTCTTTTAACACATCTTCTACAGAGAACAGAACACACTTCTGTACATTTTCATGCACAATTCCTGTTTATTTGCTAAATTTCATAACAACATACTGGCAAAAGTGATGGCACATTTTATTTTGTATGCTTTATGTTTTCTTAAATGTATAACTCAATAAGTAAACAGATATTGTGCACTAAAACTGCAGAAAAAATGTCATATTTAAGAAAAACAGAAACCTAAAAAACTTACTATCTGCTTTATGTGTTTTGTTGAAGACATTCTTCTCAAAATTCTTCTGTTCTTTTATGGAGGGGTACAACTCCAAGTCATAGTACTGAAAGTGCAGATTTGTAATACATTACAACTTGTAATACATGCATTACAGATATTATACATGCGGAAAATACAATAAAGGAAAGTTAATATATAAACCACATTTGTTGTATCAGTTTGCCCTTGCTTTTAATGACAATGTACATACAGGGGTGGAAAGCTGACTCTTGGCAGTTGAGCTAGGGCTTAAAGTGTATGGATCTTACTTTTACTTTAATGGGCTTCAATCGTCAAAAAAAGTGAAGAAAATATGAAAATCTCCTCTGAAGAATAGTAAGATGGACAAATACCTTTGAAAGTAGTCTGTTTCCATCATTATCCAAGATGAAAACTGCCTTTACTGTGTACAGAGAAGGTTCCTAAATAAAACACAAAAAGAAACTTTGAATTACCAACCTTCACCACATAACAGCTTTTAAATAGCTAGAGCTATATATATATATTAGCTATATATATATAATCAGTGTCTGAGGAAAACGCATTATGTAATAGGTTTAATACATGTAATCCATTTTTCTAACCGAGAACATCTTTGACAGACAGTCACGCAATCATGAAAAATTAATTACTGCCTGGGAAACCAACCAAAAAGGACCTTAAACAAAACAAACATGTTAGTTCACGGAAGCAGACAGGTGTGTTGGTGGGGGTGATGGGTCCGGGCTGTTTTTTCATGTCTCTTCTTTCATTTCGCAGACTGAGTCTGTCCGGACCAAAGTTCTGTTATGCACTGACTGCCACTGATCCAGAGTCTGAGTGTACCACAGAACTTGGGCCCGAAGAGCAGAACATGCCCACAGACAAGTTTTGGTGGAGGGGGCTGAAATAAAGCTGGTTAATCACATTCTAGGAGATAACTTCACTGTTTGGTGCAGGATATTTGGTAAAGTTCAGGCCTTTTTTAACACTAGCTCGATCCATTGTGAGGCTGCCCATCATCACCATACTCCATTCCCCAAACACTTAAGACATTTATGTGATTTTGGGCACCTAAAAAGGCACAATACTTTTTATGGCCATTTTTTTGCCCACTCTTTATTCAACTGAATTAAAACAGGTTTGTTTTTGTTTCTAAGACTGATATATGTAAATGAGCTCTGGTCTGATTGGCTGCCCTATGATCATGCTCCTCGTAATCTTGAAAATTTTAGTCTAAAGACTCTTCAGTGTAAATGGGCGGGGATAAATTGCTGTAGGCCGCATACGCATACAGATATATAGGTGTTTGTGACGTCACAAAAACAGTGAATTCAAAATGGGCTGTTTTTCACTAGGGAGTGAAAAGGCAGGCTATTTAACTTTAACCATGCCTACATACTACATCTAACTCCCTCATTTAAAAGTAAAATGAGATTTCTCATGGGAGGGGCCCTTTAAAAATGTTGATAGAAAAGATCGTACCATTTCGATGGCGGAAGCTGGACGTGGGAGTGGAAAAAAGTAAATAGTGGTGCGTGTGTGTGTACGTGTGTGTGTGTGTGTGCGTGTGTGCGTGTGTGTGTGCGTGTGTGTGACAGAGAGAGAGAGAGAGAGAGAGAGAGAGAGAGAGAGAGAAGTGTTTACATAGATAACCATTTATGTATCAAATAGTGAAACCGGATGATATACAGGATATAATGCATTCCTTTCGCGAAAAAGGCTAACTGGAAAGATCCACCTGTGGAGCCAATCAGCGGAAAAAGCGCAGACTCTCCAGCACGCGCGGACGCGCCGCTACGTATCGAGGACGTGGCATCCACGTCCCACTTGGCTGGGCGCAGACAGCTCAACTTTTGTCCTAGCTTGCTGGTGCACAACTTCATGCAACTGGCAACTACAGCTCAACTACAATGCAACGACTAGCTACCATGTTGCAATGTAAAGGCTGAGGCATTCTCACAGAAAGAAACGCTCGTTGTATCCTTCAAGCTGAACAGGATTTCTCTCCTACTGCACTGACCATCTGTTAGATTTGCCTTCTACTCCACACAGTATTTTTTCCGCGAAGAAAAGAAGAAAAAGTGAAGCATATTTAAGTTAGTCCGTGGCCATTGTCTATGTTTCATGCCATAAAATGACATGTACCAGGTTTTTCGACAACTGAGAACCCATAATACTGGTACAGTAATGTAGGCTACAGGGGCTTAAAATAGTGTTTCAAGTTAGCACGCTAGCTTTTCACTCAGCAACATATGCTGCTCGAAAACACGTACGTACGAACATCGTCATTCTGCACAGACGTTTAAAACCCCTAAAAAACAAACTATACGGAACAGAGGTATATTTTCCTTTTTTAAAACTGACTGAAAACGAAATCTCAGACCTACCAGAGCCCCGGAGTCCATCGCTGTGTTCAGTGTTGACGTGGACAGCTTTGAGCTGTCACTCCTGCAGCTCTTGTAAAAGCTCGTGAGTCATGAATGGGCGGGGCGAAGGCAGCCAATCAGACGAGCGGGGGACTGTTCCCTGTCGGCGGCCATGTTGGCTCTGCGTTCCCGGCTACCTCCTGTTAACACGACTCCACCGTCGAGAAACGGAATGCAGGCAGTTGCCCCATAAGGCTACCTTTAAGTGCTGGCGGAAACATGAGCGCACATGAACGCCACCAGTGGCTGTGTTGTAGTTATTATACTATATATGTATATATTATACTAAAAATCATTTTAACAACTTGCTGTCACCCACAAAAGAAAAAAAACGGGCTATAATGCTTGGGTAGTCAAATGTTTAAACATCATACGTTACTCTTCTTTTTATTGTAGTAGCTGAAAATAAACGTTCTCTCTTTGACGACAGAAAAACAAAAGTAAACAAAAGAATAAAATCCCGCATCCATTTTGTTTTCGACCGCTTGTATAAATATCAAGGCGTACCTACGACCCTTGAACTCGTACGACCATCCGAGGCAGCACAACGTACCAAAGACAATGAGAATCTAAATATATAGTTGTGTTTGGGATGTTTAACTAAAGAAAGTAATGTGGTTAGTTATATGCAGATATTAGAGGTTACATAACATACGCTAACACGGTTTGACTGCTAATATTAATCAATGCGTCATTAAATATGAACCTGCAGGAGGTCTTAGGTAGACAAACAACAGTTCACCCAGCAGGTAATCCGTTATAACGCGGGACAAACGGCAGGATATGAAATTCAACAGGTACCAGACTGTACACAACTCTGAGCTACAGGTGAGCCAAAAACGACACGAAAAGCCAACACCACATGCTGTACGGGTCTTTCCGATAGGTGGCGCTGTGTTCACGTTGTGTACAATCCAGAAGGATTAGGTTGCCAGATTTAAGACTGCTTGTTCTACACAGATTGTACAGCTTACTACTACTACTACTACGACTACTACTACTACTACTACTACTAATAATAATAATAATAAAATTAAGTGAAATAAAAGTCATTTTAATGGCTAAATTGCTTTACCTTTCATGGATTTCAGTATTTATTATTGCATAACATGAATTATAATGACCTTTGCCAGACTTGGCTCGTTCACCCCAGAGTCCATTGCCTATTTCAGATAGCCAAATACTTAAAAATGCTATTAAATGGATTATTCAAACTGGTAAACAGGAGTCTAAAATATTCCATGACAGAATAGGAAAAAATATATCAAACACCACCATATAATACTAAACGTCATGAATGTTGGTTGAGGAGCAGAGACTCCAGGATGAGCCACTCCCACTGATGAAATAAAGTAAACAGGAGAGGAAAACAAGACTTGGGAAGTAACAAGTCTGACAACATCACAGCTACGCTGTCAGTGCTCGCGGATAGTCACGGGCTGCTCTGATTGGCTGATGTAGCTGTCAGTCACGTGTGGCTCAATAAAACTGCTGTTTGGCTCTGTACAGCAGCAGCAGACCGACCTGTCTGTGTGAACGGAAACCGAAACTGCCATCGCGTCACTTAGGGAGGAGATGCTGAGGACTGCCGGGTAGAGCCTCCCCACATAAATGCACACCCAACACACTCAAATCAGTTCGCCTACTACTCACAGAGGAATGAACTTCAGCTGAAACTGGCGAGGTAAGGAGGTGCTCCTAATTGTTCTCACAGGAATATGGATGTTTTTATATAGCACGGTGTCTGCGATGATAATCCTGAATGACGTCAGACGAGCTGAACTTTCAGTCGCTTTATACAGCACAAGATAACATAATACACAAGCTTGACTCCAAATAAACAAACAGACAAACATCGATACAGTAGATACCAGCCTTGCACTGTGTGGTTACAATAAGTTCTGTTATTCTGACATTATTTTGAATTGTTTATTTGTCCCGGTTTATAAGAGAGTAAAAGCAGATTGTTATTATTTTGGTCATCGCGAATCAGCAGCCCTGTGGGTCACGTGTCAGTTATGAGGGGAAAGTTCATGGTGAATAACAGGAATGACACACCAAGCCCAAAACTGCCATGTTTCTTTCCCCGGGTACAGTTCAGGTTACATCATGCGCGGTGGGACTGGAAGCAGTGCTACAGTTCACAAACAAACAGAAGTAGGTCAGCGGGCGTGACGGCTATCGACAACTCGCTGTCTTTTATGGCTCACTGTAGGCCAGCCTCTTATCTTTCAAGAATGAGCCTGAAAGAGCTGATCTAGAAGCGCATACTGGTTCATTCTAGAAGCGAGAACGTCCAACGCGCCACCAGCAGGGGGAGGGAGTTCCACAAAGCTGGATTTCTCAGTTAGCCAGATAACTTCAGCCAAGTCTATCCAATAGGAAAACAGCTGAGGGGCATTCCTATTGGATAGTCCTCAACTTTGGGCTTAAGTTGTCTGGCTTAATGAGAAATCCTGCTTTGTGTAATAACCCCAGGTGGACTTGTTAGCAGCATACAGTCTGTTTAACTGGCCATTGTCCAGCATTGAGGAATTTGACCATGATCACCACCCATAATCCCATGGTATGGCAATATTTATAATATGATATTTATTTTATTTTAGGACGTTCTAAGAAACATCATCTTCACATCTGATGGACAAAAACTTTCCGAAGTTGTGTTACTGAAAGCTCCAAACAGACATTATTTAAGCTCAAACCAGCCCACTGCTGACCACTCCCCACTGGCTGCTTTTGGAAAGGCCATGCAGTCCCTGAAGAAGTATTTCACGGAAGGCCTAATTCAGGTGGCCATACTGCTCAGCCTAGCGGGGATACGGCTGGATGTGGACCCTTATCTCCCCTCTCTCTCTGAGATCATCCAAGGCCAAAGCTCAGCTCTGACTCAAACACAGTTCCACAACCTTCAGAACTCCCTGGATGGACACAATGTCCACCCGAAGAGTGTGGACCTGGACAGGTTCTTCACAACCCGCAGGCTGCTGGGCTGGGTGCGCTCGCTGGACCACCTGCAGGTTCCCGCAGCGCAGCTTGAAACTTGGCTGGTCCACAGGGAGTCAGACAACAGCGTGACAGCATTACAGAGCCAGGCTGGAACACTCGAGGGGACTGATGGGCTGGTGGAAATCGAGGACTCGGAGAGCTTGACCATGAGGATGGGAGGTGGAGGGATGGCAGAGCTGGTGTACAACCCCAACTTGGAGGATCTGTCCCGACTCTCTAGAAGCCAAATGGATAATGAAGACATTAAAGAGGTGGGTTGACTATACAGGTTGGTGGTAAGGGTGGGCAGATCAACACAGTTTCCTTTTAGGTATCAGTAATTACATTAAAACTACCAAATCTTTAAAAAAGTGTGTTTGTTTAATAAATGTAATATGTAAATGTGTGTTAGGAATCCAAACACAGGTGATGTCCAGTTAAACTGAAAGATACATTTTTTGTCTATTTAAAACATCAGCATAATTAAATATTAGAGATGTAATCAAAGTCATTTAGAGTGGTTTGATATGAAATGCTCTGTTCTGGAGAAAAGAGTTGTTGACATTGGTGGTGATGGGAACCAGATGTCTGAAGAAGCCTCTAAAAGTTCCCTCATAGAAAGTTGTTAAATCAAATGTTCTGTATATGCCACCTGGAGTCTGAGGCAATGGTTTGAGATAGGGTTTGATGTAAAATATATTTTTTTAATCCATGTATGAGGTGGTGGTACATACAAGACATTCAAAGTCAAAATGGTTCCCCAAAGAGAACTTTTTTTCAGACTTAACAATAGTTTTAAACCTGTAGGGTCACTGGTGGTTGTTGTAGACTGGTTCCTAACACCATCACTTTCTCTACAAGTAACCATTTCACATCAAACCGCTCTGAATTGTTCTGTTTACTTCACTGGCTAAATTACACAGAAATTCTGCAAAATCAGTGGAATTCCTGCTTCACACCCTTTACTTCTTAAAAACATATTCAGGGCAATTAACGGCCATATTTTTATAATAATAATAATAAAAATACAACAACAACAACAACAACAATAATAGTAATTATAATAATAATTTGATGCACAGATACAACATAAACTAAATAGTTTTACTGAGGCTTATATAAAGAACTTAAGTTATATTTTGACTGAAGTCTGTATATATATTCTATATATTATATGAATACTTCCAATATGTAAAAAGCACAAAATCACAAAAGCACTTTTGGTAGTCTCGCTTCTCATATCAATCAGAATCAGATTGTAAAGTTAATCATTGGCATTGCCTATCTCTTGTTCCTGGTGTAGTTCTGCAATTTAACATCTAATTAAAATGTTAGAAAGTAGCAAAGCCCTCATCATTCATACACACGATATGTCTCAGTCTAATCCTCTCTAAACCAGCAAACCAGCACTCATCTGCTTCTAAGCTTTCTACTATACAATGTGCTTTACATTATACAGCAGAGTTTGCTGTAAATGCTTGTCATGCCTCCCAGATTACCAGGAAGTAGGTTATCACTGTTCTTTGCCCTGCAAGTATATTAAGTTAGCTATCTCACTATTAACTTCTATATAAAAATATGTAGTAGATGCAGTAAAGAGGCACTTCAACAGCCTCAAACACTGAAGATGATTGTGCTTGACCACAATGTAACTTGGAACGAAGGACATTAACCTCATTTGACCCTGCAAAAGACTTATTTATTTGTTATCAGGTACTGGAGAGGAGCACATGACATAGCGTAGGCAGGATGTGTTCTAGTGGGGGCTGGACTTTAGGCAGTAAGCACTGGATATGGCTCTGGCATGGCCTCATTGGTCTTGGTCAGATTTCTCCTTGTTACTTAAAAGCCAAGACCCGTGTGTTATGTTCCACCAGCTGTGAGAGGCACGCCTGGGCCAGGGGATTCTGGGTAATTGGCCCAACATATGATTGCAGGAATGTTGGTCTGGTCTTGGAGACACACTCCTGAACCCTGTCTGACATACAAACATAAACACAAAAACGACATACACACAGACGCTCACAGAATGTCCAGAAATGGTTTGAAATGTGCACATAAAAAATATATAACACATACAGAATCACTTTTCTGTCAGTTCAGTGGGACATGTGTTTACAGTATTGTTTCCTTTAAAAATAACTGAAAGATGGCTGCGACCTCAGTGTAATGTTTACACAAATTACATAAGTTTAGCTTCAGCCCTCAGCTTGTGTGGGGGATCTACCTTTGGAGTGTTGTTATTTTCTCTCAGTGTTGAGGAGGATGTCACCACAGTATCATAAAGACAGACAACTACTCCCCGTCTAGACTGAGGGGACTCAAGTCACTGTGTGATTTGAAGCTTGCAGCTGGCTTTTAAGCCAGAAGGCTCAGGCTGGAGGGAGAGCTCAGTTTGCAGGGGATTTTAGGTGACTCTTTCTCCTTTCTTTTTCACTCTATTTTGGTATGCAGTGTTGGAGAGCTAGGGAAATTTCACTTGCATCTATACCAGCCGAGACCCTCCCTATCAAGAAATAGGCCCTGATATATTTAGCTATCAGTATTATTGAACATCCAGCCAATAAAATACCAACATTTAGTGACTAGTTTTGTATTATAGTAAACTGGGGCCTCTGACAAAAGAAAAGTCTTTAATGTCTGAGGATTTGATGCTCTTATACTGCTGTATATTACTTCTATTACAGCAATACACACTGACTAGATAAAGCCTTGCACATATTACCATCAGGGTTAAAGCAACAAACACATATCAAATATGTCCAAAGCTAATATTGTATAATATGTCATAAAACAATCAAATGAAACCATTTTGAGAGTCTTCAAACTGGTAGGGCACTACCAAGGATATCATTCTAAATACACATAATTACATACACACATAATAGTAGGTTAGTGTCTCAGTCTGTGCAGCATAAAGGACAAAAACATGTAGGCTGGCTTGGGTAATTTGACCTACAAAACACATTCAAGGTCACTGCTTTCATATTGCTCTCTACCAGAGGTGAATAACCTCAGTCCTGGAGATTCCTTCCTGCAGAGTCAAATTCCAAGTCACAACCTGCCACACCTGCTCCTGGCTTCTTTGGAAGTCCTTGATTGGCTTGATCAGATGCTTTATGGTTAAATAAGGATGAAGTGGACACTAGGTTAGATGCAGGTTGGAACTAAACTCTGTAGGAAAGTAGATCTCCAGGTGAAGGGTTGCTGACCAATGTTCTATACATTCCCTTCTTTCAGAGCTAAACAGGATCTTCTATTTTTAGAAACAGTTGTCATATGATTTTCCACCCGGCTTCAGTGGTTAAACAAGCTTGCCTGTACACAACCTACAACGCCTATTTCTGGACAGAGGGCCTTGCTTGTTGTTTAACACTATACATGAAATGAGCTGAATTGTATTTTCGGTCAGTTTTGAGCTAAATTTACTAGCTGCCTGACCTCTTACTAAAAGAAGTTCCTGCAGGCTCTTTTGGAACTATTTTGTTATCAGAGAATATCAGTCTATGCTCCCTATGTATATGTATCATGCTATGTGTATGTATATTAGTTTTATATTATTTCTTTATTTTGTTTTTCAGGTTTAACATAATTCAAAAATTCCAAAAGAAATACCAAGAAATGGCACAAAATTAGTCATTACATTGACTTACAAGTATGTGTTTCCTTCTGCAGACTCAGATTAAGCCTAATCCTAAAATCTAAAGACTACAAAGAACTTTTAGTGGCAATTATTGGTTTTACTATGTTTCCCAGACACAGATTAAGCCTACACTTAAACTAATTGCAGTTCCACTGAACGAACGTTGGAAATTCTTTTTAGTCCAAATTATGCTGGGTCTTGGAAAGCAGTGGGTGCACCAATGATGCATTCTGCCTATCCCTATACCATCTTGAAAACAACATAATATTTGGGTTATAATATATATTAGATATAATATATAACATAAGAACAGTGTTGTTAGACTCCACCATAAAAAAAAAAACATGAGGAGGTTTAGTTGAGTCATACCAGAATCAGAATCAGAATTAGAATCTCTTTATTTCACCAAGTATGTTACACATATAAGGAATTAAAATACATTACGCAAATTACAAAATCTCCTTTCAAAGTCCTCCATTCTGTCTTATATATATATAATTGCTATAGGTTTTAAAAGTGTACCTGGGTTTACCAGTCAAGGATGTCATGACCCGTACAGATATAGTTCAGTCAGAGCCTTGTTTGAAGCTTGGCTTGTATGACCCTAGCTAGGAGCTGTTTTGCAACCTGAGTAGACAACACTGGACACAACTTGTGCACATTCACTTTCGCAATGCTTGTTTACCAGCTGCTGATTAAGTGACTGGCACACACACAAGACCCCTGCTGACCCTTCAGTAGACTCTAATCTTCGAGAGCAGCATAAAACCAAGACTGCTCTTTATTTTTCATATTTTTTTTTCCTCAGTCAGATGCCCTTGTGAAACAAAGGTTTAACGTTGAGCTTTCCAGTTCATTGCTACCTAAGCCCAAAACACAAGAGACAGGAGTGT
Source organism: Semaprochilodus insignis (assembly GCA_034552555.1). Taxonomy (NCBI): domain Eukaryota; kingdom Metazoa; phylum Chordata; class Actinopteri; order Characiformes; family Prochilodontidae; genus Semaprochilodus; species Semaprochilodus insignis. Next base: position 11,380,267 of record CM067477.1, on the reverse strand, counting down.
CCTTGATTAAAAAAAAATTATCACAGTTTATAAAGGCTAAATCTGGCACGGTAAGATATAGGTTTAGGCCATGGTTATGTTATTACTGTTGTTCTCCTGCTGTTGACCGACTGACCTCTACCATGCGCCTCTGAATCTAATTATAGTAACAAAGGCAGACAGACAACCAGTTGCTTCCACCAAGTCCTTTAAAGATAACGGTTGTTTATAGCAACTGTCTGTGTTTCAAACACGCTAGTGATCATATGGGGATGGAAAAAAAAACTTGACAATTTATGTGGCCACGAGTGCTTGGCTGACCAGATTGTGGTAGTTTCATTGGTTTCAAGACTGTAAACAACGGCAGGGCACTTAAGTCATCCATTTATCAAAGATGCACAAATTTCCTGTTTGAATGCCCGCCTCATTGTGTGAATCTTTTGAAGACTGTGTCAAATATTCTGTAAAGTGAAATATAAAAATATAAAGGCAACTGGCTCATATCTATCACCTTGTGTGTTATATTATCTTGATGATATGTATGAGATGGGAACAAAAATGAAGATACAGTTGACAGTGAAGTTGTATTTTTGCGCCCACTAGGAAGCAGATGAAATGTCCATGTGGCAACAAGAAGCCAACCATAATGTCCATCAGCAGCAACTGCCTCAAGAACATCTCCAATACCTTGGTCTGTTTAATGAAGACAACGAGGATGAATTCATGGTGGACAGCTGGAGGAACGCAAACCCATTTTATAACCAGATGGGCAGCATACTGGGGGAAGACATCCAGGTATTAAGATAATTTGCACTACAGTATTCTAACAGACAGTAATAGATAGCCCTTGATGGATGTCCATGCAAAAGCTTGACAAGGTGCTTTTGTATAAGCACAGTTTAGGAGGACATGTTCTGGCAAAAGAAAAATGAGCCATCCCAACAGGACAGGGAAATTTCCCTGTCTCAGTCAGCTGAACCGTTGGCAGCTGACTGAGGGTTATGTTTCACATGTCAAGAACCACCCTATTTTCCAGTACAAGCATGTTTAATGGACTGCAGCACTTGTTCTGCTCAAAGCAACACCCTTTTAGCAGGAATTTCTTCTTTCACTGCTTCCAATTTATTTTAAATTTCAGTTATTAAGTATCTGATTATTTGACCAAATATGTAATCACAACCTTTAGAATCTGCAGTCTTTAGATCAATCAAAATAAATAAATAAATAAATAAATAAATAATAAAAAAGCACCAACAGCACAGGTAAATATGTTTAGTTTCCCCCCTATATTCTAACATTGCTAAAATGCTAAAAGGCCAAAATGATCCATCTTGGGATTCAAGTATATTATACTTATAAACTGAGTCTTTAAAAGGCCTGTTTACATGGTCCCAATGTTGTCTTTCTACATTCCACAGAAGCACAAGCTTCTGGCTAGACTCTGGCCTTGGCCAAGACCAAAGTGTTTTCCTCATACTTGTTTTCTACTCTACCAGTTTGCAGGTTTAAGAGAAGATGCCTCACTGTCCATTGAGGCGTGTCTGCAACTACTGGAGTCTGACTCGCCACTAGGAGATCAGCAACATGTAAGTTGCGCAAGTCAGTTCATCAGTTTGATTTTTGCCATATCCGGATTGTATTGAGATTGATTTTTGATAGTCTAGATAAACGTGCACAAGAACACATGAACCAAAAAAGATCCAAACCACATTTAGAGGTGGTTTGAAATGCAATGGCAATCAGATTTCAAACTGTCTTTTGCATCACTTGCAACACGACAAACAAAGTTTATAGATATGTAGCTACTGACACCTGTGGTTCTACTCCAGCAATCCATGCAGATGGTAATGTCTGGACACACGAATCTGTTCTGATGACTTGCTAATAACAGTATGGACAGTTGTTGAGAAACCAATCCGTTTGGAAACTTCTGTTAATGACTGCTATTGAATATTCCGCTTGCATACTTCCTCAGTTGGGAGATCCTGATGTGCAGAGAGTAGAGGATGACCCACTGCAACACTGCAGATCTCTCCTCTCCCCGCTGCTCCCTGAAGATGAGCCCTTGCTGGACCTAGAGCAACAGTGGCAAGACGTTTTTGCCATCATGGATCCAGAGGTAATAATCATTTCTCTTATGCAAAATTCAGGCGTTTCCTCAGATATGCCAAATTCCTTAGTGGCTTGTCTTGCTTTTAATATTAAGAAAATAACATTTTCACATCAAGAAGGTGGTTTCTGTATAGCTTTAAACAAGAAGTCTGTGTCAAAATCCAGTCCTGGATAGTCACAGCTCAGCACAGTATAATATTTTCTTCCATCAACTCATCCTCTAATCAAGATCATACTAAATGCGTCTCTAGGCAGGCTTGGGGTTCAACCTTCTATAGTTCTTGCCCTTAAAACTGGAACTCATTTTTAGTATAACTCTTTAATGTTTCTGCAGGACATGGAAGTAGACAATCTCAATCCCGATGCTGGAGGAAGAGCAACAGAAACAGGACATTTGGACAATCCCATTCACCAGAATACTAGCCTTTACCATACAGACTTGCTAAGATGCAGCCAGAGCTCATCTGCAAGCAGAAACGACATCAGAGAAGACAGCCACCAAGTCAACCATGACCAGAACATTTCAAATGTCTCCTCGAATACAGATTTTAATTTGAATGACTCTGACATCATAGATTTCCTTCTCTCTCCTGCAGAAGACGGCTCTGTTTTCAACAATCACAATTCAAATAGGTCCTCTATAGAGGAACAAGACCTGCCAAGCCTTTTTGGTCCTCTCCTGGAAGAAGCAATGCTTGAAGAGATATCTCTGTTTGATCTTGCCCTGGAGGACGGGTTTAGTCGGTCACAGGTTTCCCAAAATGAGGAAAAGGACCAGGCAGACTCTGACTCTGGGTTATCCCTAGACTTCAGCCAAAGTCCTGCTTCACCAAGTGGATCTGAATCCTCGTGTTCTTCTTCATCGTCCTCTTGTTCTTCATCATCGATGTCATCCACAGAGTCAGCTGCTGAGGAGGGGGCTGTAGGATACACCCACATCAAAGAAGAAGAAGTCACAGATGAAGAAGAAGGTGCTGTTGGCGGTTATAGCCCAGAGCTGAATAAGATGTGCCATGCAACTTATATGCAGCCCAGTCGGTTCCAACATTTACCCTGGCTCGAGCACATTGGCCATGATCACACCTACAATCAACCCCAACCCCAATGTATCAATCAAAGAAAGTTTTCCAAACACGAAGCAGATGAGTCTCTGGAGCATGATACCCAGGACAAGCTTTCCAGCAGGGATGAGAAGCGGGCACGTGCCATGAAGATTCCATTTTCCACTGACCATATAATTAACTTGCCTGTGGAGGAGTTCAATGAGCTACTGGCCAAGCACCGCCTGAGCGAGGATCAGCTCACACTGATCCGGGACATTCGGCGCAGAGGCAAAAACAAGATGGCAGCGCAAAACTGTCGGCGGAGGAAGCTGGATGTCTTGATGGGCCTGGAGCGCACAGTTGACGGCCTGCGGCGTCACCGGGCCAGACTACTCAGAGAAAAGTCTGAAGTCTCACGCTCAGTCAGAGAAATGAAGCAACGCCTCAATGACCTCTACCAAGAGGTGTACGGTCTACTGAGGGAAGAGCAAGGAATGCTCTGCTCAGCCAATGACTTTGTGATGCAACAGGGCATCGATGGCCACATGTCATTCCCCACACACTACAGCACACAATCCAGACGTAAGTCTGGAAAACGGCAGAAAGAGAAGGAGTGAGGAGGACAGATAATTCATATTTTATTTAATTTCTGCAGGCCAGACAATGTGTTTTTCAAAATACAGGGAAATCTCTCGATTGCAGCAGTTTACCTACTCCAAAGGTCTGCTGTAATTCAGTGTGGGGGAAAAACACTCAAGCAACACGAGTTATGTGTAAAATGGCCAGAAAAAGATGAGGCACTTGTGATAAGGACGGCAAGCATTTGCTTTATCAGCTGTCAGAAGGCAGTTTGTGAAGGTACAAGAAATCTTGAATCGTGACAATTTACCACAGAACTGGTGAAATTATTGGCCAATTATAAAGTGTTAACATTAAATATAAGCCAATGAAGAGGAAAGACTCTGTGTTAGGAGAACAGCAGTGGAAGCAAAGGTTTCAAGAGTAGAGGGAGGTGCATTTCTAGCGAGGGAAGCAGATTCAGTATTCTCTACAATACCATACAATAGCGTGTGCCTGAGCTCACAAGACATGATTGTTATGCACAGTATTTTAATCAGATAAAACACCTTTTTCCTGAATAGTACATCATAAACAGGCCCAGACCGATATACCTGTTGGTCAATGAATCAGCAGATAATGGGTCGATATTCAGTATCATATTTATTATATAACAGCGAGTCACGTCTTTTGTGTGGAAAATCAATCATTTTATAGAGCTGACACCGGTGACAATCACCTCATGGCCTGTTCTGTAACATCAATTCAGGTTGAACAGGTATGTTAAATGAGTACAACAAAAGGGAGGGGGGCAGGAAGACTTCAGTCTGACAACGAAAGACTAAACTTATCAATGTGTTATTTCAAAACATGAATGTGATGATGGATTTTTAGCTTCTTGAATTCATTGGGTCTCATTCACCGACCATTTGAAAGAAATTTCTTTTTTTTTTTTTTAACTCCTGCATTTTTCACTATGTCCGATGGTTCTTAGCTAAGAATAGAATCGTCTCACACTCAAGCGCACAAAAGTGCCAATAATTCTGCAGTTTAAGAACATGCCTTGAATCTAACATGCTTTTTCGTAGAACCTTACTTAAGAACAAAGTTAAGGAAAAACTTCAGGCGTCAGTCACAGAATTTGCAAGTCACACCCTTTTAAGCTTCCAGGTCCAAGTTTAACATAAAGATCATGCAAATGTTTTACTTGTAGCACCCGTTGTGTGGTGTATGTTTTTAATACTGTCACTGTTTAAGAGTTATAGTTATCAGGGAAACTGAAATTTACTGTAATAATTTTTTGTTTTTTACTTTCCTTGACATTCTTTAAGCAGTTTTAAAACATCAAAACCTATAAGCTTGTGTTTCTGCATATGCACTGTACTCGTCCACGTTTTTATAATGCAGTGATTTCATTTTCTTATTTGTAAATATGAATTCTTGGTGACAAGCTGGGATTGTTTCCTTTGTTTAATAAAAGATATTTATTGTCTTATGTCTGTATTGACTAATATTAAATGCTGCAATATGTGATCGAATCTTTTTAGAATGACAACTGATCAGTTACCACCCAAAAAGAAAGTAGTCACACTGTCAAATAGTCTTAGATCTCTGAAGTCTCTAAATATCAGTTAGAAGTAAAAATCATGTAAAGAGCTTAGCTTTCTGAAAAATTAAATGCCTTTACATCAATATGCAGGCTTGTGCTGCTTATGTGAGTGCACCAAACAAAGGCATTTGTTTATCAGCAAAAAAGAGTGAAAGAAAAGGGGGGAAAAAAAAAGTTCCTGGCTGCTATCAAAAACTTGAAATAAGCCACACTGAGAAACAGTCATATGTTCAAGACACTTTTTAAGCAAGGAAGGCTTTAAGTAGGGATTTTCAATTCTGGTCCTAGAGGGTTCAGCCCATTTTGGTGATTCACCTGTTCAAACACACCTGGTTTTAATCCGTTAACAGCCAGGTTTAGCAGGTGTGTTCAAGCAGGGAAAGTACCAATATGTCCCGACACTGGCCCTCCAGGACTGTTTGGAATTAAACCTGGATTAGAACAAAAGCAGACTTTCCACAGACCAGTGGTCAAACAGTAAGGACAGACACATTGCAGGGGAAGGCTTTGGAGCTAGAATTATTTAACCTGGCATTAAATCAAGGTTGGACCTCAAGCATGAAGTAGCACTGCCAAATACGTACAAGTTACTAGAAGGAGTGGTCACCTGGTAACACTGCAAAATGTTTATACCAGCAAAGTAACCTGAAATATACCTAATCCATGAATATATGAGCTCAACTGCCGTCTTCTCCAAAGTTGTACTTCTTGTTCTGTACCTTTATCTCTTGCTCTTATTACACTTTTCAACTCACTAACCTCCAATTTGAACCTGGGTTTAGAATTTGATATAATCAGTTCAATCCCCCCCTCACTTTCTCCATAAATGGGTATAAGAATAAAGACTGTGGTTTTTCAAAGCTCTGGCATGATGCAGCACCGAAATCAGCCAAAAGTGACTGTTCCCATCAAATAAACAGTGACTGAGAAAAAACAACTTACAAAACACTAAAAGACAACAATTGTAATAAAAACAAGAATTTATTTTTTATTTTTTTTAAAAAGGATACCCTCAGAAGCAGTGACAAACATGCTTCACAAAGATAGAAAGCATCTAAAAGAGGGAAGAGACAGACAAGATTACAAAAACAGTGGGATGTAACTGAATGAAAACACAAAACTGAAGCTCCTCAAAAGAAGACAAACAAAAGACAGAGCACCACTATATGCACTACAGTCTTGAACAGGCTACACTCTAAAGCAAACACCAAGGGAATAAACTCACCAACCTGTTTAAAAATTGTAGAGTATTTTTAAAGTAGCATGGTGTGCTGCTGACGTCCTGTTTCCTATAAAGCTAAAATCCAAGTTGCTGAAGTTGATCCATTAGCATGTTGTCCTAGATGATGATTTCGGTTTCATCATTTAACAGATAAGCTTTGCAACATTTAGTTAAAATCTGTCTTCTTCTCCAAAAGTATTGTAAAGTGTGCAGTACATTCGTGTTCACTGAGGACAATTTGAGCATCTGCTGTCTTCAAATTGGGGGGGGGGGGGGGGAACAAAAACACAAACAAACAGAATTCTGAATTTGACATAGTGAACTGTTGTGAAACTATCCATCTAAAAGAAAACTGAGGTGCCAGATCTCTGTTGCCCATTAAACAAAAAGAAACACCACAATATGATTATGGGAAAAGTAGTTTCCAAAGTTCCAAAGATCCATAACCTTAAAACGTAAAGATGAAATTCTACGGTGTGCTTACATGACTAGCAGCCTTTTAAACTTTGAAATGCAGCTAAAAGAAGACAAAATTCCAGTGAGAATTTTCGGTACTGCAGAGAATGACTTGGGACAGCACACCCAGAGAAAACTAAACGGATGCTCACCATACTTCAGTGAAGGTACTACTTAAGAGGGCTTCCTGACTGGAATTTCTGGAGGGGAGAGGTTTAAACATTGATTTTGACTTGTTAATTCATGCTGAAGCAACTAACAAATTAATCATTATATAGATTTAGGACAAAACAAAGGCCATCAAGTTTAAAACAAAAGGAAAAATGTTTTTTTTTTTTCTTTTTTTTGCAAAACAGACTGCAGATTTAGCTAGAACAGCTCTTTGTCAAACATTCTATTGTGATATTTTGTGTCTGAACAGCTTCAAACTCTATGAATGATGATTCAGCTGTTTTTCTATGACTCATAGAACAGACTTTCTGCAAAAAGACAAATACAATAAGCTCCACAAATACAACATGAAACACTGAGTCCCTGTAACTCAGTGGGGGCCCTGTCTGCATATACACTGATCAGCCGTTACATTAAAACCACCTCCTTGTTTCTATACTCACTATGCATTTTATCAGCTCCATTTACCATATTCACCTTGTTACAGACTGTAGTCCATCTGATTATCAGCATACTTTGTCAGCCTCCTTTCACCCTGTTCTTCAGTGGTCAGGACCCCCACAGGACCACCACAGAACGGATATTTTTTGGGTGGTGGGTCATTCCCAGCATGGTGGTGCTGTGTTACCGTTACCATGATCATTGAGGAACAGGGTGAAAGGGGGCTAACAAAGTATGCAGAGAATCAGGTGGACTACAGTCTGCAACTGTAGGACAACAAAGTGCATCTATATGGTACCTGGAGCTGATACAATGGAGAATGGGTGTAGAAACAAGGAGGTAGTTTAAATGTTATGGCTGATCAGTGTATGTTAATATCTATATAAAACCAGCACTGAACAGCTGAAGTGACGAGGCAGATGAGTGAAAAGGAAAAACGTATCTGGACATTTGAATATCAATGGGATCTTGCATTAGTAAGGAAACATCATGTGCGCAACATCAATCCCACAATCCAAAAGGAGGAAGGGGAGGAGGGAAAAAAAAAAAAAAAAAAAAAAGGAATAGAAGACTTTCTGCGACCTTTACACAAACATCCATTTTATCCCCGAAAGGACTTCACAACTCCGTAGGTAACTCCGCCCGATCACTTCTGCAAGGTTGTGTGTTTTCCACAGTATTAAGTGTCCAAGTTTTATGGCAAGAGAGTTAAAAAAAAACAGAGCAAACACCTTTCTGCCCAGTCTTCACACTTCTTATAACTGCCATGTTGACCCCAATACCACCCACTTTTTTCCCCCCTGACCAATCTGACCTGCCACCTCACTTCCGTCTGTTGGTTAGTTCTTGTCGTCTTTCTTTTCTTCCTCCTCAGTAGGGTAGGAGTGCCACGTTAGCCGTTCCTCATAGAAAGAAATGACAACCTGCGGGCACTTCACGTTGGCTTCTTTAGCCGGCACAAGATCTGCCTCATCAGAATTTTTCCTGAAGGGTAAAAAGGTAGAGAGAGAAAGAAAGAAATAGAGACACACAGTAAATCTCAAAAGGTGTGGTTCTTCTTGATCTATTTAACTACGTGAGCCAAATCCTTGACTGAACAAGAGACCTTCTGTAAGCAGCGACAAATTCAATCAAATATGAAACACAGACAGAACAGATTTTTTATACACATTTTATAACACAGACTAAGTAGCCTTTGCTTCTACCATAAATGGACAGCACCAGACTTGCATATTCAGATCAATTTACATTGGGTTCATTCACATTCATGACAGCTACCTACCCTACATGAACGTGAACCATTATGTTAAAAAGACCAGGTCTGAAATATCTGGAATTGCAAACATGACCTAAAACACATAATTCCTGTGGAAGTGGTTGGTGTAGTGCAATGGATAAGACCACTACCTGCAAATGAGCCATCACCCCATATGGGAGACCGGGGTTCGATTCCCAGTCTGGGTAACTATGCTGTGCTACACCAATTATATTCCTTGGGCAACACTCCTAACACTACACTGGCCTACATACAATTAAGTCGCTCTGGATAAGAGCGTCAGCTAAATGCAATAAATGTCAAAGTATTTAGGCTATGTTCACGTTTTCTGCCTCAATCTGAGATAGATGTCAATTTTTCCATGTGGCCCTAGATTGGAGGCATATTCAATTCATGGCCATGGAACCTTTATGAAAGCAGTCCACATGCAACATCATACAGTGATAACGTGTCATTTAACAAAGGGGTGTGTGTGTGTGTGTGTGTGTGTGTGTGTGTGTGTGTGTGTGTGTGTGTGTGT
>CM067477.1:11358548-11370491 GCA_034552555.1 Semaprochilodus insignis | reverse complement strand
TATATATATATACACACACACACATACACACAGACACAGACACACACAGACAGACACAGAGCCTGGCCAAAACAAAAGATCACCACCTGGATTTAAGTAAGCAAATAGGTAAGAGCCTCACAGTGGATAATTACTGCATGGGTGATTATGTTTCAGCTGGCAACAAGTTATTTAACTGATGCAGTGAGTAGCTTCTCATTTGTTAAACAACCATGTGGAAAGACTCATCCTGTGGTCCTGGAAAAGATGTTAATCCGTTTCAGAAGGGTCAAATTATTGGCATGCAACAAACAGAGAAAACATCTAAGGAGATGATGAAACTACTAAAAGAACTTAAGAACTCTCCAACGCATTATTAAAAAGTGGAAGGACAGTAGGGAAACATCATCTTCGAGGAAGGAATGTGTTCGGAAAAAAATCTTGAATGAACGTGATCTGTGATCACTTAAACGTTTGGTGAAATCAAATGATAGAAAAACAACTTTAGAACTCAGGGACACGTTTAATAGTGAAAGTAAGAGCATTTCCACACGCACAATGCAAAGGGAACTCAAGGGATCGGGACTAAACAGCTGTGTAGCCTTAAGAAAACCACTTGTCAGTGAGGTTAACTGGCAAAAACTGCCTGGACTTTGGACTCTGGAGCAATGGAAGAAGGTCATGTGGTCTGATGAGTCCAGATTTACCCTGTTCCAGAGTGATGTAGTGCATCAGGGTAAGAAGAGAGGTGGCTGAAGTGATGCACCCATCATGCCTACTGCACAAGTCTGTGGAGGCAGTGCTATGATCTGAGGTTGCTGCAGTTGGTCAGGTCCAGGTTCAGCAACGTCATGTCCCCAAAGAATGAGGTCAGCTGACTACCTGAATATACTGAACCACCTGGTTATTCCATCAATGGATTTTTTTTCTTCCCTGGTGGCACGGGCATATTCCAAGATGACAATACCAGGACTCATTGGGTTCACATTGTGAAAGAGTGGTTCAGGGAGCATGAGACATCATTTTCACACATGGATTGGCCACCACAGAGTCCAGACCTGAACCCCATTGAGAATCTTTGGGATGTGCTGGAGAAGACTTTTCGCAGTGGTCCAAATCTCCCATAATCAATACAAGATCTTGAGGAAAAGTTAATGCAACTCTGGACTGAAATAAATGTGGTGACATTGCAGAAGCTTGTGGAAATGGTGCCACAGCAAATGCATGCCATGATCAAAGCTACAGGCGGTTCAACGAAATATTAGATTTAGAATATATTAGAATATATGAGTGTGGAGAGAGAGAGAGAGAGAGAGAGAGAGAGAGAGAATATAATAACAGACTTGCGCCTTAACAGCTCATGATCTAGAATCAATGGTTCCCAACTGTGGCCCTGGAAAACACCCTGCCCAAGCCCTTTTAAAGTGCATGTGTTAAGAGTCAGTAAAAGTGCAGTCCATATGGTTATTTATTCTGTTGCTGGCTCAGGTCTAAATCCCAAATTCCAAACATAAACAACAAGGAGGCCCTACTTATGACTGAATGTAACAGTGTAGAACGTTCAATGTTCTGGGGCACCCCAAAACATTCCACTGGAGAAATCCCCCACCTCAAGTCTAGTCAATTAACAGAGGAGGAGACGGGGGGGTAATACCACACTTGCATCTCTATTTTGAATACCAATTTGAGCAGAAAGATAATTTTACTTACCACTTCATGAGGAACATCAGTTCTCCACTAGAATCTGTGGCTCCAATAATGCGCTCAGGATCTAATCCACGGGCGAAACCCCTGGGCTTCTCCTGCTGCAGGACATTAAGAGGAAGAATCCTTCAACTTCCAAACCACAGTTAAAAAGTGGACTTCCAGCTAATGTCAACTAGGAACTTCAGTTTTAATTAAGCGGTAGCACTTCAGAAAATTACCAATACTTACATGATGCAGATTAATCTTAAACTGTGCAGAAGGGGGTCTAATACAAATCCATTAAGTCTTACCTCATCTTTTCTCTTCTTAGGTCTGTCTTCGCTGCCTGCCTCATTGTCTGACTCTCCTGCCTTCCTCTTGCTGTCCTTTTTATCCCCATCAGGTTTTTTGTGTGTCTGCAGGTATTCAGCTATCAGGTCTGGGCAGTCGAGGTTATCTTCAGGCTCCCACGTGTTGTCCTCACTGATCAGGATATAGAGTCATCAGTCAGTGCTGGGTGCTCAACTCAACAATTAAATAATCTGTACACTAAAGAGAAAAGAGTCATAGTTTATTTTTCATAGACAATGATTTAACTTATTTTCACTAAGGAATTAACATCACATGTAGTTTGACCAGGGGTGTCAAAACCTTTTCATACACCTGCAGCCCAAGTATGGGCACTTCACCAAATTACTTTTAATTGCAGTTCCACAGTAATAAAAATAAACATGCGTTCAGATCATGCCATGATACATTAACACTAATATCCATTATTACGGTACTTTCTATTGTTGGGTGGCTGTCCCAAGCCCTAACCCCTAAAATGTTGTTCTGTTCTGTTTACGTTACTAACAAAACACAAAGCACTTTAGCCTGTAGGCAGGGTGTTATTTTAGCCACGCTCCTGCATTTTTGAACAGGAAGTGAGACTGATTCCCATGTCCCTCATGGCCACATGGACAGCAGATACTTCCCATTGTTTTGAAGTAAATGTGTCCCAAAGTCCGAAAATGCATGTTTGACATTAAGGATTGTCAACCAAAAACACATACTTTCTGTAATTAAGTAAATGTTTTTGTTTCTTGATGAAAAATATTACGGCCGTGTTTGCCAGTACTGACTAGCATTTGAGTTATGCCCAAAATTGGCTTAACTTGCCACTACCAAAACAGTAACTACCAAACCTTTATGGTTCTTCTACTGGTGATAAAATGAAATGGTTAATAATTTGTTTTAATTAAATAAACATACTTAGGGTAATGTGTCATCCAAAGCAAAAATGTGTTAGTCTCAAGTTAAAATCTGTTAAACACTTTGGTAGAATGCTCTGTATAATCTTTGTGAAGATTCAAATTTGGCACACATATTGACATATGACAGCAATTACAAAATACATCATAAACTGATCATCTCTCTGCTTAGGTAGGCTTTGCTGCTTTAAGGAAAAGTGATTTGTTTTCTATTTATTATCGAAATGTTATTTAAACCCTCTCACTAAAGAACCCATGTTACTTTGCAAAGGAAATTCTGAATCACTGAATTGAAGGGAAAGTTACAGCAATGTTAAGCTAAAGAAGGAAACAGTGACCAAAGAAGGAAACAGTGACCAATGCAGAGAATGACCTTTCACCCAGCATGTTTCTACTGCACTCACTCTGTAAAGCCTTTCCATTTGAGCAAGTACTCAACCCGGCCTTTCACCACCCGTCTGTCCAGAACTTTCTCCACCACATATTCTTCCTCTTCCTCCTCTACAACCTCCTCCACTTTCTTCTTGGTCTGTTTCTTGCCTCCGGTGGCTGCCAGCTTGACGTCTGGTTGAGGAGGTTCTGAAAAGAAGAATAACAGAATGCATATGGTCAAAAAGTTATTTCTGAATAATTTAGCAGTTTAAGCAGAACATAATGGTGCAACTTTGAAGCACAGAACAAACACATACTGATGATGCATCTGGGTTTCAAACAAAAAGCTTAAATTTTTGCATTGCATGAAATGCTTCACAGGTATTTAACTCATGTCATGTATGCAAACCTTAATGTCAATAACATTTAAAGCAAGTAATGAAGTTTATGGGTGTCTGTTCCAGCGGAGCAACACTCCAACAACCGAACCATCTCAATACCATCTGATTAATGGAATTGGCAAATATTTAGTGAAATTTTCTCCGTACTCTAAACGTAGCCAATCAACCAGGACGTATATGCTGTCCAATGACTTGCTTTAAAGGTCACTGACACTGTATCATATCAATGTAGTAACATATACAAATATACAAAAATACAAAAATATCACACTAACTAGCTAAAACAGCAGTACCAACCATTAGGTCTGCACTTTATACACAAGAGTAAGTCACTGTACAAGAAGTCATATAAGAAAGTCCAGTTAATATTACTTACCAATTATACCTCCAATCAAAAGTTCAGAATCACCAGTCAGATTACCAAATTTTGTTCTTTTATATAGGATGATATGTTATAGAACATGCATTTAAATACTACATTCTACTCACAAAAATACTAAATACAGCTAAAAAATATATTTTAAGAATATGGTGTTTGGTAAATGATTATACATGCAATAATATCAAATCATTTCACCCTCAGAATATCTACATGATACTATAGAGCTTCTTGACCATTTTATAATCATATACAACTCCATTTACCATGGACACATCTGCATTACTCGACACATCTAAAATTTCTTATGTTTACATATAAAATGTGTGTGTGTGTGTGTCCTACTAATTATTTGAAACCTGTGAGGTTCTATAAGAATTACATATTAGAATCTCTTCTTACATTTGACTACAACCAGCTTTGCTTAATATTACTGAAAACACTTTCAAAATTTTTGACAGCAATTTCAACTTGTAAATCGTACTGTAGAGATGAAAGCAAATGTTTGACTCATTACTGGCACAAAACTAACTGGTTCTCTTAACTTTCCATTTCTTGTTAGGTACGTTAGCCTCACAACTTCAGTTTAAACCTAAAGAAGCTACTCAAGGCAACAAATACATCTTGGCAATTCAGCCACATCTGAGGAAAGGAAAAAATATGCACACATGCCTCTACAGAATGAGCATGTCAACAATCACCTTAATAAGGGAAGATCCTGATAGCTTAATTATGCATGTCAAGGGTTTCTCAAACTGCCACAGTAAAGGAACGACCCATTCTCAAAAGGCCTTTGAATTAATCTTGGAAAATCCTTGCAAACACACTGCCGAACTGCACACACTAGGTCACATCATGCTATTCACCTAATTATGCAAGTAACTAAGACTTTTTGAGGATGACAAAGCATTGTTTCAACCGTGTCAATTCACAGACCAAGAGAAGAACACTGTTGTCCAACTTAAACACAGGATGTTAAGAGGCTATCTACACACCCCCGTAACATCACTGCATCAAGCTTATCTAAATGGTTCTTTTTCATTATAGTTTAGAGCAAATAATCAGTCTAAATTTGAAATGTCAACCCACTAAAATCATAGAATATCTTTAAAACAGCAAGAATTACAGCAGTACTCAAATGTGTTCAGCCCTTAAAGACAAGAACTGCACTATTTTTACTCGACGGAACCCCACATTCCTCTCCATCATACAACTAATATGTAATCTGTTCAAAAATATCAGTTGTGTAAAACTCCTTATGTAACCATTCCAGATTCAATCAAAACTAGCATAACCTCAGCACTGAAGAGGTTTTTACATACCAAGGAAATAATAGAGTGTCAAAGACAATGAGGACACACTAATCAGGAAATTTCTAGGATTGTTCTTCCATTCTAATTAAAATCTGTTGCAAACATTAAATGGCACTACTTACTCTTTAGATAGACAGACTGTAGAACAAAATTTGTATCCAAGTGTTTCAGAGCATATCAATTTCATTGTATCTTCATATTGTGGCTACAGAATTAGACTGGGATACTATTAAACAGTGGTTCCCAATCCTAAACAAGTAGGACACCCAACCCTACAATTAGTTATCCTGTTATCAGTTATCCTGACTCTCTCTCTCTCTCACACACACACACACACACACACACACACACTTAAATTCAGGAAGGGCTTGTTAATAAGCAGGTTCAAAACCAGGATCAAGATTTTAGATAGGTCAGATTTTTTGTCACTCCTACTTCGCCGTATCCAAAAATGTACTGAATCCCAGAGTCTATTTTGGCCTAGGTTAATTCTTAAATTAACCTTTCTAAATCAAATTGAGTATGAGAGCTGACAGGACAGTAAAATCAGTTCAAACTACTACTGCCAGAACTTAAGATCCAAGCAATTTCTTTTTCAAGCCTTTTAAACACCATGCTCCCACTAGTGACCAGCTCCTCACTCACCACCAACCAAACAGCCAAATTAACCTAAAGCATGATCACAACATGGAAACATTCATAATAACAAAATGCTGATATAGGACATTGAAAAAGAACAACTAGGCAAAGGTCATGAGCAAATTCTGAACTTTGAGTAACCCCACATTGGGTCCAATAATGAGCATAAGTAAAATAGTAAAACACAGAAAGGTATAAATTAATAGATGAACTGTTGATGGAGATGATCAATGTGCACAGGCTCAACAGAATGTAATTTTCTCTTTAAAACAGTTTCAAATTTTACTAAAGGCAAAAACATTATGATTCTCAACAGTGCACCAAACAGTGGCCATTTAGCTAATGGCTTAATTAATTAAATGGCATATAATCAGTAAACTATTCCAGTTTCTTGCTGTTGCACCAATACTAGGACTGTTGCAATCTGAGCAATCTGCCATACTAATGCAGCACCAAACATACTGTGAATCCCAACATGAAACTGACACCCTGCACCCAGAACACATAGCAGAAAACAAAACACATTAAAGACAAAGTTAGCATAGTAGAAAGTTGTGACACACCTGAGGGGACACTGGTGGTGTCTGTTGGTTGGCTCATGTTCGTCGAGTAGGTTCTGCGGAACCTTCCGGTTCCTTGTCAACGTCACAAGAGCTGAACAGAGTGAAAGTGTAGATTGGGGGAGGGGGGGGGAGGGTCAGGGTTCATGAATCAAATGATATTAGGGAGAGAATAACAAGGCAGGAAAAATGTCATTGATAACATACCATTATTATTACTAGCATGACAATGCATTGTTTACCGATGTGCTAATTCGTCACAGACAACATGGACACTTCAGCGAGTGAGGCTTTTAATCACTAACAAATACTGAACTCTTAACATTTTAACCCCACTGTTGGGGGGAAAAAAACAATTAATTGTAAACAATGCAGACAGCCTACACAGGACCCAAGACAGATTGCATGGCAAATAAGACAAAACAAAAGCCATTAAAACTTTTCAAAACTATTCAAACTAGATCCTACTAAAATATATATAATACTAATCATTATTCATCATATTATCAAGTCCTAAACATCAATAAAATGAAAGCGACAAACAATTATCTTAATGCATTTTTAAGCACAAGCCCATATTTTGATAGGACACAGAAGACATATGTAATATTGTGTCAAATGGATATGGGTAATTCTGCTCCATTAGAGAATCTGTGCTATGGTGTGCTGGTTCATCCCTCTATGGGTTACTAGGTAAGGTTTGACACCATGGACAAAACTGTAGCCTGAACAGAACCACTGAGGAAATGATAACGACTATAAACTTTAACCCATTATACTATGAGTAGGTTACCCACTTAAGGAGTTGTGAAGGAGCTAACACATTAGCCTCCTTTTTCAGTCAGACATAAGCCAGAGTTAATCACTACTCCACAGTCACCTCGAAAGGTTTAGCAAGGCTTAATACAGGCTATGTTCTCTCCCTGGACCTACAACCCTACTGGAGTTTATACATTTCATCAAGCCAAAAGGAACAAAAGGTCCTGAGAGCTGACAGCCGTTATGATTACTGAATCTAGAATGCTGGCACAAAATTCATCAACCATGAGGGAGGAGAGAGACACCTCACAGGAGAGAACATAGTACTTATACAGTGGAGCAGCAGTTAACTAAAGTGAGAACAGTGCACTCGGAGTTAGACCGGACAATTTACCACACAGACGACTAATCACAAATTTGGCTTTTGCAATTAGTTCACTATAAAAGGCTGCAATTAATGTATTTATTTTCAGTAGCATGCTTGCTGCATCACAATAAAGCATATTTATAACAACCAACTTATTAAATGACCAAGAAATCCTGAAAACGTTTAATGCGTGTGCTTTATGTGCGTGTTCTGAAATATCATGTGTTCACACCACCTGAGAAATTGCAGGCCTTTCACCAAGAGGTGCTGAGACTACTTGTGTAAAAGCACCGCTTTTAATGGCAATTAGTTATCACAAACACATTTTGCCCAGCAGATTACATTTGCCTGAAAAACTCCCAATAAGATCTATTATCTCTTCCAAATAAACTGTTCTCAGATTTCCTGGTAAAATGCTGTTTGTCTCTTTTTTCTGTATCAGCTATACACCAGACAAATATTACTTTGTATTGCTGATTATAGGAGCTTGTATTACATTTCTCCAAAACAAAAGCCAAAGCTATCTTTGTGAAATGCCGCATCACATAATGTAGAGCGTAACTGCCTGGTGGTCACGTGGCCCTGTATGTAGCGCACTACACGCCGCAGTCAAAAACAGCCAAAAATAAACAAGTTGTTTAAAAGTTCAAGCAATTTAACACGTTAATGTACATTCAATCTAAAGGTTCAACATTACTGCTAACTAGTACGGGAGAGCTAGATAGCATTAACTTGGCATCACCACCGAACATGTTTGGTTATGGCTAACTAAAGCATCAACACAAATTTACACTGAAATATATGGGAATCAGGTCAAGCAACTGGTGATAAAGAGAGGTGAAATTAAACCTGTTCCATGGTATCTTATACAGCAGGCCAACATGCCATGCACCGCATCGCAGGCTCCAGCTAACTGATGCTAAACTCAGAGAATCTCTCAAAGACCAATGCACTGGTGAATGGGGCTCCAGTAAAAGCTAAAATCGAGCCAATAACTTGCTTAGTGTTCCTGATGCTTAGAAATGAAATTTAAATTTGAAGTCTTAATTTTAGACATAATTTAAAACAATCACGTCTTTAAATACAATAGCAAACGTTATTACAACCTAACTGTATAGTACACACTGGAATTGTATGGCATTTGATGGCTTCTTGGTTGCAGGAAACAAAGAGGGTGCACTTAAATTTGTATCCTTTTGTCCTTCAAGCGCAAATGATATATTGGGCACCAATGAGACAATGAGTTAACATTTTACGTCCAGTTTATTTGTGTGGTGAGGTATAAAACTAGTTAAATTCAACAGGTCACAGTTCAGTGTGTGTGTGTGTGTATATATATATATATATATATATATATATATATATATTGTGATTAATTGTGATACTATACTGAAAATACTGTGTATATCATCAACACTTAATAACTCATAACACAATAATTTCACTATAAAAAGACATACGTAAAATATGTTCAGTTTAACTGGAATTTCTGCAGCACAGTATGCCAAATATTGAATGGTCACGGTGTTCGGTTTTTAAGTGTTTAAGATGTTGGGACTACTGGTTCCTTTTTCCTTTGTTCCAACTGATCAGATTTCTGACAAATTAATCATCTTGACATATCGGTTATTGTGAAACATTTTAGTATCTCATGTGTGATATTTCAAGTATCACAATATTCTACAGTAGCCATATTGTCCCCCTCTATGTACATCTACATCTTTCAAACTTTAAGTCGTGCAAAATGTAGAACTATACTTAAAGCTGAAAGACGACATTCATGAGGAATGTGCCAGTTCTAACAATGGAGCAACCCTTTATATACACATACAGGGCATAGTCCAAACACACTTTTTTGTGTTTTCCCAGCTTGAGTACACTCTGCTCACAAAAGGTTTTATTCACACCTGAGGACTACTGAACATGTTCCAGTCCCCACAAGCAAAATTGCTACAGAAAGAAAAACTAAGCAAAATAACTTATACAAATAACTTTTAAAAAAAATATATCTAATAATCGTTACTTTTCTTTTAAAGCATCACTGAAACATGTAACATGCACACACCTACAGCAAGCCATTTTAGTAGTGACGCCATAAACAAGCAAACGCATCTCAAAAGTTTAGATTATTTTATTACGCTTGCCCTTGAGATTCAAAACAGTTAAAAATGCATGACCCTTTTTTGGCCTCAGCTCTAATAATGGTGTAGGAACTCACAATGCATAGCCTGGCTTACCGTATCTCGATATATTAAACTGTAACCCCTGTCCCTATCACACTGCCAGGTTCTTGCCAATGCGCCTAATAAGCTCACATAAGGTCTTATTTTTTTTCGGACAAATTCACAACAGTGGCTGAATGGTACGAATAAAGACACTGGGTTTGGTAGTAACATTTATTTTACTAAGAATATATCAATGTTCTGCTTTTCTACGCAAAAAAGAAAGAAAGAAAGAAAAGGCTATCAGCATCACCCCACAATTCCCACATCTGTGCATTGCTTTATAATTTATATGGTGGCTTATAAAGGTTTTCTAATGACAATGGCCGTCAGCTGTAAAGAACTTTTAACCAAATGATCTTGATAGTTAAAACTGAACATGTCACATGTAGAACCTTCTTAGTTCCACCTTAGAACCACATTCTAGAATTTTCTATTTCACAATGTACTCACAAAGTACTAAATTTGCAAATACAATTATTACTACTACAAAATGAAAATGAACATTCAATAATGTTTTTAGCATGTACAAAAAATATATATTTTTGTTTCTCCAACTAAATGTAAAAAAAATAATAAAAATAAAAATCAGGAGTTCCAACTATAACTCCCTGAATGTTGTCAGGATTATGTTTTCATTTTCAAAAATTTGTCTAAATACTAATTAACTGAATTTCTGACATCAATATCTTTGGTTTAAAACCTTTCAATCCTTTACTATAACCACAACTCACTGTAGATTTTCTACTACCAGAAAGAAACGTAGCTTGCGGTGCACATACCACACTGCTGCAACACTGGTGTAAAAAAGGACGAGGTCTGAAACAGAGACGCTGCAGACTTCAGTATATATTCACACCGCGCAAAATGCAGCGAAATGTAAATGTGTGGAGTGTATATCTGCAAAATACCCAACTCACTGCAATTACCAAACACGAGCATGGCTGCAGGAGGCATTCTTGCTTTTTATACTAGAGTGGGCTAAGCCTGCTAACTAGCTAGCTAGCTACATTACTCCTTGCCGTCCGACAAGTTAGCTAGCTAACGCTAGCTACAAACAAAACAGCCTAACCCTGATTACGAACTTTAAAATAACACAATTGCTAGTGTAATGCACTTTCAACACTATTTTAAGGAATTCGCCGTGTAAAGGCCACGTTGTCAACACACATAAGCAGAGCTAGTCCTCAGTGCTAGCAGGCTACAAATATCGCTTGTGGCTTGCTAGCGATACACGCCTGCTTCTCCATGTTGACCTGGTTCAGAGCTGCAAAGTACGGCCACGGTCCGCCTGACCAGTTAACGTTACAAATATTTCAGGACCAATATATTTTTGCACCCCCAGATAGACGGTTATTTACCACCTTCAAATAACGTAGAGTCGACAGTTGCTGCCATCCACTAAAAGGAGACCACTATCCTGGCGAGATGTTATTCCAAAACACTAGTCAGTCTTTAACAGCACAGAGCGGGACCTACCTTTAGATGAATAAAATAACGATGTAGCAACACCCACACGAGGGTTAAGATGTAATAGCCTGTTTAAAAGTGCCACAAGGAGACTGAAATGCTTCAGAAAAAAGTAAGCTCTGCACAGTGTTTTATAACGCTAGTCTCCTTAACGTTAGTCTCTTAGACAAAAGGTGCACAGTGCCTTTGCGACCCGCCAATTCTGACCCAGCGTGCTGACGCTGATGAACGTGGAATCATGGGAGTTGTAGTTGAGTAGCAAACACTTTAAACATACACTGTGGGGAAAAGTGCCACAAAATGGGAACAGTTGACGTTTACACCGATGCCACAGTAGTCACAGTAGTGAGATTTCCGGGGTTAAAGACTTGGAAAGCCATCTTCTGATAATTTAACTTGGGTGGAGGTAAATTTGATCAGACTACAAGTGCATTGGAGTGGATGTTTGGCGATGGGTGCTGGAAACTTTTCTGCTAACTGGCTAGTTCTTCAACCAAATTGTTCCCTCAAGAAAGAAAAAACATTGAGGTTATTAAAAGGAAA
>CM067477.1:11176635-11338572 GCA_034552555.1 Semaprochilodus insignis | reverse complement strand
ATATATATATATATATATATATATATATATATATATATATATATATATATAATTATTATTATTATTATTATTGTTATTATTATTACATTCAAGATCCAGAGTAGATCACTTATAAAAAATATATATTATGATGTACTGTATACTATGCACCAATTATTATGATATACCATGATATACCAGTAAACTTAACTATATGTTGTGTGTTTGATGCTCAGAATGCATCTACATATCTAAGACTGTGAGTAGGAATGGTGGACTGCAGCTACCCCTGACTTGTCCCATCAATTTAACACAATCTGTCATTTAATTATATTTTCACTTTTATCTGCAAGAATTGTGTGGATTTTATTCACATGCAGTCTCATATTAAACTTCAGATGTAAATCCAAGGCACTATTTTTTCACCATACTTTGGTCCTTTCAATCTTCTTGTCATAGACTTCTTTGCTGTAAGGCCAATGCTGATTTGATTACAGCATTTATTGATTATAACTCCATATACAATCCTTCATAACCTGCAAGAGCAACGCTTTACCTAACACATCATTCCTCAAGCGAATCCACACCATCCAGTGCAGTTCAAGACTTGCAAAAAAATGGAATATAACATCTTGAAGAATGTTTTGTGAAGCATGTGTCTTGTGTTGTCCCCCTCCCCTCCTCTCTCTGTGTCCTGCTGTGTTAGGTGGTATAATATGTCCATGGTCCATATGTGCAGTGCTCTTTAAAATTCTTTCCTCTTCAGAAGAAGCAGTGCTGGCACTATCCTACCCACATACATCACAAACTCACACAGAGAGACTGATACATGTCCTTTCTGTCCTCTCTCACTGTTTCGCTTTCATTTCCACTCGC
Source organism: Semaprochilodus insignis (assembly GCA_034552555.1). Lineage (NCBI taxonomy): Eukaryota > Metazoa > Chordata > Actinopteri > Characiformes > Prochilodontidae > Semaprochilodus > Semaprochilodus insignis. Next base: position 11,337,717 of record CM067477.1, on the reverse strand, counting down.
CCCCGTTCTCCCTCTCTTCTTCTCTGGCTCTGTGAAAGGCTAGAGAGAGAGGTCATGCAGAGTTTGAAATGCCAAGGCCAAAAAAAAAATACTTCAAATGTTTTTTCTTCATCTTCTTGTTTTTTTCTACACATTACTCTTTCTGCCTGACAGTTTTTGTCCTTCCCTTCCCTTCTTTTCATCTTTTTTTTTCATTCCAACTAGTCTATATGTTCATTTTCTCATCCTCCCCCGACTTCCTTTTAATCATATATAGTGGGACAATATTTTTACCCCCCCCACCCCACCCTTAAGTCATCAGCCCAGCCCGTCCCACCATCAGCCATCATCCTCGCCCAATTGAACTTATTTTGACTCCAGCCAGAGGATCGATTGCTGTGATCAAAATGCCATTTGCAGGCAAATGGCTATGCAATGCTGTAATGGGGGGCATAAGATCACAGCCTGTCCCTGTGACCGAAGGACTGAAGAGACAGCAGTAAACTGAAGTTTACTCCACCTGATTTCTCATTAAACCTCTTAGGATAAACACTTTAACTTGAGGGTCTACAGTAGATGCTTTGTAGATGCTGTTTATACCTTTATTTTTACTTGACACTCAACTAAATATTCATGAACTGTAACTAAACTGTTTGCTAGAAGATGAGTACATTAAACTTCTTTCATTTAGGGACATCACCTGCTTTGAGCTGCATGTGAAACATCATAGTTTTACCTAAATGTTCTTTGCTGGATCACAGATTTTGAGACTGTGAGAATCAAAAGTCATGGCTGCCTGCCCCAGGACATGATAACATCACAGGTTCTGCTGAAAACAGCGTTCATGGTCAGGTCAGACCAGATATTGCCCTCAACGCATGCCCAAGTCAAAGGTTGTTGAGAACAAGGGAAGAGAAAAGAAGAAGAAAGCGTGGTGGGCCAGAGAATGGAGAAAGGAAGAGCCTAGAAGCTGACCTTTGCCACTTGGTCTTCCTTCTCTCTTTCACTTTTTCTCTCCCTCCCTATGTTTCTCCACTTGTTCCTTTCTGCCGTGTTACCAGAGAGCCTTTGTGTCCGGAGCTGACCTGACCTCGGGCTGTGCTCTGGCTGACCCCTATGCGGGTCATCCAACGGCCATGGTGGCAGAGGGGTCAGTCTGCGGTCTCAGGTCACCTCCTGGTCAACATCAGGTCACCTTTCGGTCAACATCAGTGGTGCGCTGAGGACCCTAAAGCAACAACATGCTCCTGATTGTTAGGACATATCAAATTAAAAGGCACTGTTTGAACTCAGGGTTTCAGGTGCACTAAAGTATCTTCTCTAGTGTTTCTATATGAAAGCAATAAGTATATATGTAATGTCTGTAGACACACAACTACGTAGGTGAGGTCTATGGGTAGTTTTCTGGCTTGTATGTCGACAGGACATACTACATATCTTATAGCAGTTATTTGAAATGTACTTCATATTGTACGAAGCGAGCACTGTTCACTGAACTTCGCCTGTGACTTGGAGCACTTGCATTTTACCATATTCAGTATAACTGGCCTTGAGGTAACCCCTAGCCACTTTCATGTCAAATTAAGGTCATTTTTCGGTCACCCACGGGGAGATACTCATGACTGGCACGGTTTTCCCATGTTCTAATTAACATTGTGGGAAAACATCTACACTCTACCATTCAAATCCATATTTGCCCTTACTATGATCCCAGTCTAAAAGCCGCCCAGTAGTTGCCATTAAGTGGCCCATTCAGACAGCTGTACATTCGAGACACTATATTCTGTTTTTCAGCAGAATTAGCCAAAGTGATTTAAACCTGAATGCGATCTGTCTGCAGTTGTGGGTCATCCGCTGGTCAACATCATAGGGAGTGTTTGAAGAAAATGTGTTTTGTAACATTAGGGTGATGGCCTGACCCAGGTTATTACTTCTGACCTCTTATGCAATACCGGATAACATTTGTTAAGGTAGCCATTGTAATACACAGTGCTGATGTTTTATTGTTTTGAGAAGCTCAAAAGACTGCGTATTGTTTTGCAGGCATCCCGGGATTTTGAGAGCATTCCGTGAGCATTGCTTATGAACAGTTTATTAATTGCCAAAGAAATTGTTCACACCTTCGACACATTCAATAAGTGGTGATATTTGTCAGTAAAGGACTGTTATAATTGCTTGAATGTACTGAAATTGGGGAATGTAAAAAGAACCATGTTTCCTAAATATTGAGCATTGTTCCTGAAGAACCATCCACAAGTACATTACATCCATGCAATACTGGTGCAACATATTTCCCAAGGAACTTGTTAGATGTTCCTAGATTATTGCTAACAAGCAGTCTATGCCTGTAAGTTTCGATTTATACCACTATATATGGGAAGATTTGAATTTTCACACACTTTCATGAATATTAATGTGACCTCAAATTCACCCAAAACCCAGGCAGGTCGTCTGGCGGTCAGCCGGCAGCGGGGGTGTGTTCAAGCTTTTCGATGCTACCCAACAGTTAAAAACCCAAACTTGCTGGGTAGATAGTGTGGTCATGGTTATTGAAACTGATCTGAAGTGTATTTGACCTGAATCTGACCTGCATGTAGCACGGGCCACTCAACGGTCAGCTTGCGGGTCAATTTTTGGTCAGGATGCGTTGTGCCCTCCGAGCCACTGTAGGACGGTAGTGCGCACAGACGAGTGGGTGGCCTGTCAGGTGGGCCCGTGCGCTCATTCATCCTGCGTCTAATCATTACAAATGGGGGACAGTGGCATAAACAGGCATCATTAGGGCCACTCGTCACAGGCACTCTCGTCCACTTTAAAGCACCATTATGGCTCTGAGGGGCCATCTGTAATGCACTCTCCAGGGGAAGGAGAGAGCAAGAAAGAGACAGAGAGGATAAAGTCATTTTGGGCCAGTCTGGTGCCGTTCAAATGTGTGTGGTTTGGATCATAATCATCCATGTTATTGTTACGTACATGGCGTGCATTTATTTTGGTCAGGAAGTGCCCCAAAACAATGCAATATGTTCAGGAATGTATGGAGATGCTGTAAATGAGTGTTGAATATGTAGCAATAGATGTGCACCTCATACACCGTTGATGAAATGTAAGTGGTTGCAGAATGGGAAAGAATTCACTGAAATCAAAGTACGCAGGCTAAGAGGGTCCTGTTAATACGGCTTTATGACACCTTTTAGGACACCTACATAAGCTTGTCATGACGACTGCCGTAACCCAATATTTTCCTAGCTTTGATTAAAGTTAGCTAATGCAGCCGTTATGACAGGTGATGCCTATTGAAATAAGCATATTAACATCTAATTAGGGTTAGGTCTTGACAAGCTTATGTAGGTGTCCTGTAGCCTTATGAACAGTAGCCTACAGTCAAATGTTACCGTAAGTTGTTGTGGAGTCAAAAGTTGAGTCATTAGTAAGTTATGCAATGTAAGCTGATATGAGAACTAGGCCACAACAGAACAGAACAGAACAGAAGTTGCTTTGTTATGGAATACTCAATAAATAAACTGAACTAGGCCACAATGGAACAGAATAGAGCAGAATGCAATAAAAGTAAGTCTATGTGAAAGTGGGATGTTGTGGAAAAGTGAGAGACTTTACCAGGCCTTAGCACATCACAACAGAACAGAATGGCACAGAATTCCCTACGTAGCACTCACTGGTACGTGTTTTGGATGTGAAGGAAAAGAGAATGATTGAAATCTCTCAGAGATGATCTTTGGGGGTAAAATGGTGGCATGGCTGATGATGTTCCACAGTGTGTGTGAGTGTGAGGGAGGAGGAGGATCTTGTAGGCAGCGAGTTCATCGGCAGGGCAATGACAGACCCTCCATTCTCAATCACACTGTAGTCCCCTGGGGCGCGCAATGCTGCTCAGTGTGTGTACGAGCTGTGGTGTGTGTGTGTGTGTGTGTGTGTGTGTGTGTGTGTGTGTGTTTGTGTGTGTGTGTGTGTGTGCGTGCATCAGGCAGCGTTTGCGTGGGTGAGAGAACGAGAGAGAGAGAGAGAGAGAGAGAGAGAGAGAGAGAGAGAGAGAGGAAAGACAAATAATAAGGCACGAAAGGAGGGTATTAAGGAGACAAAAAAAGGCAGAGGAGAAGAGAACACAGAGACAGACAGAACAAGGTTTGGGAAGAGAAAATGCCTCACAAAGACAGAAGAAAGGAATTAGAAGGAAAGCATTAAGCACAGATGCACTCAGTAAAGAGGTTACGTTCTTTTCTTGTGTGCATCTGAAGAAAGTGTGTGCGCTAAATTGACTTGCAGTAAACAGATGACATCAGAGGCACACCATGTGGCATCGCCATGGCAATATCCATAACCAGCAGGCGGCTACACTTTGCTGAACCCTCTCTTTCTCTGTCTGCATCTCTCTCTCTCTCTTTCTCTCTCTCTCTCTCTCTCTCTCTCTCTCTCTCTCTTTCCACCTGCTCTTCACCCCATCAGTGCTGGGGTCGTTCCGAGGTCGTCAGGAAAAATGAAGTGCCTTCGCTACGCTGCGTAATGCTGCTGATGGAATTCTCTCTCTCTCTTCCTCTGTGTCTCTTTCTCTCTTTTCCCTCTCTCCTTCTCTCTCTCTTTCTTTCTGGTCCGTCTCTCTCTCTCTCTCTCTCTCTCTCTCTCTCTCACTCTATCTCCATCACTTTGCCCTCTCTCTTAGTTTTTATCTTGTCTGTCCAATCCCCTATGCTGTCATTTCTCATCCCTACTTTTGTTCAGAAGGAGGACAGAAGATGGACAGATGTGAGTAAAGGATTCATCGACTGCTGAGTGCGCTACAGTTAGATGCTGATGTCGTGAAGCCTTCCTGATAGCTATCCTGAGCTCTGGATGCTGTTGTGTCTTTTATAAGAATTACATGAAGGGAATTTAGTGACAGTTACAGTCACATTCAAAAGTTTGGGCACTGCGGTCAAATGATGATTTGTGGATTGGATGAGGGAAAAAAAGTAACACAAAAGACACTTCTGCACATTTTGATATGCAATTACTGTTCATTTCCTAAATTTAATATATTGGGGGAAAATAAAAACAATTTCCATGTATAAAGGTTATGCCACAATTTGTGTTTTTTTTCTTGATATGTTTAACAACTAAATTGAATCAGTGGGGTGTAGTAGGTATTAAATATACAGAAAAAAGCAACCATTATTTGGTATTTGCACTTGCCAGTGCTTATTATTCTGTAATTACAGTCATTATTATTATATAAACCCGGATTTTGGGTGTGTTACAATTACTTAATATCAAAAAATATATATTTCAACAAGTGGAAACATATTAAATAAATGTAATGTATTACAACCAATGTTTTTCATTATAAGCTTGTTGTAAGAATATTAGTAGATGATTCAGCCTTTTTCTGGATGCTTTCACATGTTTTTATATTTATTAAGTGAACCTGCTGGAGATGACATGACTCAGGTTTTCTTTTCTGAGTATTGGCTGAAACAATCTGATATTTTGTCTTTTAAAACTGCTGAAACTGATTTAAACGAGCTCAATTAGCAGACCCTGCTGTCAGGCCAGTATACAGTACTAAGTTAAAGGCTTAGTTGGGAGAGAGAAAGAGCATAGAATTGGTTTCTTTACATTAGGCGGTTCTTGATCAAAACTGGCAGGTGATTTTGCTTGTTTCAAGAAACAAAACCTGAAAGAAGTAAAAATCTCCACTGATGTAAGAAGATAAGTCCACTTGATCCGATCACTTGTCTAAACATAGGTTGAACAGTCCTGTGTAGTCTATATTTAATATGTTTTCACTGGGCTAGATGATATTTTGCAATGTATGTAGACTATATGTTCAGAGTGACCTAGGTAAGCCTTGGCCAATCCTGTTTCCACTCTGTCTACACCAAGTCAAGCATTCTTCTGCCTCTTTAGGCATGTTGAGAATTTGTCCAGTAGGTCCAGAGGATAACATGGTTTAAGATCCAATCTGTTGCGCATTAACACCTCCTTAGTGCATTACACAGGAAATCCCATAGTGCATTCCTACTATACAAGCATTAGCTACAGTGATACATTCACAAGAAAGCCTCAACATGTCTCATGTGTCTGAGCTTCCAACCAAGGTGGGCAAATATGTTTAAGTGATGGAGGTAGTTCTTTGGAGTAACCATTACGGGTTCCATATTGAATCTTTCAATGGGAAAAAGAGATGTGTGACTGTTACAAGGAATAATGTAAACGTTCTATAGAAATTGGTAAAAACTCCTTTTAAAAAATGGCAAATCTCCTTTATTTTAAGGTTGTAGGTCATTTCTCCATAAAAGTACAACTAAATGCATCTGAGTAAGCAGTAGGACTTGGTTAGTAAGCTGCCCTTGAGTTGAGTCAAGTAGGCTAAAGGACAGGGCTTGTGCTCAGACTACAAAAACATGCCAGCCTCAATTAAGCGGAAAATATCCCGAGGCATTAATGCCTAATTCCAGGAGCTGCAGAACTACTGGTGTGATGTAGAGTTGTTTTAGCCTCTCAAGTGGAAAACTAAACTTTTTCTCTTTGTTCTTGATGCCTTTATAGGACATTGTTGTTATGTTTGGCATTATATTGCAGTACTTCCAGCATGAAAACATTGATTCTTTATGTCAATGCTGCTTTGTAGTGATATTACAGTTACATTGTGCAAAATCTGACAGGCTTTTGAAATGACACAATGACCTTAGAGAAACCCTCATTCTAACTCTATACGTAATCAATAGATTAGTCTGGCGTTTGCACCAAACCAAACTGCACTTTTATTGTGGGTTTTTCTATTCACTGTTATTTTAAGACAAACACATTTTAATCTTGTTTTTAAACCAAAGTAGTGGAAGCTAATAAGGCTGAGGTGGTCAAGGATAAGCTGAGGAAAGAGAGTACCACCATTTGGTCTCTAGATGTCAGCAGTGTCTGAAAAAGACTCTAAGGATTTTCCAGGGGCAGATGGAAATGCAGGGCTGATGGAGAACACCCTCTGACAGTGTAATTTAGTGAAAGACCAGAATTAATCTGTGTCTGGCAAACTGGACTGTAGATAACAACATTGATTCCCATCAGGTTCTTGTAGGTTCTTTGTGTTGGTAAGCCATTACTTAAGGTCACTATAGCACTCCCAGAAGACTGAACCAACTGCATATGGATATAAACTAATGGTCACATTACCTGCTATCATTTTGGCCTGTTTTACTAAATCTGTCGTCAGGGTCCAAACCTGAATTATCTCTCAAATGTGTAATTGTGAGAACATGTGAGAATTCCTTGTGGTAAATTAGTGCTTTGTTCGGATGTGCTGCAGATTGTGCCTTTGCTGAACATTTACTTCACCTTCTCTATCTTTTATACAGAAAATTGTTTATTGATTACATATTTATTATTATCTGCCTCCTGTGCTACACAGTATGACAAACATTAAACAATATCACTCTCAAAGTTATTTTAATAACCTTAAATATACCACATAGATTTGCTTTGATTTGACAAGCTAATTTGTTTGTATATAGTTAATGTTATACAGTCAATTATAGTTAATACTATAACTGCAGCTATTGTAACAAAAACATTGTGTCTATATATCTCCATGTATCCACATGCAACCAGCTTCTACGCTCTTAAAAAAAGTGGTTTTAACTTCAACTAAAATTTAGTGTCCAGGCTACCTTAACAATTTAAGATAATTGTGCCTAAAATAATAAGTTTCTTGACATAAAACCCAGATTCTTGAAATTCAGTTAAATTAGTTTTTAAGTTAAATTAACTTGTGGGTGGTAACAGTTCTTCTGAACTGTTACCACCCAGGACATAAAGCCATTTTGCAGCAAAGGAGCGACTCATTATATGCTTATATGGTTTCTAAACAGATACTCAAATAAATAAATAAATAAATAAATAAATAGAATTTCTAAAATAAATTATATATATAAAATAAATAGAATTTACAGTGTATATAATTCCTTTTGTGTCAACCTGACTTTGTTGTGCAGATCTTTTTTTGTGTTACAACTTCTTTACACTAGCCTGAAGAGTGGGTTTTTCTCCCCATGGGGTCGTGACATGAATAGACTGAAAGGTAAAAATTGCCCACCTAAAATGATCAGATTAGATTTAGCTGTTGAGGTTTCGGTTACATATGTTTTCTGCTTATGAATGAATTCCTGGCCATTCTGACTAGAAATTTAATAACCGCAGCGTGGTCTCCGACATCATATAAACATTTAGTAGTAATCTGGTTCTCTCTGTGCCATCATCCCTGATGGTGGTTTTAGTGTAGAGTAGACGTGGACGTGCTGTGGATGAAATATTCCATTAAAATATGGATTCACAGAACAATAGTTTGTTGAGACAGACATATTTCAGCCCTGTTGACTGAGTGATATCCATTATCCCTGCTCTCCCTCTCATTTCCCTTTTCCAGCCCTTTTCCTCCATCGCTCATAATTCCACTCTGTCAGTTGGTGGGCCATGGGCCGAGGTTGTCAGGGCAACTGGTGGCATGGTGACCGGGCATGCGGTTGCCATGGGTGGCAGCTGCTATGATGGCCAGGCTGGCATGGTTTCCAGTGGAACAGGTAGAGGAGCCAACAGCTTCAGCCCCACCCCCCCCCCACACAGAAATCCACTGCACACACTCCTGCTTCGAGCTACATCTCATTTGCTAAGTGTACACACAGACACTGCACAGAAATGTGCATGAACGAGTGCAAGTGCACACGTTACAGAAGGGGTGACATTTGTGGGGCATCCAACTTGGAAGGAGACCCCCCCAGTGATAGCTAAACACTTTTGTAGGCAAAAGAAAATGAACAACAATTCACTTACATGTCAAAGCAATGAAAACCTAATGAAACAAACACAGTAAAACTAAATGATATACCATAGAAATAAAATATTTCAACCAAACTAATAAATAAAGAAATTGAAATGCATAACACAAAATAAAATACATTACAAAGTGTTTTTCTTGACCCTTACTCATGAAAGATTGGGAGCCCTAAGCGACTGTTTGTAGTGCTTACAGAGAGTTCGCCAAACAAATTCCTCATGTTTAAGGTGGCATTAACTTCAGGTTCCTGCAGATAAATACCTGCGGGCTGTGTGATGGCATTCATAGATTGAGAAGAGGTGGTACACTGCAGTAAATATCTTGTTTGATGTGTGGAAAATGGATCCAAAGCAGATGTTAACGGCAAAAAGGAATGATTGCATCTGGGCATGCCTTTGAGGCCACGGTGTGAAGGAAGTAACTGAATTTGCAGGTGTATGGAAGCGTACGGTCATACGGGTCTACCAGCAGTGGCAAAAATCCCAGTCTACAGGAAACTCTCCTCACAATTGTGCCAGGTAAGGCATAAACCAAATCTGGCCCAAGTGCACAATTCTTTGCCCCAAAAATGTCTGAACATTGATGTGGCCTACATTCAGAAACTTGTCCAGTCCATGCCAAATCAAATCGCAGCTGTTATTCGTGCTGCTGGAGATATTACACGCTATTAGCTACGTTACAGTCACAGGTGACTAATTTGTTGTCCGGTGAGCTTATGACACTACAGGTCCACGTTGCTCCTGGAAGCCTAGTTTTGATTGCAAGCATAGCAAATTCTGCCTGAGCACCCTGCAGTTTCAGTGTGAAAGTGATTTAGTCTCAGGAGTCAAAAAGCAGATGGAACATGCTCAACTGTGCAAAGTAAAGGTGGTTGTAGAATTCATGGAGGAAAATGGTTTGATTTTAAGCGTCCACTCTCATTCACTGAAAGGTTAGAATGGTGTGTTGGGTATAAATCACAACAATTCACTCCAGTTATGCTTTTTTAGGGATTGCATCATGGAAGCTCAATGTCGCTATGACTTGTGGCTGTAGTCAAACAAATAAAATAAGCTCCATTGATTGGGTATTATTATCATTCTAGTTATTTCCATCTAGTGCAAAGCAAAAAGGTCTTTGTCAGTGTCTAAAGTATCATTCACAAGCAAACTTGTGGACGACTACAATGTCAGTAATTTGACTTGCACTGGAGAGTGCCTTTAGCAGACAACACTGGCCAGTGCTACTGTCATGGAGGATTTGGAGCATGCGGTCACAGATGCCCTCAGTGGATGTGGTGATGAACATTGGAAACTGCTTTCACACTACTTTCATGTTCATCCTGAATTCATGTGACACTGCAGTTTAGTTTGATTCATTGTAGTTTAGTTGAGTTGATTTATTGAAAGTAACAAATACAATACATATTTATATTATAATAATATAATGAAGCATGTAACAATTTGCACAACATTTTAAATGTAAAAAATCTTTCTTTAAAGTCAAAATAAAGCACATAAAATAAATGTGATGAATCATGATTAACTACACTAAATAATGTAAATATTAATTATTTGAGAGACCTTTTGCATTTTGAAAATACCCCATACATTTTATTTTTGTCAAAACAAAGCATGTGCCTGCTTTACTGAATATTATTTTAATCAATTATAATAAATTCTAACTTTCCGAAATGTATGCAGTCAGCAGTTGATGCCTTATGAGGCATTCATGCATCTTTACACCCCTACTGGAAGTGCATGGATTGCAGAGCTTTACAGGTTATTAGTATGATTTTATAATGTTGCAGAACAGCATGGTAACCCTTCATGCTTGATATATAATCAATAAATGTGAAAATATGCACAAATGTACCAAGAACTTATTATTTAACTTCACATTTTGCAACAAAGCTAACTATTCAGTCATCACTCTTACTGTCTTACTGCATCCTTTTTCATTCAGGTCCATACTAAAGCTAAGTGCACTGCACTATATTTCATACAGCCAACAATCCTCCAGTGTGTAAGAATGCAACCCAAGCTTAAAACTCTTATTGCATAAACATGCGTTTTCTGGCGTGTTTTTTTAGGGCAGGAGCTCCAGAAGTAGAGCTCACAGTGGAACTCTAGGGGTATATGAGCGAGTCCACCTGGGAGTGCTGAGATGTTTTGGCTGCTGAATTCCTCCCGCGGGAGCTTTGGAATGCACAAAGTCTGGCCTTTTGGGAATGGGCAGTGCTTTCTAGAATGCATAAATTAGGACCATGACATTGCACACCGGATAGGCTCAACATAAACTAGTGATCATGGAGGATTTCAAGCAGTGGGGTGGAGGAGGAGCTCACAAACCACACTTCTTAGTGTCAACTCCGGAGCTTTGCACAGCTCATTTAGGTGCACAGAAGGAGCAAACCGTTTCGAGTGCCTAGAGTTTGTTGCAGGCATTGTGCATTAATAACTTTCCCCCGATGCACTATGTGCTTTACTATGAAGTGGCTGGATTTTTTGTGAGATAGTATCCTCAAAAGCGTAATACTAAAACGCCTTTTAATCTCTAAATGGAAACAGCAAATCCCCTTGTCATCATTGCTAGATTTGTTAGGTTAAAATGAAAAACAAATTTTCCAGCAGAACCTTTTGACTGCTTGCCATGCTGCTCTCTTAAAAAGTAAACCCCAAACATCATAACTCCTAAAATGTATAAGCTCTTTAGGATAAAACCCCAGTCATTTGAGCATCCCTGTGTCCACAGCACAAGCCTTGGCCCCTCTCTGCCTACTGTACTCTGATAAAAATGAACCCAAATGCCTAGAAAAATCAAAATACTCTGTTGATGATAAATGTTTGGTAAACTGTAATGTTTTCCAGTGTCTCCTGGCATTTATTTGGAAATTGTTTTATTTATTTAACTGTCCGTAATTGTGTTGACCACCCCCCAACCCTGGAACACCTTCCCTTGTATAAACATTTCCTTATATTCATGTGGTAAACCACATAGTCCTATTGGCTGTAGGAGTGAAATTACCATGTACCAGTTCAATTCAAATTGTTAACTGAAAGTGATTCTCCAACTGCTGGCTAGTACTGTAACAACTTAACTAGATCATTTAAATCTAATGTACATGTGTTAACTGTTCATTAGAATTTACCCATATCACCCCAGTTTTGCGTGATGCCAAGTATCTTAGGTAGAGTTAGGTGGAACCACTTCACAACATTTCAATGACAATTTTTCATGTAATTCTTTTTTTTTTTTTTTGCATATAGTTTTTGTGTATAGCTTTCACAAAAGACAGGAAATGAGATAGATGGGGGAAAATGGGGGTCTCAGCAATACTGGCTTTAATTCAATACACTGTTTCAGATTTGTATTTTAGAGATTGCATTGAAATCATTCCTAATGCCTCTTAGTTATCTCACATATAACGTTTAATACTATGCTTACTTTAAACTTGGTGTCATCTAGTCACTTATAGTCAACATGTGAGGAGCCTGGTGATTTTGCAGTTTTCAGAAGGCTAGCGATACTATCCAAAGATCAGATATTAAATGTTGTTTCATAAAAACTATAATAAAAAGTCATGTATTGTTGGAGTTGGGGCATACGTTTGATATCAGTTTTTTACACTTTTTACACTTTTTACAGTTACAGTGTTCTAAATTACTCTGGCTCTCATACCTCCACCACTGGTGACCATCTTAAAAAAAGCCACTTACGTCACCGTACGTCTGATACAAATTTGTGAAAGGGCTCCATATCTTTGGTTCCCTAAATCTAGCAATGCAATCCAGGGCTCATTGGAAACGGCATGCCACACTTGACTGACCTGTGGAGCTTGACTTTGTCAGGAGTTTTTTTATTCTTATAGCTTGTTGCAGAGCATTCCATTCTCCTGTGGTTTTATTCACGACAACATCAGCGATTAGTTGATGCTAGCTCAACTTTCAGAAAATAATGGTCACCTTTGTTGTGCAACCGCCAGTGCTTCCAGGATTGTGCAGAAAGTCCTTTTGCATGCAACATGCCATGTGTGGTGTGGACCATGTTGGTGTATTTTGCAGTGGGCAGACAGGAAGGGGTGGGTCAACATAATCGATAATCCAGATATTTTGATGATAAGAAAATCATGCAGGATGACAGTAGTAATTCATGTACATCCTAGTTTTGATTGGATTGGATTGAGTTATCTGTAAAATCATGCTCAAAATCATCAAATTCATCTGCTCGGTGAAGGTTACAAATTGTGCTTCTGCACGTTTTCCAAATCTCCACATCTTACACCGTGCAGCTTTAAAATAATGGTAAATATATCCATAGTATATATGCATGTATGGTCTTGTGTCTCAGAGGTACTCTTCATTTCATTTTGTTTCAAACTAACCGGGGTACATACAAAACAAGCTGAAGAACTGTATGAGACTGACATGATCAGGTTTTTTGCAAACTCCTCCCACAAAACAAATTGCAAATATTGCTGCAACTATTGCATTGTAACCTGCAACAGTCACAGAAAAGGCTGCAAGATGCTCCAAGGACTGATATGCTATCCTAGTGTGGCTGTAACTCTTCCTGTCCTATTCTCATCTGTTCAGAGGTGCTGAGTGAATCAGGTCATGTACCTGGGGTCAAATGCAAACCCAACTGTAATCCTCTGCAGTCTAAAGCATGCGCCAGAGAGGACTGTGAAACTTCAACACGTTTCAACACGGCCATCGTTTTCCCGCCTGCATGAACACAGTGCGTTCTTCATTAGCAGAGGAAATCATCCCCCATCCACTCACTCCCCCATCTCCAAATGTCAGAGAGGAGTGAAGTGAGTGAATGTGTGTGTGTGTGTGTAAAGATGCCAGATGGATGGTGGCATGAGACACTATTTCATGTTTCACTGTGCCACACGCTGTGGGGAGGAGAGTGTGTGTGTGTGTGTCTGCAGCGTCTGTGCACAGCGAGAGATTAATTCTGCTAAATTAATTGGGCTGAGATTGAAAATGAGAGAGCGAGCGGGTCGCAGCTGAGCGCACAAGCCACCCGCCTCGCCCCGCGAGCACACACACACACACATACACGCACACACTTATTTGCACGACACCCCTGTTTGTTTGCATGTGCGAGCGTGTGTGTGTGCGCACACACTCGTTGCAAGAAAGAATGTATATATACACAAGCTGCTGCAGTCAGAAATGTGCTCAAACTCACACATGCGTGCGCGCACACACACACTCACTCACTCACGCTGCATGGTGTGTGGAGACGCAGGGTGGTGCTTTTGAGATGGAAGGCTGCTATAAATCTCTCTCCATAGAGGAGCTTATACTGCACTGGGAGGAGAGAGAACATTACCATCTGGAGAGAGAAAGAGAAGAAAAGAAAAGAGCTAGAAGATGAAGAAAGAAAGAAAATATGTTGAATTTTATGTCAGACATCCTAAAGAAATGGCATTTTACACTCATTTGCTGCATAAAAGAAGAAGAAAACTTTGAAAATGAAGATGTAGAAAAAAGAAGGAATAAGAAGAAGAAGGAGAAGAAGAAGAAGAGGAAGAAGAAGAAGAAGAAGAAGAAGAAAGATCACAGGCCCTAAAGAAATGCTGTACTTCATCCTTTGGTAAAAGTAGTAAAAGAGGAGAAAGAACAAAGTGAAGAGTGAAGAAAAAGAAGAAGAAGAAGAAGAAGAAGAAGAAAGAAAGAAAGAAAGAAAGAAAGAAACAAAGAAAGGATGGGTGGATGCATTGGTTGATGGACGGATGAATTGATGGATAGATTGACTGTAAAATTTTACATCAGCTGTCCTCATAAATGCCACTCTATGCCTTGATCTATCTAAGTAGAAGAGAGAAGAACAGAAAGAAAGAAAGAAAGAAAGAAAGAAAGAAATGTAACCTTAGACATCAAAGAAATTACATTTTATATTATATTGGTCTAAGAAAGAAGGGATAGATGGATGGATAGAGAAAAAATGAGAGAAAGAAAGAAAGAAAGGAAGAAAAGAAAAGAAAAGAAAAGAAAAGAAAAGAAAAGAAAGACACTATGTAGCATTCCACCTCAGATGCTACACTTTCTCAGCATGTGAAAGTAGAAAGAAGACACGAACTCTACAGAACTGTACCCTGGAGTCCTACACAAACACCATGTCTGCTCATTGTGTTGCTCTGTGTGCATGTGTGCAGAGAAACTGACCTTTTCACACATTCTGTTATTCTGAATGTCAGTCATGCTCACCACAATACCAGCAGATCAGTGCTGAGCTAAAGGGTGCTAGAAAGAGAGGCTGTAGTACAAATAGAATAGAACAGAGAGAAAAAGAAAAGAGAGAGAGAGAGCAAGAAAGAGAGAGAGAGAGGGAGAGTGAGAGGCAGCTTCACCACTCTGACTCCATGTATCTTTACACAGCTCTGTTTCGCCTGAATGAGCAACTCAATTATCCCTGTTAATACCGCCTCAGTCTCCAACACCGATCCCATTACGCGAGAACACATTGCCTCAAGGCTGCACACACACACACACACACACACTGCTGCAGTCACGACAGGACATTGCTTGCACTCGCACATACACACATACACACTGACTCATAATGAAGCCAGATTTTTTTTTTGAAAATGAGGCATTTGACTTAAATGCTAATGCTAGTGCTGCGTAAAGTCAACTGTGAATCCGCTAAATGTTCACAAATGTATGAAAGTCAACTTATATGTCCTACAATGTCTTCCAACATGTAAATATTGAGAAGTGTAATGCAAGTTATTGTGAAATATGTATTGCTATAGTAAGGCATAGTATTGAAAAACCTATAGTCAAAAATCCATATCTATTATCTATATTGCTGAAAATGAACATAAACAGCAGAGCACATTTTGAAGCCTGAATTAGTCTAGATTTGTGCTAAACGGCTAAAGTAGCTAGCAAGTAATGGAAGGTTACACTGCCTGTTACCATTATACACGCCTGTATTATCAGACACATGTGCCTTAAACGGACAAAACACAAACACATTTTAGGCTTCAAGATGCTACTACAGTTTCAGCTACATGCTTTATGCAGGTGACAACAAACTGTTCATCTTGGTGCTGACTACGGTGCTTCCACACACGGATTTGTTGGTCGTCTCCACCAAGACAAAAGTGGGACTCGTCACTGAAGATGACCCGCTGCCATTCTGAGTCACTCCATGACAGTCTGGCACGACACCATTGCAGCCTTTGGTGATGTTGATGTGGTGTTAAGGACAGTCGTTGTAACAGTCTGCATGCATGTCATACATTCATCTGCCAATGGTGCTGGCACTAACAGGATGACTCGTGGAGGGCATCATTGCTCGCTGAATGTCTGCAATCGTGGCTGTTGGGTCACTTCATTTGAAATTAAAAGAGCATTCACCTTTTTCAAATATAGAAATGTTATTAGTTCAACAACAGATTGTTTCCTCTTTGATTGAAAAGTGATGACTCTTCTGCTGCTTTCAGGTGCCGACGGTTCAATGTTCTCCTTTCCTCCCTCCCCACCACCAGTTTGGTCCTGGTCCTGTTGTCCAGGGAGTAGGCTCCACCCCTCCCGTCCATATCTGGCGGTATCTGCGAGGGTCCAAATGCTTTAAGACCTGGGCCCAGGATGAGGCCTATGCCAAAGACTCTTTATTCCTCAAGCATTGTTATCCTTCAAATGGAGCACTCTATCCAGCATTAAAATCTTGTTAAGTTATGGACATTTTATTGCACTAGAAATGTACTTTAATATGTAATTAAGTATATTTAAGTGAATCTTAGTGTCTCAAAATAGTACAGTTAAGTACAATTAGAAGTACATTTTAATAGCACTAATATAAAATTAGTTTTGGCAATTAGCATGAAACATGGAGTGTATTTTTTAACGTTTCAGATATCTGTGTTTAATCGAGAATGGCTAGATCCCAAAAAAACAAAGTGGCCAAAACTACTAGAATACCATGAAAATCTAAAGTTATCTACGTTCAGACATATCATGTAAGTATCATTTACTCATTACTTATTTGTCAGTTTAATTACATTTCATAGAATTTACTGCAACCAATTTTATTTCAGTTTATTCTATTTCATTCAATTATGCTGACTGTGTCAAAAACGCAACTTAATAAACTCTGTCGGCTTCATTGTAGTTTGTAGAATTTACTTTGAGTGTAAGTTTAACTCAACTTCAACATGTTCATTCTACTTGATCAGTTTGTGCAGATTGTTCTAAGCACAAACTCTTTTAGTAAAACTGTTTGAAGGCCTAGCTCTAATAGTCACCATTCACCTCTGCATAGCTCCAGGGCAAAGCTAAAGAAGCAAACATGCCTCATTTGACAAGCAACACTAACACGAGGAACCTAGTTTCTATTGGCTTTTTAGCAGAACCACCCCCTTTAATCCAACTGGATTGCTCCTAATAAAGGTTCTCCTTTTGAGTTAAAGGTGTTATTTATAGCTGTTCACTACAGGTGAGACATAGGTGAGCCTCTCCATCATCCTGTACCTCTGTTCCTTTTAGTTACACTGATGATAATGACAGTGAGTTCACTTCATGACTCTCTTCTCTCTGAGCTTTTCTAAGGGCCTTCACCTCCAGCTCTCCTTCTTCTGTCTCTCTTTTTACATTTAATTGAGATGATGCAGATAATGACACGTGAAAGGGCTGATCTCTCTCTCTCTCTTTCTCTCTCTCTCTCCCTCTGCAGGCATGGGGTAGAACTCTGGCCCGGCAAAAAACAAATCAAATGTAAAGTCTGTCAGTGAGGACAGATTGATGCGTCTCTCATCTCCAGCCTGACTGCACATAGCTCATCATTACTGTCAACTGGGCTGCAGAGCAAGCGAGGGAGAGAGAGAGAGAGAAAGAGAGAGGGAAAAAGAGAGGTGTGTCTGTAAGTTGAGGACAAAGAGGGAGGATAAATGTAAAAGATACAGGAACGACCGAGAAATAGAGAGACAGGAGAGTGAATCAGGAAGGAGATAAATTTAAGTGAGGTAATGACAGTACAGCATCGAAGAGGAAAAGAAGAAAGAAAGAGTTTGGAAAGTGACAAGCAAATGCTGCTACAAAAGCAAAAGAGGAAAAAATCGAAATTAAAGTTCTCGTTGCAAATGTGAGAGACCCCACACATACTGACAGATTCCACTTACTCTTTCGTCTTTGGCTGTCGTTCATTCAGCAGAGCCACTTATGCTACAAAACACTGATGCTCATGAGTCAGCGGTCCAATCAATGGTTCGCCTCTCTGAAATGACCTGAAAAGACAATATACAGTGTTTTGTCTGTTTTGTTGAACAGTGTAGATTAAGATACATTGATTTCATGACATCACGACACTGTTATCTGTATATATGGACAAAAGTACATCATATAATGTCATATAACTACAATACCACTGCACTCATTTCTATTAGCTTATTCATAACTGTGTAGACAAGCTAGAAACCAGAAGGTGTTTTACAAGCTGTATTGAATATTTCAGTTTTTTGTGAACATTAAGCATTTAAGTGTCAAAAACATACTATGATTATCTGTTTGTAGTATTGTGATTTGTTAATTTATTGCTTTTCAAGACATTTATATTATTACAACTGTATTATAACTGCATAACTGCAAACCTGTCTGATAGGCCACACTGATCAGAGAACTATAGCTTCTATTGTATTTTATACGACCCCTTTAATCCGGCTGGAAGCCGCTAATAAATGTTCTTTTTTGAGTTAAAAGTGTTATTTATAGCTGTGAGACGTGGATGAGCCTCTCCATCATCCTGTAACTCTGTTTTTATTAAATTGATGAGAGTTCACTCCATGCCTCTGTTCTCTCTAAGCTTGTCTAAGGGCCTTCACCTCCATCTCTCCTTCTTTTTCTCAGCCTCTCTCTCTCTCTCTCTTCCTAACTTTAATTGAGATGATGTAGATAATGACACATGAAAGGTCTGAGCTCTCTCTGTGTTTTGATAAATTATGTGTCTGAGATTTAATCACCACTTTTCAAAAGACATTCAGGACAGTCATTTTATTATAACTATATCATAACTATATTATGCGTTTATTATATGGTCTTAATGCTACAGAGCTTTGTTGTGGAATCATCGTTTTTACTACTTTGGAGAAATCTAAAAATTGCTCCATTCCCAACCTGTTAGTTGAAATTTGAAGGTTACAGAGCACAAGCACCACTACCTTTTTATGCCTTCAACAAAGTCAGTTTTATATGATTGATGATGAAATGGTGATCGAAAGCTTTGGAACTGTAGCAGTCATCTTGCAACCAAAATTTTCTTGCAGCTTGATTTTCCACCAGATTAGAGAAACCACATTATTAAGAGACCACAGAGAGTGTTTAAGCATAAAACAAGCAGTATGTGGTGAGCAGGTCCTTAAAAGTGATTCACTGACAAATTGAGACAGCTTTAAAGAGCCAGATTAGAGGTCACTGCGTACACCGTCCTGTTATGGATATCCTTTGGAAAGACATTAAAAAAATCGGGGACGCTGAACTGGATGGTTGGCCAGTGATGAGATTACCTTCCTGCTTCCTGATTGGCTAGCTCACCTGCTGAAAGGGAACAGGGATGTGAGGTGCAGTAGAAATTTGCTTCAGCATTCTGTATTGTTTTACATGTGGGGTTAAGTGTGTGCATACACATGCAAAGTGGTCAGGCCCTTGCAGCCTAAGGAAGAAAAAAACAACATAAGAATGTACAGTATTATTTACAGTCACTCTTACTGAGAAAATCAGTGTAGTCATGTTTTAGACAATGTAGTGTTAGTGAGGTTTTCCAAAGCACTAACTTTACAAAACACAAACATTACAATCTATGCATGGGTTTGAGCCCTGCTCAGCAGTGTGCAAAGTCATGGCATTACTCACCACATTTACACTTAAGAGCTTCTCACAGTCTATATAGAGTATATTTTTTCTAATTATATATGGGAACTTGACATAGCAAGTTATTAAAGTAGCATTATGCAATAATTGGTATTAATTACTCTTGGGGTGCCCTTACAACTGCTGAGTGTATTTGACTTTCACACCACTGTCATGAATACTGATTGCACTTTGAGCATTGAAAACATGCATTTGTTGGTGAACTGAAGGATACACAAACCGTCTCCCCATTCTTGAGCACCTGCATCATGCAGGCATATAACTGCATATATAGACTGCACTCACAATTTACTCTTCTCTATGTGTAAATAGCCAAAATGATGCAAATGCACCTGAAGAGGAGTCAGAATTCATAACAATACCAGCAAAGACAACAGAATAGAAACAATTCATCAGATTTTATTACAGGAGGTTGCACCCGAGGTTTTAGAGATTCTTTTGGTCTAAAAGAAAACACTAAAGTGGTGTCTCAAAGCAGTATAGATGATGTTACCAACAAAACATAATGAACGTAAACACAAAAAAGAACAAGTAACTAAAAATGAACGAACAACATGTAAAAACTAGATTCCTTCACTCTCTAATATACTTCATTAGAAGTAAAAGTACTACAAAATGCTCAGGAAAGTGCAAAGCTATTGATATTTTACATAAGTTGCTGTACTTAAGTAAATGGAACTAGTCACTACCCATTGCTGGATTTCAGTGCTTTATTGGTTGCATTTTCATTGCTGGATTTTCAGTGTTGATGAGTGAATTAATTGGTACTGCACCAGAGGAAGAGCCCAGAGTCGGTACTGTATTGAAAGGAAAGCCCAGAGTCAGTAGTGTACCAGAGGGGGGCAACCAAGTAAGATGAGCCCAGTCCAACCCACAATTAATCTACAATGTATATGGAAAAACGTTGACAAGTTTTAAAACAAAAACCAAAAAATCAGTAGCATAAGGTAATTTTGAGAGATTACAGTACAGACTGCACAGAGCATACTAAATAGTACAAAGCACAGGGGGCAACTTAAATGAACGTGACTCTTTTGTTTTTTTGGGGTATTTGGTACCCAGTACTTTTTTTTTTATCACCTCCGTTGAGGTTCCACGCAAGCTGAGCCGATACCAAATGGTGAGGTAAAAAACGCAGCAGATTGCTGATTGGATGGAGAGAATTGGCGCTATAGTTACGATCCTCTTCTGTTGCCTTTGAGGAACCAGATTTATCTTAGCATCTGAACTCTGATGTGTTATTTCTCCCAGTAAAAGCTAATAACTTAATGAAAATAACATGTGGAAATGAAAATTTACATGTAACTGATCTATTTCCTGCACATCTCTCCCTACTGCGTAAATTTATTATCAATAATAAAATGTGATAATGATAGCAGGCACGAGAGGAAAGTGTGAGGCAACAGCCAAAAGCACAATGATCCGATTAGCCAGTTAATCAAACAATTGCGATTGATAAATTAAAGGCAGAAACAATCGTTAGTAGCCCTAATGCAAAGGCAAGACAGAGAGTGTCAGTCTGAGCTGAAAACTCTTTAGAGAGTAACTTCAGCAAAAGAAGATACTAATTAGACTGGAGCTGAGTGATAGCTAGTGGTCTGCAGGATCCATGAGGGGAGACCACAGCAGCAGCAGAATTCCTCTCAGACGGAATCTCTCTCCCCCTCCGTCTGCCTGTTGAAAGTTAGTCGATGACTCAGGGCTCCAGCTGCGTGCGCAAGCGACGCCGTATCGGCTAGAAGCCTGATTCAAAACAAATTTATTGGAACAAATAAACAAAACTGTGGCCTGCTCCAAGATATGAAGAACCATAAATTCAGTGGATGTCATCGTGGACTGAAGTCATATGCATAATTTTGGACTTTATGGAATACTCTGAGACTCAATATGCTTTACAAATCAAATCACAGAAGTTTAACAATAATTAGAGAGGTTTAAAAGCCCAGCTTACTTTTATGTGCACTCTGTAGATGAAGCCGTATTCTCTGTGTTTATATGCCTGTTAAAGGAGAACAGATGGAAAATGACTTTAAGGCTAGATGTTCTAGAACATCAGTGAACTGTCTGAAATCAGACTGTCAGACTACTACGCTTCCTTTAGCCATTAGAAGTTGCAGTTGTTGCAAACAAAATCATTAATTATTTCTCACTCATAAGTAGTTTAAGGCAAACGGAGAAATGTCAAACATGTAGATTCACATTGAGTTAATAGCACATTTGTGCTTATAAGTAGAAGAGGAGAAGAAGCTGTTTTATTGGGATTTGAATTTAAAAAGTTATGTCTGTTGTATCTATTAACTTGTGTTACATTTTTGTCACATATTGTTTTTGTATTTGTTGGCATCAAAACAAAGATGTATACCTGCCCATACATTGTATATACTGAATGTAAAAACAATTCACTAAGTAACTGTACTAGATAAGCTAGCCTGCTATTAGATAGCTAACTAGCATTAACTAGCAAGGATATTTTTATACAAAAATATGTTAAACAAACAAACAAAGAAAAACAAACAAACAAAACAGCAGGGATTCCTGTTTTCTCATTTATGGCAAAATCTATAAAACGACTGAGAAATGCTATTAGTTTGACTAGTCCAACAACAACCATTCTGACGTATAGTATTTTAGCATTCTAGTTACAATAAGACAGATTAAAATGAATGCATGTTTCCTGTTTCAGTACATTACCAACAACAACAATAAAATACAGCTTATTTACATGCATTTCATCTTTTATGACCATAGTATTCCACAGAACTCTGGTACGGAAAACATTGTTTATAGTGTGGCTTTAAAGATATTAACCCTCTGAAGTTGATGATGTAGTATACAACAATGTTATGCATAGCAGACTAAATATCTCAGGAACCCTGCATGCTAGGGACTTTTATATGCACAGAAGGGTAACATTGCGCTGTTCGAATGAGGGCTCCAGTGCCATTGTATCACTTTCAGAAGTGTTGTAATCCAGCCCCGAACTGCACTGTCTTTTTGGAGACCTTGTAAAATAAATACACCATGGCAAATCAAACAATGCATATCTTTTGTGATTATTTATCTATTTTTCCATGTTAGCATGGCTGCCAACATGCCAACATGGCTGTTGTTGTTAGCATGGCTGCCAACCATACAGCGATGTCTTGGTTTGAGTTGGAGTCTGTTGACCAGTCAGAATGACCATGTTCCTGACTTGACAATCAAAGGCTGTACAACCATTCAGTGGTGTTTCTGTACATGCATGTGATCTCAAACACACAGTGTAACTGAATGACATGAGATTAAAGATATAGATATAGATATAGATATACACACTATTGATGCAGCAGCCAAAATAATGTAAGTGCAAATATATCAGAAGTGATAGATGTAAGACTTCTCGTGGAAAAGTTTTTGATGTGTGTTAGAATGTTTTTGTTTGTTTCCCAGACTGCCAAGACTTGGGAGAGCAATCAAAAGCCAAAACCCTTATTCATCATTTTCCCTGTGTGGTTTGAGAAATGTTCTGTGAAATTCAACTTTTCAACTTTTCTTTTTCTGTATGGTCATATGACCACACGTACACATTCAAGCAACATAACTGCAGAATACATACTCTAATAGCCTAGGCTGTCCTAAAATAAATACTGCATATAACTTGATTGTGCATTGCACTTGATTGTTATGGTTATGCAAGCATTATTACACAAGGAGAGCAGGCGAACCAAAAATAGAGAATTACCGCAAAGGGTCATGCAGCTCAGCTTTCTTTGAAAAATCAAATGAAATTGCAGTTAAGACGATGGTCCTTTGCTGCTTCAGAGAAGTACTTAGAGCTTTGTTATTATATATTGATATTATATATTATTATTGCTGTTATTATATTGTCAGAGTATTCTCACAGAATTGAGAATCTTCCATCATTGGCCTCCAAACATACTTATTATGCCTTAGGACCAGCTCTCTGGCCAAGGTTGTGTCTTGTCACAGAGCTCCAGGCTCCATTCTAAGACCTGGAACAGTAATGTTTGCATCGCTATTCTCCATTTCCTTCTTCTGGCGAGCCAGACACTGTGGCTGGAGTGGTCCAGACAGTGGAGTAAGAAGTAACGAGACGGACAGAGAAAGAGAGTCAGAGAGAGGGAGACAGTCCCCAGTATTCGAGCCACCCAAAGCCACTCTGCAGGCTCCTGGACCTTCTGTTAATGACCCCGGCAGTAAACAGGAAACTATGGGCAGAGTGCATCTCATCGATTCCACTGCCTCCAGATCATGAAGTGGTGCATCTTAAGAGGAATTTGTTTGAGTGTGCAAGTGTACAATATGGGTAGGTTGGACAGTTTATTGTGGCATAATGAGGCTGAGGTTGCGGGCCAGTTAGGAGCCTTCCCTAAATGTGCTTGGAGCCAGACAAAGTTAATCAAGACTCTTATGAGTAGAGCTGCTGGCTGCGGAACTTCGTATACATGGCAGCCGCTGCACAGAAAAGCATATGTCACTTGAGCCAACAATATAACTGTTACATTTGTTTTGCCTAATGATGGAGAATCACCAAGGGAGCCATTATTTGTGCATGCAAGTGCATTGGCCTTTGCTTAGAGTCAAGCAGGATCAACAAGAGTTTGGAAACAAGAAGAAAGGCAGCTGCATTCTTAAACATAAATATTCTTAATGTATAGTTCTAGTAGCACTGTCACTGTCCAAGGAAAAACATGCATCATTTTTAACTTTTCTATGTCATCTGAGTACGGCAGATGTCCTTTACATTGCGGGAAATTGTCATGATGAATGGACCCACTAAAACGCTCCAAACTTGCTTGGTAAAATCTTACACTGAAAGTAAAGCACATTTTTATTATAGTTATTATTTTGGAGACAACAATTTTCTTTGGACAACAATGATTTATAGGTCCATATGAGCCCTTACATGACAATGGATGTTAATTTATTAACATTTTTATTATTTATTTATAGAAACAAAAACAAAAGCTTATTCCAACATGCATCCGATGTCTTGAAGTGTACTTTTATCCATTTCAACTCATCAAGTGATGCTTGTTAGGAAAAAAAAAAAAAAAACTTTATAAATGTCTATGTAGGTTTATGTTATTCGTCATGAAAAGCTTGTCTTATGAAATCTGCCCTTCACTTAAGTGGTACACAGGCCCAGTAAAAACCTTTAATTGATATATTGTTACCTTCTTTTAGTAAATGAACAATAACCTGCTGACAGAAAAGTTGTTAGGTGGTTACAGTAACTAGTATTTACAGATCTGTGTTGTTTGTTCAAAACGGTATTTTTGCAAGATCATATATTGACAACAGTGTAGTAGCTATTGCAATGGATATCTGAATATGGAAAGCAAAAATATATTAAGAAATGTAGCTACATTGCAACTTTGCAATACGATTTATGGAGTCAAAAATCTTTATAGTCTCTTTCATTTCAGTTTTTCAAAAATAAAACTAACAAACTCACTAACTCACAAGAGAAACTGCATCATACACCCAATAAACTAAGATATTCAGTGTTTTAGCTGTAGCTAGCTGAAATAGCATTATAAACAGTGGTACTCAGATGCTTAGAAAGAAAAAACAATACCTACAGAATAAAAGTTTCTACAGATTTTGCTATATAATGACATATATGATAAAAATGAAAACTATAAACTTGTTGCATTTACACAGTTACTAATACAGCTCAGCTAGCTCTTTTAGGACAGGGACAACTGAAATATATATATTTGCAGTGAAGAAGATGGTCTTTGCTGTTGTTTAGTTTTACAGTAAAGCTAATTACACTGTATGTACACGTATCAGCACCATGTTGTTACAGTAATATTACAGTAGCCATACAATCAAAGGGGATGACACCATATAGTCTGTACTGTAAATGTTTTCCCAGAATTCACAATGGTTTCTGCACTGCACAACATATTAAAAATATCCTACTGAACTGTCAAAATGTCATCCTTACTGTAGACATTACAGACAGCCTGGACAGGGTACATTATGTGAGAGTTCTTTAAAACCCAAAGTGGTTCTTCTATGGCATCGTTTTTGGCACCTTTGTTTTTATCAGTTTGGGAAGAAAGGAGACTGAGGGGAAGAGAAACAGAGGATGCTTGGGAGAAATAAAAGCGAGAGAGGGAAAGGGGAAAAGAGAGCAGAAGAAAGAGAGAAAGGCTCTATTTTTGAAACCCCAGGAATGTACATACACTCCACACATGGACTGCTCTCAAGGTGAAAAGTGGACGTATGGAGCCCTTGAAGCTTCACTGCAGCACGCCCTGACCGTCCTTCAAATAACAAATCAACACACCCTCCGAGGATGTTGGCTGAATGGTTGGTTCACACGCTACGGCGGTGAGAAGCAAAAAACAACATCCGTGTCAGTTTTACGATCTGGGAACGGCAGGAGCCCCTGTGGAGTCGCAGGTGAAGGCAGGAGAACAACAGCGGGAATTCAGGGCCTATCCGCACTGAGCATGCCCAGTCGGCCTGGAAACGTGCATCTGGGAAGCAGAGAGCGAGTTGGAAGGCTCTGCGGGAAGTGACCCGATGACGTGAAGGATGACCCCCGGTGCTAACCCCATGTCGGACCATGTAGGAACGCAGGGAACCGGACAGGAACTGGACGGGGAGCAAGGGTAGCGGAGACTAAAGAGCCGACAGGCCCTGGAGGCTTCTGCAGGCACTGGGGCGAGTCTCCACCCCAGCGGCTCCACGTCCTCTTTGGCCATGAGAGCGATTCGTCCGAATGTGACTCAGCGAGGGGTGGAGTGACCCGGAGGAAAACAGCCCGACCTGGGCCGGGGGGGATTCGGGGGTGTAGGGTGGAATCTTGAGTTGTCACATGCTTGGAAAATGAATGTGTGCACGTTAGCTATATTTTAGAGGGTTGAGAGACCTTCTCTGCGGGATACTGGGCTGCTTTCGAAAGTCTGCGTTCATGTCTCTGTGTGTGCGAAGGGATGTCAGTCATTTTGCCTCCTGCTGCTCTTGACTTCCTGTCTGTCTGAGGAGCTCTTCTGCTTCCTCTGAGTGCGCAGAGCTGGTGCTTCCTCATGCACACATGGACTAGTCTTCTGATGCCTGTACACTAATCAGTCATAAATCATATCTAGCCTACTTACAATCCTCCCCAACTCAAATGTTTACTGTTATGACTTGCTACAAATAAAACTTTACAACAGAGTGCGATGTAAATGGCCATTAAGCACAAGTTATACATTTCTCAGGAGATATTTCTGAGGAGATATTAAATAAGCCATTTGCACAAAGAGGAGGAAAGTTGAAGTAAACTACGTGAAAAATGGAGTTTCCATAACCGGAGCTCAAAAGATAGATACTTACTAAAAGATAAAGACTTTGTAACAGTGAAACAACCGTAAACCACATCTAAGTATAAGTTATAGCCCTCCCTGACTTAAATGTTAACTGTTAGCGCTTACTACAAAGAAAACCTTCCTTTATCACAAGCTAAAGTCAGGTTAATTAAAGGAAAGTGACCAACCCTGACCACTTTATCAACTTACATAGACTTGATCACTTTTATTTTAGTAGGCAACTCACTAAACTGAGTCATTAGGCATGTGCATTAGCACATTAGCATCCTATTTCTGCTTAATTGTATAGCCTGTGGTCAATGCTACCCCGCTGGCTAGCAGAGGACAAAGCAGCTTAGCTCAAGCACAGCGAGGTGCTTATCTAAGGAAACTCCAACCCCCCCAAAAGATAACCCTCATTAATTTTCATCAGCTTTCCTCAAGGTTCCTGAAAGTGTCTATTCATTAACAACTTCTAAACTCTTTAATAAAAGTCTGCTTCCATAGAGGACTAGCTGTACCTGGTACTAAAGCATTCTACATTTTTCAAACAGGTCTGTGCTGTAATATTGGCTAATGTAGGTTGAAACAAGCCATAATTGTAATTAAAAAAAAGCTATAGAAGGGATCAGAAAATGAGGTTAGAGGCCACAGTTACCATCCACCATTGGTCGTAGTTGTGACTGGCCCGACTGGACTTGCAGTAGTTACACCACTGGCCACGGCAATCACTAATGCATGATAAATGTCTTTTAACAGGTCACTGATTGCAGTAAGATTTTGTGCATGTAAATTAGTTGTGGTAATTTGAGGAAGAAAGAGACACAGAAAAACCTGCAATTTTAAACGAGTGCTATTTATTGAACTTAGCAACCACCACCAAGCACTGCTGAACCTCTGGTATAGCAGGCAGGTCACCTGCAGCCATACAACTCTCCCTGATGGTAAATAGCCCCACAGCTCAGTACAGAATGGCCCATGCAACCCCTTACTGTATCTACTTCATTAAACTAATAGTCCCAACTATTTACAACGTTTAAGTCTCTCTTATTGAGTGTCCAATGTTGTATCAGAGGGCTTTGTGCATGGTCATGCCTCCCTAGCCTCCATCCAGTAATGGGACGCTACATTATTTATTTCTGAAGATCATCATGCCAAAGAACTCTTTAACTGTATGGTCATAGCTTTGTTGTTGTTGCTCTGTAATATAATCATAAATAGAGCCAAGCTAATTAAGGTTTAAAAAAATACCCAATATAATGTATCAGAACATATTCACTCTCTTGACTCTAGATCCTAGTTGTATGATTTGGTCTTTTAGCCAAGTGTTTGATCATTTTGCCCTTGCCTGCTAATAATTGTTTTTGATAAATTGCCAAATTAATGAACATATCCCAATTAAATTATTCTATGAAATTACTGAAACAGAATAGTGCTTATTTTAATGCATTAAAAATATGTTGTATTTAAATGGTTTGCTCAAGAGCAACTGCCCAAAATAGAAAAATATTTGAGTTAATTACCTACTTGGGAATTTGTGAATTCTGCTTAATGGCACTTAACTTGCTGTGTTCAGATCCACTCTCATTTCCTGCAATAACTACCCCATGTCTGCTTGCTAACCCATGATACAAAGGTTCATAACTAGAGAATGATACAGCAGATGTGTTCTGTACGATTCAACATTACCATTTACATTTTAACATTTCCATAAAAGATTCCAAACTCAGTGTTCACAGCAGTTACAAATATAAAGAGAAAGTGAACAATGTTATTTTTGTTACTAGAAAAAAAAAGCTGTAGACATCTAGGCAGTGATATTGGCACAAAACTGCTTTTCTCACTTGTTTTTCTGCCTAACACTTAATTGAAACCAGGTTTTGAGTATTTGGCCTGTTGGTGTAAATAAATCAAACAATCAAACATAAATCAAATATCCCGGATCATTAACAGCACTGCTCCGTGGCATCTTTTAAAAGTTTTGCCCCTGATAGCAATTCTTCAGTACTACACCTCACCCTGGCCCACCCTAAGCCCCTCCCTCAACATGCTAAAAGCCGGTTCACCAAAAAAAAATCCAGTCATGTCAATATTGACCCTTCTCTAATGTTCCATATCAGAATGGGTGGTGTGTTATTACTAGTGCCACATTACCATGTAGAGCCTTGGACATTGCCCATGTGGGACCAATCCAAAATAGCCTTTCAGACTGCTTTCCCCATAGAAACTCATTGCTGTTTGAAATATCTACATAGAGATAGAAATGTTCACTGTGAAATGGGACTGGAGTAATGCTGTAATAGAAGAAAAAGAAATAGTCTTACCAAGTTCCCAGTGGTGTTTAATATTAGATGTCGCAGTTATATTATTGCATAATTAATTGCTATGTGGAAAAAATAGCATGCTTTGCCTTTTTTTCCTTTTTGTTCTCAGTTTGCCAAATCAAATTCAACATAAAAAGGTGCAAACATGTCAATATAGAAGGTAAATCCAATGTTAATGTAATTAAACATAAATAAGAACAATCATCAGTGATAAATCTACACTTTTCAAACTTGCTCAGACTTTTAAAAAACTGTTGTGATGTTTAATGTTTAAGATGCAAACCTAGTCAACCAGAGTACGTTGATGTTAAATTAATGAGGTATAATATGACAATTGTTCACAGTTGTGGTGATAGTAACCTGATGTCTGAAGTGTTAAATGTCTCTAAAACCTACCTCACATAATGTTAATTAATAAGCTTCCTAATGCTGGATCACTGATTCACATAAGTTTTGTTCTTCAGGGAGAGAAATCATAAAGGAACCACTTCTGGCTCCCTAAACAAATCACAAGAACCTTCAAGAGCCTCAAGATGTAAATGCTTTTTTCACAAATGAATATTATATTTCTTACTGTGTGTCCAATCCAAAAACCACCTGTATTTTTAAGCCTGTATGATTAGAATGTATTTCATAGGAGGAACACGTGAGACATTTCCGGGAGAAAAGCATTAGAAGGCTAGGGAGGTCTTAGCCTCTCTCAGGAAAGACCTGGCTGCTCTAAATCATTATAGCACAGCTATAGCCATGGTGGCACTCGCAGCAGTATTGCCCTTGATGCTTAATGTGGTGAACAGGCAGGTCTGCGAGTCGCCGTAACTTATAGATGCGAGTTGTGTTAATCATGAGCGATGTCATGTTGGCCTGTCGCACACGGGCCTGTATCTGTCACTCACTTAGTTTATGGCCTCTGGGAATTGTGGCGATTCGCAGTATCGATCTGTCACTAATTAGCCCTGGATTAAGAGGTGCGTTAGTGTGAAGTAAACATGAGTGGAGAGCTCTATTTCATAGCACTGCATTGATTTCTGCTAATGTTCTTCTGAGGCAGTCCACAAAGCCAGCGAAGAGCATGTTGGAGCTCTGGTGCTTGTTAGGTGTAAGATGCTGGTCTGAACTGCTTAGGTCTTTTCTCTGATAGTGCTTAACATGAGGAGAGGCATAATGGACGTAAAATTGGACTCACTCTGAATAAATCGTTCAGGGCAGTACTGTCCACTCTGACCTTGTTAGACTAAAAGCCGCAAAGCTGAATGAGCAGTGTTTTAAAAACAGACTCAGTGTTACATTTAATAAAGAGCAGTAATATTAACAATGTTAATGATCTGGTATTACTCTTCTGTGGTATTGAGTTCATGCATTAGGCTACAAGGCTTGTGACAAATTGGCCTAGCCTATGCAAAGCTATCATACTAAAGGAGTTCTGTACAAAAGACTCCTGCTTTTTCGCCTAGAGGTTTACAGTCGAAATAATGTGTGTTAAATATTTAATCTTATGGCGCATTTCCCCTAATACAAGCAAACGAGTACAGTGGATACATTTTCATTCCGTCTCTTTTCATGCCTATTAGATTAGCTGTTTCATTTTGTTACTTGCATTATTGCCACATTACATGAAATGGCACTACAGAGGCTTTTCATAGCCCCACTTACCAACAAAACAGTTCCTGCTGAAAATGCTGACAGAGATGGTGAAAGATGGCTCGCAGAGATGACAGGTGACCACAAAAGTGAAATATGATCATCTAAAACTGCAAGTAGCACATTTTTTCACTCTAAGCTTCTTTGCTAACCTTTATTTAGTGAGCAGCTGGTTAGCACTGACGCTACCGCTAGTTTACAATCCTTCTACAAGCTTTGTGTGTCATCTATAAGCTACAAGAAGTGGCCAGTGTACAGCAAATAAAACGCGTTATAATACCTAGCTGCCATATCGAAACACTCTAACTCTGTTGCTTTTACATCATTTGAAAATTCCATACTGGGAAATTTTCATGATGAATGGACCAATACACTGGTCTATTCACTTATAATAAAGGTTAAGAACAGTTGGCATTTTAGAGGTACAAATTTATTTTGATGTGATGCCTAATTGCACCTAAATGCTTTTAAGTGCATTCAGCTGCCTATAAGCACTTGGTACTGTGTAAAATTCGAAACATGACACATTTGTTTAACACTTCCTAACAGGAAGTCTATTTACATTAATCCATTACATCAAAGTTGTGCTCATATCATTATGTAGATATGTATGCCAAATTGGTCATTAGCCATTTTCTCTGTGCGTCTCTGCCGCCCTCTCTTTGAGACCCAAAGAGAGACTAGATGGCCGTTTACGTGCGGTCTTGGCCTTATGAAGCAGATGGTTAGTTTACAGTGGATGGGAATAGAGGGGCTTTCTAATGGCCAGCATGGGGGAGGCACTGAAGCAGCGTCCCTCAGCCACTGATTTACTGCCTTCAGCTCCTCCAGAGACAAGCAGAGGCTGGACTGGTTCAAGTCAAAAAGCTGGGGCAGGCAGATGCTGAGGAGTAAGCTTTCTTTGTGTTACTCTATCCTCTGTTGTTTGAAATTTCAAGGGTTGATGCTGACCTTGAAGCAGAGCTGAAGTGTGAACAGATAGAGAATGACTGTGCAACTTGTGCTGACTTGGTTGGAATGGGTGGAATGCCAAATAACCCAGAAACCCACAAGAGTGAAGTGTGGGTATTGCATGCATTTCAGTAACAGACTGATCAAAAATAATTGACTATAAGATATTTTAATTATAATGTTACAGCATTAAATGTGCAGTACTGTACTTCTGCAGAAACACTGGACACAGCTAAAGAGCACAGAATACATGACCAGGACATATAATTGAAACTGGAACATCTAGTAACTGTAGAAATAATAATTCAATTCAACTTTATTGTCATTATACCAATACAGGGTTGTACAGTATAACAAAACACAGTCAGGTTCCTTCTCCATTGCAGTTATAAGAATATATGAATATATAAATATTGTAGAGTACAAAGGCAAATGTGCGTAAACAGTAACAGTAGGACATGTGCAAAGTGTAAGAACAATATCCGTATGTCAGAATGTAGAGTACTAGTGTACATGTGCAGTGTGTTGAGGTACCAAGTGTGCAGTGAAGTATGTGGTTGTAAACAGTATAAGATATGTAAAGTGTACAGTGCAGGTACGAGAATAGCATCTCAGTGTTCAGGTGAACAGCTAAACAGCTTACAGTACAGCTGTTTAGTATATAGATAGGAAATATAGGTAAATAAATAAATAGATAAATAAATAAATACACAGCTGAATAAATACAGATAAATAAATACAGATAGATAAATAAATAAATAAATAAATACATAAAAAAAAAAGAAGAATTGCTGTGAATGGAGTTCCAGATGGCAGTACTTTATTGCACACAAATAAAGATTATATTTAGAAGCTGACCGGACAAACAATTAGTCACCTTGTGTTTAAGGTGGTAGTAATTTCATGCTCCTGCAGATGGCGCTGCACAAGGATAATGAGGATATAAATACCTGCAGGGTGAGTGACAGGATTTATAGATTTAGAAGAGGTGGTACAGTGCAGTGAATGTCTTGATCGATGAAAATGGGTCACAAATCAGATGTTAATGATTGGCTAAAAGGAGTGATTGCATTTGGGTGTGCCAAAGACCACAGTGTGAAGGAAGTAGCTGAACCTGCGGGTGTATGGAAGCGTACGGTCATACGGGTCTACCAGCAGTGGCTAAACTCCCAGTCTACAGGAAACTCTCCTCAGAATTGTGCCAGGGAAGGAATCCACCAAATCAGCATCCCACTGCACAATTCTTTGCTGCAGGAGTGGCTGAACTTTGATGTCACCTGCATCCAGAAACTTGTCTAGTCCATGCCAAATCGAATTGCAGCTGTTATTTGTGCTCGCTATTATTGCAGTACCTCTACCTAATACCTTATACACATAGATAGATAGACTGACTACAAGTGAGTCCAATCTACTTAATGGATATTACCTAACTTTTCTATTATGCCTAAATAACTAGACTTAAACTACATTCTAAGTATTTTCATTGTTTCTTATACATTTTGTGTCAGTAAAATCTAATACATCATTCATTTTCTCATTTTACTATTATAAAAATTCTTTACATGAACTTACTGAAAGGTAAACTGTGAATTGGCTCCCAGCGTTCATAGCAAAACACAATAATATGCCACGATAAAAAGCCATATTATTGTAAATATTATTGTAAATATTACTGTATAATTATATCACCTTATTCACTGTGTGGTTAAGATCAGGCTTATGTTCATGGTCAAAGCACAAATGTTTTACATATGCTGTAGATAATATTTATGGTATATAGTATTACATGTAGGACTTTGCATAAATTAAATATGTATAGGACATATTATTATTAATACATGTAGGTACTGAGAAATTGTTGATGTCAAAACAAAACCATGCATCCCCAAAACTATAACTTTACAGGAGTGTCACGATTCCGGGTTTCCCCGCTGCCTCCGACCTCCCGGACTCCATCTCCCAGAGTTCACTACATGGTGACGTCACAGCCATGTGTCCCAAACACACCAATCACACTTCATTTCCCCGATCAAGCTCTCCTGAATTTTAACTAGACTCACCTGCACCTCAATTCCCCTTCAGTACTTATACCCCTCAGTTACAATCCCTCATTGCAAAGCATTGCCAAACCTCGTTTGCATACTAAGCGTTCCCTCTATATTTCTGTGATTGCTATCTCTGGTTTTGACTCTTCTTTGTTCTCTGACTCTCTCCCTCTCGTATTCTCCCTTTTGGTTTTGTTCGCTTGTTTGATTGTTTACCTGGTTTTGACCTCCCTTTGATCTCTGGATTCTCCTCTGATTTGTTTGTCCGTTTATCTGACTCTCTGGTTCTCGACCCCTGCTTGTCTCTCGTACGTCCCCTCAGCCTCGCTCTGTGTTGCCGTGTATTTGTTGCTGGTTCTGATTATCAACTTGTCAAATAAACACTCTCTGACTTTTAGCTGGGCGTGTGTCGCAGTACGTTTGTTCTTGACAAGGAGAAGGAAAAATTACCTTTACTTTTAAGGTATATACACTCATACTATTCAGTACTCTCAGTGCTACTGGGAAGGAAGATAAAAGTTACCAGGAACAACACATAATGATAAATTTAGACCGATATAGGCAACGTTTATCAAGCTACACATATAGAAGTAGTGTCTCTCAGTATGGTGTCATCAGATTTTGCGGTAGGTGGAGTGACACCAGCCCTTCTGGGCATGTCACACGTGTATGTGTTGTGTATATGTATATGTATTTGTATGTGTGTTTATGTGTATTTATATGTGCATGTGTATATATAAATATATGTATATGTATATATGTGTGTGTGTGTGTGTGTGTGTGTGTGTATGTGTTTGTATGTAGTAGTAGTAGTATTCCTTCCCATTACTGATGTCAACTGTCTGTAAAGCACTTTAAGCTGCCAACAGTATGAAAGGTGCTCTATAAATAAACATTATTATTGTTATTATTTTTATTATTATTATTATTATTATTATTATTATTAACAAACCATTCATCTAGGTGCTGATCACAGTGCCTCCACACATTCGTTGGTCGTCTTCACCAAGACAAAAGCGAGACTCGTTCTGAGTCACTCCATGACAGTCTGGCACGATACCACTGCAGTCTTTGAAGATGTTGACGTGGTGTTCAGTGTAGTTGTCGTAACAGTCAACGGTGCAGGTAGTCCCACATCGTACAGCTGTCTACCAACGATGCTGGCACTAACAGGATGATAACAGGATGGAGGGCATCACTGGCTGTTGTGCCAGTCAGGTATGGTGATATGGCCCGTCCTTGTTTACGTCACATGCACAGCCGAGTGTGAAACTCGAATCATTTGCATGTCTCACAGTGTCATGCACAGTGTCATACTCATCAAGTTTCGTTCCTGCTGGTGGATTCAACTTTTTGTGCAGCTATTCTTTTGATGATGAGTGTATAACACATATGTAACTTAACACATATGTAACACATATGTAACATTATTATTACATTATGATTACATCTAAACATATTAGTACTTACATATTTATGTAATGCCTATAAGAAATGTGTATGACCCCATGTCCTCATGCTATATACAAACAAATCTTTGTGTATGTGTGTGTGTATGTATGTGTGTGTCTGTGTGTGTGTGTGTGTGTGTGTGTAGGTTTGTTGTGGAGGAGTACAGGCTGATTGTTTCAATGAAGCAATTTGATTCAATTTTCCACTCAATAAAATTAGCCATCAGGACTGGGGCCGTTTGGCTGTCCACACTCGCTCATTTCCAGATTCCTCTCCTAATTGAACGAGTTTATGTACTTGTCTCCGGGAAATTGGAAAAATTCATCACCTGGAAAATGTTATATTTTTCTCCCTCCCGGCTGTGCGCAGCTTGCCCCCCCCCCAAAAACCCTCTCTCTTTCTTAACTTCATCACTGTGATGAGCGACTATGAAATTAATTTGTTAGCATATAACAGGAGGTGCTCTCCAGAATGGCCTGCGTGTGTATGTGTCAGTGTTATAGGGCTGCACTACATCGTACATGTTAATCGTTCTCAGAATGGTGGCCTCTGCAGTACGATAATCGCAAAAAAAGATGCAATTATTTCATTCCATTTAGGAGTGTGTCTACTGCAACGAAATCATCCCATCCTTTAGTTACAACACTGTTGATGCCATCAACTACGAGCTCTCAAACAAAGCATCAGTGTCTGCTGATGTTCCCAATGAGTGTCATGTGAGCAATCTGATGAATCATAAGACTCCAATGGTCTGAGATGACGTCATATGGTCATTTTTCTCATAACTGTTCATACTGCAAAGGGAAACTCTAAATCAGATCAAATGCTGTGTAACTGTTGATGTGTGACCCTATTGTATTTCGGATTTATGTGTATGCCTGGACAGTTTCACTCCATTACTGGGGGCTAGGTTTGAGTATATTTGTGCACCTTCTTCAAAATTATAGTCATATTCCTAATCAGGATATAATAACCTAATCAGGATATCTGCATTTATTGTCTGTTTAATTTGAGTTTATTTATTTTTGTTTTTATTGTACTCTTGGACTATTTGAATAAAGTATAAGTATTATTATTAATTATTATGAATTAAGTATAATTATTATGTATATGATAGTTAAGTAGATTTAATATAATAATAATATAATATTAATTATATAATAATTATTAAGTACATTAAGTTTCTTTACAGCAAAACTGTAAGGTGCATTCAACTCTTTGCACGTGTTTATTATTGATTCTGAACATGTCGAATGACTAAATCAAATGACCTGTCAACTGGGTAAATAAATGCAATTGTGTCTACATACCTTATGATTCTATGTAAAATACTTGTCATTTCTGATAAAGCAGTTATCAATATTTCTTAAGACCAGATTTGGTTCTCTACATAAACTGAGAGCGCCAGCTGGCCTTTATGTTGTGAGAGTATTTCATGATAAATGAAACAATGCAAACAGTTAAAAACAGCTTGGAGTGAAACCTTCTTACATTAGCTCATATTAAAGCTTAGAACTTTTCTGCATTCCCACATCAAGGTACGATATTAGAAATACAAGGTATCTACATGATTTACACTCATCATTGAAGGATAGATGTGTAAGGGGGCAGTTCATGCTGGTGGCCACCAATGTAGAGGAGCTGGTGGATCTGGGTCAAAAAACTCCAAGCCCCAGAATCCCCAGCGGTAATCTGCGCTGACCAGGTGCACCTGTGCAGCACGGCATAAATACCCAACCCAAACCACTGCTTACCATCGCCCCTTTCAGAGGGGCAAATGGTAAGGGAAAAAGGGAAGGAAGGAAGGAAGGAAGGAAGGAGCGAGCGAGCGAGCGAGCGAGCGAGCGAGCTTGCTGAATGTCCAGAATCATGGCTGTTGGGTCAGTCATGTAGAGTGATAAGGCCCATCCTTGCTTACCTCACATGTGTGGCCAAGCGCGAAACTTGAATCATACGCATGTCTCATGATATCAAACCTACCCACCAAGATTTCCTGTCGATTTATTCCTTGCAACTCTTTTTTTTGATGAGTTACAATACTGTGCAAAAACCTAAAACACCTTTTCTATTTCCAGTGAACATTTTTGTGTATGGAAAAAAATTGCATAACTTGTGCATTATGGTCATTTTGAATGAATAAATAAATTAAACAATGGTCTTTGCATAGTACTGTGTATATATAAAATACATAAATAGTTGAAATGATACATATGTGATGCATGGGGTTTAGTTTTCCTTTGTATTGTCTATGTTCCTGATGGACAGCATATGCCAAGAAACTTCAAAAGACACTGATTTCTCAGAGAGAGAGAGAGATTGCCCAAGTTGCCAGGTATAATGCAGTGCTGAATAGTTGTCAGTGTAACAAAATGTGATTGGTGCCACTGTAATGCCACTGACTTCCCTGTAATAAGGGAAAGATGGGGAAAAAAGGAACAAGTAACTTGGGAAGAGAGAAAGAGGGAGGAAAGTGTGACTGCATGTGTGTTGCAACAGACGAGTATGAGTGAGGGAGATAGATGGAAGAGAAAATGCTGTGTGATCTGCCATCTGCGTACAGGGTCCCTCTCCTGCGCCCCATATGGCCTAGTGTGATGAGCTCAGGCTTTCTCTCTCTCTCTCTCCCTGTCTCTCTATGATACACACATACCATACCAAATTCAATCAGCCACATGAATGCCCAAATGCCTACCACTGAAACTGAAAGAGCTCGTTTCAGATCCCATCTGTATTCTGAGTCTGATTGAGATTATATTGATTTATTGATCCTGGATTACTATCGGGGCCATAAGGTGATTTTATCACAAATGATGATTTGGTGGTGGTAGTTAGAAGTATGTGACTTAGACGTGCACTAAAAACTGGACTGCTGTTAGAACTTTATTGTTGTTATTAGCAAAGTGGCCTCATGTCTAGGAATATATATGGGACTGTATAACAATACTGCATAATTTGACACGTCTCCCTGTCTTTCTGTCCCCATGTCTTTTCTCAGGCATTTAGTCGCACACGTCCACAGTCTGCATTATAGAATTGCTGATGGACAGACACCTCCAGGTCCGCCAAAATAAAATGAGTGCTATTAGCAGGGGCAGCGGAGCCTGTGCCGCATTAAGCGCTCCAGCCGAGCAGAAACTCAAATGAATATGACTGCCACTCCACGCAGCAACACTAAACACAACGGCTAACGCTAATGACTTCACCTGAACATGCGTTGCTAAAATGCCCAGGCTAATTCTCATACGCTATCATCAGGAGATGGCTCAGATTAAACGAGGTGATCACAGCGACGAGCTTACTTTAGTGTGTAGCGCTTGTTCAGTAAAAACAGGCTGGTATGTTTGGAGGTTAACATTATGTACTTAAACTGCATATTAGCATGTGCTGCACTGGAGGCACCAGTAAGTTGGTTTCTGACTTTTGAATGACTTAAAGGGCCAATATATTAGAAAACTGGCTTGCTTTCCCTTATCTGCAATAATACGTATGATGCAGTATGTAAAGCTCGTTTATCCAGTCCATATAGAAGCAGCTTGTTTAAGTTCAGTGTTTCTGTGCTGCCATAAAAACCAGAACTTGCATATGTCTAACTATATACCACTTGCATATGTCTAACTATTCAGTCTACAGCAGTTTAGCCCAACCCACTCCTCCCAAAATTAAAAGCAATGGCTCAGTCTGGATTGCTTTTTAATGAGACACAATATGGTGACTGAGCAAAAGCCATCTACACTACCAGTCAGAAGTTTAGACAAAGCCCAAATGGATGTTTTTGTTTATCTTAAAGACTCTACAGGCTTACGCCTGTACGGGGGGGCGGAGGGGTTTGTGGTGACTGCATAATTCCGTGAGTGCTGATTTATAGTTTGATGCCTTCACTTTTATTCTAAAGTAAACCTTTAAGCTAAACATAAGAGCTGTGTCTAAACCTGTGACTGGTAGAGCACATATCAGTCTTAAAGACAGATACAGTAACAAAAGAGCCTGTTTAAGCTGAAAAAACTATTTCAAAATTAATTCTGTTTCTGGTACATATATCCACACGTACATAAGTAGACTTGTTAAAACTAAAATACAAGAGAAGTGATTGATTCTCCCTTGCTCCGAACATGCTCAGTCCAAAGTTTGCAATTTTATTTTTGCACTGAAGTTACAAGCCTAATGCAGCATACGAGCAACAAAAGCTTATAACCATTAGTGTTGTGTAAACTGCATGCCTAAACCATCACATATTTACCTCAAACTGTGTTGCCTTGTTAAGCAATCTCAAATTGACTTCTGGCAATCTGTAACATGCTGTTTATCTATAAAAATGGGAAAATTAAATGTAATGCAGCTAAAAACAAGCTAAAAACTGTGTTCAGATCTGAAGTGATGAGATCTGAAGTGAAAGGGAAAAGATAAGCTATGGATCAGATGTCATCAATAAAGCCTGATATGACGGTTTGAGAATAAGCTATGGCCTCTTTTAGCTGCTATGCCCAGAGGACACTTGCCACACTATCCCTCGTCTCCCCAGCTGATCGATAGGAGAGAGGAAGAGTGGAGGCTGAGCTTAGCTCAGTCATTTCCAGTAAGAGTAAAGCGGGGGGCAGGGCTCAGTGAGGAACCTTCCGGGCCTTCTAGGCCTTCAGAGAAGGTCTAATGATTATCTGTAAAACAGTAATAATAATGTCTGGAATTTTATTCAATAGAATCAACATGCTTGTATTTAACCACTACAATACTTTTAATACTACTCTAAATCATTGCTAAATTCTGGTTTTAGAAACGAAAGGGTTACATTTTTGGAAAAAAACAGCAGAAATGTATTCAGGTTCTTATACACATGGTATCAATGTATCTAGCACTGGTAGCCTAACCAACGTGCTTTAGTCTGATGTTAGAATTGAAAGAGCAGCAGCATTTATGCCAGGGATCTTTGCTGAGTCATTCTTGTACTGTTGTAAAGGTAAAACATGTGTCCATTAAAAGCTTTAAATCAAGCATGTACTGGAATGTCTGTGTGTAATCTAGTACGGTCAAAGATTTTCATGCTTAGCGCTAACATACTACTATGATACCATATGGGGGCTAGCACAGGATTCTAGACATGACAAGTTTTGACATTTACTGTGTGACTCCAATAGGTGGCTTTACCAGTCAGGGTTCATCACTACTGGATTCTATAGAACTGATGCATGGAGGCACATGATATGAAGTTTACGTCAAAGCCCAGAAATCCCTATGTATTGGCATATTCTAAAAATGAATGCTGTAGTAAGAATGGCATTGGTTGAAATCTTCTATGATGACACGTGTGCTTTGTTTACTTTGTTTACGTCCTCTGCACGTTCTGCTTCTTGACCTCTACGCCATCCTTCATACATGGAATGTACAAAAGAAAAAGCACAATCTTAACGCGATAACAGAAAGTTATGTTGACATGAGACACTCTACCAATTTGATATGTCACACAAACTTCCCAATTGTAAAAACTGAAGATGAAACCAAGATGGCAGCATTAAAGATGGCCACCATGTTGATGACATGGACTAACAAGTTTCCTCCTCCCACCCATAGCTCATGTCTAACAATGTATTACCATCTGCCAAACTGTTCATTTTATATGGTGTGTCCTTACGTTTGAGAGACTCTGAATATCTTACATATGTTGCTGTCTAAAAGAAAAACAAGTATCTCCAAAATGGCAAACCTCATTTAATTTTAATGTAAGTCAATAGAACCAGACTTTTCTTCCAAGCAGTCTTAAGTCATTTCTGTCGGTCCATTCATCATGAATTTTTCACACAATGTAAATGGCAGCTGCTGTGTTTAAATGATGCATTAGGATTCTAAGGGGACTGTTTTTATTGGCCCATGCATTATAAAATGTTCATACAATATAGGGAAGTGGCTTCAAATCCATTTCCAAGAGGACAAAAAGGAAAAATCTTAATTGTAATATGTTAATGTAACATTTAGTTCCAAACAGTGATGTTTTCTGTGAATCGCAGGTATGTGCTGTAAGCCCTCTATATTCATCATATACATACTTAAAATTGCACCATGATATGCACCTGACCGTTTTACTCAAGAAAGAGAAGCACTTAAATTGTGAACAGCCATGGAAATAAAACCCCTCATTATTTCTCATCAAGCTGTCTGACAAACTGAAAACAAAACCCCTGAAGTGCTCTACAGATGTTTAGTTGTTGCCAGGGTGGTTGCTATGGGGGAAAAAGTCCTAGACATGTTTTTCCACTGCAAGTCGACACAATCTGTAGCTTTCTTGATTAGTTTTGTGGGTCATGAATGTAACACAATTAATACAAATGCAAAATTAAGTAGAAATCCTGGAATCATATTAAAAGAAAATAATTAATGATGTTTTGTTCACCATGCTCAGGTCAGAACACACAGTATTCTCACCACTCCAGACTAGTCAAGTTAAACTATTTATTAGCCTTTGCTTCAGTTTGCACAGAATGTGCAGGGCAACTAGCATTTTCAAAGAGTTTAACAGAAAGAAATTTAAGAGGTTTTCTATGATGTCATGCTGATAAGATTAGGCAGGAGAACAGTGTTAGTTAAATGATAAGTTTAGTTTGTAGGTAGGTACAGGATGTGACTGCGTAACAGTATTAGAATTCATTGTATGTATAATTACATGCAGTGCTATGGGCTCTCAAAGTAGATTTTGCTGTGCTTCATTGCAGAGTTGTTTGGAATCCTTCAGCAGCTTTTGAGCTATCTGTTGTGACCAGCATGAAACTAATGGTATCTATAAGAAAACCCAAACTGCAGTATTAGTGGCATATCTGGGTGGTCCAAGAAACATCCAAGTGGTGGTGTCAATGGTAGGTAGGCAAATGGATGAGCTTGAATTGAGAAACCAAGCCAATCCATCATAGCTGTTGTGGACAAACAGTGGCAACAGTGCCCTGCATGGTGCTAATACACTAAACTCAATTGATGTTTCCTGTCATTTGGTGTACCATACACCAAAAATACAGAAGTACAAGTCGTTAAAGGTGTATATGTAGGTGGCTTTAACGTATGCAATCAAAAACAGCCATGCCATAAAGGATTCTTTGGAGTGATGCCATAAACACATTTGGTTCTTGGTTGGTTTTTGGGCATTTGAAAGTGCAGTCTTACTTTATATTCTGCTCATTACACACAAACTGTATAATAATTTGACTGAATTCAACTGCGACTCTGTCCAGATGGTGGTTGATTCTTAACTGCCACTTTCTGAATTAAGTTCCAAAGTTATTCCGCTCACGGTCCATGCTCATATCTCCTGGTCTGTTCGTCTGACTCAGAGGATACGCAGGCGGATGGAAACGCTTAATTATTAATTGGCTTGTTGTGTTTGTGCCAGGAGGCAATAAATAACGCTCTCGTCTAATGAATAATGGGGGTTGGTTGGTGGGCCCGGCTCAAGCACGGATCCCCGCGGTGA
The DNA here is from genome assembly GCA_034552555.1 of Semaprochilodus insignis. Lineage (NCBI taxonomy): Eukaryota > Metazoa > Chordata > Actinopteri > Characiformes > Prochilodontidae > Semaprochilodus > Semaprochilodus insignis. The sequence continues at coordinate 11,294,891 of CM067477.1, read as the reverse complement.
GCCGTTAATGTTTTACAGTGTCTCCAGCACTGGGAGGGAGCTGCTTTCTGGCCAGCCCATTAACCCAGCACCGGGGAGGCGGCCACTGGACCTTGCTTTGAGCCAACATGCAGACCCGTCGCATAAACGAGTGCAAGTGTAACTCAGGGCAATGCCTTCTCAGTTGGAAAAAATGCCCCCCTCAGCCTCGCAGTTGTATTTTAGCAAGGTAGGCCTACCCTTCAGACTGCATTCACAATAACAATGTGGATTTTCTAGCTGAACAAGATGTTTAAACCTGTCAGTACTGCCTAATATAGCTTAAGATGTAGCTACAATTAAACGATTACATGATAATGTTCAATACAATAAATTCAATACACAAACATAAATAACTATTTACGTAGTTTATAAATATCTACTACAATAAACAATAATTTTTACATTTGAAAGTAGATCAGCAATGGCACATAAATCAGTAAAATTATAGCAATTACAATGTGATATTCCAATATTAATTTGTTTGAATTGCAACCTTCACCAAGATGCATCCATGTCATTTTAAACCCCTAAATGAATGTACTTTGTTCAGTGTTCATTTCCTGTAATAATATATTTTTTGTGTCTTTGCAATTCAATTTTAATGGATCTGGTCAAAGCCATACTATTGAGACTATGAAATTTTCCATTATCATTGGAGTTCATAGATATGGGCTGGGTATGAATGGCCTATGAAGTGTGTTTTACAGTTTTCTTTGCTTACCAAGAATGGAAATACCACAGATTTGACAATGTATTTGATAGGCTGTAATTTTTAATTAATATTTAAACTTTAACATTTGGTTAGTAGGCCACATAACTCTGCTACATAGCTCGGCATCAAAGCATATACACCTATATTTCCACTTATTCACTGAGCGACAGCAGGCTAGTTTTTCCTCGTTGCTAATTTCTCTTGCTACTGTCCCCAAATACTCCTTCCACCAACCCCTTTCCAACATGGCCAACCCTAGTGGTTCTGGAGGGCAAGTGTAGCCTCAAGGTCTGCAACAGGCCACTGAAGGGGAACGAGTGAGTCCTTGGAAGTTTTGCACCACGGTTAACAGTCAGTTAGCAGCAGTAATGGTGACTCAGAAAGTGCCACGGGGCTGCAGGGTCTGTTGGGTGAGGGCTGACCTCGGCATTTCCAATGACATATTAGAAACGCAAATGCTTGTCAGAGCACAGGTCACTTCCACAAGTCGCTTAAATCTGTCTATCTATGCATGTATGTATCTATCTATCTATGCATTTATTTACATACAATAAATGCATATACATAATGCATTTGTTCGCTCAGAAATACAGTGGTATTATAATAAATACAAATAACCATTAATACAGTATAATATGTACAGATTTTATTTTGTAATATTTTTTTCCAGTTATTAAAGAAATGTGCTAGGATTTAGTTAGCTACACAGTTTAGTTACAGACAGACAGCTAGCTCTTAAGCATATACACAAGCTTCTAGGCAAATATACATACATCATGTCCATACACACACACACACCCCCGCACACATACATGTACATACAATCCTGTGTCACTTGATCTGCTCCTAGAGGCCATTAGTCAGTCAGAGAGAGCGACGCCTGCACTGAGATCAGATTGATCTCTCCCAAAACTTCACACAGCTCCAGCAGGAAAGCTCACAAATCAACACTGCCTTACCACCTGCTGAAAGACATTCACTGTGCGAGAGAAACAGAGAGAGGGAGACAGAAGGAGAGAGAGATTTAGAGGCTTCCTCGGTTCTGCATGAAATAAAGAATACTGCACAAAAGCGAATGAGCGACATGTAAAAAAAGTAACCTTTGAGGGTAACAGCAGCATTACTCCAATTACCTGTGTGTGCATGTGTAAACATGGATTTGCTCTTTTGATGCTCACATTTCAATGTTGTGGGGACATTTGACTGATCTTCATGAGGAAAATAAGATTTAGCTTTGGTTCACGAGGTCAGGAATAGGGTTTGTTTAGGTTTGGAACAATTTTTCTCAACCCTGCTCCTGCCAATATTTCAACTATTCCTTTGCCCGACATGAAGGGTTCAGCTTTTTAATCAGTAGAGCTAGGACTAGGTCACAGAATAGCTTAAACTGTGCAGGACTGTTATAGACATATTGTTATAGAAGATTAGGGCTGGGCTGGGTTAGGTTGAGCATAGCAGCATTTAGATTCAGTGATGAAGGGTAATGGAAATGCCCACAATGACAGGAGTACTGTGTTGTATTGTGATATATCTCAAAACTTGCCCTTTTTTCCCCTTGGGTCTGTACATGTGTTCTTTGTGGTGCACTGGGCAAGAGAGAGGCAGAAGACTGAGGCAGTAAAGAAGAGATTGGGTAGCATGTGCTTCATCAGTATGCATGTCGTGGCCCAATAGGCCCGCGGGGGGAAGAGTTAGGGTGCGACATGCATGGCTTCCCTGCTTTAATTTCCCTCCATTTGAGAACATTAGGGTTGACAAAGACAAGGAGGAGTGTGAGGGGGGGGTGGCACTACACAACAAACAGAGAGAGGGAGAGAGACAGAGAGTAAGGGAAGGAGAGAGAAGAACAGAAAGAATGAGATGAATGGCTGCAAAGGCACTGGGAGGATGGAAAAGAACAAGGTGTGAAAAAAGGGTAAAAGATGAAAAAATAAAGAAGAAAATTAGGAGTACTTGCTTTTAGAGGTTTGTCCCCAGACTCCTGAATGTATTAAAATAATAATTTTACTGTTTTAAAATGCAGTCAAAAATTACCCATAAATTGTGATTTATGAAATTATTTTCTATTTTTCTGTTGTAGCTGCTTTGCTTATTGTACAAATCCATTATTTGCCCAGAATGTTCCAACCCAAGATTTTATATACGTGTTATAAATGTATTAATCATAGAAACATAGACGTACAAGTTGGAGGCCTACATGACCAACAGCAGATGCTTGACTATTGTCTATTTTCTTCATTTTCACAGATTTTAAATTGTACATGACAATTTTTCTTCACTCCAAAACTATTATTTTATTATTTATGATCTACATACAGTTTATGTAATGGGACTGGAATTAACCATTTTTAAATTTGAGTTCTAACCACTTCATTAGCTTTGGGTGGGAATACAAGAACGGAAACATTAAAATACTGGTTCTGTTTAGAGCAAACTGTCTGTCTTGGTCTCCAGTATGCATATCTATGAAACTCTCTACAGCATAGTAGAAAATGTGCAAAAATACATGAATGGTTGACTCAAACGCTACTTCTGAGGACAAAGTCCATGTTCTCTGAAGCTCGCAGCCTGATTGTTGACCTTTTAAAAAGATCAGCGGAAATGCTCCGTGTGTCGTGTGATTATGTTGGAATTGGTTACAGTGGTCCGGAGTCAGGATTAAGCAACACCGAGGAGCTCAGGCTGAGATCACAGGCTTCTGGATAGCTCTCTGCAGCAGGATGTATGTGCTGTTTGCCTCAGGTCTCTGGAGCTCGCTGTGTTGTGGAGATTGGGAAAGTTCTCTGTCTCCCTGGAGATCAGTGAAGATGTTCCAGCACAGGCCTTTGAAGCAGCAAGGAAAAACAAGCACCCCTTCTGTGTGTTCATACTCCCACCTGACACGCATAGCAATAGTAAACGTTTGTGTGTGTGTGTGTGTGTGTGTGTGTGTGTGTGTTGTACTTCTTTTAAAACTAAAGAAAATCCAGGCAGTCCACACTCAAAAGACCAAATCTTTAAATGAACGTGATTTAATTATCCTACACACATCTGCACACGGAGAGTCGGTCAGTAGTTATCCTGTTACCATTTTACCTCAACATTCATTCAGCTGAACCATCTGTGCTCTGCCCACAAATGGTTTACATCGGAGCAATTATGAAGTTAAGCTAGCAATCACCCTCAACCTAAAAATGTGGTAAAACAAGGTCTGTTTTATTAATAACCTCTTAACATAGTATCAGTAACACATTAACAACATATCAAAGAAATATTAGTAGAGAAACATCTGATATGCTGAAGTAAAAAAAATTATGGTGATGCATTACTTACATTAAGTAGATATATTGTTTATGTTAAACGAAATACTCTCAATGTTACTTCCAGTAAGCATAATCTTAACCCTATACCCAGCCCTAATCCTAACCCTAACCTCTACCCAAAATCTAATCCTAACCCTCACTCTGGCTATAGTTCTAACCTCAAACCAAAACCTAATCCACTTTGGAACCATTTACAGGATGGTGACAAAACTTTGTTGATGCTGAGATGGTGTGTATTTCACCTGTTACATGTTCAGTGACTTCTTAGGTTAATATGCAGATATGAACTAGTTCCTGTACTTGCTGGAATATTATCCAATGGAACACTAAGCACGGTTGTAAGTCGCTCTGGATAAGAGCGTCTGCTAAATGCCTTAAATGTAAATGTAAATGAACTTGGACACCCCAAATAAAGTGAAAAACAACCAAATTCAACAGATTATTAATAAAATCTTATGTGTTTAAGTCTATCGATAATCTATTTAATGTATTCAGACACTTTACTGTCGCTGCAGTATTGATATGTTACTGAGAGTGTGTTGAGCATTTATTTAATCTAAAAAGGACCACTCCAAATAAAATGTCTAAATTGTATGCATGTGAAAGGGCTGGTTGAATAAATAAAGTTTGGTGTGTTTATAGTGTAATGCATGTTAACATTAGCATTGTGGTAGGTTTATTGCTATTGTTTAGAACTTGTCTGGTTTTGTTGGCTACAACAACATTGTCCATTTTACTGGAAATGTAAAGTTATGAAGCAATCACAGGAGTTTCTCATTATGCTGAGATTTTTGCGTGGATTGGTCAATTGTAATTAATATATGCATACTTTTTAGTTCAAATAACTTTTTTTTATTTTTTGAGGTTGCCTTGACAGGATAAGCAAAATAATTCTGAGCTTGTAGTGTGCTTTTTACAGAAGACATCACTTTTGATGTTTTTTGAAGTCCTGAAATCAAAGTGGCCTCTTAATTTTCCCTGCTTAGTTCATGTCCCTGGAGATACTGTGCATGATTCATTATATTATATTATCATTATAAAGATGATCTTTCATCAAAGTGTCATGACGTTTGCCAGCCTCTTACACATCGCACACTAGTGGGTGGAGAAAAATAAAATTATCCAATAATATCATTCTTCACTTCCCACTCCCACCTCCATTATATTAAAATTCACTTAGAAACCATCAGGGTATGGAAAGTAAATCTGTTATGATTTCTGATCCACTTTTATGCATCATTGTGGCGAAAATAACCTGTTCATATACTCCTTGTGTGGACCAAGTCATAATTGAACTGTTTAAGTAACATCCCACAGATGCTTGACTAAATGAGGATCTTGCAAATTTGGAGGCCATGGCAGCATCCTAATGTCTTTGTTGTCCTGTTTAGAGACCAGTGGCTCCTGGTTTGTCCCTGCCATGAACCGTTATTGTTAGGTACTTATCACTGCTGACTAAGCACCCCACAAGTTCTGCCATTTCACGGATGCTCCGACCCAGTCATCTGGCCATAATGAATTGGCTCTTGTCAAGTCTTCACGGCTGCCTATTTTTCCTGCATCCTTCAATACCCACTATTTGCTTACAATCTAATAAGTCCCAGACTTCGGTCTAATACATCCCAGTCAACACAATTCACTTCGTCTGTAAGTGGACATAATGTGTTGGCTCGTTGGTGTAAATGCCAACTTCTTGTGTTCATCTTTGGCAGTCTTGGATACGTTTATAGACCTGCAGTGGAGCAAAGAATAATGATCTTACATAATACTGCCCTATCTCAGCCCTCATAGGATGTTTGGAAGAGGTGATGGAATTAGTACTTATAGATCAATGAACTTTATTGCAGTGTTGGACTTTTTTAATAAATAAATAATTTGGATTTTTGGAATTGTGCTTTTTATCTTTTACACGGAACCAAACAAAGAAGTGACACATCAGTGCCTGAGCTCTCAAATGTTCTTTTGACTGAATGACCATACATTGTCACAGAAACCCTTTAATATCTTGTCGAAAGACTTCCCAGTAAACTGGAGGCCGTAATGGTGTAAAGGTTTTGGAATGGCATGTCCAACAAGCTCTTATAGGTGTGATAATCAGGTGTCCACATACTTTTGGCAGTATAGTGTATTGCTTTTTGTACTTACAAATACAAATATGACATTGTCAATGTTCTTTTGTTATTGCCAGTTTTGACTGTGACCTCTAAGGGTTAAATCTGATGATTGCCTGGGGCACTTGAGTTAAAACTAATTTCAGGTTTTTGATTTGCATTCATTTGCTGTACTCAGTATTTTGAACCTGTTGTTTAAGTGTTACTGACTTCAAAGAGTTACTGACTAAGCATTACAAACACATAAATGAGTGACTGCAGTTACATTTTTACAGATAAGCCTAGGGGGATATAGTTTTTGGGAGAAGCTGACAGCTTTTGATTGATAGACGTGTGATTACAATGACCTCTCACCTCTATGAAGTCACTGCCTTGCCTTTAGCCTTTACTAGAAGGATGACTTCATGATAGCCCCCGAACCATGAGGCAGTCCCTTTGAAGCTATCCTCTCCACCTGTCCCTCTGAGGAATTTGACTCTGCCACCTCAGCTTTCCTGGATCTCTTTCATGACCTCTCTGATCTCAGTACAGACTCTTCAGGGGGGGTACAGAGCTCACTTCAGATTTGCCCTGAGCATGCTTTATTTTCAGAACCGTGAGTATGTCCCCTCTCACCTTAGTCTCCCTCAGCAGGCCACTGTGGACTCCATTTACAGCTTAGGTGCCTGCTTCAAAGCTTTGAATCAGACACCTGATTATGAACAGGTCAGAGGTTAGTTTTTCAGCCTGGACTGGAGGCATGAAAGAAAACTAAAACAAAGGAGTTAAAGGGGAGATTTGAGCAAATATCCCTGTATATGCAAGTTTTTGTAAAAATGCGGAATGCTGAAGAAAGTATTCTTTGGCAGGATTTCTTTTTCTTCATTGCTGGAACAAGACTGAACCCATATAACAACGTTAATAGGCTAAGAGGGACCAGAACAAACTGCACAGCCCCCAAGAGGCCAACCACCAGCCCCATCAAGCATCCATCTGAGGAGTTTGTCTTAGAAGAGGATGGAGAAAGGAAATGAGTGTGTTCCATGATTTAACATGGCTTATAGCAATGCTTTTAAACAAGCCTATTCATTTCCATTCTGCCCAATGTAGTCAATCAATCAAGACATGTTTGATTTCTAAAGTTTACTTCTTTAGTTTGCATTGGAGCTACAAGTGGAGGATGCTGGGGGCAGGAAGTGGGCATGGGCTATACTTTGGAAATCTAGGCCAGACACATTTTTAGATCCCAAAAAGAGGACATATCCTGGAAAAAAGACATATCGTCATCTTAAGCTACAAGTTTAAAGCAGCTGTAGAGTAACGGAAGATTAAAGCTGTAAGTTAGCATTGTGTCAACTTTACTGCTTGGTGATGATGCTGTAGGCCTGATGTTGAGTTGTTGCTGATCACCTGATATGAATGCATCAGAGAAGACAACAGGTGTTGCCTTAATGATATCGGGGTCCATATCTCCGTTTCCCTAAAGCTTCATTGGATAGGACATGTCACAGTCCACCTATCTATTGTGCCTTAAAAATCTGATATGAGCCCTGTAATTTCCCAAAGACTATAAGAGAAAGTCATGTGTCGTTGGTAAGAGGCTGTAATGTTGCACTTTAATCCAGTATCCTGTAAATTTTAAAGCTGTTCATTCTTATTTTTTCTTAGTTATAACACTCCAAATTCCTCCGGCTAACTGGACTTCCGTCTCGGGAGGGTGTGCACCATAGTCATATACAAGATTTTGGGGTCAGTATCTCTGGTTCTCTGAAGGCTAGCTAAGGCTAAGTCACAGGTTTTAAAGCATTTCCATCATTGACGGTTTTACACAGGATCTCCTAAGCGATTAGATGACCTTGGCTATTGACTTCAAAAAAGTCATTCACACCATTTAGATTTTAAAAAATATGCTTATGTGGTTTCTGGACAAAACTGGCCAAAAATACTCACAAAATGTAAGCTTCAAAATTTGAAATTGTGGCTACTACAGATTTTAGCTATACTTTGACCTATTGTAATAGAAAACAGTATGTTACACAGTATCAGAACCATCAGTTAACTTGACAGAAGTATCTTGATTTCTGGTATGCAGTTTGCACAATGCTAATTAGTGTAGCATAAACTTCTATTGCTTGTTAGCTATATTAGCCTTGTAGCTTAAGTTTACAACCAAGAAACTAATTTAGATATCAAACATATGCTGCCTGAAGAACGACTTTTAAGATGATGGAGGAATTGTGGGGGCATTCTGTGGGAATTTTTATTGAGGAGTTTTAAAGAGGCAAAGCAAGTTTGCTTTATGAAGTTAGCTTTTTAAAGCAAAGCTGCAAGTAATTATGTGATCTTCAAAAGTCAAAGTCACAGCCTCTCTTTCGACAAAGGATTGTAGAAGACTACAGACAAATTAATGCTCTAAAAGCAAGTTTAGTGTTTTGCTTGGCTTGTCTTTCTTCAGGCCTGCCATTTAACCCTGCTCGTATTAGGACATACAAATTCCCCTGCTAACAAGAAACGAGGGGAATTCCAGGGGAAAGGAATGAAGCCCCTCAGCCCTCTTTGTCAGTTTCTTTTTGGGTCTTCTATTCTCTTGCATTTGTCTTTCACCGTAGCTGCATTCTCTGGCACTGTGTGCAGTCTGTTCCTCAGTGTTTGGGGGGAAAGGGGGAGGGGGAGGAGGGAGAGTGGGGCTTCATCGTCTAGGGGAAGTGGACGTCCATCCATTAACACCCCGTCCAGCCTTGGCCTCCACTGCACCTTGTAGTCCCATCTCCTCAGATCACAGAGGAAAACCGCCAATCATTCGTCATGGTGGTTAAAGAGCCCATTATTAGGCTGACTACGCCAGTCACCCCCAAACCGCACTTCCACCTTCACACTTTTAAAGACATCCATCCAGCAGAATGAATGGAGGACAGAAAGAAGGATGTGAGAGCTATAGCAGAGGAGAGATGGTGGCAGAACACAAAGTGAAGTTTAAGAGAAAAAGATTCAGAAGCTAGTGGACTCTTCAGTCATCAGACTGTCAAGTGTGTGTGTGTGTATATAGGCTATATAAGAAATTTATGTAGGGTTTGGAACTGAAACTGAAATTAAAGATAAAAGGATGTGATAGGACAGATATTCAGGTGAGATTTGATTTTAATTGTTTCATAAGAGAACAATAAGCCACAAAAGGCCATATATTAGTGTAAGTGTTGTTGGACATGATGAGTTTGTTGCTTTTAAATGACTACAGTAACTCGATAAAATACACAAATTCAACACATAAATTAATTTCTAAATAATAATAAAACCGATCTTGCAAGCAATGTAGTTTAACAGTAGGCCTATGTTGTAATTGCCAAGTAGCACAAAATTATTTTATTAACAGCTTCAAGTTGTAAGTCATAAATTTGGTGCATTCGTAAAGAATACAGTTGACGTGCAGTCAAATGGATGTACATTATGCATTAAACAATGACTGTGAATCAAGTTTTGGAACCTGTCAGGTTTCCAAACCAGAACTATTCACTTTATAGCACCATATACAGCATAAAAACAGTATTTACCCCTAAATACCATGGGCAGTGGTAGTGGTGAACTGTAGGGCAAAGGCACAGTAGGGGAACAGACAAGATAAAATACATCACAAAACTTCTGACATCCTGAAAGGAGAATGCCTTTGAAGCTCAGGCTAGAAGAACCAAGACAAGTGTACAAGGGAGGGGTACTGATTATATTTCCTCCAACTTCATTGGGAGAAGGTTGAGGAAGGGAGAACCAACCAGAACCTTCAGATAGGAACCCACCTCTTTTGAGGTGGGAGGAGCTTCCAGTGTCTTTAGTCTTGAGAGGAAGTCCAATGCGAAAATGTCCAATTGAGTGAAGAAGAGAGCGAGATATACAGATATAGACAGACAGACAGACAGAAAGAGAGGGGGTCTTATGGGGGCTGATAAATGGAGAGCGAGCAAAGCAAAGGGGTTGGAGGTGGGAGTCAAATCAAGGACATGCCCAGGTTTACATGAACTCTGCTTGGGGTCGAGCGGAGGGCACTGTCTGTTGATTAATGTGGCAGATTACAGATGAAATAAGGAGAAGGAAAGAGGAAGGGAGGCTAAGAGAGGCAGACGGAAAACAGAAGGTGAAAAATATGATGTGTGGAGGGAGGGAGGGAGGGAGGGAGGGAAAATGAAAAGAAAAATGAAAAATGAACGCCCCCACTGCGAAACCTTTATCATTAGACAGATAGTTCCGGATCTAAAATCTGATTGGCTGAGCAAAGGTCTATTCTAAGTAGGCTTTTTGCAAAATCAGACATATTTCATGACAGCACTGACCATTTCAGTTTTAGAGCTGCATCCTTGAGCTGTTATTCTGCATTAACTTGTATCTGTACAAGGATTTGAAACCATTGTGCGGGAATAGTCTGACATGGTAACCACACCATACTGTTAATGTACTACTTCTCTTGGTAGAAGACAGCTTGGTTGTGATTATTATTATACATTATGCTTTTCCATTTCCCCCCCCTCCTACTTTAAGTGTGTTATGCAGTGAGATGCTGCTCTGGTGGCTTACTAATCAGAAAAGAGTGGCAAGCTGATCAATCAAAGTACACTGGGCTCATTCAGACAGACAGTGAATACAGATGTACAGTATAAGAAAAAATATTGTTTGGGGAAAAATGTAGCATGTAACTCTGTTCCTGTAGACCACAAAAATAAAATTCTGAACATTGAATTCAGCACAATAGATTTTTTTCAAAAGGCTCATATAATTGAAAACTCTATTTTTTTCATGCTTTTTAGAAAAAGAAAAAAAACACTTTTAAAATGCACCATTTACTCTTCAATCCACATGCTCAGTTGCAAAACCAGTCCATTTGCATTAGTTGTTGTGATTTACAATGCCAGCATGTTAGCTCCTCCCATTTACACTGAAGCTATAAAGAGTGTTTCAGCCCTGACTGCTTTTGAATGAGGCACAATATCAACAAGCCAATCAAGTGGGGTCATTTTAATCAGCTCTAAAGGCACGCTAACAGAAACAGCCTGTTTATTAAACAAACACGACTAAGTGTAGTATATGGGCTCGTAATTAAATTCTTTGTCGATAACTGATGTATTGCGCTGTGCTGTCATTTCACTATACCATCAGTGTCTAACACCACCCTTTAGCCTCTAACTGTGACGCATGCCCTCTACTGGCTTATTGCTGACAGTCATAACAGTGTCAGTAGGCCGAGATTGGAGTTGGCAGCCCCCGCTGATCTAATGACCCCTAGCCATCAAGAGTGTAACCTATGTCAAAATTCCTCAGGTGAGAGCAATATTTCCACCCATTTGTTCCCTCCTCCTTTCTTGTCCTTCGGCTTCGAGGCGAGCTAAAAGTAATGATGTCTCTCACACTTGAATTACTGCTTTGTTCATTAGTAAAGTGTATCGAGTTTATCGAGTGTGTGCAATTTCGCCCAGGCCCCTGTGGATATAGTAATCACCACCGCAGCCCAGACTGACAAGACCAGCACAGAGCCGGATACACAAATATGACTCCAAAACAGTAAACGCCGGCTGAATTAAAAAAAAAGCCAGAGTCAGACGAATGCAATAACAGCACCGTCTTAAAACATCTCGCGCCTCGGCGCGGGGGGTCAGATTTTTGCATTGTGCTCTGGGTAAATATGTGCCATAACTCACGTGGCGTTGCGGCAGCCGGCGTTTAAGCGTTCATGTGTATAATTATTTTCGAGTATGTCTCCATTTTCTCTCTTTCGCTTCAAATCAATTTTTATGGCAGCCGAGTTTTATGGCACTCATCAGGGTGGCGCGGAGACGGCCTGCTCCTGCTTCAGGGAGAAAACACTGTCGAAATGAGAGTTATAAATATGAACGCTTTTCCTCTGCCTTCTGGCGGCTTTCTGAGTGGATTGTGTGTGTGTGTGTGTGGGTTGGTGGGTGGAGGAAGCTGACGTTTCCTGACAGTGACCTCTGACCCGGTTCCTCATCCTTCCTCGTATGTCTCTTTTATCACAGTGGCAACCGAGGTTATCATTTTCTACTTTTGCTGACTAAAAGTTATTTAATAAATAAGAACACATTCTTTTGCAGGTATTTACGGTTTAATGTACTAAACAGACTAACAAGCAGTTCAGAAACGATTATGAGTGTTATCACAACATTTTATCTTACAATAACACGTCATATAAATAACTGTCATTGCCAATCAACTTGTCTTGTTTTGGTTCCTTTTATAGACCTGCTATAGTACAAGCCTTAAACAGCTGATTCAGCTGACTGGTAATCTTGCTTGCAGACTGTCAACACTTTGTAGCTAATATTAGCTTTGACTGATAGATTATTACATAGATCATTCTGCTAAATTGATTGAGTTAAAAACACATTTTGGATTTGTAACCGAGTTAGACTAAAATGCTTTTGCTTTTAGTGGCCTGATGTCTTAACTACAGTAAGTTTGCTTTATTAATATAAATCTCTGCAAATTTCCAATTTGTGACTCCCAGAACAAATAGTGGTGACTGTTTTAGTAATGACCTTTTTTTCATGTAACTTAAAAATACTAGCCAGTACATGACTAGCTTTAGACAGCACACAGATGAAATAATGATATTTTTTATTAAAACACAAAAATATTACCTTAATTGCAGAAAATATGTCTTTGGTAATCATGATTTTTAACGTTACACTGATTTTGATTTTCAGACTTGGGCCACATTTTATTTAAAACAATAGGATCTAACTGCTCACCATGTGGCAATGAGGGACAAGTATGCAGTCTCACTTCCTCACGTCTCACACAAGTTTAAACAACATTTAAAGTATTATTTTCACAAGTTGTAGTTTCATAGGTTGTTGGAGTTAAGGCTTGGGACAGCCACTCACAGAAAGACATTTTATTAATTAATACCTTATATTATAACATAATATAATTCTTGTGAAGTTTGGGATACTTTGTTTAAATAGTTTTTTTAACTATGTTTTTTTTTTTTGTTTTCTTTAAAACAAAAAAACAAGCTCTTGTGTTACATGAAAAAAGACCGGTATGAGACCGCAGTTTGAACTAATTGGGTAGAATGATCCATATACTGCTATCTACAGTCATCTAGAGTTACATATAATGAGAAATATCTGAATTATGTTCCGCTTGCCGTTTTTTTTTCTAGAGTCTGTAAGCATATGAGCAAAAAGAAAATTACAATCAACTTAAATAATTGTGATCAGCTCCAATAATTGTTGTCATACAATTATGTTATAATTGTGACAGGCCTAAAACTATGTTTGAGTAGTGGAGCATCTTGAACTCACTGAATAGTTATGTACAGTTTATATACAGTGCATTATTTGATCAATAATTTGATCATTATTACATCAGATCAGAAATCAGCACTTCTTACAGAATATACACAGCTATTCAATCAATAATTGAGGGTGACCCATAACAGTAAAGAATACACAGGGAATAAAAAAACAAAAAAGTAATGTTAAGTATGTGCAAACCCACCAGAAGAAGAAAGAAAGACCATTAAAACTAAGTAAAAAATAACTAAGTAAATAAATGAATAAAGAACATAAAAGTACAGCACTGGAACTAATAAGAAGCTGGGATAAATATAACAGTCAAACCTGAATAAAACTTTGGGAACATCTTTAAAATTAATTTTATTAATTAATTTATTTATTTTTATATATTTTTATTAGCTCTTGTTTTTCTGTTTAGCCTGTTAGCATTAAACAGCTATTTAATTATAATTTTAAGTGCATTTTGTGATACCCTGCGTTATTAAAGTGTCTTGATACGTAGAGCAGTTTTTTCCCTAAATAAGGTTTCAGAACTGTTTTTAAAAGCACATATTGGACATTATTTGGTCCACAGGTAGTTAAACAGCTGAAAAATGTGAGGTCTTGTGAGTACAGACATGATAAATTGAATTAGATATTTAAAATATTACCAAGCTAGCAAAGTTTTTGCCAGTTTTGAAGATTTTACCAAGGCACGATCTACACAACATCAAATTTAATATGTAAACTGACAAAAAAAAACGCATGATCAGCTATTAAGAAGGTGAGTTGTCCCTAAACTTTTGAAGGGCAGTACAGTCTTATACTACTACATAAAGTAGTTGTACCAGGTTGGCTCCCCTACAGTGGGCCTCCCATTATCCCTCTCATCTGTCCCGAGCAGCAGAGCCCTCTCCGTGGGCCCCGACAAGAGCGAGCCCCGGTGTCAGCCTGATGCATGGCGGGATTAGCGCTGTCCAAACACACCCGGCCGCACTTTAAGGGGAACAGAGGAGAGGGCACGGGATGGCTCTCTTCAAAGTTGGAGCAGGCCCATTCCACACAGAGGGGCTGGGGAATTAACGAGGGTAAATATTAACACCTGTCCTTGTGTAAATATTAGCCCGTGTCTTTTATGTACGGGCAGCAGAGCAAGCTTTCCGCTCAGACTTGAAGCCACTGAAGTGGATAAAGAGTGGCGGGATATCAACTTTAGCTTAAGTGTTTCAAAGACGTTTTCATATGTAAAAATCCCAACAAACTGCATATTGCATTAAAAAGGACATAGTTAGCCCTGGTGATTTGGATTTAGTGTAGTACAGTATGTGAAATGTTCAATAACAAACACTGTATGTGTTATACATACACTGTAATGTTACACATTGCACTGTAATGTGATGAAATGTATCTAAGTATTGTGATAGCAATAACTGCAAATTCAAAGCGAGAGGTTTGCAATCTCAGTGCTAAGGATCCCACACTATGCACACTAATGACAAACACAAATGTGCAGAGCTTGAGCAAGCTTGAGCAAGCGTGAACTACTATTTTAAGGATTAAAAGCATCGCGAAGGACACTCAGTTAAAAGTGAAAGTTGTAGGATTTGTTTCCATCTAAACAGTAACCCTTTCAGCTTTTATAACTAGTCCCTATGTTCTACATCTTTGCAGTTCTGCCTCATAGAGGCCTTCCATAACCCTCGGACATATCCTGTCAAACCCTCTGACCTAGAGACGGCTATGGTATATGTATCAGTACGCCACCTGCTGTATGCTTGTGGTACTGCAACCGTCTCTCCAAGTTCAGCATCATGTCAGAATCTTGGAGGAGGTTTCCATGGAGATGGTCTCCATGACTCCAGTTCTGTGATGAGCACGTTGTTTACCTGTTGTTGTCTTCTATCGGTATTCAGTATTCCGCTCCAGCACTGCGCTGTGGATTGGGAGTTGTGCAAATGAGGCCCACACATCTCTACATTTCGATGTTACTGTCAAGACGATGACTCACCGACCGCTTTCGGCCTGTTAATCAAGTTGCATGGAGCTTCGTGCAATCAGAACACGTCTCAGCCCTCCAAGGCAGAGCCTCGAAATGGAACACCTCTCGCACCTTAACCTGAACCTGTGAATCATTCTTACACAGTCCTGTACACTCATGTTATCTCCTGATCTTGACACCTGAGCAGAACAGTAATAATGTATTATGATTCTTACATTCATATTTACCATTTAACCTCAGGTTTCATCTACGGAATGGCATAAACAAAGCTGGTTCTTCTGACCCTCCTTTAAGGTGACTCCAAAGCACTCTACAAGTCGGAGACTTTGGCCTTCACCTGGAGGGCCAAGTCTATAATTAAGCTTCCATTCGGGAAATACATAAATAACAGATAGATAGAGAAGGCTGAGAAACCAATTTTCCTTCGATAGACATAACAATGATTAATAGAGACATTAATTTAGGTGGAGTTTTGTTCCAAAACCTTACTCATCTTTCCTCACAATAATGGATAATTGCAATGTATGGGTATCGTCAGAGACTGATTGCACATTAAACCTTCCAGGCTGAAAATGAAACTCTGAACAAAGGGAGTGTTGGTAGATGATATAGGTTGCTTGTAGTCACCAACACGGATCTTGGAAAAATGCAAGAACAGGAAGAAGTTCCAAGGTTTCAGTTAACAAAGAAACAGTTCAGGAAACCAGTTCATTTCAATACAGTTTATTTCACTTGTGAACTGATGCAAGCTTCGCATAACAGAAGTGAAACACTGTGCTTAACTAACGGAGCACTCGCATTGATCCCACTGATATCTTTGTATCATTTCATGATGAATTTTGTCCTTTGGAAAACCAGGCCTAACTCAGAGTTCACAGAATTTCAATTCAGACTGATTCAACTGTGAACCCATTTACCATGAACCCAGTCTTATTATACTGGAAGGCATATTATTCACTTGTACATGGACTATAATGCAAACTGGATGACTTATTTGTAAGTTACACAAGTGTGTAATAGAAGTTTGGACCTACTGGCAGGTCCTGGAGATTTACGAGGTCAAGACAAATTAAACAGTGTAGTCATTATTATAGTAATAGATTATATACTATATCTGCACATTGAAATTCTCTGCTACTCAATTTGCTAAACTTGCATAAACACCTCAGAGCCAATCAATACCAGTAATAGGCACTTTACTGAAATATCACAGAGTGTTCTGCGTACGATACTGATGAAACATATTCACTGAATTTCTATGTGAAATGATGTGTGTAAGGATATATACACATGGCTGTCCTGGTTGTCAGGTTAAAATCACTGGCACGTCTCTAAACAGCTGTTGGATGCCATTGTTTGTTTTAGGTGACAGCAGGTCACACGAGTCACTGATTTCTGATCAATACCCAGGAGACAGCACTGCAGTGATGTTTAATGGACAAACAGCTGGCAAAAGAAATATAGCCTAAAGAGAAGCGCAGTGATTCTGATAGAATGCTCCTACTAGAGTGCTCCCACAGATTGCAGTGTTCTAAAGCTGCATTCTAGAAGTTCTCCACAGGATAGCACTGTAGGCTCAGTTTTGATTCCTCTCCTCTTTCGCTCCCAACCCCCACCGCCATGCTTGCTCCCTTCCCTCCCCTACTTCCTCCCTCCTTTTTGGATTGCTCCACCTCTTCATGTGAATATTCATATCTGCGTGTAAAGTAAGCCCACTCCCATTCCCCCTACAGATAATTAGATCAACTGGCCCTCCTCATCCAGCCCACCCATTTGATAGCCGTTTACATGCATGTTTGTTTGAGCATGTGCAAATGTGTGGCCACTTTAACAGAAATCCCTACTTTACACTTACTTTGAACGTGCAGCCATGCACAATTTGTGCTGGTCATTGTGTAGACTTTCACTGTTGGTCAGTTTCTGACCACAAAACTGCTCTCGACCCCTCTTAACCTAGCAATAGTGTTGACATGTGTAAATGCCCATCACTCCCACTAGGTCTCATATACTCATTTGTACGCCTATATGGTGGACCAAGAAGGTATACAAACCTGGTGGCTATAGAGAGTGGACATGGTCTTAACACTTTATTTTATAATCCTTCTGCAAGCAAATCCAGTATTACTTGTAGTTGTTATCCATATGTTCATCAAATTAGATCACAAAGAATCTACAATTTTCATGGGGGAAAAAATAATTCTTGTTATGTTGTACTTGTATTGTACTTGTTTATCTGCATATATTCTGGTGATGGAACTGTACTGTACACAGATATATAGATACTGTGTGTGTGTATATATATAAATATATACATATAGTTTGTTTATTGCTTATATATTGTATATACTGTGTAGACTGTATATTGTACAGTGCCTGTATTTATTGTGTATATGTGGAGTCATTGTTTATATTGTGGACTGTCAGTTAGTTATGTGTATTGGTACAGTTCTAGAGAGACACAACTGCGGAAACCAAATTCCTTGTGTGTGTCAATATACTTGGCCAATAAACCTGATTCTGAGATATATGAATATATATATGTGTGTGTGTGTGTATTAGTTGTTGTTGTTGTTTGTTGGACACTATTTAATGAATGTAAATGGTCCAAACTTACTTTTACTGTTCCTTCCCCTCTTAGTTTCCATTAAAACTTAAGACAGATATATAAATATATGTCTAATTAATATATAGATTCTATTGAACGTATGTTCTTTGTTTGTCATTCATATATTCTTGTGGATGCCTTTCATTATATCAACTTATAACTATTTAAAAATGCACACTGCCCTTGATGCAATCTATCAAGATTTCAATTTCAGTTTGTTACATTGCTTGTTTTTTGTTTTTCTTTTTGCCTGTTATCAATTTGAAGATACAAGGTTTTTTTCGTGACAGCGACAATATTGTCCCAATACTGTTAAATCTTTCAGTCCTTAAGTAATCTTTTAGTCACTGTACAGAACCCTCTTTGCTTAGAGGGTACACCTAGCCTGTATCTAGCAGTAGCTTGGCTTCTAGTTGCCTTCTGGTGCTATGTGGGATTTGTTCCTGTATCTTACTGATGTCCATGTCCAGTCATTTAGAACGGTTTATCAGCCTAGCACTCACCGAGCACTCAGGAGACACAAGCAATGAAGAAGCCCTTCAGATAAGAGTGAGAGGCAGAGAAAGAGCGATTGCTTCCTCTTCCTCTCTTTCTGTCGAGCTGCGGGCCGGTTTTCCGGACCCAGATCACTCCTAGTTTTTGGACTAGAAGGAATTTTCCGAGGAGAATGACCAGTGACAGTGTGATTCATTCCAGGAAAAAGGCTTAATTTGTGTCCGGAAGACTGGTCCATGGAGTAGGGGATTACTCCTCTTCCACATTTAGAAGAGCAAGCACGGTGACAAATTTTCAAATCAGTTTCATATCACTCAAATGGTTCAGTTAAGTAGGTTGAACTTTGGTCTTGATGTAATATGTTACATTTTGCAGTGTTGAACAGATAAAGCAGAAGGCAGATCAGCTTGTTATAACAGTCACTTCAATGCTTTTAATTTAAGTGCTATTTCGGAAATCTCAGTTGGGTTTGGAGAAAACAGTGAACAGTTTATAATACAGTTAATGAAACCAGGCATGTTTATTAAACGGTTGTTATGTAAAATGATTGGCTCATTTTAATGTGACTAGTTCATACTACCAAGCTGGATGATAATATAATATCATTTACTACACAAAATACAATATATTTGACCTTCCACACTGAAATAAGCCTCATTTGAAATCAGAAATGTACCCTAAATGTGTTTGGCTAAAAAACACCCTTTTACAATTACAACTGTAGAGGGCAGCAGTAAGCACTGAAGTGACTGTTTGTTTATTTAAGATTTATTTGAGAATATATCTTCAGCTGGAAGCTGCTATGCAATGAACAAAAAACAGTTTGACTCTTAGTCCTTATTACTGCATTTATATGGCAATTAATTGTCATCTAAAATGTCATGATTGGGATAGGCCTACATTCAACACAAACTGAATACCGACAACCTCTGGAATATCCGGCTTGACAGCTAGAGTTATAGGTCACCCATCATCAGTAATACTTAACTAAACCTCTAGGTTTACAGTAAGCAGTGGATTTTATGGCATTCAGCCCAAACATTCAGCACTTACTTTCACAGCTCTCATGACTGTCCTCACTATCCCTCGGACCTGAATGATGGCCAGTGAGCGACAGAGTGCCATTATTTTCTTCCGTGTCTGAGCCAGCACCCCAACGTCACATTGCTTGCCCATTAGCAGCTCAACAGCCTCTTAAACTTAACTTGGCTTGATTTGTGTTGTTTGCAAGTCAAGCCTCGGCATGGATTACAGTGTCATGCCGAATGGTGCTATTTTACAGTGTGTGTCGGACAGCTAAGTGAATGTATGCATGTGTATACAGTATATGTGTGCTGTGAGGAGACGGGTGGGCTGCTGAATGGGATGTGAAAAACTGCTAAAGATGAAAGAATTAGACTATCTTGCATAAAATCTCTAATTCCAAAATATAACTAAATTTGGCCCATTATGGACCACTCATCTCCAGACTTGGGCCCATCACCCAAGTTCATCCTATTATTCCCCATGCTGGGATGACAGAGAGTGGTGCATGAGAGGAAGAGAAGGTCTTTTTTGATCACCGACTGCTTGAACTCCAGCTGGTATTAAAGCATGGTCCGCTATTCTCTAGCATGGCCCACATGTTGGAAGGATTTGTAATAGACCCATCCAACATTCCTTCTGAAATCAAGGGTATTAATTGAGAGTTTCCCCCCCTTTTGCTGCAGTGATAGCCTCTAAGGTAAACTTTACACTAAATGTTGGAACATTGCTGTGATTAGACTGTGCTCTCTTTCAGCCACAAGAGAGCATTAGTGAGGTCACATACTGATGTCGGGTAGTAGTTTTGATCACCTCTCCAACTCCAAATTGTGTTGTATGGAGCACTATCACTCCAGAGAATGCAGTTCTTCTGCTCCACAGTCCAGGTCGCTCCATGCCATTCTATTGTTCTACTGGCATGGGGATTGTACAAGCTTCAAGCTGTGTGTTCACAATTGTCAGCAATGGGTATATGTTAATGTACTAACTAGAATAAGTGTACGGATTCTTTTTGACACACACTCACACTACTAGTAGCCTAGCCTTAACCCTAACCCTAGCCTTAACCTTACCTTCACCTTAAAATGTAAGGATGTATGTTGTGGGAACCACGCTGAAGAAAGGTCTGCACAATGTAAGTGTGACAACCGGCTGTGGTTTCCATGGGGAAACTTTGAACACACACACACACACACGTACATACATATATACATAAAGTCCTTAGAAACCAAGAAAATTGTATTTGTCTACTTGTCTGGATGGAGGATCTGTTTACTGAATCAGGAAAAAAAAATCAAATGTGTTTAATAGAAAATTGCACAGATGCATCAACAACTGTGCCGGCATCAACAACCGGCTGCATTTTCTGCTTCTCACAATCTTGCAATCTCAGTCTGGGGTGGTCAATCCATTGTTCTGAGGGCACAAGCAGCTTCTTTGTTTGATTTTCTAATGTTGTTCTTTTATTTGTCTTTTTCTTTTCTCAGTTACCTGCTATAGACCCATCATCGCCTTTTCAAATGAAGTGGAGAAAAGGAGCGGTATGGAAACAACAGCAGTGAGGGTGAGTAAGACATTACCCCATCAGCCAGAAATACACAAGGAACAAATTTAGGTTGAATTTCCATCCTGCTAGTGAAACACAGCAATAAATGTTATTGTAGTCATACTTTCCCCAGTACTGAGGTATCTGCTCTATGTGTATGGTACAAATCTGGTAAGCCGTGTTCTAAACATAATTAGTGTGTAAACATGCATCCTCATATCTCCAAGCTGCCATATTATTGCACACACTTGAATGTGTGTGTGTGTGTGTGTGTGTGTGTGTGTGTGTGTGTGTGTGTGCATGTTTATATCAGTGCCAGGCTGTGTGCGTGTGGGCGAGATTTATTCAGCTTGTCCACTGCTGCTTCATTATTGTGGAGCTTTTCGAGAGCGGGGGATCTCCAAACAATTTATGACAGACACCTTTATTGGTTCCTATAAAAAAAAAATAGAGGGGAAGATTGATCATCCCTCTCTGCGTCCAGCCTATGGGCCCGGCACGGCCCATTAAAAAGGGCCGCTGCTTTACAGCGTTTTAAACGGGCATATGTCTGGTCACCACTGGCACTCGGCAGTGAGGGCAACTTTAGGACCCAGAGCTCTATCTTCTCTATCTAAATGGAAGCAGGCTGGGGGCTGCTTTGCCCATCCCAGTTTAAACCGTGGAGCATTTTTTAATTGTGACACTAAATAACAGCCATGTATTATTTAATAGGCTCTTATTGGCT
Organism: Semaprochilodus insignis; assembly: GCA_034552555.1. Taxonomy (NCBI): domain Eukaryota; kingdom Metazoa; phylum Chordata; class Actinopteri; order Characiformes; family Prochilodontidae; genus Semaprochilodus; species Semaprochilodus insignis. The sequence goes on along the minus strand of CM067477.1, from coordinate 11,273,094 downwards.
TATTTATTTGGCAGCCATGAAGGCTCTTTGGTCTCTGAAAGGGCATTAAAAAGGCACCAGTATTAGCCGGGGTATCTGCTTGTTAGTTGGTTTTGTGTGTGTGCGCGTGTGTGTGCGTGTGTAAATTCACACAGTGAATCTGCCTGTTAATGAAGGAACACCCTGCAATCTGATATTGGCTAAAACTGAAGCTAGTCCATACCAATTTAAATGAACTGAATCAAAAATGGACCAAGTAAATCCAAATCAAATCAAAATCAGTCAAAAGTCCAAAATAAGTAAAAAATTAATCTTCCCAGTGAGTTTTCAAAATTGTAAGCAAAATGATTTGATGTTGAATTGTTTCTACATGAATAAAATATATTACACTCACTAAACTCTTGGCAAGAACGAGCAAACAAAATTTAAATGTAAAGACCTGTATCTCTGTTGAATTATAATTTGATCTGTGTTGATATTAGATTAGAAAAAAAAAAAAGTAATGGAAACGTTGATCATTTATGTAGTCGACTTTATGTAGTAGTTTATGTAGTTAAATTATGACTACAGTTTCATGATGCACTTATGATGAGCTCAGTTGTTACAATGCCCTCTAGGAGCTTTATGTTTTTCTTGTCTTCTGGCAGGTCAGTTGTAATTCAACCTCAGACCAGTGTATAGAAAAGTCTCCTTCCACATTAACTATAATGAATGGCCACTAAAACTTTTAATGTTATTAAAGAGTATGATCCTGCTTTCAGTAGCTGGTTATTTGACTGTCAGGTGATGAAGAATAGTCTGGAACAGGTTTAGGACGTCAGGATATGGGAGAACCACTTTTGGTTTCTATTATAAAGGCGTTTTAAAGTTTAGAGAAGCTCCACATAATGCAAAGGTTCTACTCTGATTAAATGTTACTGACTAAATATTTATTTTTTTCAAAAGTGTCTAGCAGACTATAAAAGCACCTTTTGAAATACGAGCACTCAAATAGGTGTGTTTTCAATATATATGTATATTTTTAATTAACCATAATAATATATATTTCTTAAAAATGACCAAAATACACCAAATGCAGTTAATTCACATTTGGTTTCTGAAGTTTGCTTCTTTAGTTATACACTAGATATACAAGGTTGTCTTCCTGGAATGTATCTGTCCAGGATCCTAAATGAATCTCAAATTGTCTTGGCTTTTTATGATGTTTTAACAGTTTCTTTTTTTTATCTAATCAAACCCTTTATGTCGAGATTACCCTCAATGTAGGGACAATTGTTTCAGAAGGATGCATTGTTGGCGACATATTTAGGTACTACCCAGCACTAAAGTGCGATAACAGAAGGTTTTGCTGTAGGCAAGCTAGCGTCTATGCTCCTTAGACTGCATCGTGAACATAGCCACACCATTTAGCAAAAAGGCTACAACACTTTTACAGAGCTGACACTTGGGGCCTAGCAATCAGGCTAATGTAACTAACTATGACATGCTAAACCTCTTTGGTTTATCGTGGACTTCTAGTACGTTAGCCTTTGGTATTACCAAACTTCAGACACCAAACATGCTTTGGCTGATTGACTACATTTGGGTTAAGGGGAAAATCGTGTGGCCTATATTTGATTCTTCAGTGAGCGCCGGTTCTGTTTCTTTCTATAAATCTTCTACTTTAGAGATGGAGGTGTCGGCAGTGATGATATACAGTCAGCTTTTGTTAGGGTTTTATAACTTCATACATACCTGGACATGCAGAAGACTTATTAATATGTTGATGCCGGCACACAGTGGGATTTATCAACCCACCCACTCACCCACCCAAACACACACATACACATGTGCACACACTCACACACACACCCACAGCTGTCAATGAGTTCTGTACATACACACCTAGACCTAATTAAACAGCTCACGTTGTGTGATGTGCGTGTGCGCACCCAGTGCTGTCAGCATCTGAGGCGCTGATTTACATAAGAGCACTCGGGGGACAGAATGCATCGTCCCTAATTGAGCCTCAAGTCAATCAGCGGCCTTGCTGGAGGCTGAGCGCAGCCTTAATACACACAGAGAATGAGACAATAGGCCTGAATGGCTTACTTAAGCTGTAACAAAGCAAAAGCTGCCACATTTAAATTGTGCATTATCATTTCGCTCTTTTAATTTGGTGTTCGTCACATGATCAGACTGAATACAACCTAGAAAGGAAAAAGGCTGCACTCCTTCTACGTATTTATAGAAGATGTAAGGCATTCTTTCTGTTGTTGCCTAAAAACGCCCCCCCCCCCTCCCAAATGTTACATTTACAGATTGTCACGATCAGAACAAAACCTTGTATCTATTTTTTTGCTGTTTTTACTGTTTTGCCTCTTTTAAATTGAAAGGAAAGATATAAAAAATATTTGTTTTGTTTGAAGTGGAAATAGAAAATTTTTGACTACAACAAAATGAAAGGGGATTTTCTATTTTCAAAATTTCTGTATTGTTACATTGTTAAGAAGGAAACAATGTCATCCAGAGTGAAATTCTTTAGAGACTTATTTTATAGTAATGGTGATGGGATCATCTGCAGAGATTTAATGACTCACAGAAAATGATTACATTATAAGCAGGTTATGCATCTTGTTACCTGAAAAATTGTTTTATTATAGTTTTGAGAAGGTATTTGCTTAAAACATATATCTTTTTTAAAATATACATTTGTGGTGAAGATTTATTGAAAGGCAATTTTTTTATTTGATGCAAAGATTTACCACAATTTTAGAATAATCTTGCAACTTTGCATATAAAACTTTGCATATACACTCAAAAAATACATGTAGGTTCACTGGTCATTTGGCATAGTAAATAAATTGGCCATAATTGGGGATTCAGTAAGTCCTCTGGTTCCTATAAACATGACTATAAAGAAATCTGAGTCTGTAAGGGTCTCCACAATTACATTACACTGTAAAGTTGGTGGAATTACCCCGCAAGTTCAGACATTTACCCCTTTTTGTACAAGGTGATCATTCTATTCTCTAAAGTACTACTATTATATGCATTACTGATAAGATTTCCATTCAGTACTTACTGTATGCCTGTTATATGATACACTGTGAATGTGTACTTTATTAACAGGGTTAAATTTAATGTTATGGTGTCTGCAGGTATGAAGCCCACTGATCCTGACGCTATGCGTGTGTGCGTGATGAAGTGGGTGAGAGGGAGGTATGAGGACAATGGCGTCTGGGTGGCGTTGTGTGCCGCAGCGTTGGTCTCACTGGCTCTATTCACTGCAAACTCATCTGTCCTCCCGCACGCCTCCACAGAGGGGTCAACCAGAGGTTACCCGCATCGAGGGGTCATGGCAAGGTCATGAGCATACAGGCTTCCTGAGTCCTGAGTGTTTACAAACGCATGCTGGAAAAGGTAATCCGTCCAATTTACTTGGTTCAAATGTTAAGTGATAAAATAACGTTAGTAATAATGAAAGTAATACTAGTAATGATGATAATAGATCTTAATTTATATAGCATTTCATTTTATTTACAAAACCTTACAAAACCACCATGAAGTGCTTTACACTGGACACAAACCAATGTGTTAGGACCCTCAAAATGAAAATGACAGGACATTTACCATCATGAGGAAATGGGCCACAATTCCTAAACAAACAGGAATTGTTTTTATTCTGATTATAACATGACTATCAAAACTGCATTTGGAATATTCTCTGGAATGCTGTTCTCGAGTTTAGAAGCTATATAACGAAATTATCATACACCATCTGAGCTGTAAGTGATCCTAGGAGTTTGCCGTAAGCCTGACTCAGCTCAGAGAAGTGGTCTGGAGGAGCTATAACATTTCAACAGATTAGTGAGATATGCTGGAGCTAGACCATTAAGAGCTTTAAATGTCATAAGCAAGATCATGTAGTCATAAAATGAAGTATATTATATCAACACAATTATTGCCAAAAGTAAGTCAACTGAAAGACAAAATGCTGCAATGCATTTCATTCATGTGGAAATGACATGCAAACTTAAGTACACTGAATACACAGTGTTACCCAAAACATTAGGGGTACACACATGTCTTTGGCTTTATACTTTTTTATACTTTTCGCCTTTGTAAAATCATGGTATGTAGTCTGATAGTGAAATAAAATATTTTGGTTAACCCAAAAGTCATGTCATTATTTTCATATTGTGTAGAAACATGCAAAATAGGCCATCTCCAAGTTTGAAATCACTTGCCATATTTAAAATGTTTGATGGTTTATTTACAATACATATATATGTCCATAGAAAACAACCATCTGCAAAAAGGTAACTTTACATGAGAGGGCAAAAAACTCTTTACTTTCAATGTAAGTTAAAGTAAAGAGGTTTTGTTAAAAGTGATTTAGGAGCATTTCATTGGTCCAATCATCACAAACTTTTCAAACAATGTAAAGGACAGGTACTGAGCCCAAATGATAAATAACGAATAATGAAAAATAACACAAAATAGATGTTTTTCTTTGGACAATATACTGTATATCAGCTTTCTAGTGTCCTACGTATTATTTGAAACTTATGAAGCTGTACAGGTCTGGCCTATTACAATCATTTATGCATATATCTGCAGTTAGAATGTTTTCATATTACTAAAAACATTGAGGCCAAACTTTTGAGCAGCAATGACAAACTTTTTTAATGGTATATCTAACTGAAACTTAAATTAGTTGGACTAGTAAAGTGGTGTTTTATTCTATAGTAGCCCTCCTTCATTTGCCCTTGAAATCTGAACACACTGGTCACCTTTTCTCACCATATCACTTAGACAAGGTGTGCGTGTGGTGTTCGATGCATACTCAATATTGTCCCGAAACCTGAACGCCACTGGCGTCGTGGAGCACCTAAGGCTGTGATTAGGCCGTCTGGACACTCGTTGCCCGGCTTGTCCGTCAAACCGCTGCGGGGCCACTCTCTTGGAGGAGCACAATTGATTTAAGGGAGCCCTCCAGGTCCATGGTGCATTTTCATCAAAACTGCAAAATCAATGCTAAGCAGATTTAGATCCTCGTCACAAGCCATATTTCAGCTAGCGCCCTCGCTAATGCTGACGCGTCCACTGCGGCCATTATTACCCGCCATTAGCATTACTGTCGCCGGCGTTACAAATTCAGCCGTTCCACCTCATTTACATTCACCACACAAGAGGAGTGTGTGTGTGGATGGTGGGAGGGGGCGGTCACTGAGTTTGGACAAGGGAAAACAGGAGATTTTATAGAGGAGGGACTTTCAAGGCCTGCTGTGTTAGCTTAGCACTGTCTACTTGCAGAGTGAAAGCAAAAAACGGAAATAAAATATATTAGGGTCTCATTTATGATGGGCATGGTTTGAATATTATGCTCTCTGTCTGTCCTAGTCACATGCTGCACCTGGTTATTCTGTACCTGGTACGGTAAATAGTTTGTACATTACTTGTTGTGGTGCATTGTGGGATTTTATGAGTGCACTGGATATTCCCTATGCATTCAGATACCACTACCAAATGACTGCCTACTAAGGTAAAGCACTGTATAGAGATAGGGGTATGTTTTTTAAAGTAGCCTTCATATTGGGGAGTTAATAGAGCTGGACAAGGACATTACCCTTACTTGCTAAGGTGAAACAGAAGGCTGACCTGGGCCTGGATATTGGAGGGCAATTCTGCTGGACACTGAGACATGGTTGGATTGTTGCCATGGCCAGCATCAGGTTGTTGTTGTTTAATGTGGACTAGTAGTAGTAGTAGTAATAATAATAATAATAATAATAATAATAATAATAACAACTCTACTGGTCAAACAGTTTTCACATGGGGCTTACAGGCATGATCCTGCAGTATAAGAAAGCATCAGGAGCTTTTTTTTCCCAGTTTACAAAAATTGTGTATAAGCATTCAGTTTGAATTTGTGAAACCGTGTCGACACAAACATATCATCACTGTCTAAGGGAAAACATGTAACTCAATTTTTGATGATTTTTACTTTTATGCATCATTTGAAGCTGCCGTGTACGTTGGTGAAAAGTGTATGATGAATGGACCAAAAGAAAATGCCCAAAATTGCTTGAAAAAAGTCTGGGTCCATTAACTTATCTTAGAATAAAATCAGGTTTTTGCCCTCTCCCTGTAAAGCTGCCATTTTGGAGATGCTTGTTTTACTTTGGACAGCGATGATATACACAGCAACACATTATACCATGAGCCCAACTCATACAAGAGAGGGACCACTGAGGAGTGGTAAAAAAATACAGACAAAAGCAAGATATGAAATATGAATACAAATCATACAAATACCTACTGGGTAATTTCTTTCCACCACTATTCTATAGTCTTCTCTATGAAAACATCAGTGATGTAATTTAGAACGCTATTGGTTAAGCAAGAAACAGGGGAATTAGTTAAACACTTAACATTTATCTTCACAGTAATACAAGAGTCAATGAAAGTGACATTCTGTACATGAGTGCACAGTGACATTTTAGTGCTGGTATATTCATTCCATAAAAAAAGAAAAGCATTGCCATAAAATAACTGCAAATTTACAGCACTGTACAATTCACAGCAGGAGCAGCTAGAAGTTAATGGCTTTTCCTCAAATGGTAGACAAAGGTATCTTTGATATAACCTTAACAGCATGGAATTCTGGAAAAAAAATCGTCTTTCAGAAAAGAACCAGACTAACACAGCAAAACCTGCCATGGTGTATGTAACAGATCTTTATTAGAAAATTGAATTTGTTATAAAAGGTGTTCCCTGGATGGGCCAGTGAGGCATTGCAGCATGTCAAAAATAAGACATTAGTCCACTCTAATGGAAACAGAAAACCAAATCAGTATACACTTACACTTTAAATGAAGTGTCCCTGTAATCAAATAGAAGAAGGGACTCACTCGCTCTTCCCGTTCTGGATCTGATCAATAAGCACGTATAACAGTCATGGATCACTGTGGGAGGGGATGATGCTAAATGACGCAGAGGTAGATTCTTATAGTTGTATATCGTTGCTGTCATACAAAAACCCCATAACATCTTTTTTGTTGTTGTTGTACTGTATATACAGTACTGAGCAGAAGTCACTCTTCATATGCAAACAATAAAGTCAGAAGGGCCATTATGTACAAGTTATCCATTAAGAAGCTATTTAAGGAGCTACTGCGAATAAGATGATCTACTGATCTACAAGTGAACAAACAGGAGTTTTTAAAAATGGTTAAAAGACATTAAAAGACAACCATGCAAGGCCTGGTAGACCACCAAAGCTGTCCACTATCAGATAAATAGTATTTAAACCTTTCAGCGGACTAATGTTTGATTTTGAACGTCATCTGCAGAAGCAGAGGAAGTGGAAGGAAGTCATGATCCAGTTTTGCTTCAGATATGGAAAAATCCACAGGTGTTCTTGCTCCGACTTTAAATGTGAGAAGACAGTTCAGCACAATGAGTCTGAAACGGATGTGGAGCTATCAAAAAACTGTTGCTGAGAAAAGCAAATAGACACCGAAAAAGAATTTCAAATCAATCCAAGAATACAGACCCCAACATCAGAAAATGCGATCAACGTCTTAGCCTGTTCTTTGGAACACTGAAATGGAAGCTGTAATACAGACAAAGAGGACTGAAATATTTAATATGATATTTAGCTGCCTTCTGTTGATGTTCTGTGATGTTTTGTTAAGTATATATTTTCTGCTTTTATCTGTGAAGCTGAAAAATGAATACTATTTAGCTCTCTCTCTCTCTCTCTCTCTCTCTCTCTATATATATATATATATATATATATATATATATAGCCCCATGTACTGGCTATTTTAACAGGCAACTGAAGAGTGGTCTCAGACTTTTGCAAAGTACTGTATTTTTTTTTACATGATTTGGAAATATAAGCTGCTCTTTACATTTGTCAGGAATTTCATGATGAATAGAGCAACAGGATTAGCCCCATAGCAAATAGAAAACAGAACAGGATATGACACAAAACATTAGGAAACATCTCAAATGGGTTTAGCACTTTTCAGGAAAAAGTGAATTTAAACCACATGACATCAAACGACATTAATACTAGTTTATATGCAGATAGAAAATGAAAGAAGAGAAAGGAAGGCAGAAAAAAAGAGGAGAACAGGATCCAAGCTGGGTCTGCTGCCTTTGATCGAAATTCGGAGAAGAATTTACAATCTGGTGTGTGTGTGTGTGTGTGTGTGTGTGTGTGTGTGTGTGTGTGTGTGTGTGTGTGCGCACAAGGGTTCCCCTCGGAGCATGCTCGGCTCTGCGCAGAGGTCTCTCTAAATCTCTTCTTACAGATTTACAGCAGCTCCATTCACACCAGTAACCAGAACACAATCACGATCACAATCAGTACTGGCTTACAGCTGCACACTCGCACACACACAGACCAGCTGATGCTGAATCAACTATTCAGAGGAAATTAAAAATCAGGGAACACACACACATACACACACACACACACACACACAAATAAATAAATATATATATATATATATACACATAACATTATAATGTTATAATGTTGATTCTTCTAAATGTATAAGAACACATGGTCTTTGAACAATGGTTATAAGAACACATGGTCTTTTGGTCTTTGGACAAGGTTTTGAACGACGGTGCCATACAGCAAAACAGTCTCATTGCATACAAGTTTGAACACCCTTAAAGGGCATGTCTTATAAATTCTCTGAGTGAAAATAATCACATGATCTACAGAGAACACACTTCAATCTGGCACACATTACTTTCAATACTTGTAGCTATTTATTTAAACATGCTAGCAAATGTATTTATAGTTTTGTGCTGATGAAAAGAGATCCCATATAAAAATAAGTGTAGAAAATGTACATTTTTCTGTGTTCCAATATGATCCATTAGACGGTGGTGTGATGAGAGTATTTAGCTTTATCAGAATATTGTTTGAAATGGGTTCTTGTGATACTGCATTTGGTATCAGTATCAAAATTTAAATTCTGGTATTGTGACAACAATAAATTAAAGTCATACTTCACAGAATTTAACAGCGTGAGCATGAAAAGGTCAAATGGATCAGATTCAAATCTGAAAATCACAGCCGTGCCTTAGTCAGTTATTACCTAAGCCAATGCACCTTATTTCAAGGGCTTAATATGAAGACATAATGACACACATTAAAAGGAAAGAACTCACTGTATTTAACACTGATCTGAGAGCAGTTTGACTACAGACTACAATGTAAAGTCAGGTACTGAGTTCGGGAAACTGAAGCTAGCTGCATTGTGAAAAGGACACTTTTTGTTGAGGTCAAAGTGCAGGCAGATTTACGTGCATGGACTGGACAATGTCACACCTTCACTCCAGCCCTTCCCACAGACCCCCTGGTGAACCCACTTCCACGTAAACATGCACCTAACCAAACAGCTCCGCCAGTATCGCCGAAAAGCCGACAGTTTACAAGCTCAAAGACAACAGCTTCGCCATCAGCATGCAACTTCCCTCCCCCATGCCTCCTACATGATACTGTCGTAAATTCCTTTCTCTTCTTTCTCTCTGTCTGTCTCTCTCTCTCTCTCTCTCACACACACACACACACACAAAAGAGGGCTCTAGTTCTTTCTATTTAATAAGCACTCTTTAAAATAAAGGATTGAATATATAGGCAAAAAAGCCTTTAACTGGGAAAGATCCTTCACATAAGGTTCTTCACACATCTCAGCTACAAAAAAAAAATGGTTCAATAACTGCCATCTACTCAAAGGGTTTTAAAGAACCAAAAGTGGTTCTTCTATGGCATCGCTCCAAAGAACTTTTCTTTGAGCCCTTTATTATTAGCAGTGGGCCAGTTTGCACATAGTTTAAAATATTTCAGATGCATTATTCACAAAAGTTCAGAGCAAACTGTGCTACTAAAAGGAGTATAAAGTGTCTGACCTAAGAAAGCCTTGTATTTCCAAATTGTTAGTCTTCTAGAGCTAAAATATCTGTTAATATATCAAATATGCTGGTATGGAGGTTTTACTTCTAGTGGTTTTAAACCAAACAATACATAAAATAAAAAGAGGATATTAGCAAAAATTAGAAAAAAGTACAATCTGTTTTATTATGTCAGTAATGAAATCACTGCTGGGGATAAAAGGTTTAACATGTAAGACTACTGTAGAGCATCCCTATGCTAAGCTCACAGAGTTCTTTGGGTGATGCCATAGCAGAACCACTTTTGCTTTCATTTAAAGCATGAGCATTAAAGAGGTTTAAAGAACCCTCACTTGATACAAAGGTTCTAAGCCATTTTGGGATCTCTTCCTAGAATCTTTTCATTTATAAAGGTCCTTTACATTCACACATCTACATTGACACAAATGGTTCATCCACTGAAATGTCCTTTAGGAAACCAGAAAAGGTTCTTCTACGGCCTGTTGGAAAGTAACGTCTTTTGGAAGTGTTTTTTGACTCGAAAACAGTACTGATTATGATTTAAATCAGAATTGTCGGCGCATATTACCATCATCAAACTGCAACCACAACCTGCTGGAGGAACACTACCAAAGAGATACGCCAGACAAGTGCGATGCCAATTTGGCTATTCAGCTAGTTTAGTATAGGTTTCACAGTGCTGACAAAAGGTTCAAATAATGTTAGCATGGCCCAGAGACATTTACCAATACAGAACAGCATGTGCTAATTGAAACCTTCTAACCACACTAAATCTTTCTTTTCCTCTGTTTAACTTCAAATGATAATGATTAGAAAAGCAACGCTCCCTGCCCTGTTCTGTGGATTCTTTTCTGTCAGGGGGATCTGCCATAAAGCAGAGAGCTTCACACTTGTGTCATGCGGTAATTTATAGGTGTGGGCTTGCTTACGTGGATGATTTGAATGGCCATTTTGAAAGAGGCTTTTGTGGAAAGCACAGTGAAATTAGCGGCGTGTGAAAAGAGAGCCGAGTTTTTCCATGGGCTTAAAAATAAACGCTGAAATCAGGCTGGATGTAAATTACAGCGTGTGTGGAAACTCATTTGGCCCTGCTCTCCCTTGATGGAGCCGGGAGGCGAAATGACAACAGCGGAAAGTTTCTGTGAGCGAGGCTGTGGCGAAGTGTAATTAGCGAGCCAAGACACAAACATTTCATCATGCTGGGCTGTTTCTCCCTCCAGTTCTCTCTGGCTGGCTCTCCTTCATGTGCTCATTTACTTCTACACATGCTTTCCTTTCAAAACTGCTGGAGGAGCACGCCCAAAACCCCTTCTGGACGCAGAACAATAGTCTGGGGAAGAAATGAATATACGCAGTTTTTCCTTTAAGCCGAATGTAGTTGATCAGTCAAGACATATTTGCTGTCCACCAATCGTACAGAAATCTGGCCACATTTGCTTCAAATCATGTCAAGTTGTTAAGTAATCCCAAAAGACTTCTTTATGTGGTCGCTGACACTGTATGACCTACTGTTAACAATAAAAACAAGTACTGTTGTCTAGAAGTGGGCAATACGATAGGTCAACATTATCCTGATGAAGTAATTCTCCATGTGCTTTTCTGAGGGTACCATGGGTATCCGCAATACTTCTAGAACCCTAGATAATTACAGTGTTTAGTTCTAAAGATCCCAAAAAGTACCACTCAATGAATCGTTTTTCAAAGAAGTGTTTTTGTAAATTGGACATGTGAGAATGGAGAACCTTTTTAAAGTTTAAAGAACCTTCAAATAATGTATAACTTCAAGAGACACCTTATTTAGTAGTGTGTGATATATAAACAACAACAACCGCTGTATAGAACTGAACAAACTGCACAGTAATAGATCTGTCTCAATACCATCCCATTATAACCATTATATTATTTTATCAGTTTATTTTTACCAGTTTTTTTTAAATTCTCCTTCCTTAAAGCTGCACTATGTAGCATTTCTTTTGTTAAAATTAAATGAAGTGGAATGACTAATTCAGGAAAAAAAACAGGCTGAAATGTGGTGTATAGGTACTGATTATAATAGCAATGCAATAAAACAGGTTTATTGTATTATTTACTAATGCATCTTAATTTACTATACATCTTGATTCATTATTTATCCCAACTATAGTAATACATGCTTTTAATAGTAGATTAAAACATTATCTGTACATATTATTTAGCAAGCTGTTTTTAATATCAATTGATTCATCTCCAGTCCTCCATCAGTTTTCTTTCCCAACACTGTGATCACACGATGAGCATCAGTTTACTTGTCAATTATCGTTGACATTTGATTATATCATTCTAGGCCTGATCATGAGTTTATTTATGCCATGTGACCCACCCATACATGATAATAATAATAATAATAATAATAATAATAATAATAATAATAATAATAATAATACAATTCCAGCATGCATTTGCATATTTTCATCATATACCTCTACATGGAGACACACTAACCAATGTTTAGGCCTTAAACCAAAATTCAACATTATACTGGTAAAGATATGATGGCAACAGTAGATAACACAACATTGTAAGATACAACATTCACCAAGATTTGACTTTGTGAGTTCTCTAAATACTCATTCACCCAATCACAGTCATCAGCTTCATCCGCTCAGGGAAGAGGTCCACCAGAGAGGTCTCCAAGTGCTATAAATGTACATAATACAACTTTAAATGGTATAGTTTCTATAATCTCTTTTAAATGTCTTGTTGGTGTTTGTTTGTTGGTATGGTGACCTTAAGCATCATGTTTTAGCAATATAATAGACGTAATACATGAAATTTGTATAGAGAACAGTATGTCACACAGGATCCAACCAAAGTATATTAGCATTACTCCACAGCTTAGCACGGGGCACGCAGTTTGCACATAAGCATCCATTACTTGTTAGCTGCATTAGGCTCTTAGCTTCAGTGCAAAACTACAGAAGCAAACTCCAGACAACAAAGATGTCACGGGTGATTGACCACGTTTGTGGCATGGGAAAAAAACACGTTTGCTTTTTGTGTATTTCTTTATGAGAGCTTGTCTTGGAATATGTTGTGCTATCCGTGGTAATTTTCCATTCCACATTGGCCAGTGCAGAAATGATGGTGATGGTCTTTGTCTTGCTTTCTTTAACGCCTCTTTCTTAGTTTCTTTCTTTCCACCCTTCACTCATTTTCCAAATGTGCCATGGCCACAAACATGAAAAACATAAATCTGACTCCACTCCACCCCAACCCAACCGCATACACACATGCACACACCCATACACCCACCCACACACACACATCGGCATGCTATTCTCTCCATAAGGAGTGGACCATGTGTGGGCTGTACAGCTTATATTTGTACGTATATACATAATGCAGTGAGGGGTTTGATTGACGGCTATCATGTGGCAGGAGATGGTTGTAGACTGTATTTGACTTGGCTTGAGAAAAAGTCTGACTATTCTCAGACAGAAGAGAGAAAACTAGAGAGAGAGAAAGAGGGGAAGAGTGAGTAATAGAGGGGTTGGGAGGTAACCTTCAGGCTGTATGTGTTTTTCTGTATGAAGGCCATTGCGAGAGAGGAGACATGGGAAGTGAAGCTACTGTTTTTAGGCATAACACACACTCACACGCACCAAGCCATGAGAGAGAGAGTGTGAAGAGAGGGGGGGAAGTGGTGGGATGTGTAAGAGAAGAGAGAGAAATACAGCTTCGAAGCTGAGGGCAGTAAAGTTATGAGGTATTTATCTGGATGGATTTGAGATATTTAAGGACCATCACGTAAATTTGTTCGCTCAAGATTCAAACATTAAATAATAGACTCATAATGTAGACCTCTCTGGCTTAAAGCTCTCTTGTGCATCCATCACTTTCAGTCCAGTTTTCTGTACATATTCATATCAAATTATTTAAAATTCAAGATGAATGAGCTACATTATGTCTAGGAGTCTCTGAAAGTGGGTAATATGATGATATGTAGTGATTATTGTAATTAAATTATGGTACAGTGCATTTCTATAAATACACCACGGGTAAGACTAATCATAATCAGCCCGTAAACAATAACAGGCCTATAGTAACTTCATAGCCTGCATAGCAACCATGTTATATTTCATAAACCATTTGATTTTCTTACTGTAAAAAAATTAAAATAATAATTTAAAAAAAGAAAAGAAAAATTGGATTTTTTTTTATGTGGCAATATGATCTTGCTGATACTTTTTTGTCTGTTCCAACTTGTATCATGAAATATCATGATACATTTTGATTAGCATGCTAATACCTTCGAATATCGCAATTAGGCCTGGATGATATCTAAAAATAATTAGCCATATAATTTCCTGTCAAAACAACAAGACTGCCCATTATATCGCCTCATACAATATCCAGAAACCCCTGGGAGAGCCAGACAAATTCTGACTATACATCGTAATTGCTTATTGTTCCCAACTATAATAATACATTCTTTTAATAGTAAAACAGATTCAAATATTATCTGTACATATTATTTTAGCAAGCTGTTTTGAATATTCATCTCCAGTCCTCCATTAGTTTTCTATCCCAGCACTGTGATCACAGGGTGAACATCGGTTTACTTGTCAATTATCACTGGCATGTGATTATATCACCCTAGGCCTAATTATGATGTTATATTTATGCCATATTACCCACTCATACATGTCTCTCCTTTGGGTGTTTCTGGGAGGTGGAGCACTGGACACAAACAACCAGAACTGCTGGGCCAATGGTCTCTCTAACACCCCAAGTCCAGACTGCACAGATGTTTGCACACCCCTCCCCCCCGTGCTGGTGGATAATTAAACCCCGATCACCCCACTCTCAGGTGGGAGTGCACCACTTCTGGAGAAAAGAGGAGTATTTCCAATTTTTTGATGACTGGCAGGGTGCTGCTCATTGCTTGGCATTATTCACTGGATTTTTGTTGATTAAAATTCAATTTAAAAAACAAATCTAGGACATTTTGGTGAGTGTAAATAGTGCTGGACAGTAGCAGTAACATTCAACAACATATGTTCCAAACATTTCCCCATACAATGCAATTGGATGATATTAACTCTTGAGTACTGGTACTACATGCTAACAGAATGTCCTGTAAATGTGATATTTGCTGTTGTTTTCATTTTTGTGTATTATTTTTCCGCTTTTGTCATAATTTGAAAATGTCTGTTGGCCTTTACATCATATGTATATTTCACCTGCATATTCCATGCATGGACTAAAACAAATGGTCCAATTACACTAGAGAAAAAGTCTGGTCACATTAAAAGTAAAGTATGTTTCTGCTTCTCCTGTAAAGTTATCAGTTTGGAGATACAAGATTTAATTAAAATTAAAATTCCAACCCTACACAGAGTGTTGGGTGATAACAATATGATTTCATGATGCATAATATGTCATGATACGTTTTTTTTTCTGGCATTTGAAATGTTGGTACCTGTAAAAAAAAGACCCACCTTGTTTAAGATGCTATCAAAATCTTGAAGTATAAAGTATTTTATTTTTAATTTCAATGAGGCACTAAACCCAATTTAACAGGAAACAGATGATGACAATGTTCTTGACTTGCCTAGTATACTGACGACATATTTTATCATCATAATAATAAATACTGTCATATTGTCTAGTCCTACTGACATAGTACTGTAAATGCTAATTAGATGCTTTTTTTCCCATTAAGGAAATGTATGTATTTGTATGTATTCCTTCAAATGATCAACCAGTAGATCACATATATTGCTATAAACTGTGTTTTCCTATGTATTAACATTGCTTTAAAAAACTTAAAATCCATTTTGGTATATATCAGTAGCTGTATACTAGTACAGATGATATATTACCCTGCACTATGTGTAGTTATTTTGGACACTCAAATATGTCCATTATGAGGTCTAACCCACATAGTATATAATGTATAGTATATAAGATTCACAGAATCCTCTATTGGCTACTATATATTGAATACATGCTAACATTAAAAATTCAATTATTTATGCAGTCAGTGCAAAACGTTTTGAATGTAAATTCTGTGCTGGACACTCACTTCTGTCATACGTTCCGGCAAGTCGCCATCTCAAGGGCCCAAACTATGTGTTTATATTAACAGTAACCTGCTCTAATGTGCTCTCAGTACTCTCAAAGTAGTCTCAGAAGAACACTGTTGGTCTCCACGGTACAATACATGAAGCCTATCTCAGCTACCAGCGAGTCGCAGAACAGTGTCAATCATTTGGCTGAGATGATGTCAAGGCTAATGCAATGCAGAACAATTGCACACTCACACTATACAATGGACAAGGTTCAGTTGGAGCATGAGCTCTCATCTCTCTATGGTTCTGAATCACTCAGGCAGGTGATTTCTGAATACTTTAAAAGGAAAGAACAAAGCACCAAGTACGCCATCAACAAGTCAATGTTCACCTCATGTATTCACATGCAGGAGTTAAAAATGTATGAGCACGGCACAGTTACCTGCAGCCTCCAGATCACAAAACCAGCTCATGTCTCTTCAGAATAGCAGAGTTTATTAGCTTTTATAGGGCTTTTCAATAACATCTGTTTTATAGACAGGGTTATAATCTTGGTTCAGAGGACATATAGCCCAGTTAAACACTAATGATGCAAGCAGCAGTTCAGATAAGGAAATGAAGCTGGGTGCCTATTTCCTGTCCACCTTTACACACTTTGAAGGTATTTAGGAAACCAAGATTCAACACTGAATAGAACATTACAGATTTCCAACATCTTATCATTACTAGTATCAGAAAGAGAGAGAGCTGCTGTTTGCAATGGGTGTTTCAAGATTGGATAAAGGCTTATGCACCAAATCCACCCTCATAACCAAACTATCTGACTAAATAAATAAATAATAATAAATAAATAAAATAAAAATGAGTACAATTGCAGTTTTCCTGACATTATGCCAGTTACTGGCATTAGTAGTCTTTTCTGTTATTTTTTGCTCATTTTACTCATTATTGACTCTGTAAAAATTACTCTTATTACAATGTATAGAACNAATCAGGTGAGGGAGGTGTAATGCTCGGCTCAGCCGCGGGGTGGCGCTCAGTTTCCTGACCCGTCATATAGAAAAAGGGCGGAATGTTGCATTTATGAATTCCTGAATTTCAGCGGAGCTCTGTACTCGCTTGTGGCACTTTATAAAGAAACATGATGGAGGGCAGTCCAAATCTGTGCTATTTTCATAATTCCCACTTGGTGTATGAGCGCTCTCTCTCTCTCTCTCTCTCTCTCTCTCTCTCTCTCTCTCTCTCTCTCTCTCTCCAAAGCACACAGATTAACCCATTAACGTCCATTTCTTCAATGCATATGTTCTCTGAGCTCAATTCAGATGAAAATAAGGTTTTATGACACTTCACAAAGTGAATAAATGAAAAGTATTAAATGTAATATAAGTGTATTTCTTTTTATTAAATATATATCCAAGACATAAGTTATGGGTTATCCTATTCAATATTGCATATAATTGTAAATCCATATTCTTATTACAGTGAATAATCATTGATTTCACTGAGTTTCATTCACACTTTCAGGTCTGTTCTTTGCTGTCTCTCTCACTCTTACAGTTATGGATTATTCTATTCAATATTGCATATAAATGTGAATTCTTTTCCCTTTTTTGTGCTTGTCTTGCTCTCTGGTGTCAACCTGAGGAAGATTCCCCTTTCCCAGGTTCCCCTTTTGAGTCTTGGTTCCTCGCGTGGTTTCTTATTCTCGCTCTAAATGGGTTTTTCCTTGCCACTGTCACCCTTGGCTTGCTTACTGGGCGCTTGGACCCAGATTCTCTGTAAAGCTGCTTTGTGACAACATCTGTTGTAAAAGGTGTTATATAAATAAACTTTGACTGGATTTGACCATAACCGTACAGGATAGTACTTTAGACCAGTCAGAAGTTTAGTAGCACTTCTCCTCATCATACTAGCTTTATCTGTTGGAAATGAATGTGTTCATTTAAAGATGAACCAGAGCCTTTATACTCTTATAATGATTGTTTATGTGCTCGGTCATAACTCTCTATCAGCAGGCATGAAATATCCTCCCCAAACACATTTTCCTCATACAGCTAGTAATAAACACTTGTTCCTGAGCTTCAAGATATGTAGCTGTATATGTAAACTGCACATAAACTGAGCAGCCTTTGAGTAAATCTGTATGATTTAACACAGACAGTGTGCTTGGTGTCTTAGTGTGAGAATGTTTACCCTGCTGGAAGAAAACGAAAGCTAGTACATGCATTCCATGCTGGTCTGAGCTGGTCTGTGCTCATATATGCTGGTCTGGTGCTGGTTTAGCTGGTCACCCAATGTGGTCATGATGGTTAACCAGCATATCCGCATCCAAAACACAACACAAGATGTTTTTTCTGGTGCTGATCTATGCTGGTGGTCTGTGATTGTTTCAGCCCTGCACTAAAGGTGCCTGTGAAAAATGAGCTATAGGTGGTTCTATGTGGAACCTTTTTGAAATGGTGCAATATTGAACCCCTTCGAAAGGGTTTCTATATAGAACAATATACAACACATGCTGATGGTTCTTTTGAGTGTTCATGGCTCTATATAAAACCTTGGTTTTTTTTTTGTTTTTTTTTGCTATAGAACTCGAAAAGAACTCTTTTTTTTTTATTCTGTACTAATACTAAGTGATATAACTCTGCTCATATGTATAATGAGACTTTTATAGCAGCCTCGGTAGTAATGCTGAAAGTAGCCCAGGAAGCAGTCCGCTCAGCTAAGCCTGCTGCAGGCCTGCTACAAGAAGACTTTTATTTATAGCCAGAGGAGATCCGGACACGTGGCGTTAGACGGAAACAGTAAATCCGTGTCTTGTCTGGGTGATAATGACGGGATATCAGAAAGAGAAGTGGGGAGGACCGTCAAAGCTGATGAACAGACAGAGCTGATCTCAAGCAGCATGAAATATGTATGACCACGAAGCTGCTAATGAGCGGCAACTTGGTCCCAGCGACAGTTATAAGACATAACAAGTTGTTTATTGAACGGATGAGATGGATAGGCTCTGATATGTAATGACTGATTCTTACAGCAGACTTTTACTGTAACGAGGCGGTTAATGCCCGTTTTCTACAGCAGGTGGCGCAGCGCCGTCTGCGTTCACAGTGCGTTCAGTGTGTTCTCTAAAGGGAGAAGTCTAAGAAGACCTAAACATGCAGAGATTTATATCTTACTGATTAACTTCAGAGTTAAAACCGGGTAAGTCATGTGGGCTGAGCGAGGGTGGGGCTCCAGGAAAAGGTCTGTTCAAACAGAGGTTTAAAACTACTGTCCAAATAACGAAACTGTTCATCCTAAATTCCTGAATTTCCCGTTTACTTTCACAACCGTGGACACAATTAACAGTGCTGTAAATGATATACACTGCAGTAGCGGGAGATACAGTAAAGTGTAGGCCATTCTTTTTTACTACACAAAAAAAATATTCAATATTATTTACTGTCAGTTTTCATTACTAATAATTAATCATATAGTACAGGATCAGTAATGCCTGCTTGATATGCATTTAAGTTTTTCGTTGAAGTTGGCAGTCCAGACTATGAACAGGTGCTTATAACTTTTCTTATCTATTTTTAAAAATGTGTAGGAGTTCAAATGAAACAAAGAGACAACGAGATAATCTCCTTATTAATTCACAAAAAATACAGGAATGATAATACTACTACTAATAACAACAACAGCAACAACAACAACAACAACAACAACAATAATAATAATAATAATAATAATAATAATAATTGTGATATGCACAATATTCTTATGTATTGCTTTATTTTAACAGACCTATCATCGGGTTTCCTCTCCAAATATAAAAGTGAAATCTATAAAATCATAATTGTTCTTCGTCATCCATACGTGTTTTTTACTGACATGAGTCCAAATCATTAAAACAAATCGGGAATAATAAATGGTCATGTATATTACGGAATAATCATAATCATATATATAATGACAAGTCATTCGTTAAACATGCATTTTAAGTCATTGGCTCATTTTATTATTTCATAAATAATGAAAAAATATATCTATAATATCATCTATAGCTATAGTTGCGTCCAAAACCACATTCTGTTACTACTATACATGCTAAACGAATGAATAGACGTGTAACAATGGCGCACTAGTTTTGATCGATATGGTATTTAATGTGGTATGTGATTTTTTTTTTTTTTTTGCATGTGTGATACGTGATAGACCGTTTCACAGATTTTGAAGTGCATTGATTTATTATTTCCGCATTTATCATTACTGAAGAAGTAATATTTATTCTTATAGACTAACTGCGTTTTAATCCACTACATTTCTATGGGACGTGGGCTGTGTTATATAGTAGCCCTGCTTAAGTGAGCCCTCCATACACCATTAACTAACGGAAATGAGAGCCGCTCAGATTTTCATCAGCCTGAAGAAGCAGGAGCGTCAGCCAGTGCTTAGCATCTCCTGATGGCTTTTCTGGAGCTGACATACCACTTTTTCTGCATAACAGAGGAAGAATGGTGAAACCAAAAAATAAGCTGACTTTGTGCTAAGACAGAAATGAAGGAGCGATTTTTTCCCCAAGAGCTAACGCTCAGAAAAAACCTAAGTACCGAGAAGAGAGACTGCTGAAGTTGTTAGCTACCGTTAAATTCATTAAATAGGTTTCCAGGTGGAGCTAGCAAATGTAGACTGTGGAATTTATTTAGAAATGAATTAGATAACCAGCTCCACAACGAACTGTACATTCATATAATGTATACGTGCTTTTAAAAAATGTATTTTGGGTAAGGGTTTCTGTTAAAAATACGGTACAATGAAAACACGGCCTAGAGTAACGTTATTTAACTAGCTAGGTATCCAGCTGAGTTAGCTAGCTAGCTAGTTAGGTTAGCTGGATGCTCTGAAACTGAGCTCAATGCTCTGAAACTGAGCTGAATGCTCTGAAACTGAGAAAGGTACCTAGCTAGAGAGAAACTGTACTCTCCGACGGTTCGTACTAAGTGTATGTCCTTCTGTACGTCACATTATTATTTTTAGTGCATTTAAGTGGCGTTCAGCATATTCGTTTGGGTAAGTTAGCATAGTCATTACAGACAACACCTTTCATGCTAAGTTCTTTATAGACAGAAAATTCATTAGAAGCGACATGCCAGTAAACATTGGCAACGAAAAGGTTAACGGAGGACAAAAAAAAATAATTTGTGGCCACACGACTGGTGCTAATTCCTGGCCTTTTAATAATAACATCAGAAAACTTAATGAAAACTTAAAAATACAGAGAACAGAAATATGGGACATTATTAGGGCCACTCCAAACAGTAGAGGGCGTTTCTCAGGTAGACACGACAGAACTAGCAGTAACTTTCACTGTGTGCGTGTGTTTGAATGTGTGGTCTGTGTGTAGTCTCTCAGGTCTTGGTTGCTTTTACTGATAGGTATATGTGAAGGCTGTTGACTTTCAGGGTTAGGGAGTTGGTGCGTGATGTGGAACGTTTTCATCCACGACACAGTATGACTGGCTCCTGTGTGTCTGCTTTAGAGACTAGGCTGTGTGTACTTGTGCTTGTGCCTGCTGTTCTGATTTTAAGGGGCACTGATGTATGGAGTCAGATTTGTTTATAGTGGTCAAGATGGGAACCAGAAGTCTGAAGCATTTAATAATTCTAAAAGCTACCTCGCTTACCTCCGAAAGTCATGAAATGGACTGGAGTGGATGGATGGAGTGGTTATGAATATACAGCCTGGTGAGACATTGTTTGATAATTGTTTTGCAGTAAGGTTTAGAACTTGAAATTCATTTTTGGTGGCGAGGAATATACAAGTAGCCACCAAAGAAAACCTTTTTTTTCAACTAGCTCCATCCCATATGAAAACTGATGTTGAATGTTGATGTACTAGTCGTTTTGGATTGTAAATAAAAAGCTGTATTGTAGGTATCCTAGTCCCTGGTTCCTATCACCACCACCGCTCTAAATTAACAACAAGTCAGTGCGTTTCTCTACAGTGAATCATTTCAGATTAAACCACTATGAACGACTTTATTTACACCTCAATTTGGATTGAATTATGATGCATGTTCGAAAAAAGTACCATGGTGTAATGCGCACATGCAGATATTGATTATGATAAAGAACATGTACTGCAATCCTGTTCTGTTATTACAATAACGTGGGTAACTACAGGTTTGTTTAACCTTGGGCTCTCTTCCTCTCTTCATTAGTGTGATAGACCACCTGCAGAGAGGGGTGTGTGCAGATGAACAGTTATCCAGCTAACAGTAGCAAACACACGTATGATTGTGATTGATTTATCGAGGAAACACACATACACTCCTATAGGCACTACCAAACGAGAAAAACACACATGCCGTCAGCTGACAATGATTTAAAAGAATAGGCAAAATAAATCCCTGTAGGTGTATTTGGTAGTCAAAACTCTCAGCGCTTGTACTCATTAAGAATGCTAGTTAAGACTTTGATAGGTCGCAAGAAGCAAATCCGTTTATAAAGAGCAGCCAGTAACGGACATTCTCCTTAAGCTTTTGACAAAGTGGACTAAATATGTATCTTCCTGCCTTATAATTAACTTTTTATCTTTATTAACTTTAATAACTTTGATTTTGTCATGGAATCAACACAACTAAAGACGATGCATTTTAGTTTATTTGCAACACTAACCAGAACACTAACCCCTAAAAAATTAGGAGTTTAACAATTCACTGAATTCATTAATTGATTTGATGTGATACGGTGGTGTCTTCGTTTCATATATGTTTTGATATAGCAAAGAGAGCAGCTGAAAATATCTCAAACAAAAAATTTCCTATATTGTGTGTGTGTGTGTGTGTGTGTGTGTGTGATTCAAGATTATGATACGTTGAAGTGTAATACCTGGAATACAGTTATGATACGATACACATACTCAATCATTTTTGGCCAACTAAGAAAATTCATTATTTGTGTTATATATCTTTCACTATGCTTGTGTTTCACCGGATGTTGCATCTTGTTTTGGCTTGAATATTGGTATTTTTTTCTTATAGTTTTCTGGAATATGTGTCTCATTGCGCCACCATTATGTTACATGCAGAAAGCTCCAGTCCCGGATGGTGATGCATGTTATTGTACTGCACATGCTCCCATCTACTCTAAAAGAAGATTTTATTGACTTAAAGGGAAAAGTGCAAAAGTCTTCAAATGCATTGCCGGCAAAAGTGGGAAAGAGTTAACTTTCCTGTCTGAAACAGCAGAGTACAGATTATTCTGTAGCATCCCCTGAACCGAACCTCACTAATACGGATGCTCAAGATGAAGTGATATACAGAATACTTTTCCTTACATTTTACATTTCTCCCCTCTTTTGTGCCTTTTTGGGATGATTAATTATTTCTAGCTTCTGTATTGTGTGTGCCAGTATCAACATGCCATATCATCAGGTACACAACACGGCCTCCCTACTGTGAGTCATTGCTGTGTTATATAATTATCTTGTATGCGATCCATATGCTGCTGTAAGATGTATGATTGCTTCCAAAATAAAATGGTAGCAGATGAATGTATATGTAACTCTAAAAACATGCCATCTCTTTCTGTACACTCTGCAGATGCGTACGGTACTTGGCACAGCGCTTTTGATTTGTGAGCTGTCATCCTTGCTGCAAGAAGGAGAGAGAGAGAGTGCGAGAGGAGGAGGAGGAGTGAAGGAAGAGAGCGACCGTCTTTTGGGTCAAAGGTTGGTCTCATTTTTTAGCTATTGGGCCATGGGGTCATATTAAGGGTGCTTTCACGGGTGTAGTGGACAGTGGGAGCCTTTTGGTGCGTGCCATGCTTAAAGATAGGAGGCATCTTTGTGCATTCATTCCAGATTTGGATATGTGTCCTGCTTGTTCATTCTTTTAGATGCTGCCATTTAGACACTTGTTCATTCATGTAGGGGTTTAAGCAGTATTGAGGTATAACATAGTTAACTGCAGTGTATTTAATCTTTTGGGTGCTTCTGATTGTTTTGAAAGAACAGTTTAAAATACATATCTAAATAATGAGTTTCCTGTTTGGAAATATGTTTTACAGTGGTGTTTAAAGTTCCTGTTGGTCCTGTTAGTTTTTTAAGATTAAAAAAATGGTATATAACTGTTTGACCAAAACAGGCTATGACAAGTTTGTAAGAGAGCATAGAATATCCGTACTCAGGAAAGCATGGGTTATGAACCACAATTGCTACATAATAGCCTAATAACAATTATTTGAGCTGATTGCCATTATTTCCACAGTTCTGCAGCTTTAAAAATTCTATGTTTATCAGTTGGACTGTCAAATACATAAAGAATTAAAATAATCTGAGAAATATTTATGGAGACACGTCATGGGGACGCTTTTCAAGGGGAGCAGTGAGCTTGAACTCTGTCTGTTGTCAGTTGGGAGGTACTAAAGATGGACAGCTTGGAAGTAAGATTAGCTTCTGCAGTTTTTAAGTACTAAGAAATAGGTATATAAATAGGTTCATTAACTTAAGTAATACAAATACAAGAATCATTTGATATCGTGCTACTGTGATGCATATGGAAAACTCATAATATTGAATTTGATCAATACTACCCAATGCTAGTTTCACACTCTGCCATTGTGCAAGTGGATATGGCAATTAAAGGCATGGTTGAAGCAAGACAGGAGGATTTGCCACTGGCTTTTAGTTGTCTTCCTGTTTTAAAACTAAATATAGCCCCTAGGCCTGTATTGTGTGTATGTGTCTGTGTCTATGTGTTTTCAGAGGGAGCGGTCTGTCAAAAGGAAATGGTCTTCTAGTGAAGAGGAATGTCGGGTTAGCAGAGCAAGAGCAGGGGTTTGACTGTGTGTGTGTGTGTGTGTGTGTGTGTGAGTTTGTGTGTATGTGTGTTTTGTATTTGACCGCGATATGACCTCCCCTGGGTGCCCCCTTACCTCCCCTTCACCCCATCCTCCCATCCTTCACCTCCGCTGCCTTCTCTTCATCCCTCCTTCCACAGCAGACTGATGGGCAGAGGGCCTCTGACATTCTTCTGTCGAACACACACGCACACACATGCACACACACAAAGGGCATCTACGACCTCTCAGTAACCCTCCTTAACCTAGCCATGACCCTTGTTGGAATGCTAAATAGGTTTTAACACAGACATAAACAAACAGATGACTAACATATAGTATTTATAATGCTCCTGTTATTTTGTCATGGATGAAATTCTACTGTAAGGCTTAAGGCTGGGTTCTACAGAGGAACAGAGTAGTTATGAGCACTGCCTGTTTTTGCTATTCGAAAATCCACATTTTTAATGAGTAGTGTTCTAATATCTCAACAAGAAATTTGTTACAGTGATGTATGAAATCGGTATTGGCGTGTTGGCATTGGACAGATTTTGGGTTGCCAGTATTTCAAACTAATATTTGATGATGTATTCATTGTACTCCAGAAAAGGCCCTTTAGGTGACAGTTGGCTACTATGCAAAAATGTCTGCTTTTTCAAACCTCCATTTGAAGAGTTTCAAGTAGTTGTATAAGCAAATGCATTTTGGGTTTTTTTGTGTATTTAGGATAAGAAGTGATCCATAGCTGATTGCTCCATTGTTTTATTAATTTATCATTATCGTCGAATATGATTTGCATTTGCAATGTAAAATGAGACTATTTAACCTAAAGAACAAACTTATGACACAGATGTGTCATCTCCTTTTTTAAATACAAGCTAATGCAAAACTTTGGGTGCCCCAATAAAATGCAATAATTTGTTAACATATGCACAGATATTGCCAAAACATATAATGTGATTTGTGCAAAAGTTATGCCATTTTATATTTTGCTTATTGTTTTCCAATGTATTAAAATCAGCAAATAAACAAAAATTCAGAGCAAAAGCAGAGGACATGAAAATGAATAAAACATATTTTGATGAACTTGTGCATATGACTTTACTTTCATATACTGCTCTTCTTGATACATAACATATTGATAATTATAAACAATTTATTGATGATAGATAACATTTCGCTGCGAGATGCAACATCAGCTGCTTTTAGAAACATATTTAAAAATGACATGATACCAGTGCTCGTGCCAGTGCTATGGGCTATATTTATTGCTTTCTTTCTGCTTTACAGATCTTTGGCAGCTTTGCTCTGATATACAGTGATATACAACACAGAGGACAGAGGCCAGAGACACAACCACTAGCATAAGCTGTAACTTTTGCACACATTAAATATGTATGACATACATTCTGTCATTAGGGTGACCATTGTTAGGAGTGCGATACCTCCCTGTTCCCTTTCGCTAGTTGTACAATAGCAGGAAATACACAGTAGGGATGGGCGTTGTTATTCGATTACACTTACCTAGACTCATTTTAGAATTTGTTTATTTAGCCAGGTACAAAGTGTCTGTGATTTGGAATTAGAAAATGTGAAATACATTGCTTAATCACATACACCAAAATGCAGAGATTAACCAAATAATCAGTTCTCCCAGGCAAACTGCACCCAGTAAATGTATGTTAAACCTTCTTTGTTTCCATTATTTGTTCATAACAGTACAAAATATGTGAGCATGTAAAATACAGATTGTATATAAACAGTGTGTTTTAAATAGTAAAAATCCTTTAAATGTCCCTCTCTAATTTGCAGTATGCATTATTGTTAGAAATAAAAGCAAACCTGGTACATCAACCCATCCAACACTGTGTGTGTGTATGGATGTGAGAGAGAATAGAGTAGAGTAGAGAGAGAGAAAGAGAGAGACAGCAGAGTGTCTCTGCTTTTCTAGTGATCAGTGGCAGAAGTTGGGGAGTGTGTACAGTGAGCTTTCAGTCTGGTATTTGTGGTAGATTTATTAATGGTGTGTAGGCGAGTAGGGAAATTTAACTGTGGCTGCAGTGTGGTTACGGACACCACAAGGGCACACATGGACACAATGAACAGAAGATTCATCATCTGTACATGCAGAAGCTGTGCACGCACACATACGCGTTTGTTTTTATACCTTGTCACAACGCAGGGTCATATGTATGTCCCATATGCATTATACATTGAAGTGCATATATATATATATGTAAAAATAAAACCTGCATCCGAATGGCCATTGAACATTTCATTTATCAGCACCAGGGAAAAAAAGTAAAAAAAAAAAAAAAAGGAAGCAAATGTATGTTGGACAGAAATTTACATTGAAGCTTCACCCATTAAGTTTAATACCATATTTAGTATTTAGTGTTGAGTATGCCCACTTCTTGCCTTCACTAGAACTTAGAAAGAAATCTACACACTACTTTTTTCACATCTGTACAGTTCGGTCTTAGAAGTTGGTCACTTTGTCTGCTTCTCATGTTCCATGTAATCCCAAACACATTCAGTGATGTTGTGGTCTGGACTCTGGAGACCTTAGTTCATTCTGCTGAGAATGGGAGCAGCTTGTGTTAGAGTTGCACCAATATTGTGTTGTTGATACTGGCACTTAAATGAAGTATTGTATCAGCGAGGGGATACTAAGATCTGTGATTGATACCACAAGTAGTTTCTGATGTGCATTAACTGATAGACTCAACTTGACAGCAGGTTGATGGTGTGAGTTGACAATGAGAAATAAAAATGCTTATGTCTTATGTGTTTTCTTGAAAGCCAGTACATGTGGATGCTATACTGTTTGGAGGTAACGCAACATAAAGTGTTAAACACGAACGTTAGCAGCTCAACGGCCAGGCTTAATTCCGCAATCCCTCATCTCCCACTGTGTAGTAAGTTGCAATTTGAAAAAATGTTAGTCCACGTTGTTATTGAGGGAGCGAATGTTGTAGAGATATATGGAAGTAATTGGAATATATTGGAAGTCTCTTGGGGTAATGACGGCTTTTGTTCTTAGATTAACCTTCAGCATGTCGGCCTTCTCACCGGGCCTATGTGTCATGTCTGTGGTGCACCTCCATTGGTCAGCTGCATCACAGAGCAGCAGGATCGGATTTTCAAAAACAATTCCTGGCTAAACCTGCTGACAGCATAAATGACTGATATTTACTATACTTAGAGGCATGCACGCAAGTGTACAAGTTGCACGTATGAAACATTTGGATGTTTTATTTGGATGTTGAATAACCCAGCAGCGGTGAAACAGCATTCAGCATTGTTTTTACTGAGCCAGAGAACCTGCTGTGTGCTTGTACAGACCGCGGGTTTATCTATACGTTGTTCAGTTCTGCTTTTGACTATTTCGCAAATTCCAAGTCCATACAGGTCATCCTTTATTCCTAGTATTACTGTTGTAAAGAGGACCATATGCACATACACACTATAAATGAATATATGCACACACACACACACACACACTTATAATTATCACTAGACAATACACGCAGACTCACACACACACACACACACACACACACACACAGTGAACTGTCTACCTCTTAATGAAAACAAATGAAGAATAAATTAGCGAATGGGGTTTGTACCGTGCACGAGGCCTCTCTTTATTTTTGTGCGGTTGGATAGTGGGCGGAAGCGGGACGTCTGTGGATGGAGGTCGTTGGTCTGCTGGACTGTGTTTATGTGGCCCAGATGTGTCGCAGGAAACACAGGAACCTCAGCTGTAACATACCCAATCTGTCCTGCACACACATACAATCTCTCTCTGTCCTTCTCTCTCTTTCTCTTTAAAACAAAACACACATGCACACAAGATTAGTTTGCACCATTTTGCTACTGCAAAACAGTCCCATGTGTGTTTAACTAGTAAAATAACCAACAACCAGGAGTCATGAAGGTAAAAGATATCCTTCCTAGATAAATAAAAATCAGAGGTACCTATTAATCAAACAAGTAGTTCAGAACAGGAAATAGACGAAAGAATCGTTGTAGTCATGATAAAGAAAGTCTGGCTGTGTCTTTATGAAACTTGTCACAAGATTATTTGAGCTGGCTTGGGTTCACCTCCAGTTTACATGTGTCATATAAAATCTATTACAGTAGGCTGAAGAGGAAACTGTATGTGCAGTTGTACTGTACATCATGTTCATATTCCAGTCTGCAGTTCTTATAGCTGCCCTAGATGTGCTGGGGTAAGCCGATTTTAATGGACAAAAGCGACAGTTAAAATTTCGATGTGACATTAATAGTCTATGCAGTGTAATGTCATTTTTACAGAACCTAACATTATTATGATGAATCTTTATAGTTTTATAATAATTTTAAAATGTATAAATGTTGTTTTTCAAAATGAGAACAGGCCAATTGCAGGCAGCCTAGTGTTCAGTGTTTCTTTATTTTAACCTTTTAAACTGTGAAGACCCTCACTTAGTAATTTATATGCTAGTTTCATAGGAGTTATTGGATAATTTAGAGTTTGGGATATATATAACATATAGTTGCATAATAAGTATGGAGATCATTGCCATTGAGAGATGCTTTTACATGACAGCTATGCATCATTTACTCACTCTGTAAGTCTAAGGGTCAAAGGCCAGTGGATGTAGAGGTCAAAGCTAGGACATACAGAGGGCAAATGTGTGGTGCATGTATGGGTTTTTTTGGTGTTGGAGAGTAGGAATAAGGGTATTATCTGCACTTATTGAGGTTTCAAATCAGGTTTATAAAATATGTTGTCCTTAACTGAACTTAATCCTCATTTGCCAACCATTCTTAAAAAGGAAATGCTTTATAAAACCCACTTAGAGATTCTGAAATTCACCAGTGTTTTCTTATTTGGGATTTATTCTAAAGAGCACAAAGGTGCAAACAATGCTGTGGTTTAAGAAAACATGATGAATTTGCTATAGGCTTTTTTCAAAGGACCTTCTTTAAGAAGAAATTTAAGAAGATATTGGTGAATGAGGCTCAGTTTCTGTTAGATTATTAACCATTTAGATATATTAAAATGGATGTCAGCAAATACACTAACCCTGAAAAAGTCTAGCATATTTTGCTACCCCTGGTTTAGAATAAGGTCTCTGGGCCCGACCAGTATATTGAGAATGGTGACAAGTGGTTTTATAACGTTTTATAATATTTGTTATTTTGACTTTTGTACTCTTTGCAGCAGAGCAAAACTTCAGATGATTGTAAAACCATGAAGCCCGGTAGACCTTGAATAACAATACAGCCTTAACTGGTGAATTTGAACATTTGAATATTCTGAATGTTATTGAATCTCAATCTCAAGTACAGTACTTTTACCCCCTGTTTAACACCATTTGGTAAGGGGAGGAAGTTGTTTACACTTCACTGGCCTAATACTATTCTAGCTGGCATTAACTTGAAGTTAGTGTTTATTGTTTTACTGTTATTTTTGTGCTACCTGTGGTAAGGGAAGCAAGCTACTTAGAAATAAGTAGTTGTTAGTGTAAATGACTGCAATGTAACCTAACAAATAAATCATTATAACTTAGCTGCCATGCATTAGCTAGTTATGCTGCATTATTTTAGTGGAGTGGAGAAGAGTGTTTTTTTTTTCTGCGTCAGAAAATCGTTTAGGCATATACAGACTTCAGTTTCACAAATGTTGAACTCTTTAGATTATGTGTCTCCATCTAAACTGAAGTGGCTGCAGTTGTGTTTTGCGTGTTTAAAATGGGCTAATATCCTACAGCGTATTGATGATGAGAATATACTAATGAGGAATATACCAGTGTTTAAAGTGACCAGCAGCTTTGTGTCCAACAGCCACAGAGTCAGTAACACTTCTCTGTGTCCTCATTCACTGCCAGCTAAAGTCGTTTGTTAAACAGTGTTGCAGTATACACTCTGCTTACATCACATAGTATGAGCTGGTATCAGATGTATCACTGAATTTTTGAGTGAGTACTAGTAAATGAGCACGGTACTGGTATTGATGTATCCCTACTTTATTGATTAACTAAAACTACTGAAGTATTAAATCAACACAAACATATACATTTGAAATGAGATATGAGATATTATTGGTTTTCAGACTTTTTAGACCCCTAAAATC
This sequence comes from Semaprochilodus insignis, assembly GCA_034552555.1. NCBI lineage: Eukaryota > Metazoa > Chordata > Actinopteri > Characiformes > Prochilodontidae > Semaprochilodus > Semaprochilodus insignis. The sequence continues at coordinate 11,242,192 of CM067477.1, read as the reverse complement.
AGATTTATATTGGCTACAAAGTGTTCATATTGCTCAGATCCGTAATTAGGATTTAATTGTTTATTGCCTTAAATTTGACTCAGTGAAACAGATTATTTTTATTGTTTAGATTATTATTATGATTTTTTTAATTCAGGGTTAATGTGAACTGTACTTGCTGTATGTATGTCATTATAACTGGAACAATCCTTCGATACCCACACCCAAACATACCAGTTTATGTGGTTGGAAAACACCTAAATCTTCTTTTAAGAACAGTGAAGATTCTTTTCTAAGTGTTTGTGTATGTTTTTGTAAGTTTGTGTTAGTTCACTGACCAGTAGCGTTTATATGGTACAGGTTCGTGGGTGCGAATGCTAGCCATATGTGATTGGATGAGAAAAAGAAACAGACAGCTCATCTTTCTTTCTTTGTTTTTTTTTCCTCTCTCTCTTTCCCCCCTCTTCTCTTTGATTTATATCTCTCTCCTTAAACTCTGCCATGATGTTGAACCTGACCCGAGCCTGAGGAGAGTTTAGTGTGCGTGTGTGTGTTTATATAAAATGAGTGTGAGAGATTATAGAAGAGGGTCTGAAGCTTAGTCTCTCTTTTACTCTCAGAAATACTGTACACAGACACAGACACACACACACACACGAAAGCATGCACATGTGGACACATGTGATTGGTTAAAGAGCATGAAGCATACAGTATGGTGGTTAACACTGTTTTTTTATGATGTAGCAGTTGATTAATATTAATTACAAATACTGCATTTGAGTCACAAACTTCAGCACACACACACACACACACACACACACACACAACTAAACATTTATGAACTGTGCCAATTTATAAATGACAATAAATTTTTGTTAAATTTCGTCATCTGCCAGTGCTAAATTGTGTTACTGGAATAAGAATTTGTTATTTTTATATAGCACTGGTGTTACACACAAAAGAAATCCTTACTTCATTTTGATAGTCACTATCGATTATAGTAGTGACCATGTAATTAATTGCTGTAAGCACTTTTAAGGTCAAGCAATAATAACTGACATCTAATTGAACACTAACAAACCATTAGCAGCCTTTCAGAGATTCCAAAATACCTTAATAGAAAACATGAAATAAGCCAGTAAGCCTTTAAAGAATCTTTAAAGACCCTTGTGGCTGTTCCACAGACAGAATCCAGATTAATTTAAATTTCTTTAAAATATTTTGCTCCTTGTTATTGAATTAACAAGCACACTGTCTCCACAGGTCGTGAGAAGATAAACAGACAATACAGCTGCACAAAGCATATGTTTATGTGCACTTCTGAACGTCTATTTCTTACTGCAAGATAAACCTGCAACATTAACTGCTAACTAATCACTGCCAATTTTTTGGAACGTTCAGTTTAACCAATATATTCCTTTATAAAAGGTTATATGACAACCCTAATAATCATTCAATAGTTTTTCTTTAAACGTTAAGTCCCCAGTGTGAGTGTGAGCAGTGTCTGGTATTGCGGGTATTCCTGGTGTTGAAATGGGGCCATTTTTACTTTAAATCTGTTTGTATATGGCTGGGCGATATGAACCAAAACCATATCTGTTTTTAGACTAAATGATGATACATGATATATGTCTTAGTATTTAAAGGCAGTTAAAGGCAGTTAAAAGTCAAAACCACTTGAGATCTCACAAGCAATTAAAAAAAACAACAAAAAAAAAAACCAAATAATCCTCTGATAATAGTTAACCTTTAACCTTCTCCATATAAAATAATGATCTAAAAAAAAAAAATGCACTCCACCATTCTCACTACACACCACCACTCATCCCTTCTTATTATGTTACTGTGTTTATGTTGATAAAAACTCATGAGATAAAAATATTACAGTAATGCTGGTGAATAATGAGGAGACAGAGTTGAATGTGTGGCTGTTGTTAGGAGGAATAGAGTAGCTAAGAGGGCGGCTAAATTATTACAGAAATAGAAGGTAAAACTTAAAAGCGGCGATGCTGATAAGCAGCAGGGTGCACAGTCACAATATTCTTATCTTAATCTCCAGTTTATTGTACGTCTGTTTGGTTTTGACCTCTTACATCAGTAATGCTTGCTCTAACTTGAATTTTTACATCTTGATTATGTGTTTGCATTTTAGCTGTGCTCATATGGTTGGTTGCTTGGTAACAGACATAACAGTCGATTGTCAGTCAAGTAATTTGAGCTTAACGGAAGATAAGATGCTGTAAGATAAGATAAAATTTCTAATGGAAGATACAGTTTGTTTCTATAATTCAAATTTGTGAAAAATCTTTGTATAGCTTAGAATTAAAGATAGATGATTGCTTAGATTAAAATTAGAAGTTTCTATACAGGTTTTAATTATAGAAGTTTCTTTAATATGACCCCAGATCGTTTTTTGCAGTGTGGAGAGGTGCTGTGTCTCCCTCCGGGTGAACTTGTAAGTATATAAGGGAGGGATTGGGTTTGTGGGAATACCTGGGTGGGTGGAAGGTTGAAGGTTGCACAAAAAGTATCAGAAAGGAGAAATACGCTTGCGGGACATTATGGAGAAGCGGGTACTTTAACGCAAGGTCAAACTATATTGTTCTAAACAGTATTGTCTCACAAAAGCCATGGGATAGCAGTATGTAAATTCATTATGAAGCGGTGTTACCTCAGAGAATAGCTTGGAAATGGCCAAACCTGTTTAAGTTGTGAGACAGTATATTGTGAGTGAGGTTAAACACTGACCAGCATACTTATGGCAAGGCAACGTGAATTATTGGAATTTGAATGAGCCATGGAAGTCGAATAACTCAAGTGGGCTCATGTTGGGTGGCCATAAAATTCTAACTTTCCAGAATGCATTCTTAAACCAATTATAGACAACGATGGCATGGTGCATTATCCTCATGGAATATCCCATCATTGTGGGGGTACATGAAGTCCTTGAAGAGCTGCGAATGGTCACCAAGCAGTGAAACGTAGCAGGCACTGGTCAGTGACGTGTTTAGGCGGACCAGTGGACCCAAGTCATGCCATGAGAACACACCCCATGCCACCACCACCAGCCTGCTTGACAGCTGTGGTCCCTGGCTTCATGGGTTCTATGCCACATACAATTGCTACCATGACTCATTGGACCACGCCATGTGTTGGCAGTTTTCTAGGGTCCAGTTACCAACCTCACAAGTCCAGTAGAGAATATGTTTGAGCCAGAAAATGTACAGTTCTATGATTGTTTGCCAGTTTTTGCACATGTTTTGTCTTTTCACATTGTGTGGGAGTGTGTCTGTATCTGTGTGGGTGTGAGTGTGTGTTTCCCTGCTCACTGTCTGCATTAGGCTCAGAGATAACCCTCAACACTATGGAGAATCCACATGTGTGACAGTGATAACAGAATCACTGGGAGAACGTGTATGTGTGTGTCTGTGTGCGTATGTGCATGTGTATGTGTTGAACTGCACAGATACAGTGCGATGGCCAGCCAATCCCATGTGGATATGCTGGCAGATGATCAGTAAAAGCTGCCAGCGGAACTAAGAGACTCACATGTTTCAGTTAGAAACGCTCCAAAATGATCCTACCATCATTCATTCACANAACCTTACTCTGACCTTAACATGTAATTATTTATATTGTGGGGACCCCAAAACATAAATATATTAACATACAACACACACACACACACACACACACACACACACACACACACACACACACATACAACACACACACACACAGAGCAACTTTATAATCGGACTGGACGATATATTGACTTTTTAAGGTGTATCGATATATTTTTATACAGGATAGTTGATGAAGCAATACCGTTTATATCGATATAGTTTGACATTGCCTTGGAACACAGGACTTGTTTCTTCTGTAAAACAGGACATTTCTCCTTTGATTTTCTCAGCACAAACCCCACCCCTCCTTGCCCTCTGTGCACAAACCCAGCCCCCATTCTATGTTCTTCTCCACTGTACAGGGAGACATACTGTCGAAGATTCATTTTAAGATTTTTCTCTGTTCTTGTTAAAGAAGCAAATTTGACCTTCCATCATTTTATCTCCAGTTAAGAAATCACAATTTCAAAATGTGAAACACGTCTGCCGTTACCAGTGTAAAAAGGTTAAAACAAAACTAAAGTGCTTTTAACTGTAGATTAAGAATAATGGGACCGCACACCCTGCTGTGTAACAGAGCTCCCTGTGTCGTAGTTTCTGTTTCTATTTCTAAAGATTCAGTCACTGTGTTAGCCACGCTAACATTATTCCTGCTAATAAACACATATTCACATATTCAGTCACATGTTCAGCTCCATTTCCTGATTATGAACCATCGTCGCTGTAATATTTTTACTGATCTGGTATGGTGGGCTATCACATCACTAAAAATATATTGACAAAGAGGCTTTAAAAAGCTGCTAAAACCACTGACCCAACATACCAGTTGTTCAGTTGCAACTACTTATATATACTTATATAATTGTTCATTTACCTGTTGAAGGAAACCCTGTCATTCTATTTTATTTTGTCCACAGTCTGTTTTAATAAAAGTACTTCTGACATCTCACATGCAACTTGTGAGCTGAGATATACATAAAAACGCATATAAATTTCTGACCAACCACAGATTAAGATCAAAATGGATCTAGTCAGTCTGAAGGGTATAGGGTCCTGTTCACCTTAAACAATACAGCAATCATGTGCAGGCATCCGAACGTAACTGCAGCAGCATTTATGGTGAAACATAGTATTTGAATAAAATGCTGACCTCGTCTTTATCAGTTCGAAATGTAGCAGTTTACTGATGTTGCAAAAAAAGCCTGACTTAACAGAACACAGAGGCCGCAGATTTAAACTCATTTGTTGGTTAGCGCTAGTAGCCGACTAGCTGCAGCTGCAGCTCTCTCTTTGCTTCTATGTTGTTAGCCTTGTTAGCCTCGGATGTGATTCTACTACAGAAAGTGTTGTTGAGATTAATGAGGAGTCATAGACTCATCATCATAAAAAGCTGAACCCAGAGAGGAGTTTCAAATTGCAGTCTTATTCAGTGGGAAGATAAATTTAGACTGGTATGGGAAATATTCATTTAGCTTCATTTACAAAAGTAGTGTCGCTAAGTATGGCGTCCAGGCACCATGCTTGCTACTGCAACATGCCAGACGTCTCGGCATGGAGTTGTAGAGGTTCCTAATGGTGTCCTGTGATAATGTATCCCATGTAGCTTGATTATGTTCACACAGTTCCTGCAGAGTTTGCAGTAGGATTGGAGGTGGAGTGACACCAGGCCTTCTGGATATTGCATGAAAACAAACCATTTATCTTGGCGTTGACCACAGTGTCTCCACACACTGATTTGTTAGTCGTCTCCACCAAGACAGCATATACACCAATTAGCAATAACATTAAAACCACCTCCTATAGTAGCTCCAGGTACCATATAGATGCACTTTGTTACAGAGTGTAGTCCATCTGTTACTCTGAATACTTTTTATCCCCCTTTCACCCTGTTCCTCAATGATCAGGAACTCCACAGCACCACCACAGAGCAGGTATTATTTTGGTGGTGGATGGTTCTCAGCACTACTGTGGCACTGACGTGATGGTGGTGTGTTAGTGTGTGTTGGGCTACTATGACTGGATCAGAGACAGCAGTGCTGCTGGAGTTTATAAACACCTCCGTGTCTCTGCTGGACTGAGAATAGTCCACCAACCAAAACTATCCAGCTAACAGCCTCCTATGAGGAGCGTCTTGTGGCCACTGATAAAGGACTAGAGGGTGAATAAAACAATCTGTGCAGCAATAGGTGAGGTGTCATCTCTGACCTTACATCTACAAAGTGGGCCAACAAAGTTGGGAGTGTCAGATGGAGTGGACAGTGAGTGGACACAGTGTACATAAACTCCAGCAGCCACCACCCGCCACCCAAATAATACCTACTCTGTGGGGGTCCTGACCACTGAAGAAGAGGGTGAAAGGGGGCTGTCAGTCTGTAATTATAGAACTACAAACTTCACCTATTTGGTAAATGGAGCTGATAAAATGGATAATGAGTGTGGAAACAAGGAGATACTTTTAATGTTATGGCTGATCAGTGTGTGTGTGTGTGTGTGTGTGTGTGTGTGTGTGTGTGTGTGTTCTGACACAATGGTCATTTTTAACCTTCTGCCTTAGCATATTCACTGTGTGGGAATTCACTCTGTGACCCTTTTTAATCACAAATCACAACCACTTCCCCAATACGGGTGGAGACACAAAGGCCAAACAGAGGGAAAACATCTTACCAAAGTCTTTATATGGCAACTTTACTCTGTGGTCATAAATATATTAGTGATGTATACATTTTAATATGGTTAAACTGTCTTTGTAGAGAGACCATACTGTCTTACCATATATTTGCACAACGTGGTTAGCAGAGCTGCTCAGTACTGTTCAGAAAACCCACTATTCTCCAGCCATACTCCAGGATAACTAATATAGCTAGGTAGCTTAACCAGCTAATGCACATCATTTAACTGTTATGGTACGTTGCGCTTATTCATACTAGCAACTACTTTGTTCGTGTTAGTTCATCATAGTATTAAACTCGGTAACAGCAAATTGTCTGTTGAATGACCATAGGGTGCAGGGGAAATTATAATTATATATTAGATCAGGGACAGATATATTGTGATTGTAATGTGATTATTGTAGTATTTGAAAAGAAACAATAATGAACCCACAGTGTGATATGGATAAAGAATGACCTGTATTATTTTTCACCAGCATTATTCATTTTTAAATCTTGTGAATTCTTTGCATCAAGCAAACACACACTGAGCATCTTTAATCGGTCACACAATCAAACATTCAGTGATTTAATATACACTCATTTAGATATTACAAACTTCTTCGATATCAGTATTGTCAAGGCTGATGAAGCTGGTAAGAAGCTGGTGAATATGAAGCCAGCAGCAGCTTACCTCAAATAATACTTTAATGTGCCTTAATAAATGCACCTCTAATCAAGAAATAGCTTAATTTTTTGCTTAGAGTTGTTTAATGATTCGCTAGTGAGTGACAGAGCAGAGCAGTTACTGGACTGTTGAATGTGGCTAATGCTACAAACTTCTATACTTCACCTACTACATGGATGAGTGCACTTCTAATGGTATATGCACCATTTTTAGCAAACTGTGTAGTGTGCTAGTATGCGGTTTGATACATGACAGTAATGACACAGCAGAAAATCTCAGCTGTTTTTAACTTTGATTTATTATCACTACTGAAACATATCAAATAAAATAAATCATTTTAATTAGTAAATGTATAGTTTAATACACATTAAAGATAATTTTTAAAGCTTTATACTGAATGTTAAAAAAGTACATTTTGCCGCTGGAATGGTTAAGGCTTTATCTCATAAAAAATGCCACTGTGCCCCAGAGTTGCCTCCCAAAATGGCGGTAGTGCAATTAGGTGATGTCAATGTAACATCAACAACATATATATACCTGTTATTGCACATTTGCCTTGTTCCATCCATTCATCACATTTATACAACTTTAAATTTAACTTACATACATACATTTCAGTATGTGAATGCAAGTGGGAACTCCTAGATACATGTTAAAAACTGTACAAATTTGTTCTATGTAGAACGTAGAACTGTAACCGTATCCCGAATAAAATTATTATAGTAAGCATTTGAGCAATCATGCAGTAAAAATGGTCGTTTGAATGTTTCAGATGTGTTCTGATTGGTTCTTGAATGTGTGCTGCCCAGCTCTATTGAACGGCCTATTTAGCCAAAGCAAAATTTTTGAATCTTTTTAAGTAGCAGTCTGCAGCTGTCTGTACTTTTAACAACTGAAAAACGTAATGAAAATGACCAGCAATTGTGTATCCTTTTTCATAGTTATGGTTTTTCAAATAATTTACCATGTACCCACTGTAGCACAAATGTTTCAAACACATTCAAATAACTAAAGAAGTGGTGTAGTTCCGCACCCATACACAGAAACCTCACTCTTTTTAAATAAATAGAATGTTTCTAGCAGGTTTAAAGCTGCATGCATGAGTCACATTTGTTTGGCTAGTGTGGGTGAAATGATAAGACTGAGGGCATTGCTTTTTACCGGCTGCATTGTTCAGCCTCAACATGTTCTGACTTTTCCTCTCACTGTGGGATTGAAGCTAGGCTGAAAAATGCTAAATATCAGGTCAGATTGTCAGTCAGGATGGTTATCGGTCAGCCTCTGTGTGTGTGTGTGATTGTGTGTGTGTGTGTGTGAGAGAGAGAGAGAGAGAGAGAGAGAGAGAGAGAGAGAATAGGCAGTGGCTGAAAAATGAGGCTCCCCATGTACTGATGTTCCGCCTGTGTTACTTTGACCAGTACTTCACCTCAGACCCTCTCTCTCTCTCTCTTTCTTTTTTTCTCTCTCTCTCTCTCTCTCTCTCTCTCGGTACACATCTGTGAGTGCCAAGTTTGAGTAAGTAGGGCATTGATGGGGCATGACTGGGTCAGACTGCCAAACATCCTTTCTTTTCTTTCTCTTTCTCTCTCTCTGTCTCCCTCTGCCTCTGCTTCTATCTCGCTCTCTCTCTCTGTATCTCATGGTATGGAGTGAGAAAGAAAGAATAATACAGAGGTCAAGGCAGCTGATGTAGCGCGTGAAAACAACAAACCTATACATTATGCAAACAAGCACAAGTGAGAAAAGATAGAGAGAGCAAGAGAAATGAACTGATGAAAGTGTGAGAAAGAGGGAGCTCACAAAAGGATATTTAAACTGAAAGAACAAAACGTAACTAAGAAGAGCACACACTACCCTTGCACACACACACCGATATGATCTTCCGTCTCGTCTTTTGTGGATCTGGGGGGAGTACTTCCTTGTGTTTGTGACTGAAACAGGAAATTCATTTTTCATTGGTCTGACAGCATGTGGCACGCCTCCCTATTGTTAAAGAGACGAGAGAGACAGCAGGGTCAGTCACACACATCACAGGCAAGCAGGGAATTGTCAGCAAATACACTTAAAGGTACAGCATAGTGTTGTGATAGTCTTCAAACAAAAGATGACAAAAACAACAACAAAAAAGTTTGTTGTACATGTATACTGCTCATCAAATATTTGGGAGCTCTGTATATTTTTTTTTGTCAACATTAAATACATATTTACTCAGTATAACTAATTTACTAGTTATAACCTGTTTACATCATTTGCATATGTTATGCAGCACTCATGCAAGCTTTACGTGTCGTAGTCAAAATATATTTTTTAACTGATATTGGATATTTGTTGTACTTGAAGACAGACGTTTAGGTGACACTGGGCTACTGAGTTAAAATGTCTGTGTTTTATTATTTTTTTTCCTTTTTTCATTTTACTACATTTTGTAACAGTAATAAATATTATATTTTTCTATAATGCTAATGCAAGGTGGATGTAGTCCCAGTTTGTACATATTAAAAATGTGAAAAATTGCATAGAAAATATTGCAGTTTGGCGTTGACACTCAATTTTGGCGCTCTCCTACTGTAAAGAAGGTGTAAACAGCTGAATGGTTGCTGATGTGCTGATGAGGGCTGACCTCACAAGGGGATAAACCATGAGCTTTGACATTATTTACAAGTTAGCACACATTTTATTGTGTTTGTCAAAGGTACAATTATAAGGTGCAATTAATGCACTGAAAATTGTGACTCGTTGCTAATATCCGAAAATCTTCATGTACATACAGTGTCTGTAAATGCCCATAGGTAAAGTTATAAAATCTAGGAACTTGGAACGCCTGGAATAGCACTGCAGATATATACAGTATATATATGTATTTTCTGTAGGGTTACAAATGCAGCCAAATGAATGAATGAATAGCACTTTAGTTTAGTAGCTTAACATCACCTAAACATTCTGCTCTTCTGGAGTACTATAAAGTCATGTCAACAATGTAATTTCATAAAATATCAGTTTCAAACATCAGTCAAATGTAAACATATGTCCAGTGCGGAGAGTTTTATTTGAAGCAATTATTTGCCAATACCGACATCATTCTGATATTATCCCTACTGGTTAGTCTTTAATATGTTAAGTGACTGAAAACAGATAGAAAAAACATTTCTATTAAAACATTTAAAAATCTAAGTTTGTAGCAATATAGCTGATTTTCACAAAGCTACTGGTTATGATTTAGGCCTAAGTTGACTATTTCATATCTGTACATGGTAAATAGGGTCTACAATTATAGTTAATGGAAAAGTGTAGAAACTTGAATTTTGATCTAAACCTTACGTCAGAGTCATTAAGCTTAGGATCCTGTTTAACGGATGCTGTGTTTGTTTAAGACGGCAGGTCATTGCCATGATTAGGCCACACACTCACACACCCTCGTGCACACACACACAGCTCCCTCTGGCAGGGAAAAACAGAAAAGCTAAACGTTTCCTTAATAGGCCATAGTGTCTCTCTGTTTTTATTCACATCTGTATCTGTCTTGGATATCATTCTCTAGTATTAGTCTGAGTCATAATTTGTGTATTTGACTTCTACCTGTGAAAGAACGAGTGCAGAATTTATGCAGTTAATTAGAAGTAATGTTACTTGTATTGTTATTGACGATGTTTTTAAACAATAGCTTGTTCAAGTTGTAATTAAAACAACGAGTGTAACTAGTCTACTATGCTGAATGCAGTTGTTATTGCTTTAAATGTTAGTAGAATTACAGGTCAAACGAGTAATATGAAAGAAAGTTTAGAAGACTGTTCATTTCTGGAATAACAATATTCTTTGTGTTAAGTTCATTTCTGCAATTTTTCCCACAGAATTTACAATGATCATTTTTGGCTAATTTGCATTCTATTTGTATGCTGTTAATATTAGTGCTTCTTGATTGCTGGCCTTTCCATTACTATCAGTAAATATACCTACTTCCAGCACCTCACATTTATAAGCCAAGCTATATCCAGTAATGTGAAAGGAAGTATCCAAACAGTATCATTCAGAAATCGGCATCAATGTTAAGGTATGAGCGAGCCTTATCCTTGAATTTAGTGATTGTGTTACAATGCTAATGTAGCTGACAAGCAATAGATGCTTATGCTTAACTAGTTAGGATTTTGCAAACTTAACTAAACTAAATCTAAAGCATTGCACACTTGCCTCAAATCACATTGTTAAGTAGCCTTTAGGCTTGCTTATATGGTTTCTGACACTATATAATATACCGTTACTGTTAAAAATGAAAAATACATCACATGAACTTTACATTTTTGTACATTTTTGTAAATAACAGTGTATCGTGCAGTGTCAGTAGGAACATAAGCAAACAAGAAGCCAGCTCCAAGCACTGAACATGCCTTTATTCATTGACTGCATTTGCTAGAAGGGGAAAATTGCATAAATTTAATTTTTGGTCAGACTGCTCCTTGAAGCTGTGAAGCTGTATGTGGGTGCTGTAGGCAGTGTGTTCTGCTCCCTGTTCTGTGGCTGCTCTCTGGAAGCTCCACTCATTCATTTCCCTAACAAAGCAGCCAGGGCACCTGGCTCTTGCATCCAAACTTCATCCATCTCCCACAGCACAGGCCTATGCAGAAAAAAATCAAATTCTCATTTGCCTGCTGAGGGAGGGAGAGGGAGAGAGAGAAGAAACGAGTGAGCGACCAAAAGACAGAAGGAGAAGAGAGGAGGGGTACCTGGGAAGAGTGACCTCCAGTTGAACCTGCAGTCTCGCTCTGTTTAGTCATTCATCTACAGTGCAGACAGCAAGCAGGCCTGATTGGAAACCGCTGGGCTGACATTTTTCTAGTCCTGCAGATGGAAGCGTGTGTGCGCGCATGTGTATGGGTTTGTGTGTCTGATTTTCCCTGCCCATCGCGGGCGTGCGTCTCTTTATTCTTGGGCAGATGCTGGAAGGCCAGTGGAAGGCAGAAAGGGAGGGCATCTCAATTCAGATTCCAGAACCACACAGCATACCATACATAATATCCCATTATGCACCATTTAATGATGGCAGTCATTTAGTCTAATCTTATAAACAGACCAATCAAATTATACCATATCAGAAGAGTTGATGTAAAGCTGAAGACTGAATACCTGACCTTGACTTTCATTTCTTCTGATAGCACCCCGGATGCAAAATCCCGAATTAGATTGGGGAAAAAAAGAAATCATAAATGCAATCCCCACTTGATTTTGCATTGCAAGATTCATCACATTAACATTTAAAGTAGCAGAAAGTCAGTTATCACTTATAGCTTATGTAGTGTGTTAATTCTGCGGCCACTGATTTACTGGCTACAATAAAAGTTTTGGCATGGTCTAAAATTTTTGCCCAAGATCTCGTATTTATAACACACATCTAACAACAATGAATAAGGAAATCAAGGTAAAAACTTGATTACATAAGAATATTAGTTTACATTATTAAGTTATTATTCTGGCCTTGCCCTCAGTTCACCTATCGAGTGACCTGCTGTGTAACAGAAAAGCTAGTAGACAGTCCACTGACCTCATGTCCACTTTTGAAAATGAGCATTCCGTGTGACCATTTTCCCCAGCCAAGAACAGCATCAAATACATGTTTTTCTTTTTTTTTTCCTCCCCCAGACTACGCCTGTTGCCTTATCAGAGAAAGCCATTGTCTGTCTTATATCTTTATCACATAATCTGATGTGCACTTCAATGGAAATTTTACAGTCTGACACTGAGTTTGGTCAAGACTGCATTTGCAGCATCTTGTGCAGTGTGACGTGCAGTAAACATCTAAAACCACTGTATTCAGTGTAAAGCAGGCTTTACATTCATTTTGGAAATGCATGTACTAAGGAAAAATCATTTTAAAAGGAGAGAAAATCTTTAGTTTTTTTGACAAATAAAGCATTACCCTTTTAATAAATATAAATAAAGCAGTAACCTTTTAATATATACAAATAAACAATACATTGAGATGAAGTTGGTAACATGCTTCTTTCTAATTATGTTCTTCAGTCAAGATAAATCAACATTTTTAAGGCAAACAAATGCTCTAAGGCTGGCCTGAATAATTAGAATAATTATTGGGTTTGTTGGTATTCAGTTCTTTATTTAGCATTAAGAAGGTTTGTCTTTTTTAAAGCTAATGGTGAATTAAAACAGGACAGGTATTGCTGCTATATGGAAATTGTTAACTAATAAATCTATTAAAACTAGTTTAGCTTTCCAAGGAGGCCCTCCTCTTGTTCAGATCTGCATTTTGACTACATGGAGCATTGTCTGAAATGGAGTGCCTCGTCCCCTCAGTGCTAGCATCCCTGAAGTGCATCGGTTTTGAGCACCTGAGGAATGTGTTCTTGTTGTCATAAGAAAAGCTTACCTCTGTTTTTTAGGCACTCTTTGAAAACTCTGCTTGGCCTTCACATGTTCTGACAAACAGACCAATATAATTTTGGAAAGTGACATTTATAAATTCACATTAACACAAGTTAAATACATTCTACCTTTTCAAATGGCGTTGCTGTTTTGGAGATAAAAGATTTACTCCTGAGAGTGAATTTACATAACTTGTCTGTGCTGTTTTGCTCTGACATTTTTAAGCTTTTTTTTTAGCTATTATTCCTAGTATTTTATCTTGTTTTGAGTTGCTTTGATTAGTTACAGCTTGCATTCACTTTTGTGTGTAGTTTCCCTCATAAAATACTATTTGCAGATTTACGTCTCTTGCTTATTACTACCCACTGATCCTCTTGTATCAGTAATGGCACCCCTTGGCTTATGTTCCCCTCAGTCCATTCCGCTGCTGTAGATAGGATCTCTGCAAGTGTTATATCATAACATTGTAAGCTTGTAGGGCAAATTTCATATGAACACTCATTCTAGTGGTTGGAATGACCTTGTCATGTGGCATTTCAATTAATGGTTTAGTTTGTCTAGTCTTTAGCTGAGATTTTGGATTGCAAATGAGAGAGACCCATTTGTAATTATTGTCATTATTTACCTTGTCACTCAAAAGCGTCTTCTGCTTGTTTTGCAGCAGTGAAAGATAAATAATGGATTAGTAATATCAGGATTTGGATGGACAACAGATGTAAGTGCTTTATCATGAATTGAATAGGCCCGTCGGCGTGGCTTTATTCAAAATACCTGCTCAGTAGCAGACGGTCTTCATCACTGTATCATGCATTAACATGATCAGGGTTTTAGTGATACATTCATAAAATACGTCTTCATAGTTTAGTGCTCGGTAAAAGGTATTTTTCAAATTTATAATAATAGGTTTGTTAGGTTTATAATGAGTGGTCAATAGGTAATTGGATATATGCCCATACCCCTTGAAACTGGTATATTAGATTGAATTATTTAAAATAAAATAAACAAAGAACAAGTTTGTTTCAAGTTAGCTGCATTACCTGATCATTGATAGCACCAGGTTGTAACATCAGTGTAGGCTCATCAACAATGATATCTGAAAACTAGTGGTGCTTATTCCAGATCATTCATAATGCTCAAGCAAAGTTAATAACTTTGATTTAAATAAAGGTTTTAAGTTTTGCATGTGATCTGGTGTATTATCAAGTCAAGTCAAGTAGTTTTATTGTCAATAGTTCAATATGTACAAGACATACTTTATGCATATTTTCTATGCATAAAGCCTCTTACTAAGTTAGATATGTGTTAATTTATAGAGATTTAAAAGGAAACTGTATTGCAAGTAATATGTACACTGACATACCAAAAGTCATGGGATTATAGTATGAAGGTTGATTATGAAGTGGTGTTACCTCAGGAGACGGCTTGCATTATCCTGCTGGAATATCCCATCATTGAGGGGTCACCAGCCTGCACAGTGCCTTATTAACAACTGGGGTCACTGGCTTTATGGGGTCTGCGCCATACACAGACCCTACCATCAGCCTCAAAATTGGTACTCATCGGACCACGCCACATGTTGCTATTCCTCTGGGATCCAGTTAACATCACAAACCCAGGTGAGGCGCGGTGCCCGATGTCAGATGTCATGGTGTTACCAGAGACACTCTGGTGGGTCTTCAGCACCCATGGAAGCTAAAGAACACAGCACTGACCTGCAGGATATTTGTGTGGGGCCTCCTGAATTGAATGTGGATATGATTTCTGCCAGTATCACTTGTCTGTTTGCAAATACAATTCTAGCCAGACGGCGCTGGTCAATAGCATTATTCACCCATGGGCGGCCACTGATGCGGTCCAGTGTGGGTGGTAATGCTGTCTATGACATAATCCCAGTACACATGACTCTGTGAATGAAGGAATGTTGAATGCCTGCATAACTTCAAAAATGGAAAGTGGCACCCACTGTTATGCTTCAGTCAAAAATGTCCATACTGCTATCCCATGACTTTTGGTACGTTGTGTATATTGTGGAAGTACATTCTACTTTAAACAGTGCTTCTACGGTTATACCCAAGAATACAACATATGTAATCAATATTATTGTATCTAGATCCATCAGAGGCATGGGGAATTCTAAATGGAGCATGCTGAATTCAGTGTGTGCTTCAAATTGTTTCAAAACCTCTGCTTTGAACACAAGGGATCCAAAAGAAGCAAAATGTTGCAGAGTATGTCACTCGTTTCTATCTTCACTGCCAAAAATATTTGTGACAGAGAACTTTCCATGTGTAAACACAATATCAGTTCAAAGGTGACTTTCCCCTCTTATTCAAAACTGCAGCATTATTTAGTCCCTGATCATTCAGAGTGGTTTGAAGTGAAATGGTTCACTGTAAATAAATGTACAGATTCAGATTTCTTTACACTGGTGGTGATTGGAACCAGGGATCATGATTTCTACAATGCAAATATAGCAATTATATTTCCTATCCAAAACTACTAGAGCATATTAGTCTTAGGAGTTTTTATATGTAATGTTGATAATTGTGAAATAGAGGTAAATCATCCATCAGTGGATATTAAAAATGCATTTTATGCCAAAACGTATTGGGAAAAACAAAGTCTCAAGCATAGGATATGTGTCCATTTTATGTAATAACCTTCTGTGAAGAAGCTTCAATAGGAAAAAACATCTATGGTTCCTATTATGACTACTGTGAACATTACACAATAGTTCTCCCAGAACAGAACATCAAACCACTTTTATCATGAAATTAATGATTTAAAAAAACATTCTTGTCCAGACAAGGACAAGATTGTGCCCATTGTAAAATACTACATGTATGTAAACTATGGGGTTAGAATTAGTTCAGTTAGAAATGTGGAATGTAGTAGGTAGTTCTACAAAGCTTCTACAGTAGACCATTAAAATCAAACGTGCTCTTGCATCTTTCGAGCTAGAGAAGACAGATATTTAATATTGAGAATGAAGTTGGGGGGGGTTGTGGAGAGAGACAGAGGGGGTTGAAATGAGCAGTGAGGATGAGCTGGTGCATGGTGAAAAGGAAGAGGGGAAGGGCATATAGAAGGAGAGGTAGAGCGTAGGTGTGTGTAACAGTGTGCTGCCTGTGCCCGCGGGGCACTGAGTGAACTTTTGAACCCAGGTCACGGCAAGAGGAGTGGGCGTCGCACGACCAGACCCTACTCTCTCTCCATTCATTAGGGCCAGGGAGCGAGGGAACGAAGAGGGGGGTTTGCAAAGTAGAGATGGAGAAAGGGAGGAGAAGAAAAGGAGGGGGCATCATCAGAAAAAAAAGCACAAAGCCATTTACCACTCTCCATGTGCTCTGGCAAATGGATGGTACCTTCGAATTCTTATTGGAGCTATGCACGAATGCACCAGTTTGAATATTAATCTCCTCTCTCTCTCTTTCTCTCTTTCTCTCTCTCTCCCTCTCTCTCTCTCTCTTGCTCTCTCTCGGATAAAAAGATAAAACAAATTAAGGGTTGATTAAGAGTAGATGACAGAAAAAAACCTAATGTTCAGAAAGCTCCCTGAAAAAGAATGCAATGTTTTGTAATTGGCTTTTTTCCATTTGGATTATTTAGTTTTGGTCATCAAGTCTCTGAGTGATATCTAACGATTTCCTCTCAAGAATATAGAACCTTTGAGGACTTCTGAATGTTACATTGGAGGACTCACTGTGTTGGGTGCTTTCTCTTTTCTCATGCACATGCAGAATGACAGTGTAACACACACATACACAGGCACATGGCACAAGCTGTAATCAAACATTCTAATTAATTCCTAATTATTCATGATGTTATATGCAAATATGCAAAAGTCCATTATCCTACTGGGAGATTCTTAAAATATTAAAATGTTGAATGCTTAGCTACCCCACATAAAAAAATAATCATAAAGAACAGCACTCTCAAATTCTTTTTCAAGGTTTCTTTTATGCCCAATTGATATTTTTCACACAAAGGCATCACAGCCTCTTTGCTTTCCTTTCCCCTCTCGATGGTGCCAAACAGCTGGCCGGTTGAAAGTGACCTAATGAAGCACACAGCTGCTTGGCCGCGATGGAGCGAAACATTTGCTAGTCGACCTCTCAGACTTTCATTTCCTCTGGCAGCGTGAAAGGCCTGCAGCGTGTTACTGAGGCTGTGCACATAGCTTCTGCGTTTTAAACCTTTTGCAGGGCTTTTTCCTATGTGCTGTAGAAGAGTAACCTGACTGGAGCAGTTTTAAAGTATTATTGTAGAAATAAGCATTATTGTAGAATTTTACCTGGTTTATTTCCACAAAGGTTACTCCGTGCTGTTACAGCTAAGCAATATATTGTTTAATGGTTATCACTGTACTGACTTGGCAGGAATATGTACTTGAGCCTGGCAAACAAATAATTAATACTTTTATTGAGTAGCAAACTTCCTGACCAGCCTTTCCAGATTAGCTGCTGTTGGTGTTTTGTTAAATCAGAACAGTCACATTATCCACCAAATAATTGTGGTCACAATAATGCAGGCTGGTCTGTAGAGAAGTATTGGGGCGTTTTACAGCCTGGACCTGTATTACAGAAAGTTAAGATCTGACAAGGTCAACATGAGATTTTTCAGAAATTCATATTACAGAATTAATTCCTATCTGAATTTAGGAAACATATCTGTATCTAAAAGCATTCTTATCTCAGGTTAGGAAATGTTAAACTACTCAATATAACCAACTTGCGCCTGTTACTAAGCAGCTGGTCATATGTGTAAAAGAAAAGAATGTAAGTTAGTTAACTATTAGTTAGTTAGTTAGTTAGCTATTGGTTTCGAGAATGCCAAAACAAAACTAAAGTGTAATTTACTGGAAGCTGTCAAACAGTATTAAAATTTAATACAAAGTGATTGTTGTAAGGGCCTCCCATGCTGTTTCATACAAGGTCTTTACTCCCCAGTTTCAGTTTCCATTTACCAAATCTTTAGCTGCCATATAAACTATGCAAATGTTATTGCTTCTAATAAATATGCGGTCAGCTGTCTCCTCATTACGCACCATCACTAGTATGTTATTACACATTTTTAATAACACCACCGTTATTACAAGTTTTCACTAACATTGACATTAAGATATTGATTAAGAAATGGTGGAGCACATGGCTCCAGTGTCTGAGATCTTTTTGAACTACAGATTTAGGGAAAACAACATCACTTTTAAATGTGAAATGACCGTTTTGGCAGTATGAATGTGTGTACCATCATTATGCCATTTACAAGAAACATATGCTGCCTGTCATATCTGCCTAAAGCCAACATCATTGTATTTTTGATAGAATGGTGATCAATAGAAATGCAAAATGAAAGCAGAATTTAGGTCACTGCTGGAGTTAGGACAGTTGTTTTTGTCTAGTTGGGATGTTTCTGTAACACTTATCTTTTCTCCTGAACTTGGGATAAGATTCTAAAGATAGGAACTGTTGTTCTTTCTTCGCAGATCTTAACAATATGCTTCTTATGGAAACTCATATTGTGATTAAAAATATATTGTGCACTTAACAAGTTAGTTAGCAGTCAGTTAGCTAGTTTGAACCCATGAAATATTTTATTTTGTATTGCACTTCTGATAGAATCGGGACTTGTTCCCTGTTAAAGCAAGACTTGAAATGGAGATAAATAGCAAATGTCCTGTAAATCTGGGCATGAAGATGGAGATATTAGTCCAGTCTTTAAATCCCGTTTGACTGAGGAGCAATAATACATTGTTCCCTGTCTTTCTGTCTCTCACAGATGATAAACACGTATGGGAGGGAAAAAAGAAAAAAAAAAATCAGAGAACCACTGTGCTTGTAGGAAAAACACATTTTCTGCCAATCATAGATATTAAATGTAATTAATAAAATCAGCAAATGTATAAATTGCTGATTTTCATACTTTCTTAATGGAGCATGTTGTTTGTGCTCTGTAGTGTCCTACATGTCTTTCCAACAGTAGGCTACAATGTCTGAAAAATGAGCAAACCACACATTTATCAAGCAGAAGCACAAATAAGACTTTATAAGGCTAGATTTACTGATTAATAGATTCAACAATAAAAAACAGCACCTCAGTTCCCCGCGGGAGCTGCTAAGTGTCGTAACACAACATATTTTAACAGACTTTACGTCTTTTTTTCCCCTGTAGACTCGCTGCACTCCAACTAATGGCTTTCTCGCGCAAGCCAGCAGCTCCAGTTACAAATGCGTGCTCTGGATGCCGTCCAATTGAAGGCAAACAAATAAGTGGAGAAGAAGCCGAGGGTCGAGTGCATGCGCCACTGGACACACATTAGGCCTTCACATGGAGGCCACCGTAGTAGTAGTAATGTTTGTATTCCTCTTCCATATTCCTTTTTTTTTTAAATCAGTAACAGACAGAGCAAGTTGGCCTAATTGTGTGTTAGAGTGGACCTCCGTTGGCCAGTGAATGTGCATCTGTGTCAGCAGAGGCAAGATTGAATGCACCCCCCCACCTCCCGAGTAAAATAACCACACTGAAGGCTGCCAATATTTACACTCGTTTTGCATTTGTCGCAGACAGGCCGTTGCAGAAACAAGCAGCCGAACCCATTTAAAATAATCAAGAAGCCGAACGCTCATCAGCTAACATCCCAAAACGAGCCATATGATTACAGTTACACCTGTTAATGGGGCCAAGTGTGATGTAAGTAGATGAGACTGCTAAAGAAGAATAATAAAAAGCCATGTTAATGTTGAACTTCCATGCTTACAAAAATGGCTAACCCGCTGGAAGACAAGGAGCTCAAATAAGACTTTATACTGATAAATAGATCAGACAATGAAAAAAAAAAAAAAAATATATATATATATATATATATAAAAAAAGCTTCCCCAAGTGTCATAACGAAGCATGTTTTTTTCCCCTGTAGACTCACTGCACTCCACCTTAAAATACTGAATGCTCATTTTTATGAGTGTATTTTATTAGAAATCAGTTGATCTATGGGTAAATTATTAATATGGAAATGATAAAAAATAAACAAAATATTAGATGTAATTGGGTAAGGGTAAATATATAAAAATATAAAATAAAAAGAGGTTATAAGATGTTAATGGCATAAGATGCATATAAACAGCAATATCAGTTAGACTCTGCTTTGTAGCGTAAGAAAGGCTTGTAGGATAATATAAGATGGGGGTAATTATCATGCAAAGTGCCAGTAAATCACTGCTAATTCATTGAGAAGGTAAAAATTTTAATTGTTTTATATCTCAATCGGCCAATAGTTTAATCATACGTAATTATGAAAGCCCTAGTGCTGTTAGTTTATTGAGATTAGTCAGGGTGTTCAAAATCAGTTGAGGTGAAGGAGAAAAATTCAAGGTTGACTCTGATGAGGAGGAAAGAAATACTTTTTTCCAAAGAAGTATTTAATTATAGAAAAAAGAAAATAAATGGGTCAATTTAGAGTGTGGGCACTTGCCTGATAAAGAAAAACATCAGTTCAGAACCACAGGACAAAATGAAGAAAACTGAAACTACGTTTACATAATGAGAATTGAGGCTGTGAAAGGTGAAGAACATTTGAGCCAATATCCTCTTAATTTTAAGCCCATGAAATCGCTTGTGTTCATAACTCAAACCTGACTGTGGACTGAAACTTCTAGCATGTCAGTTTTCCAGTCATAACAGCCAGTGCTAAGAGAAAGCTGTTTCTGTTCAGACAACCATTTCCTCACACACATAATCTAAAGGGTTGTGGAGTGTGAAAGAAAAAGTGAGCGCTATATTAAGTTTCTGTGTGTATATGCATATATATGTAATTGGCATCAATTGGAATTGCTGTAAGAGTATTTTCTTTGCAGTAGCCTATGTGAAATACATTGTGCTAATTCCTTTGCTTTAGCTTCATCACAGTGGCCGAATAACACGCGCACACACACAAAGTTAGGGTGGTCTCAGCCCACATTGCCTCATACTCCCTCATCACCTCAGAAACAGCACTCTAATGTCCATTAACCCAATCCCTGCATAATGATGGAGAGAAGACACATGTTTCTTTCCCTCTTTCTCTTTCTTGCTCTCCTGGTCATTCTCTTTTGTCTTTCATTTTATATCGTGTTTAAAAAAGTTATCCATCGTGATATTCCAGTATGCTAGCTGTTACCAAAGCTGCTAAAGGTTTTCTGCAGTAAAGAGGAAGAAACGTACCCCCTCCTTGGGCTCTTTTAGCTGTTTTTCAATGAAGAATAAGCAAGTGACAAGTGGGATGTGTTGCCTTTGATATACAAAGTAATAGAAAGGCACCATGGAGTTAGTAAGAACGGGGTGAGCTTGTCTTGTTTCCATGGCGGTAGCAGGTACCACTGCTAAAATAATTGAAACCTGACAGTGCTTCTAATAGCATTTATATATGCTACACACACAGACACATACACATATATATATATTCACAGTAAATTATTTCACATTCAATATATTTTTAAAATAACTTTTGTATTTAGGAAATTTGATTTGCTTTAATCCTATATTATTATATCTATATTTTATTCTGTTTCATTTTGCCATTGTTTGATTTTGTCCATTTTACACAAACTTACAAAATACATTTTTTGTTGTCATGTTTATATGGTTTGTTGATTTTTTTATTAGCTGAGTTTAACATATTGTTACATATTAAGTGTGTAACATATTAAGTGTGCCATTACTTTTGCACAACCCACATTTTGAATAGCCTGTTCTCTGTAAATATGTGGAAACTTAGTTTTGCTTGGAGCATTTGACCTGGGTGTCCAAACTTTTGCATATGCCTGTAAGTGTTGTGCCAATAATTTATTTTAACAGTTTAAAGGACATTTATTTGTCTCCAAAATGATTATGCCTTTTACATACATGTTAGCTAGAGTGCACTTACAGAAATGGGAAAGTTTTGTTCATCACCATTTCAAAAGCTTCTTTCAGTCAGGTATGAATATCAGGTGTTCCATGCTGTCTTTTGGACTGCAAGCTGTTTTTTGGCCGTCACTGTGTCATTAGGTTTATTTATATTTAATCAAGGAAATATAGGGGATGGAATGACATCACTGCTGCACGTCTGACATTTTATAGTTTAGTTTGGAGCTTGCTCATTTTCCTTCCATTCTCACACACAGAGTGAAAGAGGACAGAGAATGCATCGGTGGAAATGAAGGAAAGAGAGAGCTAGCAGGGAGAGAAGTAGAGCTGTAGGAATTTTCTTCACATGGGTCTGTTGCTGGGCCTCCACTTCGGGTGACCTTTGTGGTTGTCATGGCAGCAAGGTCAGCCATGCAGACAGGTCACACCAGCAAAGGGTCAGACAGGTCGGGTCAAGACCCCGGTCAAAAGTTCAGCTGAAGGGTCAGTCCTATATACACGCAGTCCCTAAAGCTCTGTACTGTTAAATGCAAAAATAAGACTAATTCGGCTAAAATGCATTACAGACTTTTTAGTGCAGTATTGTAGACTGCCAGGTATATGGTGCATTTGAGCAAATAAGACACTTTAAAACCATTAAAAGAATCTTTTCAATATTGTGATCTAAATATGTTTATTGTGCAAAAGCAGGAAGTATTATACCCATTTAGACATTTGAAGTTAGATTCAGTTTACTGAAGTTTTAAAAGGCTGAAGAAAAGTGGTCCATGTATAATAACTTTTCTACAAGAGGAATAATAAAATTAAATATAATTTTAGCATGAATATTAAATTATGCTTTCCAAAATATTATCATTGGAAATGATAATCATAATTTGAAATTGCTTTTATATAACCCATTTCCCTTTGCCACATTCATATTCACTGTCATTTTTTTATATTCCAGTACTTAACTTAAATAATTTTATGTATTACTTGCAAAAGCACAACAACATGATATTGATATTAAGTACACTTTAAATATTACAGACATTAACAGATGATGTTTGTGTATGATAAAGAATTCAGAAAGCACTAAAGCGAGAATGCACTGAGAATCTTTAGTATTTATTCCTAAATTTATATTCTTTAAAAATGAAAATAGAATGTAAAGCTTGTTTAAACCTCAAATTTAAAAAGGCACACATGAATAAGATGAGTATGAATTAAATAACAATGTTTTGTATCATGAACAAAAACAGCATAATATATTGGTATTTTGAATAGGATGTTTCTAATTTTCACTGGGCCATTCCATATTATTATTATTATTATTATTATTATTATTATTATTATTATTATTATTATTATAGTTATACAATGATTCCTTCAGCTGTACAACGGAGCTTGTTTACCAGATTCTACAGCTGTTCTACATTCTGGTGTGCTTAAAGTAGATAAGCTGAAATGATAAATCTGCTTCTATGTTAGCAGTATAAATTGTTTCGAGGAATTATGAATGTGAGCCAGTAATTCATGATTTAGAAACTGTCTGAACAGTTTTGGTATTGTGCATATATATTAATAATCATGGGCATTTTTCAATCCAAATTTAGAATCAGTCTAAACATCTAACATGACTTTTCAACTGATGTACTGAGACCTGTAGATACTCACAGGAAGATTTTTATTATGCTCTTTGTAAAAGTTTTTATTGAAGCTTTTATAGATCATGTCATGGGCATTATAAATTTGCTGACATCTACCATCTGGAAAACTCTGTCACCACCCATCTTTTTTTCCTGCTGGCAGGCTTATTGGATGCATTTGACAGAACTAATTGAGAAGAGACAAGATGAAGGGCATAATAACCGGTAAATTATACTTAATGATTAAGTAGCAGAAGCAATTGATAGATAGGCACATCCAAAGATTGATTGATTGATTGATTGATTTGTTATTTGGAGCTGTAAAGACGATATCTCCAGAATTACAACAGATGTTTCTTATCTCTATCTGAAGCAGGGAAGTGAAGGAAAGGTGGTAGAACTGCAGTAAAACCATTATTCCTACAGACCAAAACCACATCCAAATAAAGCTGTCATAATTAAATCTGATATATGTTCTGTTTTTTCTATGAATCTACAATGACTGCTAATTGAAATGCTTTCTTCTATTGCCCTCTCTAAAAGTAAGAAACAGAGCCTAATTCACATATTTATATGCATGTTTTTGTTTTGCCATTTATTATTTTTATGTTTCTTATTAAATATTCTTTGCTTCATTAAATGTTAAAATAATTGGTAGATTATTTGATTAGTAATAGACCTGACAATAATAGCCCTTCATCTAACACATACCACTTAGAACAATTCTTCTTTGTTTGATTGAATTATTCATTTTGGGATGCTGTTGCCCTGTGATTGTTTATCTGTGAGTCTGTTTCATATCACATGGGATGGCCTATGTGCTCGTTTAAGGTGTTTTAAAGAAAAATCTGATTTCTGTCTACCTACAGTCAAACCTTTTTTCATACACTTTCTTTTTTTGTCCGCAGTCTATTAGTGTCACCGCTGGGGTATACTTGGACACCCACGTATGACCAAATGCATGCATATCACTACAGTAATACCTCCTAAGTTTGTTGTTCACACGACACATATTTAGATGATTTTTGCCGTGTGTGTGGTTTGTATGATGGAAGTGTGCCAAGGTACCCCATAAAATGATGCTGCATAAACCTGCCGTTTTTAACCTGTCTCTTTGCTCTGTTACACCTGTCATTGAAGTCCAAATTAGCCTCTTCCAGTTTTAATGTCCATCCTTTTTGTAGAAGTGTGTATGAGAGAGTGAGGTCTCAGCAGTACTACATATGGAATTATAAAGGATATATGTATATTTTGAATATTATGTTTTCCATTTTTGCAGATGTGCATGCAGAAGTATTAGCAATGTAGAAGTGGATCAGTGCTGAAGGTGAGCAGTATTACAGTATATAATGTTGTGATATATTGTTATTGTGAATTACACCACATTATCTTGAATGATGTCAGTACTTAAAAGTGCTTAACGCTGACCATTTGCATGTTTTATTACATAATTAGGTTTGATTAGCTGGATTCAGTGCAGTATGCAACTTGTAAAAGATTGGTATATATCTACTATTATAACTATTATAATATATTTTTCAAAGTAAAAAATATATTTAATTTTATTTATTATATTTTGGCATATCATTCAGCATATCATTTTTGTCTGAATCTGTTTCGAAATGTCAGAATGGATTACAATCAGTAATGTAATTGACAAACAATTATTGCTAAAAAGTTAAAATAATATTTTGTAAAGTGAATGGCCATATTTTTGGCCAAAATAAAATTATTGTCATTGTATATTTTTAAATTGTTGCTGATTTGCACCATATAATCTAATCAAGTCATTAAATTTGCGTTTGAAATGCACTCAATGTTTTTATAAAGAATTGCAGCCTAATATTTGATGTTCTGCTACTTTGTAAATAATTCCTCCATTCAAATTTGTTTATTCTGTTTATTTTTTAGATATATAATTTGGAATGAATCCAAAATAATCAAATCACCCATAGTGAAATTTGGTGCTAATGCATTGAATACTTTTGTAAAGAATCATAATGAAATCACGATAGATGCGAAATCAAACACATGCTAACGTAAGCAATTTACATACACATGCACATACACACCTGCAGCAAGTTAAGTGGTCTGTATGTGCCTGTATTCTGACGCATGTAGGCTAAACCCCAGGGAGAGGGCCACGGTCAGGTCAGCGGTGAAGCAGAGTTCACATTAGCATACACGCAGGCGGGGTTCCGCAGGGCTTGGCCTCCGAGCCACAATGGCGGCTCCATCTGTTCCTGTCGCCCGTTACAAATCTGGTGTCACCCGGCTGGCTGGAGCCGACAGGGCCGCCGCCATTAGCAGGATAAAGCGCGGCCGATAAAGAAGGCCACCATCGCTCCTCGTCCTAGAGCAGCAGGCACAGATAGACAGCATATACATACACCGCCTCTACTATACAGAATCCCAACCTCATGAGCTTTGGTGTGCTCAGTGATAGGCACACTGTCTTCTATGTAAGTGGATACATACCTACGTTTCCTCATACATCCTGAAGACACGCACATTTATATACAAAAACATATACATAAACACTCACATTTAAGCCTGATAAATATGTCATTACTGAGATGCAAGGAGGGGCTCAGTAACCAGCGAATGAACCCATGAACTGCATTTACCCCCAATCAAGCATTTTTTTTGTCTGCTCAAAAGAAAGTCAGCTGTTTAACTCATTCACAACAATGGGGTGACAAGTAATTTCCTTTTTTCGGATGATTAGTTTCGGCTTTTTCCTTGGTTCTATATTGTTTGGTTAAGAGGTATGATTAAGGAATTTTTGCAGGAAAACCAAGGCTAGGGCACCGCATCATCATAGAAAATGGTAGCTATCACAGAAATCTTTGTTTTTTATGTCTTTGTTAAATAATTGATGTGTAGAAACAACAATATATTGTTTCTTTCTGGTTTGTCTATGTTGCATATCTTAGGGAAGGTAGATTGCAGCTGTTGTTTGTTTTGAAAGCATGCACAAACTGTTCATTCAGTTTTATTCTCCATCATAAAGTTTTCTATTAAAAATGTGTAAAGACACTTTCTACATTGCAAATATATAGAAATAGGAATGCTGTGCTTTGGTTCAGTTCAGTTCAGTTCAATTCAATTCCATTTAATCCAGTATGTTTTACTGGTATGTCTTGATTCATTTATAGCACTTCCAAAGCAAATGCAGTTGATCATTTGTGATGGGGCAACACTCTTCTCTTACTGCAGGTGCGTTTATCGCTAGCCTGAGTCTGGTGCAGCCACCAGCCGCCTTTGTTGTGGTGAACATTGTATGACCCTGGTGAACTGAACTTGAACCAACTGGGTCACTATTCAGATATCATAGCTAGGTCAGCAGCATGCATTCACATACCCCGCCTTTACTGTTGTAACCTTTCTGTAGTTTTTAACAATCCCGGCTCATAGGCTCATGAATATAGAAGGTTGTTAGCCCCATACTCTTTGCACAGTGTTTGATGGCATCTGAGTACTTGTATGTATATGGGGTTGTCGGACTTGCTGCAGCAGAACTGCATTGATACTTGATGGAACTGTTTTGGCGCTCTGTAATTGTGGTCAGATTCATATTCATATGAGGTTTGCCTGTTCGGTGCTGAGTGGAATTTGGTGGATTCGTTTCTTTCTTTTTTCCTCCTCAACCACTTTCTGCGGCTTGCCCGTTTATAGGCTGTAATGAGACACCTTGGGTTGTGGGTTAAACGTGACTGATCAGTCATTTGGTAGAGGGTGGTGAACAACAAATGAACTCTGAACTCTATTTGCCCTGTTCGGAAGTGTCTGTGTGTGTGTGTGTGTATGTGTGTGATTGGGGGTGGTAGGCGTCCTAATGATGCCATCTTTCCTGCATGATTTTCATGAATCAGATTGGATTTTCTTGGAGGAGGGAAATGAGAGCAATATTGGGGAAGAGAGAGAGAGTGAGAGAGAGAGAGAGAGAGAGAGAGAAGAGGAAGTGAGATTGAGTCATATTGTGTGACTCGGCCGTTAGGTGGCAGTATTAGGATGGCTTGGGTGTTGGCCGCCACTGCGGAAAGCGAACCTGTGTATCTACGTGCATTTTTCGGGGGTGGGCGGTGATGGTGTGTGGGGCATAGAGAAAAATGCCACATCTCTGCCCTCGCAACAGACGTCAACGTAAAGCCGAGAAACGTAGTGATTGGTTGATGCTGAACCTCACGCAGTTCCATTCTAATTACGTCTGGGTGGAGCCCAATCTTACGGACCAATGGCAACTATGGAAATCTGCACTCCCTTTTAATAACATACCAATTCATGTGCGTCTTCACAAACACACCTCTTCCGCTCCCCTGCCTCACCTTCCTTTAACAAACATGCAGACACAGGGACACGTACAAACATACATTCAAACCGACCAGCTTATAGCCGTCAAACACTGGAGTACAAAAGCATCTTTGTCTTATTGGGCCTTGCTCAGACATAGCTTTGCTGGCAGTGGCGGTGTTCGGTATGACTTCGTTCGCTGGCATGTTGTCATGTTGCATCAGCCTGTACGGCTTTGCTGCCCTCAGTATAAGCTCAGACCAGCTACACCTTTACCCTAGAACTTTTACATGCACTACTGAAACTACTTATTTGCAGGCAACCTGAATATTAAAATGCATGTAATAATACTCTTACTTTCATAACACAAAGTCGTAAGGTATTAGAGATGGCAGGCAAATGGAAATGGATGTTAATGCAGAAATACCATAGTGTGCCATCAATTGGTTGTGGCATGTTTTGATGTGCGCTGTTGAGGGTGATGAAGTATATGAAATAATAGACGGGGAATAATCTCTCTCTCTCTCTCTCTCTCTCTCTCTCTGCCCTAGTTTTGCCTCATTTGAACTAGCCATGAGACACACAGCACGGTGCGTGAAACAATAGATTGCATGAAAATTGAAAGGGCAAAAATTCCTTATGGGACAGATTCCTTATGATGCTTTGAATGAACAGGTGTATTTAGGAGCATATGTGATGTCATTAGTTATCAGAGGCAGGTGTAATCATGATGTATGGTCTTTGGACACACACCCATGCCCTCAAGGGCCTGTGACTGGCCACCTGGACATGGGGACACCTTCTCCTCATGTTTAAAGAGCATCAGTGCCTGGTGGCTGGAAGGCAGAGGCCAAAGGTCAAAGCCTGAGGAGCCATGAAAAGTTCCCATGGTATCATTGTGACACTGGATGCTGCCAGATACAGTAGATGAATGGCTGGGAATATAGCCCAAAGTTACGGAAGATACGGATACTTTTAAACTAATATGCGGATGCGCCTGCTGTCATACATGCATGATGATGTGCGTGTCTTGTAGTTAGTTTAGAAGAGATGAAATGTAGATTACACTTAGGATGAATCTTCTAAAGCTTCTATACTGCTATTTAATTAATACTTTAATGTAACAAACTATAAAATAGTTTCACTACTTCACATTCTTTATTCACTTTAAGTTTGTCATTATACAAATACATAGGTGTGCAGTAAAACAAAAGGTATTCAGGGAATTTTACAGTGCAAAAGTGTGCAGGTATTCTAGTAGCGTAGACTGTGCAAAGAATATTCTTACAGTACCCTTCTTACTGATTTTCTTGGCTTACAGAATTGCTAATACATTACACAGATACACAAATCAAGTTTGTTGCTGTTGCATTCTGCCTGTAGGTGAATCTAATCGCCCCTGCTAAAATGGCTTGGATGGATAGAGATACACCCACTAGCATATCTAAAACTTACAGCTGAAGTGACATATCTGACCTCATACACCTTGAAAAATTACCATCAGGTAATTGATTTTGTACTTGTTAAATGCAGTAAGACCATGCATTAGTTATTTGGACCCAAATGCTGGCCTATTTAGATATTTATTTATTGGGCAGGTATTCCGGGGGGTTAAATATACACTATAAATAAAAATGAACTGCAGAATGGTTCTCAGGTGAAATGACTGAGCTTTATTTATTTGTTTATTTATTTTTTACAGTTTCCTAAAAACAGCACCGTGCACTAACAGCTAAAAACGCAGCCCTCTGCTTTACTCTGGAAAACCCAGCATTCTACTCATACACAGGCTATTCAACATAAAAGTAATTTTATGAATTAACCTAAAACAGCCTAAAAGAAACATTTCTCCTTTTAACAAAAATGAACTACTTACAATACGACTATGATGTATGCTTTTTGATGTTAGTTCTTAATACCTCGAGTTAGAGCACCTCGGTAAAGTGCAGGTTAACCTGTGCATGCGCTATATCCCCTAACCCACTGCTAAGAGTGGCTAGGAGGCCTGGTAGCCGGAGTAAACCCACACTGTGTTTGCCGCAGTGCTCTAAAAGAGAAAAGGCACAGATGAAGGCACAAATGTACCCAACCCTCACACCCTAAGCAAAGTCTCAAATACTTGTTGTTGATCACTACTTAAGAGTTTAGAAATGGTATTCAAGGCAGTCCTATTATTTTTGTATACTTTTTTGTTAAGATTTCTTGTTTAAACACAGACTTTCAGAAAAAAATTGAAAGGTCTCCTGATATATCTTCACAGATCCTGTGGGATGTATATAACCCCCCGTCCAGTCAGGACGACCCAATGTGTGAGTTTAATATTTGTTTAATATTTTTATCAATGTTACATGTTTAATATTTATGACACAGTGTCTTGTAGTGTGGGTTGGACAATGGAGTGAAATCCTTTGCTGTGAAATGTGAGGTTAGCGTCATGTTTGAAAGACTATCAGCCAATGAGAGCCGAGTTGAATGGAACTTGTCAGTATATATTGAATGTATATATTGGCCTTTCATATTAAAGGTAAAGGTTTTATATTAAAGCTTGTGTTTTATTGAGGGCATATGTGTAATGTGTTACTGCCAAAACATTAAAACATTAATGTTCATTAAAACATTAACATTAAAACATCAAAAATTAAACATTTTTGAGCAAGTGTGAAGGTGAAGGATAATAAACCCAGGCAATGATTCTTGTCAGTAGGAGTAAATAGGTAATCTGTTTTGGATTAAGCATTGTGATTAAGCATTGTAATATGCACCTGTATTAAATTTACAACTTTAGAAGGTACAACCCTACCGTACTGTTGATCAGGGGCCAGCCTCTATTCCAAAACTCTGCCTTTAATCACTATAGTAGCACCCACCCAGTGGGTGTCAGGTTAGCCCCCTGAGGCAGTACAGGTGCACAGTAGTGTGCCAGGTGTGAGTGAAAGTGTTTCCTTTGCCCAGTGCCAGGGCACTCAGGATTGATGGGCATGCAGCAGGCAGTCCTGGTCATGCCAACATGGCACTCTGGTCTGCTGGAGGGGAGAACCGTGCCAACACTGCTGGCTCTAATAGCCCCTGCTCTGCCAGGCTGAGGGATGACCGAGCTGGCTGCTGTCCGTTCATTTTAGTTTCGTAGACGTTGTTCACTTATTTTCACTCGGCCTGTTTTGTTCACATTTTTTGTCTGGTCTCTGAAGTCTGGTTGCTGGTTTGACTTATTTTCACCATTTTTTTATTTTGTGTGTTATTTTGTGGGTTTTACTGTTTTCTCTCATACATATTGCAGGTAACTGCAGTGAACTACTGATTGTTTTGAAAAACATGTTAAAATAGTTAAAAATATATTATAAATTAAAAACAAAATTGTTTTAATTTTAAGAGGAGCAGAACAGGACAAAATGTGCAATCAAAGCAGGCTTTGTCAGACTAATGTCATATGATACTGCGAAACATATTGACAATATCATGATATTGAATTCTGTTGAATCAATATTGGCCAGCAATGATGCATTTTATTCTTTTTTTTTTTATAGAGACCTAACCCATCCACCACCTCTCTCTCTTTCAACTTCTCAATATTGAATTCCTTTCCCAGCTTGGTAAAACACAACCTTCTTTTTTTTTTTTTTTTAATCTATTTCTGTATTTCTGTCTGTCTTTCCATCTGCTTGACTGTGATATTTTGGAAGCAATAATGTCATATAAACACAAAGGAACGTTCCCACATGTGAGCAAACCCACTTGCACCGGCTTCATCCATCAGTTAGTAAATGGACTGGATGTGTCCTGGCCATGACACTGGGAAAGGCCCAAGGCTGCTGTGAATTGGAGGTGGGGGGTGGATGGAGGGGTGCTGGGAATGAGCGACGGATGAGGAAGGAAGGCAGGGAGGCCTGACGCCTGTCTCCATATCACAGGTACTCAGGTGTGAGAGAGCAGTTCTACTGCGCTCATCAGTGATTGATGAGAGAGGAAGAACTGGCCATTTTACATGAGCTAATGGCAAAGACGGGGCAGGAGATGTTAACAGAACCTACATTACCTCTCAGGAAATCCTGGGTATTTTCAAATGTGCCCCAAACTTTAGCAGTAATGAGTTGGGATGCATCAATATCGAATTTCTGGACTGATGTTGCTAGCCAACAATTAAAACCTTGTTGTGGCTGCTCCCAGTACCAATAATCAAATATTTTAAACTTAGGGATGTTGATATGGCACAAATGTTTTCAAAGTATATTATTTGTCAACATATTTAATTTATTATGGCAAGTTGGAACAGAAGTAGTATGACATGTACAAAAGCTATTAAAAATTGTGAATCCAAGGATTTGTATTTAACATTTCACATCTTGTGCTGCACTAAATTAAATTAAACAGGAATACTTATGCTGTCTTTATAATCAAACACAGTTGGGAGTTGTTAAGTACTGCAGTATCCACATTATGCTAAGAAAAGCATCCTGCCACATATTGTGATTTAATTTATCATAAAAGCAATAAATGTTGTTACTTCCCAGCCCTAATTTCAGTGTTTAGTTTGTCTGTGGATCAATATCCACTAATGTCACTATATCTAGTTATAACAATTAGACAATTATGTACAATTATTATGTACCAATATTGAATTTCTTAGCCAATAATGCTAAGTGATCATTAAAACCTGTTTTATTTAAAAGCAAGTTCACACTATACTGGATAAATATTCTGTGAGTGTCATACATGTTAAACTCTGCTAACTGCTGATGCTGGCTGCTTCATATAATCTGGCCTGTCCATGGTTTCCCAGGACTTTCATATGATTTGTAGATTAAATTTTTTTGGTTTGATTGTTTACTTTCTAAATGAACAAAATAGTGAAATTACCAAAAATACTAGGTGGCTTTTCAAAGCAAACATTTTAAAAAGCTGCTTTGACCATGTTTTGACGGTGTCCCATCCCTTAACGCTTTACCTTGTCGTAACATCAAACAACTGTCCACATATAGTATTGTGTCACAAAGCCTTGTGGTGTCTATTCTGGCAAGTCCAGTTGTGGTTTTGGGAGATTCAATAGTGTGGATAATGGGTTATGTGTTTTTCCCACATTTAACAACAATAGCCTAAATAACATGATTAAAGTAGTATCACACCAGCCTGGTGTTGGGCAGCTTGATTGTATCTAACTTCTTTCTGCTTCTTTTCTGCTAAGGAAAGTGTAGTGATGGAGACAGTGGGCAGAGTTGGGGGTGTCCTGCAGCCACACAGCGGTGTTGTGGAAGGTAGGGCTTAGCGTTTTTCCTGTGTACTTGTTTCTGTCTGTCTGTTTCCATGAGAAAATATATATCCTTTTTTGGAGAACATTTCAGTTTTACATGATCAAGCGAGGCCACAGCGAGGTCTCCTTTCCTACTTGTTTGGCATAGAACAAAACATGTACCATGCAGGACACAGTCACTGTTGGTGTTGGAAACACATACTTACTTATATTTTATTAAGCCATTGGCGTAGACAACTCAAGCCCACTTATATGTATGAATTATGTAGTTTGTACCAGAGCCAATGTAATTTTTCTCACTGGAAACTTTCTGGTTAGCATTTTTTCAAAATTACTAACTATATTATATGTAGTAAAAGTTTCTTGACAGCTTTCTCTGGAAACTGTAGAAAAATTTCCACACTGCTGCAACTTTCACTCTTCACTGTGAGTGCATTACTGTACATGCATTTCAAAAGAAAAGGAGTGCCAAGTTATCCATTGTAATTGTCAACTACAGTTCCTTTATAGTTTCTTATTGGATTTATAATAATACCTGAATTTTCCTGTTTTCCAGCAGCTGATACATTGGCTGCTGATTTATCAGGCACGCCTGCAGTATTAATGAGTCAGTGTTCAGTAATGGTCTGCTAAGCACAGTCTTACGAACCTCTCGTTTTGTCTTTCTTCTCTTTGAGTGGTTCTTCACACCCTGGCCATTCATCACCAGCAAAAAGACATGGAGAACCAGACCCAAGACACAGCCGTTAGCTATTAGCATTAGCGTCCAGTAATGTTTGCCTTATCCATGAAGATGGATTAGCTGGATAAGAGACATGCACCGGCTGTAGAACTGGGTGTAGATAGCCCAGAAACCCTGAAATCTTTGCTGTGTAATTGTTTTTAATGCTTTTCAAATTTTGATTTGATAAAAAAAAATCCAGCAGCACTGCTGTGATTTACTCATCCCAGCACACCACACACTAACACACCCCCACCACCATGATTCACCACCCACATAATACCTGCTCTGTCATGGTCCTTTGGGGGTTCTGACTATTGAAGGTAAATTATATAATAATTAGGCAGAGAGCCAGATAGACTACAGACTGTAATAGCAGAACTACAAAATGCACCTCTTTGGTAGATGGAGGTGATAAAATGAACAGTGAGTGTAGATGAAGGAGGTGTTCTCGAAAAAGTGCTCAGTACGCATATGCAAAGCAGAATGTGAAGATGAGTAAACATTCAGTTTCCTGACGTTGCCCGACTGAACAGTGTTTGCATTTCAATAATAAGACTGGAAATACCATATCATGCCTCGTCAGGTTTTGTTTGTCATCCTAAATGAGGCAAGGTGAGGAAGCAGTTGTAGCCCCGATAAAGCACGCTGAGTAAAACTAAAGCTGTCGCTCATAGGTGTGGCATGCCTGGCCCTGTAAAACTGCATCGTCATCAGCTCACCTGTCATTTTATTTATTTATGTTGTTACCACAGTGACAGGGGCTCTAGCTAGCAGGCCACTCAGTGAGCCAGAAGAAGTCTGGATGTCAGAAACATGTTCCAGCTACATTTACTGGATTAGTATGTAATGAAGCTTAATTGCAGGCGTACATCGCAGTGGGACTCTAGTAACAATTTCAGCTTGGACACTCAATCCCCAACCACGAGGTCAGAATGAGTGACCAGGGTGTTAATGGCAAGGACAGGCGACGCCACTGGAGACACAGTGGTGAGGCAATAATAGCGGGTGACACTCTGGTTGTCTGGTAGTTTCAGTTTTATTATGAATTTTATACCTATATGCCACTAATATGTTCTGATGACTGCAATCAGAGACGGTGGGAGGAAGCCATCAGCCATGAGAAAAGGTGGAAGGATTATCGACGGCCATAAGAGAAGCTGGGAAGACGACGAGAGTCACAAGAGTTGTGTGTGCCACACCCTCATCTCCTGCTATGTAGTCAATAGGAGCCTGAATTAATATTAGCCCAGGTTGTTATCAATGGAGCGAACATTAGAGAGCTCTATTCAGGGAACAGCTGGTCTATTGGAGTAACAATAGCCATTAGCTTTGGTTTAGTCTTTAACATACCAAGCTAGAATTTTTTTTTTCCTGAGAACATTCTGAGAATAATTTGCGCATGTTCTGTTATTGCAAGTGTATTTCTTCTTGCAGGTGGGATAACATTCTTTAAAACATTATTATGTAACATGATCTGTGGCCTTGAAAACAATCCTTTCAGTTGTGTCTTTATTTTAGGGTAACATTTAAAATGATAAACATCATCAAAGCGTTTTTTGGACATTAGATTAAAGCCAAAGTAGGGAATGTTCCTTACTAGCTATGCCACAGTTCACTAGCCATGCTACCCTGCACTGTGCCCCCGTAGCGGACAGCTACATTAGACTGCATCATGGTCTTTGCCACTGATGCTTGCATCAAGCCAGGAATCTGTGGTTAACACCTACTACAAATAGCATAAATAGCTATAATGTTTTCCAAACTTCAGCACTAGCTGACATATGTAAGGGTTATCATGAGGGACATATAGAAGAAGTGACTAGAAAATCTTTAAACAACATTTAGCACCATGTATGGTGCAGCTCTTTTTTACTGTTTTGCACATTGTAATTGTTTTACATTTCCCCTGTTCCAGTACTGTACTCTTCTTACCTGTCACTTTAAGACTTTAAGGTTTTATACTTATTATGCTAAACCTGGTTTCGCTAATCAGTACTTTATTCTGTTAAATCAAGTGGGCTGGAGATGAAACGTTCTAATTCATGCAATGGCTGAAGGCATCCAGGAATAATTTGGACTGGCTGCCACAGACTGGTGGCCACTTCTTTAAGTACACCTACCGTGTATCTACACTCTTTGTCCATTTTATGAGGAACACTTACCACATAAGTGCACTTTGCAGTTCTACAATTACAGACTGTAATACATCTGTCTCTATCCAAACTTTATTCTTAAATTATCAGGCCCCCCACAGGAACATCACAGAGCAAGTGTTGTTTGGGTGGAGGATCGTTCTCAGTACTGCATTGACACTGACATAGTGACACAGTGCTAGTTTGTGTTGCGGTAGTACAAGCTATTACAAGTAAATCAGCACGACAGTTTAATCTGGTTTGAGGCAAGTGTGAGAAAATAAAGCAGTGTAGTTTTTACAAAGCCAATGCTAATTCATCTGAGCTACATTAGTATCATGGCTTCAAACTAAAGAAGCGAACATCCAGACATGTCTTGGCTGATCAACTACATTTGGGGTAAGAGGAAATTGCAAATCAGATTTTTCACTGATCTCTGGCTTTAACAGTATGATGCCCATGGCAGCTGATTTTTTGACATGGCAGTTTCCTTTACCCCAGGCATTATCAGTTACCAGTAATGATGATTTTTAACAGTGCTATTTTCCAGTATAAAAGTACTCCAGATTGTGGAGTACTTTTGTTTTAAAAATCAGTGTCATGTTTTGGTAATTTGCTCTCCTGATAAAACTGTGTATTAATATGAAGAATGAATGAGCTGCTTCATGTTGCTAAGAAAACAAGAGTGAGTTTATGTCTTGAGCCACTAGAGAGAGCTCTGTAGCACACTAAGTAGCTCTCTCTCTCTCTCTCTCTCTCTCTCTCTCTCTCTCTGTGTCTGTGTGTGTCTGTGTATGTGTGTGGGGGCGATTATGTGGATTAGGATGACAAATTGTGGGAAAGTTACCTGAAACACTTCATGGATTGATCAGGGAGATCATGGGCAGATCCAGGTGTGCCTCTATAGGTCTGTGCGTGAATGAGAAGGGTCAGTGTGAAGGCTCGGGGGCTTCAAGCTGAAAAAAAGGGAAGCAAACTTTACGCCTGACACTATTAGGAGAAACAAATCCTCCTTACGATGGATGGAGAGGGTGCAGATCCTGGAAAGATCTGAAATCCAAAGTGCAAAAATGCCTTATAGGCCTACCATCTGTCAAAGCACACGCCTAAGAGGATCATACGAATACAGCAAATCAGATCAAACAACTTTAAAGAAAGGGTACTTTGATCTAATAGGGGAAAAAAAAACTTACGGGGTGTAAACTGATGTGTTTATAATTCTGCAGGAAATGAATCCATGCATCATTTAAAATTTCACATTTTACTTTGTTTCTGTTTGATACAGTTCAATAGGGATGCACAACGATATTGGAATCATATCAGTATTGGGAGATAATTACGTAAAAAAAATAAATAAATAAAATAAATTAAATTTGAAACATTTAATAACATTGATATTTAAATTGCATTTATTTCTTTTAGTAATTTTACTGCTTTTGTAACTCTATAGAAATAAATACAGTGCTAACCCAGGTAGATATTATCCCAGTTTTTAGATTCTGTAAATGTATCGATATCAACATTGGCTTTGTCAGATATACACATGGCAAAATACTGGATATCTGCATCAGTTTATAGTTCCTGTATTGGTGCATCCCTATGTGTGTTTTTGTATTATTACTATAATAATTATAGTAATTATTTTGGTGCAATTCAGATTTATTTATTAAAAAGTACAGAAATGGAAAAAAAAGTTTAGTTGAATATAGACAATGAAAATAATATAGAGGTTTCTTTCTACATTTGAATGTATAAATTTATTAATTTTGGCCTAAATAAGAGCACATTATTTTTTAACCATGTATAATCAATTTTGAATGTTCCAGAATCTACGCAGTTAAATAACTACCTGCAGTTTGATGCATTTTTATTCCACTGGTGGGAACAAGTCTGACTCATCCAGAGGAAAGCGTTTGGTAAAGCCAGAAGTGATGTAAAAAGATGCAAGTTGGCACGTAGAGTTTCATATGTTGTTGATAAATGCTGTGAATGGGCTGTGTAAGATGTATTGTTATTGTAGAATTGTCTTGATGACCTAAGAGGCTGCACTGTTTGTATTGTTGTGCTGACACATGTAGCTTATACCCACCCACGCTTGTGTGTGTTTGAAGCGCAGAGGGAAGATATATCTAAGCTGTGTCTAGACTGGGGAACATGTGAAACACCTGCGAGTGTGTGTGGGGGGGTATACTGTGTAAAATGTATGTGGTAGGAGGAAAAAAAAAAACAGCTGCCCTTGTAATATGCTGTGTGGTAGAAAGTTAGGGGCATCGACAGTTTTTGTCCTTTATAATTCAACCAGACCTGGTTCCGCACTGTTGAGCTCTTAAAGAGAACAAAACCACTTTCAAAATGGTTGAGGTTCCTGCACCACAGCCATCCTCTGGGGGCAGCAAATCACCACATTCCTTTTTCCCAGTGTGATTAGTCAGGCCTTGCTGATGGTAGAGAAGAGTGGTGGTGTTCTTCTCAAGACCAACATCCTGATAACAAAAATTATACTTCTTGTGTACATAAACAAGAGAAATCCTGAAAGAAAGAACTGGTAAATGCAGATGTCAGAAAAACGTTGAAAAGTGTTTACATTAGTCCTACCAAGCTGTTTTGTCGACTACTGAGCTTGCGATTTTAGCAACCTATAAAAGTAAAATTAGACTCCTCCAGAGGTGTTGTTTTTCAAGAAACTGTATGATAAAATTGTGTGAGCTGTATGTCTGAACAGTGCTTGAATATGTATGTTCAATTCTACACATTTATTTGCTAGTCATTTTTCGACATCATATATATTTATTGAACCTTATATATACACACACTACAGTTTAAACGTTTGGAATCACTGTTCAGCTTCTAATAGTAATAAATCAGTATTCATTGCAGATAAATGAATGTTGGACTGATTCTAATATCCAAGTCCTGTAGAAATTCACAGGTTTCAAACATAAGCAGGAAGCTATGAAGCAAGAAAATTGCATAGCATTGAAATAAGGTGACAAAAAATTGTTGCTTATTTTTCTAAATGATGATTAAATCTCGAGGCAGGTTGTGACAAAATTAATGTTATAGTATATTATTTAGCATTTAGTAATGATTCAGTGATTTGTTACTGCTGCATATAAGGTAACAAAAACATACAAATATTGTAAACTATTTTTGCATGGTAGTGGAACATTTACTGGTTTCAGTATTTTACCTCAAGGATTGATTCTCAAAAGCAAGTGTTAGGATCCAATGTATTGATAGTATTGAACTATCCTATCTGCAATTGACTAACCTTAACCAACAGGACAAATTATTTTATTATCTGTATATAAAAAGAGACTGAAATGAAAAAGTAAAGTATTAAAGTTATGGGCCCGGAATCCCAGATGTTCTTCAGACTGCGTGGACCTCGCCCCGTTTGTGCTGTTCTTGGATCACCTGCTTTCCCAACATGTGCTGTTGAAATTCGGTCTGAAAAGATTTCAGGTTTGACCGCAGCTGACAGGAACTCTTAGGAGCCATTTTTTTCCGTACCGAAGGATTGTCTGTGCCAAAACAAGAGCACTGTGTGCATATGAGTAATGAGAGCTGGTGGGAAGAAAGAAAAAAAGGTTAATTGCAATGAAGTAGTCTAGTTGTAGTGGTAGTGATATAGTTGGTGTTAAGAAGTGGGCAGTATGGTTAATTCTTGGAAGTCATTTTCATGATACCTTATATATGTCACAATATTTATTTTTTATTACGTTTGAAAAATACGTAAATTTATAAAGTAATGGTATAATAGCTGACATCCAACCAGCTACGAAATGCAGTTACTATAGACTGGTTGTTGCTGTTTACAGTCTGTACTTGGCCTTTTCATGATCTATGCAGTTAATCAGTGTTCTGAAAGTACTGGCGAACCCCCTGACATACTCAGAAAAGCTTGTCCTTTATACTAATAAGAATAACAAAACTGTCAAGTAAACCAAACAGAGTTTTATTTTCGGTTCAGTGAGTGAAGGGATTTAATGACAGTACTTACATCTGTCTTTCTTCCGTCAAAATGTCATGTATAATTTAAGTAGTGAAATAGTCTGTTATTGTGTATTTTAGGTCTGTCACTATCAGATGCATTCATTGTAAAATAATCTACTGGTAGATTTGATGATTAATCAACTAAACAGAGTTTTAAGAAGACAGCACAAAGAGAAGGGATAAACTGAACAGTAACAAACCATGTATGGCCTTTCAAGGGTTCTAAT
Organism: Semaprochilodus insignis; assembly: GCA_034552555.1. NCBI lineage: Eukaryota > Metazoa > Chordata > Actinopteri > Characiformes > Prochilodontidae > Semaprochilodus > Semaprochilodus insignis. Next base: position 11,201,751 of record CM067477.1, on the reverse strand, counting down.
ATCAACTCCAATCAAAGTATAACGAAAGATAAACTTCAAGTAACACAAACACATATACACAGATGTGCCCCTCTGGCTGATTCTCACTGTAAAAGTCGGCAGCAAGAGGTTTAAAGTATCTCTTTTGCTGCACACATTGTTGAATCATTGGTTCAAGAAGGTAAATTCTAATCAGGTACTTGTGACAACCCAAACATTTTTAAGTGGGAATATGCAAATCCTTGTGGTTTCCTAGTTGGGTTTACAGCGTATTCCAAGGGAAGGCCACATGGACTCGTTTAGCATTAGTAAGCTTGTTTTACCACTTTTTCACCTGTTGTTTTTTTTAATTGCAAGATTCGTATATCATCTTGGCTGCTCGTTTTAGCCTGGAACCATCAGAGCTTTCAGAGCAAGCTTTTCAGCATGCTCACGCTATTCGTTGAACCACTCAGCTACGCTGTAAACAGCATTAGCAATGCAATTAAAATGAATTGCTGCGGATCAACAAGCCTTCCGTTTTGGAGCGAGAGTGCAGCCTTTGAATGGAGGTCATTCACAACTACGTTTGCTATGTTTTTAAAACAAACACACTCGTTCTGAGATGTGAACCCTGCTTCCAAACCAAAAACCTCAAGCCCAGACATTTATGAATGTGCAGAGAATGTAGGGAGGGAAGGAATGAAGGCAGGAATGAAGTGGGAGAGCAGAGAGACAGGGCCTAGTTGCTATAATGAATACTTCACTTTATTAACTTTAACTCTGGTTCTGACTCTTTTCTTTTGTTTTCTTTCCTCAAACCTGTTTGTTGTCATTTGTTATTTGTGACTGGTAAAGAGAAGAAAGGTGGCGAGGGAAACCTGGCACAGTTTTGGCAAAGACAATGGTGTCCTTTCATAGGCCTTTTCACTGCGAAGCCTGTGATATTTGGTTTATGTTTGACTGATTTAAGAGGCTTCTGTCACACCTGAGGCACCACTGCATTTACTTTCATGCTCAAGCGCATAGAGGCAGACACACATACTTAAACCTGCCATCTTGACTGCATTTGGCATATGTCTTCTTGCTTAAATTGAAAACTGAGAACAATATATATATATACACTCACTCTAAAATGGTTTCTGTATAAGTACATCTACAAAATGTCTTCAAACCTGCTTAAACTTTCTTTAAGATCTTTAAGATCACGCAGATGTGGTTTAGCGTACACTATGACTCGTATTGTAAATTCCAACAGTGATGAGAACTTCACCACTATGCTCAGCCATTTTAGACACCAGCGCTGATATTCGTAAAGTAGGACTGTTCCAAGATCAGAATATCTGTATTTATGACCATCATTCTCAATCAGCACTTCTACTCCCTGTTGTCTAAAAAGGCTGCCCACCATTTTGTTCAGTTTTGTTATTATGACAAACTAAATGATAAGATTTGCAGCCAGCAATCTCTTACACTGACATACCAAAAGTCATGGGATAGCAATATGTAAATTGATAATGAAGTGACGTTACCTCAGAGGATGGCTTGGGTGTGGACCTGTGTAAGTTTTGAGATGTTATGTTGTGAATTAAGTTGTGAGTGAAGTTAAATACTGGCCAGGGTGCTCATGGCAAGGCAACATGAATTATCGAAGTTCAAAAGAGGCATGATAGTGGGTGCCAGACAGGGACAGGGACATTCGATTTCTGAAGTTGTGAGGCATTTAACATTCTTTGATCCACACTTTCACATATATGCTGCAAATCTCATAGAAGGCATTATTACCCGCAGTGGAGTGGCCCCCCACGGATGCTTAATGATCATGACCAGCAACATCTGTCTAGAATTGTCTGAGCAAATAGACAAGCAACTCACATCCATAAGAAATCACATCCACTTTCAGTACAAGAGGCGGCACATTCTTGTGGCATGTGCTTGGTCCACCGGTCCTGCTAAATGTGTCTTTGACTGGTGCTCGATATGTTTCACTGTTGGGTGACCATTTGCAGCATTTTATGGACTTCATGTACCACTACAACGATGGAACCCACATCAGGCCCAAGAATTGGTTCAAGGAGCATTCTGGAGAGTTCCGACAAATGGTGTGGCCTGCATGTTCGTCTGACATGATCCCAGTCGAGAATGTGTAGGTTGTGGTTGAGAGGTCCATTCGTGTCCAAGATCCTGCACCGGCAATTGTAGTTGGCTATCCAGAATGCATTGGCTCAACTTCCCTCCTTCCGGCCACTTGTGGTATTGGTGCCACTTCAGTGGGCTAGAGGGGGTCCTGCACATTACTAGTTGTACCATGACTTTCGGCATGGCGGTGTATTGTACTTAGGGATGTAAGATGTAAGCGTGCTAAGTTTTGATCAATATTTCAAACCAGTGTTTGAGAGCAGAACATTTAGGTACTGCTGAGCTGTGACACAAAAAAAAATCTGTATTTTATTCATTGTGCTGCCTTTATAACCCTATAGAAATAAATGTCATATTTCTGTGTAATGCTAATCCAAAGAAGATTTAATCACAAATTCTACATTTTATAATGTGTGTTTACCAGCATATGTATATTAGAAATATTACCTAGCAGCATCAGCCCAGTTTTCACAACAGTGCATCCCTACTTGTGTACAAAAATAGCAGTACTTACCTATTGTAGTAAGTGAAAAGGGGAAAAAGATGTAAAATGTGCGGTATTTTTGTGAGAGTTTAATAGATTATAACGTTAAAATTTAAAGGTAAGCCGAATTACGTTTCACTTAAAACACTGCTTGTTGTAGACTTGTAGACTCGTTTTAGACTACATGATTTTTTAATAGCATTATGGCGGCAGATGTGAACTCTTGATTTATGCACAGATCACTCAGGACCATTGTAGTAACTGTTTACCTGAGAAAGGTCAATCCAGTGTCACAGGGCAAAGCATTTCTTTTAAACCGACCTGCAAGCCTCTTTTGTTCATGCACATGCCTTTGTTCACATTTGTGGGCATGCACCTGTGTGCGTGTCCCTGTCCAAATGTGGAGATTTTTTTTTTTTTTTAAGTATGCATGTACCTGTGTACAATGCTCTTCAATTTGTGTGTGTGTATGTGTGTGTGTGTATGCATGTGTGTATATGTGTGCATGTTTGGCCATGCATGTTTGCTCAGTAGACCCGTGGACAAAATGGAGGGAGAGAAATAGGACGGCAAATAAAGGCGTGACACTCTGAGTGGAGAGCTGAAGTGTTACTCAACTGCCAGTCACACTTGCAGGGGACTCTGGCTTTTCAGCACCTCCTACTTCCACAACTCTGACTGATTACACAGTTCACGTCCCTAACACTGTCTCTGCACCCTCTGCGTTCTGAGCAAGACTATCTCTATAGCACTCCTACCAAGTAATGGAAGCTATTAGTTAGCATTGTGCAAACAACCACCGACAATGCCATGGTAAAGTTTAAGGAGCTTCATACATTTCTCAAGAAAAATGTTACACTCTAAACATCCCTGTCCGTTCAATTGGTTTAATAATATGCAAGGGGAAAGCACATGATAAAACAAGAAGATGGGAGTTTTGATGAGACAAACACCACAAACTTCAAAGATTTCAACCTGAAGAGTTATTTAATAAAAAAAAAGAAGGTGCTGGTATGGCCTACCCATTGAATCCCATTCAAAATTTATGGACTTTGAAAGTACAAGTTTACTTAAAGAGAGTTTCCCAAAAGAAACAGGCAAAACAATGAAGCTCAGTGCTGCAGAAATCTAATTATTTCACATTGCAGTTGTTGGCAGTAGTTATTAATTTGTTGGCTAAATAATCTTTCACGCTATGCCCATGCTATACTTCTGTCTTCCCGAGGGACTGTTTATGTTGTGACTTTGTTTTCAAGATTGCTTCCCTCTTAATGTCATGCCAAATAGCTGGTTTGTCATTGGTCATTTTGTGTGTCAGCTGAATTTCTGTTTCCTGTAGTACTAAGTGGTTCTAGGCCGTGTTAGGTGGCGAAAGGTGCCAGACTCTCCATAACTCTCGCTAGAGAGCCTGGCAATGCAAAACCATACAAATACACACTGTAGTTTATCTCTTTCTCGGCGAACTTTGTTGGCCCTCTTCAGGGAGCAGCGTATATACAGCTCTGGAAAAAATAAGAGACCACTCCAGTTTTTTTCTTCCTTAAATCAACATCTCCACGGGTACAGCAGCCCTTCTGAAGAGAATTCCTTCATTGACATACCTCATTCTACTTAATGAGATGCTGATTAGGTGATCACCTGACCAAAAGCCTATCCTAACAAGCAATAGGATAAAAGCCAGTGTTGCTGTCATCACTATTCTCTTGTTATAGAACCAGCTGGATGGCAAAAGCGGTACTAGTACTACCCAAAAATTAAATGTAGTCAAAATACAACTACAGACCATGCCAAAAAAGTTGAAAAGAAAGGTTCTTAGTAAGGAAAGGAAGGGGTTCAGGTCTAGCTTTACTGGCAGATACAGTGATTGTTAGGTTGCTTCCATCCTGAACATTTCAGAAACAGTGCAACAGAACAAAGTCAAGCAGCAAACACATGGGACAACAAACCTACTCGCAGAGGGCGAAAATGACTCTCTACTGACTGTGATGACTGCCACCTCAATCGAATGTCACTTAACAACCTTAAGGTGATATCAAGTGACCTACAAACAGAATGGCAAGCAGCAGCTGGGTGAAATGCATAGCAAAGACACTTCGAAACAGGCTTCTGGAGGCCTTTTTGTTCTTTTGACCATTAGTCATCAATACAAAGATGCTGTAAAATACAATTTTTATCTGGAATTTGGGAGAAATGTTTCCAGTAGTTTATAGAATAAAACAACATTGCTCATTTTGGTCACATAACCATAAATTGTGAAACTAGAGTAACTGATCATTTTGAGCTGGTCTCTTATTTTTTTCCTAGAGCTGTATGATTTGACCAATGACGTCCTGCAAAATGATTAGCCTTTATTTTTCAGTTGTTTTAGTTTTTTGCTAATTTACATAAACAGAATCTGTTGTGGTGCAAAAAGAGGTGACGATCTTCAGCACCTCCTCTTCCTCCTCTTCCTGCACCCCACTTCCACACTTTCTTCAATAGTGTATACCCCCACAGGATCGTCACGGAGAAAGTATTATTTGGGTGGTGGATCATTCTCAGCACTGCAGTGACACTGAATTGGTGATGTGTTGGTAGTTGCTGTGCTGGTGTGAGTGGATCAGACACAGCAGTGCTGCTGGAGTGTTTAAACACTGTGCCCGCTCACTGTCCACTCCTTTTAGACACTCCTACCTTGCTGCTCCACCTTGTAGATGTAAAGTTGGAGACAAAAGCTCATCTGTTGCTGCACAGTTGGTGTTGGTCATTTTGTAGTCCTTCATCAGTGATGGATCAGTCAGGATGCTGTAAACAGGATGTTGTTGGCTGGGTGTGTTTGGTTGGAGAACTATTCTCAGTCCAGCAGTGATACTGAGGTGTTTTAAAACTCCAGCAGCACTGCTGTCTGATCCACTTGTACCAGCTCAACACACACTAACACACCACCCCCACTGCAGTCTGAGTGCTGAGAATGATCCATCACCCAAATACTTCAGTGGTGGTCCTGTGGAGGTCACAACAATTAAAGAGTAAGGTAAAAGAGGAATAACAAAGTATGCAGAAGAAACAGATGAACTATGTTCTGCAATTGCAGAACTACAGAGCATCTATATGGAAAGTGGAGCTGATGAAATGGACAGTGAATGTGAATACAAGGGGGTGGTTTTAATGTTATGACTGATAACAGATCACTCTTGAAATTGAAATTGGACAATTGCACAGATAGTCAATTAGGTCATTTTGAGGCCGTTATTTGTTTAGGTATTTATTTATTTATTTTTTTATTTAAGCTATGTCTGAAAATGGTGATTCTATAAACCGTCAGTCTCTGCACATAATGCTTCGAATGCAGTAAATGTGAGAGGCACATGTGATTGGAGCCAATACATACATACTCACATGTGTATGACCAGCTAACAACTTGAGCAAGCAGATTTTAATGGCCCGTGGAGATTAAGTCAATACTCTGACTCGGATTTCTGCACACATTCAGGCGCATCTATTTGACCCTATCGAACATAGAAAAACATGCATTTGCATGGCAAATATATGCTTATTTTATGTGTATATGTGCTTCTGTGGACATGTGGACATGTGGATATCCACCTTCCATGTATTGTGTGTTGCCATGCATGCTTACTTTAGTAAATTAGAGTAATTCATCCATGAATCTGCCTTTATTTTACTAACTTCAGCTCTCAAGCTTCATGGAGCCTTTTCCTGCTCTGAACACAGTCAGTCCTGATTGGTAGTTAAAGCAGTTATAGCTACTCAGACAGAAGCCGCAGAAACAAGTGGTTTGAAACAGTTGAAATTCTGGCAAAAGACCAGTAGGGGGCAGTGCAGTAAACAAGACTGTTGGCATCTTTCTGCTGTTTTGAGTTAACTCTTGCAGTGCCTTCATGGACCTTTTTGAAAAGGTTTATTGTTTTGAGTGGAACAAACTAATATAGAGATTAAATATCTCAATGCCTTTTTTTATTTTATTTTCTCAAACAGGAAGCTTCCGTTTGTTATTCCAGAATGATATTGGTTTTCTTTCCACATTAGAGTGTATTTTCCTGCTCTGATATAAAATAAGTGTTGTCAAATGATAGAAAAAAACAGAGAGAGAGATTGTTTGACAGTGTGTTATCATGGTGTTATGATAGGACAAGAAAGGAAGGATGCCCCGAGAGGAGCACTTGACCGCAGGAGTGCGAAAGAGAGAGTAGGTCAGAAAACAGAGATTGCTTAAGCTAGCGTTAATCTTTACCTTAAACACTGGGCTCTAGCCCACTACTGTTAGCTCACCTTATCTTGAGTATGCTATGATAAAAGCAAGATTGAATAATTAGCTGGCTCGTTTACAGGACTGGGGTATTACTGTGATCTCCAAGAGGGTTATTCTCACGAACATGCCAAATACTGTGATCCAATGTGAAAAAAGAACAGAGTAAAACTTTATTTTTCTTTTCTTTCACATGCACAAACAAATATGTCTGGTTTCATAATTTAAAATAAACGTGAATGATTGAGTTAAGATTTTTATTTTTATCACATATTCCAAAATTCTTTCAACTTATTCTTAGCAAATAACTTTTATAGGTGCACAGCATCGTTCTGTGTTAATGCCTTAAAGACATTGTTAATTTTTTTTTTCTTTTTTTGGATTAAATAGGACCACTTGTTTCAGTGGACTTAAGTAATGGACATCATTAATTAAGATCTTCTTTTAATCTTAAACAGGGCCATGTGCCAGAGGGCCGAGGGGCACCCTGAATTCTAATAGTGTTTGTACCAGTGCATACACTATGTCTGAAGTCTGGCACAGGTAAGATGTGTGTGTGTGTGTGTGTTTGTGTTTTGCTTTGAGAAGCATGCTTATCCTCAGTGGTAATTCAAAATAGAGGTGGGCAGTACAAATATCAAATTCTAGTCAATTGTGAATGAAATCTAACACCAGACCTGCTTAAGCTAGTAATATTAGAGCATAATGACCTTTGTACTCTTTTTGAAAACAAGCCTTTCAGACACTTAAAGCTGCTGCTTTTCACCCTGTGAAAGCTCCTGAATGCTTACAAATGGAACCATCTATTACATTAAGCATACTAGGACCACATGTGTATCTGCACATGTTACATGTTGGGTATTGTATTACTTCCTTCATAGCCATTTTCTGTAATGCATTTATTGCCTTCTGAGTGTTTATTTTGCGTTTGTTAGCTCTGGGACCACAAAGCGATAAGAGGGGCACTGCTTCTTCCATTTTCTTTGCGCTCTTTTCTTTGCCTTGTTTCTAAAACAAGCGTTTAAGGCAAACAGCTTCAGAGATATCATCAGTATTTTCTGCCCATTATTTAGCTGTTATCTCGCTCCTGATTGACCAAGAAATGAATTATGGCCTCTCTGCATAAACAACTGTCCGTAAGTTCCCAAAGTCATCATTTGTCTCGGGGCGAACGTGGAGCCCTTGAATAAAGATCCTGCGGGCTGGTGGGCTTATGCAAACAGAACAGGGGGGCCACGGTAAAGTAAGATGGTGAGGTTAATTTGACCCTTGAACAGTCATGTAAGCGATTACTTACAGACACTCAATGACACGCAGTGGCTGGATGTTGCTAGCGTTTTAGCCATGTTTATTTATAGCAGCTTAATTATTCTGTACATGATTTTATTGCAACTGCAAAGTAGTTTACTTAAATTCTGGCTAGTTCAGATGAGAAGCAGTCCGATGAACAATATAGGACTCAAAACAGAGTTGTTTTTTTAATTACTTCCAATAAATTTTTAGTCTGTGATAATTAGCTAAACTACATCATGCCAAGGACTCACTAGCCCTCTGAAATTTATTGAACAGAGAGTTTTGCAGAGATCATTGTAATGATGATTGCCTGATGTACGATATTCATGGTGCTCTTTTTTGCCACATTTAATTCCTTATTCAGTCATCAACACTGGCATATGTGAATTAATCATAGACTGACCTTGTAGAATGTCAAGGTAATATTAACCGACGATTAAAATGCTTGTATCTTGTTGCAGAACAGCATGGTCTGTTGTAAAATGTAGCATTCAGCATAGATACAGGAGCCAGGATTATGATTTATGATTACTTTAATAAACCTAATAGAAGAGGAAAGGAAGTAAAACTTGCCTCAGATCAACTGTTTATAGCAGGGAGCAGTAAATCTGTCTTTATTGGTTTGGAGAACATCCAAGCGTGTGTGTGTGTGTGTGCGGTGTGTTATTCTTTTCAGATCCAGATTTTAGAATCAGTTGTGTATGCGTGTAAATCGGCATGTAAATCAAAGATCAAAGGTGCCCGGTTGTATAGAATTTCATTTTAAGGCATTATCCAGAAAGGTAGGAGCACTGAGTTTGGATCAGTGCCTTAAGGTTCAGTTTCCAGCATGACCTGCAGGGGCAGTGTGGGACAGCCAGACAACCCAGTAACAGCACTCTGGGGAGTGTTTGTGTGTCCCCTGAACTGGCTGCAGATCAGATGCTCCAGCTTTTCCGGTGTTGTGATGCCTAGGCAATGGCTGACTGGAGAACAGCTGTTAGCAGGAGTCGCCGCAATTTGAACGTCTTCCAGGGTTTGCCGCATATGCATGTCAGCCAGACTGAAAACTTATGGCCCCACAGTTACACTAAAACTCATGAGGAAGATGAATGCGGACAAAGAGAATCTAAGACAAGAAGTTATATTTAGCTTTGGGGCGGCAGTACAGACTTTCCCATGTCTTTCATGAAGCCCTCCCTCTCCCCCTCCCCTTGCCTTCGTTTTCTTCATGGTGGCAGTCCATCTCTCTGGTAGACAAATTCCTGTCACCTCTCCTTTCCCAGGGAATTAAAAAAGTGACTACTGTGTGTAAAGCTATAGTGAGGATGAGTATGCGCTGATGAAAATGATTAACGATGCGGCTCATGCGCATGGTAAGCGGGGGGAATCTTGCATCCTCCCCAGGGCACGATCCCAGTGAAAGGTATCCAAAAAAGCCTTAAATGAAAACATCAAGCCTTTTCCACATTTCAGCGAGCCGCGCTCATGTAGCCATCCTGAGGGATGTTGCGGCTTTGGAAACGGGAGACAAAATGAAGGGACAGAATAAAGGAGAGCAGTGAAAGAGAAAACCCTAGTGAAATGGCTTCTAGCTCATGGCAGATGTTGGGTGGTCTGGCAGATCTGTCCTCAGGGCTCTGTTAGCAAAGACGATGAGGTATTTTTTTTTTTATCAAGAGCAGCTGAGCAGCTATACAAATGTAACTATCTACATCACTCAGTTACATCTGAGGCAGTTTGTTGCGCATTCCTCTACACCTTACTTGAAATTGTGATGAACCCTTACAAATGTACCTCCTCTAATGTGAGATAAACCTCCTTACTGCGATATTCAATGTGGATTTGTCCATTTTACAAGCAGATATATTAGATTGAGACATTTGCTGACATTTCCTCTCTTGCTGAAGTCTCAAAAACACAGGCTAGCATGTTTTTCTTTCAGTCACACAGGGTTTTTGGTTTCTCAGGCTTCCCACTAGGGGCAGAAGATGCCTCCAAATAGTCGGTGGGCAATGGAGCTTGTACACAATGAATTGCTTACTCATTACCCCAGTGTAGGTTCTGCCTTGTCTATAATAAGTCAAAAGTAATCCGATGTCTAAACACTTGAAAGTAAGCAGGTATTTGTTTGGTAGCATAGTTTTAGGGAAAGGGGAAAATAAACTAAAAACTTTTTGGTATTAAATGAAGGCATTTGTTTAGAGCTGTGTTGACAAAAAAGACTACATTTTAAAAACACACCACAGAGAGGTCATTTTGTTGCAGGCACAAACTGTTAGGAGCCTAATGAGCGAGTACTTCTCTGCCCTGTGACTGAGCTTTGCTCTCCCACGTGGGAGATCAGTAACTTCCAGCTTAGCTGTTTCAACTTGACCATTTAGCTAAACAGCCATTTCCAAAAACAAAAAAACATACATGTGCCAAGCCCAGTCCTGAATTACAAGCCTATTAAAATGTTCTTACATGGACTACGTCTTGCTGTCACATGCAGTACTATATGTTACGTGTGAGGCAGTAATGATCACATTAAAGTGAGTAATGCCTCAGTGTTGACTCCAGGGCTGCGTATTGGCAAGAACCTGATGATACAATGCATATCTTATATGATATATGATACAGGAGTTACAATTATATATATATATATATATATATACTGAACGCAAGGCACTGTATACAGCAATTTTTCAAAATCAAATTTTAGAAAAAGTGTCATGTATAGGTTCCTAAGGCAAACAGTAGTCAGGGGTTTAAACACAACACAAAATGAAGCACTGTCTGCCACCAATCTTAACGTGTAAACTATTAATTAAAAATCCAAAACTGTGTTTTTGAGAAGTGATACTGTATCACAAAACATAATATTGCGGTCAGTATTTTCTTACACTCATCGTGCACTCCCTCTGTATTTGAATGACGCTGCAACACCTGCACCAAAATGTCATATCATAATTGTGCATAACTTATTGTGCTAAATAAGCAGAATGTGCCTTCTTATTCACCTGTCATATAATAAATGTGAAGGTTTTCAGCCTGTTCTTATAGTTGATTGCAGTTCATTGTGTTAGGGCCAATATTGTTTTATTGATTGGCCTTGGATCTCTAATTTGGTGCATATCTTTGATTGGTAAAGGCTGTTTACATGAGCTTATAATTAATGTACTGTACATCAAATAACCAGCATTGCCTTGCAAATGCTTTGAAACTCTTGAAGGAACAATAGAAGAATGTGAGGGATGGATTATATAGATTTATAGTGAAAAACAAGTTAGTTTTAATCTTCTGCTTTTTGACCCACCCTGTCTAGAAAAAGATGACCCTATTATCTTTTCATTAGCGCTTGTTCATGGATAAGCCGCCAGTAGCTACAAGCACAATGAGGAGTTCTATGATGGAGTAAATGTGCTTTTGAGTGGCATCGGTGTAGCTAATCCGACAGAATGCGGTAGACGGTAATCATCGGAGGTCTATTCTGATAGTTTTTCTAAGGCTCTGTGGTTTGGCGTGACTCATTAAGGGAGGTCAACGAGCACTTGTACCCTCTCATTAAAGGCGCATGACGAAAGAAAAGATGGATCGGGAGGCAAAAAAGAAAATCAGCATTGAACGAGACGCCCTGGATAAATACAGGGATCGAGGCTTGGAGGAAAGTCAACAACAACCTGTAGGTATGAGTGGGGAGGAACAAAGCCTGCCAAAGGCCTGTTTGGATGGGCCGCTAGATGAACCCGCTCAGGCAAGCCGTCAAGAAGCGAAGCACTGTGTGTTTTTCCCTTTGTGACTGACAAGCTTGTACCCATTTTTTTCCCTAGGCCTTTTTTTCTGCGCTGGTAAGACGTAACAGGTCTCTCAAGGAGAGCTGGTGTTGATTGAAGGTTTAATTAATGACAGAAGTTTTTCTTTCTCACTCATCAAGGACAAGCATCTCCCACCCAAATCCTGATAACGCGAAACTGATCACAGTTCAGCAATGATCTCATCTCAGCATGATGAAGCTTCATGTGATTGAGGAGACTTAATAAATATGCAGGAGCCAATTAAGTTGGCCGTACTTCTCATTAGCAAATAGCAGTTGATAATGTTGAAGAGGACCAACACTACAAACAAGAATGATCTGTATGTTTGAGATGGCATGAATAAGTAGATATAGTTCTAAAGAGAGCAACAAAAACTCCTACAGAAAAGATCATCTACATTTTCGAGCAGTTTATTCAGACATATAACAAAATTAACAGGTAATGGAGCGTATGATCAGCTTTTGATCACTTAGTAGACGAATGTGGTATTTTATTAGGGGTGCATCAGTATGATACTCACAAGCAGTATATTCAGTGTGCTGGCCAAAATCACTGGATCTGATATTGGAAGGAAAAAAAAAGTATAATCTGACATGGTCCATTAGTCTGAACTATCATATAACTAAACTTTTGCACAAAGTTGCACCTTAAATTTCAAGTTGAATGTTTAATGGTGCTGACTAATCAAAACTGCGGCCTGGTCTGTGTGTGAAAAAGTTGGCGGGGAGAAAAAAAAAAAACAGCAGTACTGCATAACTGAGTTGCACGCTGTGTATTTCTTACTTTACAGGAGTACAATTTTTCAGTTTGAGCATAATGTTATGTAGATGGCTAGGTTAAATAAAGTGCACCCAGACAAATACATTATTAACAGCTTAGTTGTCTTAGAAGGGGAAAAACACTGTATTGGATTTGTACTAGTATCTGTAGATGAGCAAAGTTGCAGTATCAATGTCTGCATCAGACATGAAGAAGTAATATCCAACCCCCCTCTACATTTAAATTTAATCTCTAAATTGTTAGCATGGTACTTTGACAGATTGGTCACGTTGTCAACACAGTGATAATCATGGTAAATTTTGTAGCATATTTTCAGTGCATAAAGTTCCCATAAAGATCTCTTAATGAGTGAATGGATGCATGGCTGATATGGATGCACGGCTAATAAGTACCATTTTCCTTACATAACCTTGAACTCCATTGGGCTGATATTGTTAGTTGCAGAATCAGTGCCATGGCTTTTGTAGGACTAAGTTTGCATTAAAGGAAAACATGCATATTTATGAATATTAGCAAATGCAGTTTCTACCGTTGTTGTCAAAGTCTGGCCTGCCAGTTGCAGCTGTTCCTGACAGATGCTTTGAATATGTCAAAAGCCTGGAGTACCAGCAAATGTCATGCTTGAATTCACAAGCAAATCAGGTGGTGTTCAAACATTGATGTATTTATGAACTTCTTGCAGTATTGTTCGTATCCACAGTTTAAGTGACCATTAAAGAAAGTAACATGGACCACTTTACAGGATGATCAGGTAGAGAACAAAGAGGCTGTCATAACGGTGCGTATCACGTCTCCGGCCCATGCACGTACATGTCCCCATCATAGGTGACCCAGTTATCATGGTGTCTCCATGGAGATCTACTGTATTTTACAGTGTGGTGAGAAATATGACGCGTAGATGGCATGCCTACAATAAGTGTTACTTTAAAGACCTCAGGCCTTTCTGACTAAAACACTGCATAACCCAGCGTATACTGCATAAAATGTCTATCCCTCATCGTTTTACACAAGAGTACTGGTGAATGTAGCATGCAAAACAGCTGTGCCATGCAAATAAAGGGTAATTCCATTTGCCCATTATTAGCGTTAGCTGAAGTAAGGCATTAGTCTCTGACATGTAATGGGGACGTTTAACAAATACTGTCTGATGGACTGCAGTGAATTGAAAATATGATGGACGAGAGTGAGCCATGGAGGCTTGTGTATGTTTTGACTTACGGTTTGTTTTTTGTGTGTATATATGGTTGAGAGGGCGCCAATGCTTTTTGAATCAACATGTAGAGGTTTTCATTAGCCAGTGTAAGAGCCAGTGCCAGTATACAAGAAGTACCTGTAGGTAAATGATTTGAGTGTTATATGCATTTTTAAGTGTATATGGCTTTTATACATGTGTGGTAATGCATGTTGTAATCAAATGGCATTTATTTGTTGGTATTTTTATATGTTATTGGATAGAAGGTTGAATCCTCTTATTATTGTTTAAATATTCTGCAATGGTCTCTCTGTGAATGTTCTCTCTGTGAATGTTCTGCAGCTGAAACCCAGAGGGGGGATGGGAGCAGATTTCTGTTGCTGTTTCGTGTCCTGGTCATCAGGGGGCAGTGCAGTGTGCTTGGTTTCTTCAGCCAAGGCCATGAACTGGCCATGAATCCTCTAACATATCAGATTACAATAACAGCTCCATGAAAAACAACACACTCATATGACTTTGGATGGGATACACACTTAGATACACCACACACACTCTTAAAAATGCACAATCCGAAAGATTCTCACACACTAGAAAGCTTATCTGTTGCCAATAGCTGGTGAAGAAAAAAAAAAAAACAAATAACAAAACACCACATCTTAAGCTTGGGCCTCTATAATTTATCATGCACACTGAATCACCACAATACAGAAGTAAGGATTCATTGAATAAGCCAACATCTGTGTGTACCAGCACTTACAAATTCAGCATAGCTCAAAAACAGAACGTCGACATATGAATTAGCAAGATTAATTAAAGAGATAAAACCATCGCTCAGGCGTAATTTGGCAGACAACGTGATGTCATGTAGCGCTAGAGTGTAATAATGCATCATAATAATTCACGACCCCGGCATCACAGCAAGGGCCGCGACAGGAAGTAGTGTGATTTAGCTTGGCGTCATCAGTCAAGCGGCTGCCGTGAGCTTCATATTTTTTCCTCGCAGTCAAACTGTGGGTTTGGGAGCGGAAGAAAAGCTTGTTGCCTTCTCTGCTTTATTGCGCTGTTTAAAGTGGGCTTTTTAAGCTTAGCTTTATGTGCAGGCTGGACTTTACCAAGCCTCTGTGGGGAGTGAAACTGGGCTTTCGCTGTACAGACAATCTTTTATCTTAAGCTTTAGTTACATGTAGCGGTCGCTGGTTGGGGTCGGAGCCACACACACACTCTTTCACATGGCCTCTTCTTCAGAAAGTGTCCTGCGTTTGCATTCAAGGACTGTAAACAAATGCCTTTAGTGTGAATCAAATGAAACCATTTCGGTCTCCTCCAGCCAACTATACACTCAGTCAACTGTGACATTAGGTAACACTGCAGATCAGTGCATAATTAGTCCTGAGTAATGGGATTAGCTCAGTGCAGCATGTGAAAGTTTGGATATAAATCACGTTATTCATAGTTGTTGACAGTATTTTTAAAATGCAATGTGGCACCATTGGTTCTTTTTAAGGCAGTCCCAAATCCTTTTCTTTTTTTAGCTCCAAATCTTCAGCATTAGACGACAAAAAATATTTGAAGCTTCGCTCCTCTGGGAAGAAGGACTGGCAAATTCCAAGTCTGACACCTATGCTGAAAGCACATCGCTGTAAACTCTGAATCTCGGCTAGCTGTATTCCTCCCAGGGGAAAATATATATATATATATATACATACAATAACACCCAACAGCCACAATTGCGGACATTCAGCATGCAGTGATACCCTCCATGAGACATCCTGCTGTTAGTGCAAACGGCAGATGGCTGCATGATGCAGGGCTACATGCACACAGACTGTTACGATGACTGCCCTCAACCATACATCAACGTTGCCAAAGACTGCAATGGTGTCATACCAGACTGCAAGCACCTTCAGTGACAAATACCGCTTGGGATGTTTAAGGCCTGGTGTCACTTCACCTCCACCCTTCCCGCAAAATCTGCCGGAACTGTGTGAGAATATTCAGGCTGCATGGGATGAATTATCACAGGACATCAAGACGTCTGGCATGTTGTGTTAACAAACATGTTGGCTTGACTTCATACTGAGAGACACTACTTATGTATGTGTAGCTCAATAAATGTTGCCTATCTCTGTCTATATGTATCATCATTTATTGTACCTGGTAACCTTTATCTTCCTTCCCAATAGCATTGCAATCTGACACTTCCTTCTGGCAACTGTTCTTTTGACAATGAGTGTATAGATTAGATCTTTTTTTGTTACATATTGCAATTACAGTGTTCAGTTACAATGAAAATAGTTTAGTAAATCCTTTGTATGATGTGTTTAAGGATCGGTCTGTGTTGTGATTTAAATTGTTTGTTTTATCCATACAAACATTCAAAAAACATCTGTGATTGCTGTGTGTGCTCACAGTACACAATAAAACAATCACTGAATGGCTGGAAGCTCATTTACATATTGCGCACCTTTGCAGTGTGAGGACTGGCTGGTTGGCTGACACTGCACAGCCCTATAATAAATTCCAAATAATATCGCTGATATATCTGAATACAGTATGACAGTATATGTCTTTATTGTGATCAATTATGTAACAATACAATAGTTTGCTTTTCTGAATGCATTGTGCACATAGTCAGTACTTCTAGAATCCTGACCAACTCGATGTTTCATTATGAATAGAGCAAAATTAGTCTTGTTTTATTGGATTTAGTGCAACACAGTATACACAAATATTGAATAAAAATCATTGCATTTACAGTTTTATCACGGATTGATCAGATGTCTGGAAAAATAAATATTGTACATATGGTGTATTGTGGAAATTTCATGATGTACCGCAATGTTATAATTTTGCCATATCGCACACCTCTGTCTGAATATAATTTATTTTGGCTTGTGTGAGTTAGACAACAGCAGCTAATGTGAAATGTCTGTGTGGTGGATGTCTACACAGGCCTGTACAGTGTACTGCTAAACCTGTCAAACTCCTGCATTCTTACTCGGTCACTGAGACTCCCTGGGTCTAGTGCTTGAGGTGGTCTGTTCCACTTGGCTGGCCTAGAGCAGATTGTTTAATAATGCCTGACAGTGAACACTAGCTCAGAGCAGATTGTTTAATAATGCCTGATAGTGAACACAAGCCTAGAGAAGATAGTTTGTTTAGTATTGTCTGATAATGAACACTAGCCCAAAACATACTGTTTAATAATGTCTGATACTGAACACTGGCGTCGCTTGGGTGGTGACGGTGTGCTTGTCAGCACCCTGATCTGTAATTCAGTGACAACGCTTTTATGGTTAAACAGTTCACAAATGAGTAAATACTAAATGTGGGCCACCAACAAATACTTTTTTTTTTGTTCCTAAACTTGTATTTCTGTTTTGTCATTATTAAATAGTCTATACATCAACCAGACAAAGATCCATTTCATATAACTTTCTAATTGTTTGCCATTCAAACTGATTGCCGGCAACAGCTGCAAGCTGTGGTAGCAGCTGACAAAGTACTTCTTTGTTAATTTACATCTACTTTATTTGTTTATTGTTGGAGTATATTGACACTTAGCAACTTGGTCTTAGAAAAGGCAGATACATTAGCAGACGATAGTACTGTTAATGACTAGATCCAACTGCACTGTGCTCTGGCTGTATAATATTTGTAATATAAACAGTTTTGTTATCATTAGCATCTTTAGTAGTCACATTATGCTTTTCTATGTGTGTTGTGGGTACAGTGAGCAGTACTAGAGCATGAAGCTACTGTGTATAATATAAGAAGGCAGATTTATACCAATAATAGACAGTATGTGAACAGCAATAACAGTAGTGTAGTTGCCTGAACTCTGTAGTAACAAATAGCTGTTTAAATGCTAATTTCGCTATTATTCAGTTTATAAATTGCAGAACAATACCCACAGATAGCATTGCTGTTTTGCTATGTATTTTGTCCCTTTTCTAGTTGTTTGCAAACCTTATAAAAAGTAAATATTATTATTAAAAAGGAAAATAAAAAGCCATTTTAATAACCAAGGCATTAATTGGGATAGTAATCAGCTAAATTAATTACAAATAACATTTATATTGCATTTTCTATTGGAAAAGGAGCTGTCCCAAACCCTTACTCCAAAATAATACATAATGACGACAAACATGAATAACAGCTGCGATTTGGCATGGACGTCAGTGCTCGGCCACTCTTCATTAAAGAATTGCACAGTTTGGTCAGATTTGAAGGATGCCTTACCTGCCACAATACTGAGGAGAGTTTGCTGTAGACTGTTGGTAGACCCGTATGACCGTACACTTCCATTCATCTGCAAATTCAGATACTTCCTTCACACTATGGCCTTTGGCACACCCAAATGTAATCACTCATAGTAATGTAATGTTGTGCTTTGTCACTACTGAAAAACATATTTTCTGTGACTAAATAAATGTGATAAAAGGTGAAACTGTCACTACCCAAACAATTACTGCTGTAATATTTGGTAGAGTTTCTGAGGCATTATTACTCTGCTGACAGTGACAAAATGGAATGTTCAGTCATTTGTTTATGTAAAATCAACATAATTAAGTCATCAGGTCGCTCGGAGTAAAGGGGATTTAGTTCGGCAGAGTGATCCATATGTTACAAAAACAAGGTAGTACATATTGTTTGTCATGTTCATGTGTTGTGAAATTTGATCATACCGCTTCCCTTTAGATTTGAAAGAGCCTGGTGGTGAGCAGTGCTGAGTTAATCATGGAGAGAGTAGCCTTTTTTCTTTTTTTTTTTTCTTTACTTATCGATGAAGGTTAGTGAGTGTAGATAGAAATAGAACCTGGTAGTGAACATTAAGTTAGAGCAAATCATAAGATCTTAATGTGGACCTAATGCTCGGAGAGGACACTGAAAGAGAGGAAAAAGAGAAATGGGCAAGAGAGATAAATTGCAGAAGAGTCAGAGAGAGATGGATTGCAGAAGATGAAGAAATGTAAACGAAGAGAAAGAATGACAAAGTGCTTCTCATGTCTGGTTCTTGCAGACTGGAGGTTAAAGATCATCTGAAATGTTAAAATGGCTGCTGAGAGGGAGGGAGAAAGAGAAAAGACACGAGGGCAGAAAAGGAGACGATAGGAAGTGAGAAAGAGGTGGTGAGAATAAACAAGAGAGAGAGGGGGAGAGAGAGTCTCTAGAAATGAGAGATAGAATGAGGACGCCCCTTCTGGACTTCAAGGCTGTCATGTATGCTGCTTGTTAGGGCTTGGTGCAGTGGCAAAAATGATTTCGGGCAAATAGCCTCAGATGACTAATTGCAAAATCTCTCTCTATCTCTCTCTCTCTCTCTCTCTCTCCCTCTCTTTCATATATATATATATAGTATATATTTATATATAGTAGAGCAGTCAAACTGGAAGAAGAAGGAGGAGGAGTAGCAGAAAGAGAGGGAGGAATGACTTCACTGACCTACTTGGGCTAAAATTAGTGTGATGTAAAGCAGCGTTGGTAAGGCGTTGACTACTGTCTCTAATCAAACAGCACAGCGTACAAGAACAGAGCACTGGGAATAAATCTCACATTTGCGGAAGTGGATGTGAATGTGTGTGAGCTGTGAACCGTGTTTGCAGACTTTTCTCTGCTTGCAGGACATGTACACTGGCATTTACATTTTACATGCACCCACATCAAAAGACGTGCACAGACGCATACAGTAGACAGTCTGGCAGGAAAAATGGAAGCACACTACAGGACAGTGCAGACACATGTTAAAAACATTAGTTTAATATTCTACATTCATCTTGTTGTTACTGTTCTGTTAAATTATCATGACTCCATTTTTTATATGAATTATTTTTTGTCTTTTTAAAATGTCAGCTGGCCTTTACATTGTGTGAAAATTTCACAACATAATGACCAATAGAAATGGTCTAAAATGCCTTGAAGATGGAGGTTGGTGACACGGCAAAACGTATCATATCACAATACTTTTGGAAGTGTTCTTGAGGCATGACTGTCTTAAAAAAACAAACAAAACTTGCATCCATAATTGTAGCTTTACAGGAGAACCAAAAACTTTTGAAAGTTGATGTAAAGAGATTTATTGACCGTTTCTATTGGTCTATTCAACATGACATTTTCACGCAATGTACAGCTGCTTTGCTCAGATTATACAGGAAAAAAAAAATCTGAAAACAATGAAGGTGCTGTTTTGGACTGTATGCATCATAATATTTACACTAAGGTTTGGTAAGTTGGAACAAACAGAAAAGAGCAAGCAATGCTACTTAAAAAAATATCAGGAAATATACGAACATAAGAATGATCCTTATTCAACCTTACTTATATTACAGCGCATTATGTAATTAAACTTGTAGTAATTAAACAAGTGGTCTTTTGTTCTTATACTAGTGATAGCCACAGTATACACAAAAAGCATACTGGAACATATCGATGTTGCTCTAAGATAAGGTCCTTTTCTATGTGTTTGACTGTTTTGTTTAGTTTGTTACCTGTCATATATGTGATTACTCTTCGGCACATTTACTCTGAACATCCAAAACACTCCCCTGAGTTGCCTAACTCACTCAGCAAGTGTGTAATACTCAGTAATAATACTCACAATACCCTGTGCTAGCATATTTCTTATTGAATGACATTCACATGTGACCTGTAAAGGTACGGTCTGTATCTAATGAAAGCCTGTATTGTCAAAATATAGTTTATGTAATGTCTCCAGGACACACAGGAAAGGCAAGAGTGAGCTGGAGACATTTGCAGTATGGGTGTAGTACATACAGTGAATTGCTATGCCTTACTTATCTGAAATCACTCTAGTACTTGTGCTCCTCTAGGTATTAATGATTGAACATATAAGATGTTAAAATGCATTAATACATCATAGATTGATACGTAAGTTAACAGCATTAATTTAGATATATCTTATGACTACTTTTAAGACCATGTATGTCTAAACTCTGGAATCTGAAGTTTTACTTTGTTTAACAATAGTGAGTCAAGTTCAGCTCAAAAATTACAGGCAGCCCAATAACTAACTTTATATTTTATGATATATTATTTACATTTTTATTTATTTTTTTAAATTTATATATTTATTTATTGTAAGTGTACCAGCGACATGAACATGAGATGCTGCCAACTAGGAGGGCTAGTGTGTGCTTCCTCCAACTCACATAAGGCCAGCATTTGAATTTCTTCAATGCTCTATCACTGGACAGCTCAATAGACTTGGAGGAGGATGTTAACTGGAAATTCTGATACATCAACTAACAGACACCCACGTTGACTGACATCATACTAAGTGATGGGAGGAGAGGGAGTAAGGTCCTAACCACTCAAAGAGAGTGAGACCAGTTGTACTTTCTACGGATGTTTATATTGAATGAATATTCAATGTATATTTAAACAAAACATTTGGAGTCATGCCAAATTAGTTTGCCTGAAACAAATTATGATGAAATTTGACATTTTCTCATGCACTGGAACTAAAGAATCCTAAAGAATCACAATTCAAATTGTTGTGAGAGATTTAAACCCCTGTTAGGCATCAGTCTGACCTGAATCCATTTTTAAATCTGTTTTTGTTAATGCAAACTGTGTAAAATAACTAAAAAGCTTTTTTTTTTAGAAGCAAATGTTCTAATTTACCTAGATTCAGATTAGATTCGTTTCTCAGAAAGATATTTGTAAAAACAAACAAATGAATAAATAAATTGTATATCTACACAGTGATGAAACTTGCGGGTCAGGCAGTTACTTTAAAAGGTTGGAATTTCCTCAAACTGCTTGCATCACATATAATCATGCTGTATTTATATGGAAAGTTGATGATGATGTGCATATGAAGTTATGCTTGATTATATTCTATATCTCTGATGGACTTTTTTCTCCTGCTGATGTTCTTCTAGTCTAAAAAAGAGGAAGACAAAATTTTACCACACAAATCTAGTAAATACTTCTGAAGCATGTACTGCTATTTTACAGTTAGGAAAATGTCTAACATGAATACACACTCATCATCAAAAGAGTAGTAGCACAAGTAGTTGCACCCAAAAGAAATCACCGACAGCAATGAAACTTGGTGGGTAGATTTTACATTGTGAGACCATAGTCAATGCTGGTTTGTTGCCATGTGTCACATATCCAGAAGGCCTGGTGTCATTCCACCTCCACCCATACTGCAAAATCTGCAAGAACTATGTGAGAATATTCAAGCTGCATGGGATGGATTATCACAGGACACCATTAGGAACCTCTACAACTCCATGACGAGACATCTGCTAACATGGCGGGCCGACACCATACTGAGAGACACTACTTCTGTATGTATTTATTGATTCTGGTAACTTTCAGGGGTTACCAGAAAAGTATTTATTTATTTTTTTGATGATTAGTGTATGTGCTAGACTAAACACGGCAAGGAAAAAAAAACTGCCTGGGAAATCCAGCAAAATACCAGAGGTGTGTATCTGGATGGGACTAAAGTTTGGTGAAAAAAAGCATGTAATTCAACCTGTATTTTCCTCAGGGGAGGAGGGTGAAAAAAACACTGACACCACAGATCTGGATGGAAACAAAATCACAAGGACCATCTGTAAAAGTGGAAATTACCCCAGGATCCCAATGTAAATTCAATCCCATCCGAATAGGGTGTAGTTTTAATTTGTCTGTGAACCATTAAATAGCACCTATTTCCTGTATCCAGTTCTTTCATCAAGAGAATGTTGAAGTTCTTTGAATGATCTTTAATAATACCTATTCTGTTCAGAAATGTTATACAAGCGATGATTGCTGCACTTTGAACCAAAATGACTACTGTGCTGTGTCATACCACCAGTCAACACCTGCTGTTTTACTGTAAGCTCCTAGAAAACCATTTGAAATCTCCTCTCAGGCTTGTTCGACTGTAGGCCCTCTGAAGGGTCGACAAGTCTGACGGCCGCTCGCTTTCGTCCCCGCCGAAAACGTAATTAAACTTCGACAGTTTTACATCGTGGTTGATATTTCTTTTATCGGCGAGTAAAAAGGATGGTATTCATCATTCGGTTAAGGCTTGACGTCCCCCGATGGATTCCGAGGAGCTCCAGTCTAAGCCTTCATTAGTGCTCGTTCTTCTTCTTCTCGCCATATTCGTGCATGGCTGGTGGGCAGCTTAAGGGGAAAAAAAAGGTAGAGGGAGATGTAATGGATCATAATTCAGAAGTCAAAATGAATGGAATGATTTATAGAATAAATGGGAGCGATAAAACGCGCTATAACTGTGGCGCTCACTCACTGTACTGGATCTCTCTGATGAGAGGCTTTGCATTTATAGAGGTGAATATGCCGTGAAACTGGCAGCTTCTGCGATGTTGTATATTTTTCAGTATATTGTGCTCTCTTATGGTTTATATAATTGAATGATATGGGTATTACTAAAGCTACAAACATTATCATAGCCATTATCAGGGATATTATCATAGCCATTATATCGCGATATGTGGTCCAGGTAGTAAATGGTGCTAGATTTACAGTCCAGGCGCTGACCAACTCATAAATGTAGCACATTAATGCTGGTATAATAAACCATAGGCCAGTGTCTGCTCAATGCTATGAGCTTTTGGAGTCTGGGAGAAGTGTGTGTGTGTGCGTGTGTAGTGATGGATAGTGCCCCATAAAACAGCTGGGGACCTCCCTTCAGGTTTAGTTAATAACACACACACATACATAAGCACTCAGTTACTCACACATAAGGAGATATGGGTGACATAGAGGCATTTACATAGTGTATTCAGTGCATAGTTCGTTTGCTGAAATGGATCATATTATCACCCCCTTGGATAAACATTATGAACACTTAACGGGGTAATCACACAATTCTCACCATCTTCCTCTCTCCGTCTCCCTCTGTCTCTAGTACATGTACACATACACACAGACTAGTGTTCTTATTCTTTGCCCTGTCTACCCCCTCTGTGTTAAGCTTGCAGAATGTCATTGTGTCGATGGCCAGCTGTAAAGCTGTAATGTTAGAGGCTTGTGCTGCTGTCATATCCCTCAGGTTGCTTGTGGATTGACACCAGCTGGCCAGCTGCCAAATAACACCAGAAAGAGGTAGTACTTCAGGTAGATTTTAGTCAAATTTAAGAATCCAGTTTAACTCCAATAGTGAGTCAACACAAGACACAGTTTCCTGTTCTGTTAGCTTATTGTAAAAACTTCAACTAAAAAATTAAAGGTAGCTCAAGAACTAACTTTAAAAACATCATATTTTTTCCCCATATTTTTTTTGTACCAAACGTGTGGGCTAGTTTGTGCTTCCTCCAAGTGACATGAAGCCAACAATCGTATTTCTTTAATGATTCAGGAATGGTCGATATTGCAAAAATATAACATCACAATATTTTAAGACATTGTCGTGATGCACAATGAGCATTGTGATCAGTTTTTATTATTTTTAGTTTAGTTTTTTGGTAAATATGCACAGACAAAACATGGAGAGCAAGCTGTCCGATGGTAATGTTAAATGTGTAATTACAATTTATAACTAATGTTCAACTTGTGTAGTGTCATATTGTAATACCTGTCATCTATACCAACCTAGCTAACTGCTGGAACAGCTTACCAAAGTTCCTGTTGAGTCTGCACAGTCAAAGTTGTAGACACGGTGGAGAAAATGCTCATGTCACCATCACATGAAAAAAACGCTATAAGCTTTGATGTTAGTTGTGGTAGCTAACAACTGTATCATCATGTATCAATGTATCATTTTATTCCTACAGTTACAGTTAATCACTAGGTATTACACCCTAGGTAATTAAGTTAATCGCTTATAGTAGGATCCTCCAACAGGTGACTCATCCAAGTAATAGGAAGCAGTGTCTAATTGTGCTACAAGCAGCTCTACAATAAACCTTCATAACAAGCACTTAATGAATGTGTTTGTTAACAGATCAGAGTTTTGGGTGCAACTCAGCGGTAGACTTTATGTGAGGGAGAGGAACGTAACTAGCTGACGTGTACTTATTGCTATACTTTTGATTGGATCTGATGTCAAGTATGCCTAATTTAGCGATATACAATTGAAATTGAATAGAAGAACTGACAGGGAGCGGAGGGGGTAGTCAAGGACCAAAGTACTGACCATAAGGATGAGAGGGAACCTTGGCCAATGCATTTCAGTCAAATGTTAGAAAAGCAAAACAACGGATAAGCTCTTTCTTAAGAATCTTTGCTAAAAGAGTCACTGCTACAACATAAATATGTATCT